>CM073593.1:28155000-29405000 GCA_037074705.1 Zhengitettix transpicula | reverse complement strand
AAAATAGACAATTACACGATTCTGTTCATTATCGGATTCGGCTTCTCTCCACTTGAAGTGTAAATCATGAATAACAATTAACTAAACATGAATGCGAATCGCCTACCATTATGCGAATAAAAACCGAACACTCCTACCGTACGAAGAATTGCCTGTATTTTCAGTGAGATGCTAAATGACGTCAATGTTGCGTTCACCATGTCATCTGTCCTTAGCAGTAGTAGATTAAGATGTATAACTTTCACAAACTAACTCGGTTGATTTAATTGTGATAGGAGTGAAATACAGGAGTTTAATTTTGTAAATTTGAAATACAATCACTCACCTTGTTATATATCAGACTGGCCATGACACCTTACATGAATACGATTATCCCAGGATTTTTCAATACTGCTCTATCTTATCTTAGATAAACAACTTTTTCATGCTTTCTGCAGTATTCTGCCACGTTTGCGGTTAGACGGCACGCATCGATTATAATTACTATAATGAACGAAATTAAATTACTTGTCTATACAAGCTTGCTTCAACTTTAATATTATTAAGTGCCTCTAAAACTACTATTACAGGTTCGTTGATGTAAAACGATTAAATGCAACTTCTGACAATTTAGTGAGTTAAACGACAGGCACGGCTGTCACGGCAGGGCAGGGGTGTAACTTGCTGCATAAATTCCAGCTAACCCTTCAAATGTGTGACCCGATTACGTAAATTTCTAACTGTTATTAATTGTAGCACTTAATTATTTAATTTAATGTAATGACGTATCCTATATTCTCATTCGAGGACTAACGTAATAAATAAATTAAATCAAATACTTCTTCCGTAATAACTAAGATTTCAATACGATACGAATTATATTAATAATATTTATGATTAATTTATCATTCATTTCTTATCCATATAATTTGTTGCACAAGTTTTCTCGCAATGCAGAAACAATACATATATTCCAGAGTGACCTCATTATTTTTATTCAATATTTAGCAAAAGTTAATATATTATATAAAGAACTTGTGTTCGCTAATCCCCGTGAAACGGATTTAATTTGACATGCAAGTTATTGGAAAACATTAATCTGCCATTTGAAAATTTGTGTGAAAATGCAAAAATTTTCTTAAGGAATAAACCAGCCCTTTATCTACAATTTATTTCTCGTCATATAAAGAGAAATTTGGCACAGAACGACGTTGCTGTTTTAAGTTTGTGGAGCGAATTCCTGACCAGTAATTTATCATCCGTGATTCTGGGCGACAGAGGATTGCATTGTCTTATACTGACATTGTCTGCAAGGGCTAACATACAAAAATCCAGACTGTGAGAATCCAGGAATGGGGCCACCTCAGATGTCAATTTCAGCAAGTGCAAAAGACAACCGTCATACGACGCAGTACATCATTCTAAACTCTAAACTAGATTTTAACTATTGCCTGAAGAATCCCAAAATTCTAGACGAATATGTTGTATTCAAACGAATTTTTTGTTTAATTAATTAATATTCTGACATATTGATTTAATTTCTAATTTATTAAATAATACGTTCATGTATCGAAGAATATCACGTATTCAATACTATTGAATATTAATTATAAATATAAATAACTGTATTAATCGTAATTAGACTGGGGACGTTGTCAGAAGATCATGGATCTAATTAAGCAACTGGCAAAGCGAATACGAAATGGCAAAGTGTACCGCATGCGTTGTCTAGATCCATTGTAGCTAAATACAATATTGGTAGAGTGTGGGTTGGTCACCAGCCGGATGCATAAATGGCAACAGCGGGGAAACTCTCACCCGCCTAATTTGGTGACCTCGACTAAGGTGACGTAAGATCAGAATCAGGTGGCGGTCCGCGTCTTTGCCCGGCCGTGACTAGTCTAGGGTCTCCGTATCGATCCCCGACGAAGAGCTGGGCTCTTGGGACCGTGGTACGGGGCCAAATGCATGTTTACGGCTCCTCCGTGGCCTAGCGGCCCAACACGATGAATATTTCCAACGTGCACCTCTCATGAGAAATGTGGAAAATACTAGAGACCACACATAAGCAGAACGTCTAAAATTAAATACTATTTTAAAAGTGTAAACCGTACTAATAATGTGCTGCGCTGTATCTTGGAAATTGGGTCAATCAACACTGAGAAGCTTTTTAATTTTAAAATTATGGCTGTTTGTAACATGCAATTCCCTTCGAAACAATATTCATTGTCGTCATTAGAGAAACTAGCCTTCAAGGAAGAGAAATTATTCATGAATTAATAATACAATTGAGAATAGATAATTAAGTAACCAATAAACAGACAAAATTAACGATAAAATAGATACCACACAACGTTCCTGCTTTGTCGGTTTCTTCACTTGCTGACAGTGATTTCATATTTTCAACAATACAATTCTATTAACATATATTTTTCTGTTAATAAAAGGCAAAAATTGATTTGAAGTAAAACAGCTGCACTTTAATGTGCATGACACCAAATTAAGTATAGTTCGGTACATTATGATACTCTTTCAAAAAAAAAAGGCAAAATTCAAATAATTTCCAAAACTAATCATAACTATTTATTTATATACAGTAATATATTTGTGGCATTTATGTATAATACTAATGCGAACTGCTTTTACCGTTCAAATTTTTTAAATAAGAAAAAAATGTCAGCAGCAGGAATGTTACAAAACAAGTATAATTGATTATGCACTCAATGAATAGGAAAATTAAGAGCTAACCCAAAAATAGAGTAACTTACTGACTTAATTTAATTCGAAAAACAAATGTTTTTTGTACTAATAAGGGTGACGCATATGTAGTTGTTTTTTTATATACGAATCTGCAATCTGGAGCGGTCCGAATTACATTTATAATACTGAATAAAGGATTGTTATTGGAAAAACTTAGTATTTCAAATTTTTAGCCTCATGTCACGTCTGCGACATTGACTAATCATAAGAAAATTTTCACGCATAAGTGCCTGCATTTGTCCACAAATGTCACGTAACGACACTTTGTTTTGTGTAACGAGACGTTTTAAGAGTAACATGTGTTTATTTTTTTCAAAGAACGCCTCTCCAAATGCAATATCACGTTAAAGAAAGCAGAAATGAGCCTTTTTTTCCAAACCTTCCTTAATTTTTTTCCCTATAACTATACCTTTCGTCAGTCTCACATATAATTCTTAAGGATTAATTCATCAATATTTCCCATTATATATATATAACAACAATGATATAGCACAATTGCCAATTTGTGCTCTTATACATACTTCAAGTTTTATGCACAGTTATCAGATTAATTACAAAATTGCAAAGCGTGTTTACGTTTCTGTTGTAGATGCCAACTTAATAACAAAAGTAACTATGTTACAACTAATACATTCTGATTTTTATATATAATCAAACTGCTGTAAATCACAACTTTAAGCACAGACTCGTACTTGGTAGGTTCAATCGCATTCAAAACATAGTCTCTCTCGCTAAAAATCTTTCAAATTCAACTACAAATTTTACGAATTTTAAATTCTCATTATCAGGTCAGCTTTAATTCTGCTTATTGCAATTCCGGACAGTCTCATAAATTTTATGGATCCCCTAACAGCAGAAGTAACAAATATCGGTTTACCACTGTTTCCCGCTAAATGTTGTTCTGCTATGTTCTCATTTTATAGACTACTTTTATGGACGATTTTACGAGGAGTCAACCTTTCTTATATGTAGTTATCAATTCTTTTATATTTTCGGTTCGTATAACTACAAAATTATTCATACCATTTAAAATCGCCATGAAAACATATTTATTTGCGTATCGTTTGTCTTCTTTCAAAAAGTATGTGAATTTTCTGGGTTCGCGTTACAGCTAATTAAGACAAGATTATTCCGTTATTTTACTCTATGCAACAAATAGATTGCGGCTAGAAGTATGGTTGAAGCCCTAAACGGTCCCAGCCTCCTTCCGGTCCTATCTGCTGGTTGAAGGGTCTGGTCTATTTGCAGCTGCTCTGCCCAGGTATCGACTTAGGCCCAGTAGGGCTTCCTTCCGCGTACAGAGTCACCTTCCATAAAGAAAACTTATTACATTTATTCTCTAATACTTGGCCATATATCTGAGACAACTTTAATAATCTTCACTTTTCCAAAAAAAATACGTCGTTTTAATTTACCATTTAATTGGGTAAAAAAGGTAGACATATTCTGGTCACTAAAATAAATTTTGCATAAACCATTATCGTTTATTGACAAAATTTAAAGCTAACCTCCACCCCAATTGTTAAAGTAAAATGTGATAAATTGGTGATGTGCGAGAGAATGTTATGACGATTGGCAATGTGGATAAACCAGGCGTTAAATGAAAACTAAGTTCTAATTATCAAATGAAGATCTTATTTTTATTATACCGCTAATACAAAATTTCTAAGAAAAACGAAAGTACCGACACAAATATTGTTTAAATTGCAGTACTGATGTTAAAAGCCAAAAAACATTCAAGTTTCAAATTATATTAATATATGAGAATAGTTGACATCGTTCGTCTGTTTGGTAATAGTAATTAAAATCATGTGAATCTTTACTAAAGCAGAACAAATTAAAAATTATTTCGACCGTTAATATTAATAATTTAATGTAATAAATATATTATAATTGCAATTATATAACTGATTTCAATAGACATCTCACGCAGAATGATACTTAATGCTCTTCCTACTAACACCCACATTATTTTTCCAAAAAATTTTATTTTGAAGTAACGGAAAAAGTAACTTCATTAAAAGCGTTATTTGCTACCAAGATTTCAAGAAATGTAATTTTAACTTTGATAGGATAACCAAATTGTTTAAAAGAATTATTGTGGCAAGATTTTTTTTAATATGTACGAACCGTGGAAAGGGAAACCGTGTTCCCTAAAAGAGAAAGAGTTGGCAAATACTTTGCTAGAGCGCGGCCAGAGATCTCCGTATAACCAGAGCGCGGAGGAATTTGAATATTTCTTTTCGTGCGAGAGTGCTTCTTCCTGGCTTTGATATTCACCCGCCATAAACTAAAAGTGCGACTCGCCATGGACAATCCGACAACCTGACTGGTAAATGGACGAAACTTCAAACCACCTAACGTGGATACTTGCAATGTTTGCAACTTTGAAAATTGATTTACAAAAGTAAACTAATTTAATTGTAATTAACTTTAAGAATAACATCGAAACTCTACAGAATTGAAATCATTCAGTGACGAGAGTTCATAAAATGCAAAATTATTTTTCAATTGAAAAGGAATGACGGTGAACGTTTAACATTGCGTGTCTTACTGCCGAGAAATAAATGGACTAGCGTGGAGCTTATTCATTAAACGTAATTTATTTAATATTACGTAGTTTCAAAACTCGATCAATAACGCGGAAAAATGATTCGATAGGATGAGTCGTTTCCTTTGAATATGCATTATCTTTCAATTTCTTATTGCAGCTTATTAACTGTTGCTAGTTCTGTCCTAAAATTTATCTTTGTGGATAATGAGTCAAAAAATTAGTTAAATAAGGGAACATACTATCGATTAGAGTACAGTATCATATGGAAAATCCAGGTGATGTAGAGGAACACAACCTTCTGAAATAAATCTCTCCGCCGTAAAACAACTCTTCGATACATGAATCAAGTAAATCCGGATTCTTGTTGAATAAATTGATAAATTCAATGTTATATTACAGTCATTCTATTTTTATTGTTTTTGAAACCAACAAGTACTAAATCAAAATATTTAAGCCTCTTGATTTTAAAAAAAGATTCACGTTTACAAATTAGTCTACATACTTCTAGTTTCAATTTTGAAAATTTTTCAATGGAAAGTTTTTCACCATGAATTAATACTGTATGTCAAAACAATAAGTTTTATGACAGATTGTTTAAAATAAAAAAATTAATAAAAGAAAGATTGTATCTTTTTTTAACTTTGTCACTTCATATGACCTATTTCATATATATATATATATATATATATATATATATATATATATATATTGCGAACTCATTTCTCTACTGTTCTGCAGATTGAACTATTTTCCTTGTTATTCTAAGCCCTCTTCTATATGTACGTTCCCAGTTTTCCTCTTGGTCGGCTTATGCTTTCCTCAAACGATCTTTCTCCGAGGTGTGTCCTATACCTAACTATTTTATACTTAATGCGTTCCACTACGTATGTTATTCATAAAATCAGTCCTCTAGCAATCATTTCTAATCCCCCCCCCCCTCCAGCCTCGTACAAACTTGTATGTACAACTTGCATCTTGTGTAGTGCACGTTTTACAGCCAAATATCATTACTGGTAATAAACAATGATCAAATACCTGCTCCTCTATATTCAATAGCACATGTCATTTATTCTTCTATTGACTTCTGGTATTAAGGGTCCAGTTATTTCTATTATTTACCTACGTAACATATTTACACAAGAAATTAGTTTCACCGCTAAGTAAGGAAGGGAAAGAGTGGCAGTGAAACTCATACCCACTCCATCTAGCTGAGAGGTGATGAATCTGTGTCGAAGGCTGTGCTTGCCGAGTAGTCAATCAATGGACTGAACTCCAGCAGGAAACCAAACACTCGAAAAACGCGAAATCAGAAATAATTCAAAGTAAATAGACTTCTTGAATGTACCAAATTTAGAGAAACATTTCAAATACTATTTCAATATCATACTAGGTAGAACACAGTTTGTGATAGAATAGCCAATCATGTGCTGAAGGCAGTCTCAAATAAAATATCAGCGACAGGAATTTCCATTCTTGAAATATAAACAGACATATTATTTGCAGCTAATCAAGATTTTTGTAAAATTACAAGATCTTAATCGAAGAACAACGAGTGCAATGAATCAGACAACTTTACTGTAAACGTTTTTAAAGGGAATTTTGGTAAAGAAATCGCCGACCTGACATAATTAAATTTAGGCTACCTTCGTCAATATTTCAGCTAGAATGGTTTCTCTGTAAGAAAAATAATTCTTTCCCTTACATTTTCCTGTACATGATGTTGAATAATATGTAATACGTTAATTTCTAATACAAAATACGCTTCCACGAGGTAAAATATTACTGGATGTATACAAACACACCACCATATAGTACTACTTATGATTATAACAACAGCGGAACGATAATTTATGCATAATATGTGTCAGGAGCCAGGCTGCTTGACACCGGAAGCGGATCTTGTAATTTATTCCTGAGGCCGTCGAAATTCCAATGAAGAGCAGATCACTGGGTTGACTGCCTTCCACTACGAGAATAGCGCTTTGATCCGCGTTCCGCACATAATGTAACACCGAGACAATCGCTTATCCATGGAGATTCACCCACTTTATCAAATATCAAGTTTTACGGAAATCATTCTACTTTGTTTTATTGAAATTTTTATAATTCACTTTGAACTATTATTTTTTACAAATACTCAGGTAGTAAGTAATGAAGATGTAATTGCTACAACCAAACCAAACTACGGGTGTATGCCAGAATTGCAACTTATCTACATCCTACGATTCCTGTTAAGTTCTAGTGAAAATATAGTCCATTATTCTTCCAGATCGGTCTCTATAAAATTCAAACATTTTAAAATACACCTCGCTCAGCGCATATTATTTTCAAAGAAAATATTTCAATCGGTGTGTTGTGGGATTCTAAATGCGAAACAAAGGATTTTGTGGTTATTGGAGCTTGGGCTTTATCACTCGGATAACTTAGTTGACGAATGATGTCCCGGGCACCGCTGCATATGCAAAACTAATTTATATCTCCATAACTACTACAATCGTCTTATAAAATTTAAAGTACGTGCGATCCAAACAGGAAACTGATAACGACTTGTCTCGAGCATTCGGCTATTAGTACTCGAGTCGAGCACGAGTCTGAAACTTCGAGTTTCAGGGCTCCTGGATTTGGCCAATAGTGGGGGAAGTAAGACAAAACATTGACAATTAAAATACAATTTAATACACCAGAATTCATATTCATTTTTGTAATATCCGTTCAGCCACAAGACATCGAATATTGAGTGTTGCTACAGTATTCACGCTTTCATACTAATAAAATATAATTCTACGTCTAATAAAACTAACTTTTAAGTTCTGGAATTTAACTTTAAATGTTTGGCCAGAATGTGGTCTTAACTTTCGCACGTCCTTGAGGTCAACGGACGGTCATTGGAACGAAAAATGTATCAACACCAGAACTTGAGTCACGGAAATATCTATAAAGGAAATGAATTACTCTCCGAAAGTCTCGACGCAGCGTTCCTCCGATGTCCAGCTAGAAGCAGGTTCGGGCCATGGTGTAGGTGCTTGTTTTCTATCCTCTCCCGCCTCGCACCCTAGATATGCGTCCGACTAGGCTCGCTCTCAAAAAGTGTCTTGAAAAACGCGCTCGTATTCGCACATTTCGGCCTTCAAAAACTCCCTCACCTCTGGAGGTTTTTGCAAATATCTACATAAAAACTAAGTCTGCCACAGCTTGACCATTCGGCGCTGTCCTGTCAGGACACAGCAATGAGTAGAGACTGCGTCCGTCACGACACAAGCCAAATATCAGTTTAAACATTGCCGAAATTGTCCCAATGACTGACGTTCTTACATTTTAGATATTATATAGACAATACAAAAAAGACCTACAGGGCTTTTTCAATTATTGCACTATGTATCATGTCGATGTACTACCTTAATTGGCTCACTACTATGGTAATCTGGCTGCACCGTGAATTCGTTATGGTAATGTTGGCCTGCATCAACCGGGGTGGGAGGTGTAACTATCCTGTCAGCGGCTATTTTGCTTGCTGATATCGTTCGTGACGTGCAACGTCATTCACGGCACCAACGACCCCCACGACTACTGAAACTCCCGACAACGTTCTCTCTATCCAAGAAAACGCCGAATTGTGAATCAACCCCAAGGCTTTTATTAATATCGGAAACAGCAATAATCAGTCCCCCATCTCATTCAAAATCAGATTACGTACAGGGAATACGATTATCATTTAATAGTAATCATCATGCCGTCTTTCTCAACTGTCAGAAATATAATTCTATTTTTCTCAAACAACTAACAGACGACTATTTATTTTGGGAATTCTATTCGAATGTTCTCTTTTCAGTATTACTGTGACGTCATATTCAACCATAAATAAATGAAAAACGCATCTCAAAAAATACAAAACATTTCATATTGTCGTATTTAGCAAAACAAATAAAGTTGATTTTAAAATGAATCATTCGAAGAATATATGGAAGGAATGAAAATATAATCCGAAAAAAATGATAATACAGATAACAAAACAAATACAAACAATGATTAAGAGGGAAATGTATGTTCCTGGTATTCAACGAATCCAGTTCGCTTAAAGTAAATAAGCAAGCCTTAAGAATTTGCCACTGCGTTAAGATACCGTCAGTGAAATTGCGAAGCAGCGATGAAAGACAATTGCTTCCATTGCAATATATTAGCACACAATACAGTAAGCACATCTGAGAACCTCAAATGCATCACTGTTGATCTTGGCAATGTTCCCTAGGCGAAATCCGAAAGGGGTCGCAGAGCAGCAATTTCGAGGCGTACTGTACTCGAGAGGAAAGCAAGGGGTTGAGTCTTGTACTGCACTTCTACGCGATTCAATTATTTTTCTCTAACTTTTTTTTTTGCAGCCTCGGAAAAACATGGACACTTTGCAACATATTCCTACTTCATTTTTCATTTAACCAATTTACATTTAATTTTACTTCTTGAGCTCATTTACAACCCCATAAAATAATGTGAACAGAACGTAAAGAATATCACAATCTCTTAGGTACCACTAGATTTACTATACCGATTTTAAAAATCTCCTGGCATTTTCCATCTTGGTCATGATAGAAGAAAGAAAACTAATACGACAAAATATAACATGCACGTTCATAGTTAAAGGTTCTAATATTTAAAAAATAAACACAAATATCAAGAGATTATGTTCTCAAATTGTGCACAAATATCATAAAGTGAAATCTGGACATTAGGAAATCTCGAAAACGTAGTGAAAGCATTTGCACAGCAGAAAAATTGTACGCAACATGCGACATGTCAGCCACTTCGCTTGTCTCATGCTTCTCGTTATTAAATGATACAAAACATGACCAATCACTCATCAACTCACTAAACCATATACTTTTTCAATGCTCCGACACGAAAACGGAGCCAGACGATCCTCTTTAAACTGAATTAAGCAGCCCTATAATTTGACGCGTGCTCAGAAATTCATAACGTTTTCCTCCCTCTCTTTATTCTGCTCCAATTAATAGTTATTCCATCTCTAAAACAACTCAATATTCATGGAAAATGAAAAATTACAAAATGTATATAGATTAATTATTTGAATATGAAAGATTAACAACTTTGACACTTCAAATATTTCAGATTTAGTGTGAAAGGCAGTCTGTTTGAACTAAAAAAAGGACATATTTTAATTTCAGATACACAATTTACTTTGACGACAGAGTTTAGACTTATTTTCAAGAAATGTTCCCTTGGCATCATTCAACCTCCTAAATACCATAACTGCTTACGGGAACAAAAAATGTTGAAGGAAGCTGCTAAACGTCAACGGAAAACAAACTCAATCGTGTAGACATTGACAGTCGTTACACATGAAGCCCCTTCCCTAAGCCGAGACGCTAGTCGCCGCGCCACTGTGGCCCATTGTCACGAGCCTGTTGGAGGGAAGGGTTGTTTCCATGGCAACGCGACTGTGTACTACGCTGTGGCTGGCGCCATCATTACGACGTCACAAAGACGCCTCTCGGGTCGCAATTTATCATTCATGCGCCGCAGAATCTCGCTGCAGCAGCCCCCAGACTTAACGCTTCACCTACAAAAACACCAATTCGTAATGGCTTGCGCCTCGAGATGTCGGAGACGTCTCTGGAAGTCCAACAAACGCGCACCCACGGAACAGAAAGATCGGCGCGATTGTGATTTATGGAAGAGGAAGCTCCGAGACTGGAATCCCGGTTTGAAGGCGGAGAGACAGCAAGAAGTATGACGAGATATACGGCTACTACCGAAAAATAAAAAACAAATACAACTGCGGAAAAAAGGGAGAAATGACGCGGAAATTTGAAACAGAAAACAAGTTAAAAAAGTAAAAAATAACTTTAAAGTTAATGATATTACTGATTTTTATAATCACTTTGCATTCGGAAAAAAGGGAGAAATGACGCGGAAATTTGAAACAGAAAACAAGTTAAAAAAGTAAAAAATAACTTTAAAGTTAATGATATTACTGATTTTTATAATCACTTTGCATTCGTACGCTAACTTCAAATATATAATATGGAGCAAAAATGAAAATTTCTTAGGTTGAGTTTTTTATGTAGGTTGCGAAATATCCGAAAATAATCACATGGATCGCCATTTCCGCACAGTAGTATAGGATTAATTTTCTAGGAAATTTATAAAAACAATTTTTACGAGTATCTCGAACCGAATAATTCAATCGTTAAAAATATGAAGCAATAATGAAAATTTAAGCTGCTTTGGTATAAAAATAATTACATTAAACTCAGCGAGGGTCAGGTCCACGAATTCTGTGGTGTTACGTGCCTTTTTGTATACAGCAAATCTAGAGTAAGAACCTTCCACTCAGTTTGTACTCATGCGTTCCTATTTTCCAGAACTACACAACCAACCTGTGAAGAATGCAGTCAACCACTAACTGTTCCCCATATACTATTCTATTGCAGCAGATATAACGACGTCAGAAGAAATACAATTGCAAAACACCACATCGCAGACCTCTGTACTTCAACGACAGATGCCTTGGACATCATCAAATTTATCGAGGAAGCAAACATAAGTGAACAAATATAGAAACCCGATTATACCAAATGTTAATGTTAAGAATGTATCAAAACAGTAACGCTATGTAATCTATGGTAAATAACATACGGGTTGCCAATGACCACGATGTCGACGCGAACGTTTTAAATTTTTATTAAAAAAAAAAAGATCAACATCGGCACAAGTTTCAATATCGAGTCCCTATTTCTACGGATATCCCCTTATTGATTTCATCCATAGCGTCAATCTTATAAATAAAAAAGAGTGTATGTATGTTTGTATGTTTGTTTGTATGTTTGTTTGTATGTTTGTTTGTTTGTTTGTTTGTTTGTATGTTTGTATGTTTGTATGTTTGTATGTTTGTATGTTTGTATGTTTGTATATTTGTATGTTCGTTATACAAATCTACACCGTTAGAGCAAATTTCACCAAATTTCGTACACGTGTTCTTTACGACCAGGAAACAAACACTGTTGGGGTGAGACATGTCTACCACCCCCAGAAGCGGGGGTGCACGGGGGTTGAAATATTTAAACATGCTAAAAAAGCCGATATTTTAGTCGGATAATAATTTTTAGGGGTCCAAGATATTGATGGTGTTTCTACCGATGTTTTCTGAATATAATTTTCATCCCCTACACCCTGGGAAAAGGGCACCCTTAGAGTTTGGGGTGGAGAATACAAATCTATACCGGTGGATCAAATTTCACCAAATTTCGTACACGTGTTCTTTGCGACCAGGAAAACAACACTGTCGGGGTGAGACGCGCCTACCACCCCCAGAAGCGGGGGTGGACGGGGGTGGAAATATTTGAACATGCTAAAACAGTCGATATTTCAGTCGGATAAATATTTTTAGGGGTCAAAGGTATTTATAGTCTTTCCACTAATGATATCTGAATATAATTTTCAACCTCTACACCCTGGGGAAAGAGCACCCCTAGCGTTTGGGGTGGAGAGTACAAATATACACCGCTGGAGCAAATTTCACCAAATTTCGTACACGTGTTCTTTACGACCAGGAAACAAACACCGTCGGGGTGAGACGCGTCTACCAACCCCAGAAGCGGGGGTGGACGGGGGTTGAAATACTTAAACATGCTAAAACAGCAGGTATTAGATTTGGATAAATATTTTCGGGGTCAAAGATATTGATTGTGTTTCTACCGATGTTATCTGAATATAATATTCATCTCCTACGCCCTGGGAAAAGGACACCCTTAGGGTTTGGGGTGGAGTTGCTTTACAGAAACATAACGCGAATACAACCGAGTTTGGAGTCAAATCGAAGGTTATGGATGTCAGTGAGTTTACTTCGGATAAATATTTTTAATTGCCGATTTAACCCGAAAGGGTGGGTGTTGGAAGGGAAGATAAATAGTCAGTTCTTGCGCGTTCTTGGAGGAGAAATACGTGAATAGTATTTCAACAGATGTTGTTATACAGATAAATCCCTTGAGACATTACTGGTGAGCTTGGTTAGGGCTGGGGGTGAGAATTGTCTATTATTCTAAAATTGCCAAAATGTTATGTGTTTATGGGTAAACTAGATTTACAGTGTGTCTACCGATGTGATATGAGTAAAAATTCAACCCTTTCCACCACGGGAAAGTAGCAGATTAAGGGGTGGTGTTGTTCATACTATTTTAACCGATGTTGTTTCCATTAATAACGACGTTTAATTTTATAAATAAAAATGAGTGTATGTATGTATGTATGTTTGTATGTTTGTATATTTGTATGTTTGTATATTTGTATGTTTGTATATTTGTATGTTTGTATATTTGTATGTTTGTATATTTGTATGTTCGTTATACAAATCTACACCGCTGGAGAAAATTTCACCAAATTTCGTACATGTGTTCTTTGCGACCAGGAAACAAACACTGTCGGGGTGAGACGCGTCTACCACCCCCAGAAGCGGGGGTGGACGGGGGTGGACGGGGGTGGAAATATTTAAACATGCTAAAACAGTCGATATTTCAGTCGGACAAATATGTTTAGGGGTCAAAGATATTTATAGTGTTTCCACTGATGATATCTGAATATAATTTTCAACCTCTACACCCTGGGGAAAGAGCACCCCTAGCGTTTGGGGTGGAGAATACAAATCTATACCGGTGGATCAAATTTCACCAAATTTCGTACACGTGTTCTTTGCGACCAGGAAACAAACACTGTCGGGGTGAGACGCGTCTACCACCTCCAGAATCGGGGGCGGACGGGGGTTGAAATATTTAAACATGCTAAAACAGTCGATATTTCAGTCGGATAAATATTTTTAGGGGTCACAGATATTGATAGTGTTTCTACCGACTGTTGGGGTGAGACGCGTCTACCATCCCCAGAAGCGGGTCGGGATTATCAGTAGAGCATTTTTAGGTGTTGGGTGGAGGAAATCTGCAATAAAATAACGCGAATACAACCGAGATTGGAGTAAAATCCAAGGTTATGGATGTTGTCCAGTTCAATTATAGCATCAAATTTCCCATTTAGCCCCGAGAGGCGGGAGTGGATGGGATGGAAATTTTCTAACATATTAAATCATCGATATTAGCGTGGAATAAATAAATGCCGGGACCATTGACGTTGATAGTATTTCTACCGATGTTGTTTGTAGGCATGATAGGGGTGGGGCTGGAGGCGATTTCCTTGAAAACAACGGGAAAACAACCGAGATTCGAGTCAAATCGAAGGTAATGGATGTCCCTGAATTTATTTATGACAATCTGGACAACGCGCGGGTATCGGCTGGGTTGGGATGAGTTGACCGGCTGTGTTTTGCGTCGATTAAATATATTTCGGGATGAATTACATTAATAAAATTTCCCTACATGTTCTCTGTGTATAATTTCAACCCCTTTCGGACTCATAAGGGTGTACATTTAAGGATGGGCGTGAAGTAGCATTACATAAAAAGAAACCAGAAACTGTCGGGATTGTCACTGAGTTTAATTAATTTCCTTAAAAATAACGGGAAAACAACCGAGATTCGAGTCAAATCGAAGGTAATGGATGTCCCTGAATTTATTTATGACAATCTGGACAACGCGCGGGTATCGGCTGGGTTGGGATGAGTTGACCGGCTGTTTTTTGCGTCGATTAAATATATTTCGGGATGAATTAGATTAATAAAATTTCCCTACATGTTCTCTGTGAATAATTTCAACCCCTTTCGGACTCATAAGGGTGCACCCTTAAGGGTGGGCGTGAAGTAGCATTACATAAAAAGAAACCAGAAACTATCGGGATTGTCACTGATTTTAATTATGACATTAAACTTGACCGTTTAAGTCCCCGAAGCGGGAGTGGTCGGGGGTGAAAAATTTCAAACATGTTAAACGGTCGATAATTATTTCCTGGGGTTAATTACTTTGAAAGTATTTATACCGATGTTGTTTGTGTATAATTTAACCCCTGTGAGGGGAGCAAGCTTAGGGGTGGGGTGGAGGTACGTTAAATAAAATCCCGCAAAAACAATCGAGATTCGAATCAATTCAGAGACTATGAATGTCGCTGAATCTAATTGTGACAACCTGGGAAACGCGACGGGTTTGGGAGGTGTTGGGCGGGGAATACATTTTCAGACAATGTAATCGGCCGATTTTTGCGTGGAATACATTGTTTTTCATTATCGCATATTTGTGGGGGTGGTCATCTTCTAACATGTAAAAACTGGCGATATATTTAGTCAATGACTTCATCCCCCTTCGGCATGGGCGGGGAGGTGAACACATTTAGGGATAGGGTTCGAGGAGCTTTACATAAAAATAGCGCAAAAGTAACCAAAATTGGAGTCTTATGGATGGTTATAGATAAATGACATCTCGGGCAACGCCGGGCACCCAGCTAGTATAAAATAAAATTTTCACTGAAAGTAACACCTCAAACAAATTTTGAGCTTATTTCATACATAACGACGAAACATAAACCAATTACTAAACTATTAAATAGAATGTAACAATAATACTAGAAAACTACGATAAAAAAATTAATTAAATAATTGGAAATCTATAATATTGCATGTATTGAGAATTTGTGATCTTAAGATGTTGGTCGCGATAGAATACAATAGCGAAATTCAACAAGACAATCATCAAATGGCTGATGCTACAAGTTGCGTCATGTCATGGACAATTTAGAAATTATTTAATGACTAAGTGTAAATAACGTGTATGCCGATAAGATAAAAAAAATTACATCACTCCGAATATCTGGGCGTAATGTGTTGATCCGCCTTGGTAAGTCTTTTCAAACAGTTATTACATCACGGATTGGAGTAACGATTATGATGCGATGTAACGTAACTGTGACGATCAATTCATAAACAATATATAGTGTGAGTGCACTTCCGAAATTTGTTGAATTTTGATACTTCATTCCGAAGTGATTTTCGTAATAATTGGGGTACGGAGTTCCCTTTACGGCCAATGAACATGTGGGAACGTTTGAGCCTAAATACATTATTTAAGACACCTTATATCCAAAAAAAACTTCAAATTTAGTGATACCGCTTGAGTAAATCGGAGTCTGTATTCATGATATAGTCTATTCTATTTTGGAAAAAAAATTACAATAATGGTGGTTAATTTTAACAATACATGGTCTCAAAGAGATGAAGTTTACCTGTCAAAGATTGTGCATTCAACACATATCTAAACGATATACTTTCATTTCGCAAGTTCTAGAAAGGATTTTTTCGAATCCTCAACCCCACTGACGTCAAGATCCGTTTGGTGAGTTACATCCTAGTAGATAAAATTTATCATATTCAGGTTTCCCCTATTTTACAATCCATTGACGAAGCGATTCATGTGTCGCCTTTTTAATATTTATAATTTCATAACTTTTACATTTAAATTCGAATATTTTGAAGGGATGACGCCACTTGCTCAAAGGTCACCTGGCGGAGTGTAACGGAAGGCAGAAGATTTAATCTGTGCGCACGTGCGCTGCAATTGATGGCAGCTAAATTGCACCACGAACAAAGTTGAACGCTGATAAGTAATCAAGTAATGCAAATGCTGTACCTCCAAAGCGATGACGGCAGTTGTGGAAATTTCCCCCGGGAAATTGCACTGGAATTATTTGGCTCGAAACCAATATTCACACGTACAGTGCACAAGTTCATAAAAGACAACGCACGTCATCGCTTAGGACTCCTAGAAAAGAAGCACGATAATGAAAGCCGATGCAGTTAATCATCGATAAAACGTCGCAATCTTGCGATGCGCAAATTTATATATCTTTGTTGGTATAAAACTCTATGTAAAGGCCAATAATAATTTTAAATTACTTGAATGTCTTTCAAATTACTTAGTAAATAAAGAATGAAAATATTCATTCATTTTGATGTTATCTAATAGATCGACCAAAAGTAAGCTCTAATAAAGATTTGACGTGACAGACAAGGAATTCAAGAAGACGACCAACTATATATATATAAAGACGATTCAACTACGTTAATTACTATTTATTTTGAAAAATTATTCAACGATGGTTATTTAAATATCTTCAGTCAACAGTTATTCCCAGCAGGATGTTGAGGATCCTTGAGGTGAATATGGATGTGCGGACTTAAAGAGAAACAACAACCCTGCATCGACACTTTCAGAATATTAATGCCTCCGTACTGGTGGCCTGTGAAACATGATCTAATACCAGGCATATAATAGCCCTCTTGCTTCTAAAGCCATTGCCACAGCAACACTTAAATTTATGTGGGAAACCTGCGATTTTGATTAAAAGACTGATATTAGCTAAAACATTATTATCCGGATCAGCAATTAACGCTGAATTTACAGGTACATACAACAAATGAACACTACACTTAATTCATCGTAATAAGCGCACAAAATATAATAAATAAATTAGTCCAAAATGAGAGAATCACAGGATAAAATTATAACAACTTCTATATAAATAAGCTATTATCCAGTAACAAGTATAATCGGTACAGAGCTCGATCTTAAAACTTGCAGTTCACTGCTTTCTGGGGTACACAACCTTAGTTTTCAGACAAAATTAATATGAGAAAAAAATTACACAGAAAGAAAACCTTTAAAACAGATGAACGTTCGACACTACTTGGTGTAATTAGTAAAGCAAATATTTAAAACGAAGCATAAATACATATATTTTGTTAAGAGAAAAACGCCAAGTATCATCGAAACGTCCTGATTTTTTTCCCCTGTACAATTCTTTCTCACATTAAATTTGTTTGGAAACAAAGGTCGTATTATTATAAGTTTCAATGCAGAACATTTCACGGGGTAAAGAATTTCCTGTGATATTAGGAAGACATTTCCCAAGACCTAGCAACAGAAATTATTTAAAATACGGGAAAATCAGATGTAATGTTTTAAAACACACTACGCATTCTTATAGTTGGAATTTTTACTTCCAAAAGTTGAAAAATGATGGAAAACCATCCCATATGGAAACACAAATACGGAGGAGGTAAGTGGAATCAATAACAGTCCCATAATTCTACAAACAGAAGTAACTCGAGGTAAAAGATTACCAGGGTTGTATTTGTGCAGCATAATATAAACATAATTCGTTTTATAACAGTGTGACTTTATAATATATAGTTATTCATTTAAAACGTATAAATTACAAATACAACATTTCTGGAAGTATAAAACGTATTTACTATATTGAATATATAAAATGAAAAATAGTTGATTCAATTATTGTGGAAACAAGCAAAACACATATACTGACATGGAATGAAACAACAAAATTTAAGCTATATTGCCATTTGGTAATAATTACAATTATTAAAACAAAATAGTTTAAAAGCAATAATATTGATAAAACTGAAATATTGCGAGTTTGTATTTCCTTTCAGGCTACCAGCTCCGGCAGGTTTAAACACTGAGTCAAGATTTACCCTTTTCCTGCGAACGCGGTTGAAACGCTATTCCAGTCTCTAAAACCGGCGACTCTAATTGTAAATCGACAAAGCGCAAACAAAAGCTAACGTAATTAGCATAAATTTGTAATCCGCGCTTTCGTCGCTACAACGAAAATTTAATAAAGCGGTGATGCTTCGCAGTCATACAGCGAAGGGTAGCGAAATAAACAGTCCACTTCATTGCTCACAGAGCACAACTCTCAAAAAAAGAAAATATCAGAACAGGCGCATGCATAAGTCGAGAGCTTCAAAATAGTGTTTCTCAAACACAGACATTCTATGGAGAGCGCTTAGCAACTTATGACTACTTAGTAATTCATCAAGTTAACAGATAGCACAGTTTGAAACTACAAATGCCACAATGCCATTTATCTGTAAAAAAATTATGCACGGTAAGTCAGTGTAAAATATATTACATACAATACAGTAATAACTTAAATGAAGAAATTTCCACTCAGCCCAAGACCTATCTTCGACCTTACTAGAGAAAACCACCACTTCAAATAGTTCTTCTTTTTGAGAATTACAGCAGTAATAATCCTAGTTCAATGCAAAAGATGACAAATGCAAGGAGATAATTCCACATTAAAGGTCATCTCACCACTTAGCATGTAAATCTTTGCCAGTGAGCAAAGATAAGAACTCTATTTCCTTCCATTTTACGCTCGTTGCGCAAGCAAAAGTCGTCCATCGCCTACAAGCATGGATTAATATTTTCCGGCTAAGACGTAAATGTGCATACGTACAATAGCGGCTACAAAACACCACGGAAAAACTTCAGACTCTGAGAAATACGTATATAAAATTAAGACAGTTGACAGAAATATCAGTTGAAGCAAGTCTTATGAGAATTAAATGCAATACATACCGACAGTAGTTAGTTCAATAATATAAATAACATGAATATGCTGTCTAAGTGTGGTAGTCTACAGGACAGATTAGAGACTTCAATTATTACTATATTGACTAATTTTCTGACTTTCCAGCCATTTTGTTGTAGACAAGGCCATAGACACATACACACTTTGCGTAGGAGAAAGAACAGTAATTATTGATTGTGTAATACAGGAGTTCGTTCTCATAACAGTTTCATATTAATTTGTTCAAAATCTGAGGTCAGATACGGAGTAAGAACATTTTGCGTCTGTACAACGGCGAAATGGAAAAATACTGTTGCAGACAGTTTTGTAGCTGGCATATTCCTTTGAAAGCGAGCTAAACATGGTTGCTTCATGAAAGAACCAGGCTTCTTTTCGTGCACGTGCAGATCACACCGAAGAAGGCGCTAACATCAGTCTCCGATAACTGAGAATAATTACTGTTTCTGTACTTTTTCAACGTGGAGTGAAATTGGAATATAAAAATTTGCAACAAATGTAATCTTGGACATACCGCTAATAAATATTAGTCTGAGGACTGTCTTGAAGACCGACGACCAGGACTTACAGTTTTATCTTGATGACAAAAACGTCGGGAGAAATAGGACGAATTGACTATTAAACATGGAAGACGTTATTTCTGTTGGACTGTGGGTTGGTGGCACGGGTTTTAGTCCAGAGTTGCATAATGGTACATTGTGGGACGAAGCTACATAACGCGGGACTGAATTCGTCTACCGCCAATGTTAACAATCCGACGACATCAACAGAGCATAATATATGTTTAAATACCGCGATTCTAATTCAGTGACCAACACAAACCTAACAAACTGAGGTTAAGAACTTTCAAAATACTAGTAATTATGGGATAGAGTAATTAAATTTATTGCTGAAAGTCTAAAATATAAAACGTCTATGTTTAAAGTATACTAATTATATAAATAAATAGCAAAATAGCACACTAATTTTTTACTTTTATTTGGCTGTCTAATTATACAATTAGTATTAATTTATTATTTTTGAAGAAATTTGATTCATCACTTAATACTCAAAACCATAGAGGACGATTATGTTTCAAAATAATATTTAAATTATTAAAGATATAGATCATATTGAACCGGTGTCTTAGAAACTGGAATGTGAACTCTGACTCTGAAAAGGACACCTTGAAAAGGAAAAACTTTTAGGTATCATAAAGGCAGTAGCAGAGGGATTCCGCAACATGCAGTACAGAGACGTGTGAGATTATAGGAAAACATTATCACCGCCAATCTAATCCTTAAACTTGCACACACATCATCCTCCCCAAAGCTGCAACACACGTGCTCACGACACGCGTCAATACTGCCTCAACCCACGCACCATTTCAACTCTGTCTGCTGCATGACATCGATTAAAGACATCAATTTTATCTGATCCCTTTCTTTCCAAGCTTTACGTGTCGCAGTTTGCAATAATATTTGTCTCAGTTAGTGTCCCACACAAAAATAAACGCTGTTCTTATAATCTCAAATTCTCTAAGCGTAATTAATAATTGAACTTTAGTCAAATAATTAATTTATTGCTCTTCTGAAACAGTTTAAGCTAATATCGTATTTCTTTTATTATTGTCACGGACACACATCAAAGTCCAAAGATGGTGGAATAAAATAGGTTCTGCTCAAAAAATATCCGAGAAGAGAAATATACATTATTAGATTTTACCAACATAGATGAACAAGTTTAAAAATGTTGTTTTGTGAATATTGCAAAATTGTATGGATTTTGAAGTTTGTTGCCAATGGTTAATGTGTTACAAGATAGCTATCAATAACCCCCCTTTATAGTACTGTAACGCGAATGTAGCCTTAGTCGTCTCTTAATTGCGTAGGACCGCTGTGGCGTTTACGTAAGAGTTGCATGACCTGTAGCAAGCAGGAAGTGTCCCCCTTCATCGATTACACGGACGGTGGATCCGGGGTGTGTTTACACGCTGATTTTGTGCTCGGTGACGTCATCCGACTTGGATTCAAAATGAAATACCTCTTAGATATAGACCTTCCTAACCTTATGCATAGATCTCTCAAATTAACTGGGAGATCAAATTATTTAGCAATGGCATAATTTATAATTACAAATTTCTGAATTTTATGAAGCCTTGCGATTGCGATCGCGGTCCCTAACACAACAAAAATCTACAGCTTAATATTCTGTGCGTGAATGCCTTACATTCAATAAACGCAACGGATATAAACTTCATAATACTTTATACGTTTTAAAATGAGATATGAACGATGTTTTTACATTGAACAGTCGTAATTTTACTATTACTCTAAATTTACTTTTTCCGACAAAATTCTTCAAGAGTTGCGCGCTAATTGAAAGAACGGCTGAACCTACTTTGCTGAAATTTAGATTGGAGATTTATTTGAAAATAAAAACGAAAAATTGTAAACTGTAAAAATTTATTATTAAACCCTAAACTTTGTTGAACTAGAATTTTCGAAAAATTAATACATATTGACCACAGAAAGTTGTTTGAGTTGAGAAGTATAAGTAAATCATATTCGAGCTCAATCAAATTACAGGGAGATGTGTAAAGAGTTTCAAAGTCACAAAACGTTTTAGAATAAACCAATTTTGAATTTAATGTCAGTGTAGCATACTGGATACAGAGTCTGGCAGTTCTTTTAGCAACTCTCTAGATTGCCGAGCGATCTTCGCTTGAGACTTGACTAGTATTCAGCAAATCACTAATAAATTTAATTGCAAATTTAATCATCTATTTAAAAACCCCGACTACTTCCTAAAAATATGATATAACCTAGTCGATATTAAACACTAAGAAGTTGAATTGGCACAGTCTATTTCTGAGCATATTAAAATGGAAGTGTAGAAATATTAATTTATGCAGAACTCGGGGGAAAGTGAATGATAAATGTAAACTGTTCACATATGAAATTGTGCCCTCTCAATGTCCAAGTAATGTAGACCAAAATCATACACAGATGTTCGGATTCTTGACATATCCGGATCATTTTCTACTTTGTCTTATTTCCGTTTGAGTGGCTAAAACGTTGTGTGTTGTTTTTAATCACTTTTTGGGATGTTCTTCCACTTCTTTTTGTCTGTATTTGGCTTTCTTATTATTAATTTTCAATACAGACGTAAATTATTCTATTTTAAAAAATTTTAGTAGTTCAAATACTTTCTTATTGCATTATTATAGTCTTACTATAATTTCTAGACATTCACTACAAAGTTGAATTTATTATAATATTGCTAAATTGAAAATAAAATTTAATAAATATTATTTAGAAGGAAAACGTGAGAGATGTATTACAGACCTAACGCGTTATTCATCAGAGCACAAGTACGAAATTCTGAATGAAGTCCATGTAAGAACTATTCTAGTCCTCTCCTTCATAAATGGCTATTGTGAAATCAAAATTTG
This sequence comes from Zhengitettix transpicula, assembly GCA_037074705.1. Taxonomy (NCBI): domain Eukaryota; kingdom Metazoa; phylum Arthropoda; class Insecta; order Orthoptera; family Tetrigidae; genus Zhengitettix; species Zhengitettix transpicula. The sequence goes on along the minus strand of CM073593.1, from coordinate 29,381,934 downwards.
TTTAGATTAATAACGTCTGTTACACCTTATTTCGTTTCTCTCATAAAAACTATTTCCCAATATATCTCCATATATTTTCCTAGGCAATGGAACCCAAAGAGAGAGAATATGAGCACAATTCACTCGACTAAAGTAGAAATATACAGTGCTTTAAAATACAGAAACAATTGTTGTCGATTGCAAAGGAAAGCAGATAACATCAGCTCCTATCTTTTCAGACGGAAAATAGTTTTTACATATTTATTCAGACAATAACAGATGCAGGTTGCTTTTCAGAAACATGGAATATTAAATCTTTAAAAATAGAAATATACTGAAACTTTGACAACATACATAAATTATTATTGCACATAAAAACTGAAAGTTCTGAGTACAGAAAACAACATTAAATATAGACAATGTTTTTTATAGTCAAAGGACCACGAATTAAGCGGAGGACTTGCGATCCCTTCTCCCAATATGATTGTCTGGGATATACCTAGAAAAATCTCCGCTTTATACCAGCACAAATGTTAAAGTTATATGTAGGAAAGTTCTCGAATTTACTACTAGATAATAGATAATATTAAGGGAATTGTTTCTGTATATCTAGCACGCTATAAAAAATATAAAGAAAATAATTTAATATGATTTAATGTTATAAGATTGAAAGACTACTTCTAGGAGCTTTTACCACAAAATCAAACAAGAGGGTGAGCAGATTTTGATAACTCTCGCAAAAGAGAAGACGATTCGCGTGTTGGGTGATATGTAATCCCACGGGGTAGATTGATATAAGAGGGGAACAGCATATTGACGGCGTAGGAGGAAAAGTCGTGTCTCAAATATTGAGTCGGATCGGAAGATGGCTTTAGCTAATAAAAATATATCAACCAGATATATTACCAAGACTTCTTGTAAGGATGTTACCACAGAATCTAGTTTTACAATACATTAGGATAGGGAACAGATTGCTACAGTCGATTGCAGCAAATTAAGCACGTTGAGAAGATTTGCGATGTTGGCATTTATGCAGGCGACTAAATAAATTCCTGCTATCAATAGTAAACTAGCTAACGAATAGTAACAAATTGCTCCCCAAACTATAAACAAAGTAACACCCTGTGTTTTATAAGTTTACAGAATATAATTAAATAAATAAAAATCATAAACATCCCTATTAGTAGAATGTACAAAAATCATCTACGGTCTTTCCTCTATACCAGAAGCAACTCTTTTTACCTATTTAACCTATGAACATAATAATTGCGACCTACTTAAGCACATCACACATTTAGAGGCAATGTTTTTCTTTTCTGACCACACAGATTTCACACATTTTTTGCAATGCAATATTTACTACTCTCAATTAGTAAGTTCATTTAGTTTCTCTCCTACATTCCGCGCAGCAGCAAAGATAAGCCATTCCATTTTAATCGTTAGGGAGATTTACCGGTCGGTTGGAATTTTTGTAGATTTAATGCAGAATAGATTTTGTATTGCAGATATAAACAATAGACTGCGGCTGAAACAAACATTTAACTGCAATAATATATTTATTAAATCTGAATATGTCACGTTTTCTTGATCATAATTATATTGTAACCAGTAACAGTAATCAGCTTCTAGTCTCCTTCAGCAAATTAACATTCAACGCGAATGAGACTGCGAACATGTCAACGTGAACTTGATTTTATTTTTCCTGACGCTAAATTAAACATACAAGTTTTGGCAATATTCAGTGAATTTTTTTCTTTCTCGGTGTTGCAGTCCTACAAAATATTAAGCACTCAAAAGTGTTCTATTTTCAGCCTCGCGTGAAAAAACAGACAAATCCTTCCTATAAAAACGACGACTCCAAATAGAAGTTAATCTACAAACGAAACGTGTTTCTCGTATTTAAGTTTTGTCACCAAGGGAGAAATATTTACCATCTTTGGAAATTAGCGTTGTTTGGAATTAATAATTCTCATTCAGCTAGGAAAAAACAAAATTCAGATGACCAGACCTGGAATGAAAGCCCGAACATAACTTATACGATACCAGCTGACTTCGTAGAGGAAGACCTTAATTCAAACGTCCAATATTTTCCGATTGAACTAACAATTATTTAAATAAAGAAAATACTGCCAAATATTTTAAGCCATAAAAACCATTTGATTGTTCATATCGTCTATCCAATAAATAAACACTGGTCAACTGATGGAAAATCCGGATTATGGACAGAAGAATGTAGTGATTTCATTAATAATTAAATCTTTTTTATTGTATGTTCAAAATATTTGGCCGTATTTGCTTAAGTTCTGTATTAGTGTATTAATATTTATTTCCCACCTTCTAATGAGTTTTCGATTATCCATAATTAATAAATTGCAAAGTAGTAATCTATAACAGTAGTCTAATCGACAAAAAAGCTCGCTCCACCCGGACAGTTCTAAAGCAAGTTAAATTTTGAAATATTGTTGGGCGGTGAAGAGAAGAGTTCTATGTTTTTAATTAGTGAGGTCGACGCAGGTGCTACAGCGTCCGTCGCGTAATGAAGGCTCTGGACCAAGAAAAGGCGGCCAACATTGTTTCCATGCCACGTCAGAGTATGTCACAGATAACGCGACTTTAGTTATGTGGAACATTTATGGAGCGCATTTAAAATCAACGTTTTAAATGTGCAAACTTCCTCAATATAACAGAATAAATACGCTAGATAATTGTCGTAGTAATTATAAATTGTCCCATAATGTAAATCCAAAAATGTTAAGTAAAGATAGGCACTAAATCAGTGTTGGTGTGTTAGTAATTGAACGTAAGTAATTCAGTCACGCGTTTTAAGTAGGACTGAGGTGAAAAGAGTCATTCCTAATTTTACTTTAGTCGTAAGTAAAGTTACATTTGTAAAAGTGTCTTGAAACGAAATAATTTTATATTTGTGATTAGTCAACTCTTAGAAATTGGCAAACTAGCGCAACACTGCTCAATACCCTGGAAGTTTCCCAAGTCGCCAAAGTTTTGGAGTTTCTGATCGATTTGCCCCGCGGTATAGTTTCCTCTCATCGCGTGGCAAGGGTTCAGGGAATCACAATGCCTGACGTAACGAGTCCCGAATAAAAATTTATTTTAATAACGTCACCAATACGCCAAATGCAGGCAGGACATCCACTCGATCATACGCAGAGTGCCGGCTGCAAACAAAAACGGAACTTTTCAACAGACTCGGCGAGTTGCTCACAATCACGGCTAAATTTTATCCTTCTTTTCTACGTTGACATCGTAAGATATTTGATTTTATTAGTGTAGAGGGATACGGTGAAACTCAGGCTGTGGTTTTTGAGAATAAAACTAAAAATTGTCGAACTAAATTGAATGTACTTCTGCGCACTGTGAAAAAGTAACACGGGATTAATACTTAACGAGAAGTTGGATTCTTGACATTTCATAAAATAGTGGGGTCTAAATGTTCTCGGCAAAACTAAAAGTGATACTCTGAAAATTTGCGAATTTTTACTTATACCCTTTCCACAATCAGGCCTATAGAAAATTACACATTAAGCAAATGATAAAGAATATGTATTTAAATTTCAAACTATGCACTGATCGTCTCAGCCTATAGTGTTGTAGAATAGTTATATATGTTAACCGCTTAGCCTTCAAAATAATAAGTAAATAAATTATAGTAGTATTGTCCATAACTACAAATGGGCATTAGCCAGTAACAATTCCATCATATAGAATACATACATGCAATTTTTACCTTATGCAAATAAAACAACATTAGATCCTTTAAAATGCTTCTAACACAAATTTAATACCACTAAATCACTATCAGAAATAACTAACAAAACATGTATTTTAACTCCAAGAAAGTAACATACTACTCCAATTTTGGGCTCAAATATATACAAAACATTTGTTTGCGTAACCAAGCTACCTTGACCAGGCAGATTCAGAAAACTTTTAAATTATTATTTAAACTAATATCCCAATTTATTTTCTTAGTGGATTTTTTTTCTGTTATCACAATTCAAAATAATTTCCCGTGTAAATAAAACTATTTTAGTTAATCAATTTCGCAGATACTTTATGTTGCTGGTATTCTGATATTGTTAAAAGCACTGCAAATAAGAATAACAGACTCATTTATTAGATTATTGAAAACCTGCATAAAATTCATTGCACGAGTGTTTGGATATGATTTAGGAAACACTAAAACTTGATTCGGGGGGTGTTTCTGACGATTATGGGATTCCTCGATTCTGTCTCTTAACGTAATCCGAATGGGTTATCCTGTGTCCTTAATGTGTCCATCACTCCAAAGGCATATTCGAGACAGCCTAGAAGCAAAGGACGCCCTCGTATTATTAATTTACGAGCCATTTCGAGCTTTACCGTCCTGCGGCTAATGACGCTCCTGTATTTTTTTAACGTCTCATTTGAATTCATTTTAGCTGCAAATACAAATGGCGCGGCAGGAGAAGCTGGACTTTTACGGCTCCGAAATAAAGTATTACGGCCCACGGAGCATCAGCGTTTTCAGGAAGGTTGGGGGGCGGGGGTCGTTGCTGTTGGAAGGGTGAGGATTCGCGTTACAACTTTGCTATCCAGCGAAATACAGTCGGTTACAAAAACTGATGATCGCGGGTTCATACAGCGAGAAATTCCTGGTAGTGTACGACTTCACATGTCGTAAAATAAAACCAGCATAACCTCGCATAATAAAGAAGAAAATTTTACAGATATATGTGGAGACGTAGAAAAGCGAAAATTTTATCGTATCTCTAACAGATATTAGGCGAACCAAGGTTTTAAAATTTAACGAAAATATCGAAGTAGACCACTTAGCAGATTGTGGATAAGAAAACATGCTGACGCAAGAGCTATTTATAGAGAATATTAAACCTACCTTCGTGAAACTACAGAAAAAATACACGTAGATAAAATATCAATGATGGAACCTCAAAATTCAACACATAAGGCTGGTAGTGAACCATCAGAGATTTAAAATTAATAGCCACACGGGGGATGATCAATAACACATTCAAATACAGAGTTCAGTTAGAGCTGAATAAAATAGGAGGTTCGTCTAGTCTCAATCGAGAAAACCGTGAACAATAATGTTTTAATTTTAAACAACAGACAATTGCAAAATATGGAGAATGGTCATTCTAACAAATAGAGAAGGAATTACTTATTTTACGGCAAAGGTAATCTAGACAATCTACAATACTATACAGCAAAAGTGAAACACGACAAGTGTTTAACAATAGTTCTGCCAATTATTACGGAACGCTATAGTAATTATTACACGAAAAACCTATATTTCGCCGTTTTACTCTCGTAAATTCAGCCATTTAACTATACGACCATGATTATATTTGAACAGTTATTATATTTTATCTAGAATTTTATGAAGCCATGAAATCGATTTCGCACTACCAACATCCCGTAGTTACCTCCTTCTACATCTTTAGTTTCGTCTTACGTAAGTAAGGGACAGAAACTATAGATGGGTATTTACAGTTAATGGTTAAAGACTTTGGTCACACTGCTACTACTGGAATAAGTTTCTTCAGTTCTGATATGCTAGTTTCGAAGGATTACTTGAACGGATATCGGAACTAAGGTTATTTTAAAAATATACTTTGTATACTAATAAAGTTTTATATTTTATATTGAAAATATTATCTGTGTAACATTCAATTGTAAAGCATCTGATGCTGTTTAAAATTGGAAACAAACCGTGTCTATTTATTATAATTAATCAATTTAATAAAGGCCGTTTTATTTTTCAAATTAGTTTATGCATCAGTCGAAAATGTTGCTAATAACTAGTATCTATTTCCTTCTGATTACCTATTATACCAATATTACCAGTATTGTATTGTAAAATATATTTTGGCTACATTGAAAAAAAAATACTATGAAATTAAATTAATTAATTTTTCATTTCAAATTTAAATTAAGCTCATTTAATGAATTTGAATATTATGCAGATCATAATAAATATTGTTGAAAACGTAATGTGTAGTCCTACATAATATATAATATTTACGTTTTAATCAAGATTTAAATGGAAATATATTCGAATGATGGATGAGGAATAAAATCTCTGCAACAGGTCTCATACGTTTCTGTTAGTAGTATAGACTTTTAGATCTTGATAGTTCAATTTCCATGCCCAAAACTTTTAGACGAAGCAAGCCTAACGCGGCTACTCATATCACTGGATTAAATCCATCATCTGCTCTTAATATAACAGATGCTTACTGGTTCAATGTTAGCAATTAATTTCGCACTTTGGAGGCTGTCACTTAATGCTTTTCACAATATCAACAATAACTGTCTATTTCTAGAAGATTGCAGACACAAGTGAATCTTCACGCGATGGTTATAATAGAATTCAAACGCCTTCATTCATTCAAAGAACCTGGTTTCCATTTATATTGGTCATCACGCGATTGTATATTTAGTAAAATTTAGCTGATAAATGCTCAAATTATGTAACGAAAGGTAATATATTTTCTCCTTAGATGAGCTTATAATCCATAGGATTCAACGGGCGCGACAAAATATTGGCAACCTGATTTACGTCACTCCAATTCAATTTCCCACAAAGCCAATACAAGAAATATGATTGATGATGGGAACTTTGGCTTGAAATGCGCTATTTTTCCCGTCATCGAAGAAAGCACACATTAAACACTAAAGGTGAAATAATTATATTTTAATAAGAATAATATACTAGTCCGCATTCAAAGCAAAAAAATTGGAGTGATTAAATTAATTGCTGGTCACGGAAACTACCCATCGAACCAAGATATTGCGAAAGTAAATTCCCAATTCTGGGAAAAGATACGAAGCAATATTGCGTCTCCAGAAATCACGGAAGGGCAATTGAAGGCGGCGCCCAGCTATTTTCGGCGCTTCCGCCACTGCACAGCATCATTCGCTTTCACAAAGCTCACAGCCTTCTAGGCAATAAATATGCCTGCAAAACTCAAAAAGATTCTTTACCTTATTTTGATTCATTACGAAATAGGTCATTTGGAACACTATTCTCCCTCACGAGAAATATTCAGATGCACGATGAAAATTGAAAGACTTCTCGATGAAACAAATGTCTTTTCGATTCTCTATTTCAGTAATATCTAATACTGCATATATTTATTAACCCTTTACACTCGAGGGCTCCGTAGCGGAACCCTCGAGTGCAAAGGGTTAAACTAAAATAGCAGGTCGAGAACAATTTACATTTTCAGTAACTTTAACATCTCAAACTATACAAATCTATAGTTATTTGCAGACAAAATCGAACAACGGAAGTTCCTGCTCCGTAAGCACATCAACGAATGATTATGCGGTTTAAAAGGTTGTTCATTCGTGATTAAAGATTAAATACTGTAAGCAATATACATTCTCCAACCGTCTCCCTTTGCGGAGGATTACTAAATGAAATGCAAAAGAATGAACTCTATTCAGAAATGGTTATCTAAGAATGTGACAGATCTTTAAGGTAAATTGATTAGTAAAATACCATATATATAGAAATTTAATCCTCATCCATATTTGTGGCTTCAGTGGCTTTTGTAATTATGTAGACCATCGTCTTTTCTAACGCGATGCTCTACCACGTAGTCCATATGTACTAGTTTCTCAACATCCAAGAACTAGTCAAGAAGCCAATAAAGAAAAGATTAAGTAATAAAAATAAGGACTAGATAATAACTTTCAAATAATTTATTTTCTGAAATTATTTCCAAATTACCAGGAAATAATATTTTTCAATTAATATATTTTTTTAAATAATATTGATACAGAGAAAATAAGTTCCAATACTGACAACATGTTTTCGTTATTATTTTATTTCAAAGAGATCCACGTTTATAAAGCATTGGACCTACTTTGTCAGTATACGCTGTTTCACAGTTGTTGATCAGCGCTCGCTTCCGCCGGAAACGTGCCCATGGAGGCACGGCATTTCCATACTAACAGTGCAATCTCCGTTTTCACCTCTCGTCGGAATACCTAGGACTGATCCTTTACATGTTCTACAAACCCTTACATACCCTTTCACTCGATTGGTGACCTATGGTGAGGCCTCAAATGTCACACAGCGAGTTAACGAGCGCTCCCTCAAATATACATCAAATTCTTATAAAAGATCAAATTTCGCGTATTGATTATAAAACATGGATCAAATTCATTGTTTCAAATAATGAATCTCTGCTCGTTACATAATGAATACGATAATAACTTTCATGACACATCAATTCGAAGAAGCAAGACGACTGGCGCAGCATAACGTAGAGATGCCATAGATCTGAATCTATAAATTATAAGTCTGGCAACAAATGATTTACAAGTAATGTGTTGTAAATTAAAAAAATAACTCAAACATAAAAAAATCCTACTGTCAAAATATACTGCTACAGAAAAACACAAATATGTAAAATTAATCACAACGTCACAAAATCTTATTACGTTCCAACTACGTTATAATAATATATTCACATTTCCATATGATTCTCTTCCCATTTTCAATTGCTTTAATTCGATTTTCCTATCGCAAGAGACGGCTGGTACTGTAAATTTTTATTTGAATGGCAGTGTCGTAAAGATTTGTTTGAAGATAGGAAGGCGTAAGGAATCTGTCGCAAACTCTCTCGAATTTGGTCTTTGTTCAAGACTGTTCGTGTAACTCCGAGGAAAAATATTAAAACGAGACCAGGGTGGCATAACAAGTGGTCTAAGAACTAAACATAAACGTAAGCAAGAGATGTCAAGGGATTAGAGAACACAGGATTACAAAACACTAGTTATTTTAAGAATTTGGCTACTAAAAGGAATACCTGAACGCTAGTATCAGCCATCAGCATACTCATATTCGACAACCAATATAAAATAAATATATTGTAGTGAACAACTTCTGGCTGTGGAAACCGCGCGTGGCCAACCTTTTGTCCGCGGGCCTCAGAGGGTCACGGCGGAACAAATTGACAAGAACTATGGGTTGGCTGAAAGGGCATCAGGTGACTATTTGGGCACGTGCGCCAGAACTGCCCTAAGATGCCAAATGTACCCTCATTTTTTTTCAACGTGTGGGGAGTGGCGGACTAGAGCTATATGCTCCGCACCCGAGAGAAATAAATGAGTTGAAATTGGGAGAGGATCGCGACAGGGTGAAGAATTGTCAGCCCTGTGACCCAGCACTAGGAATTTAGCTGCTTAGCCAATGTTCAAGACCGGTGATTCGCTGCGGGACTGCAGATGAGTGACAAAGAGTAAGAATCACCAAATTTATTGTAAAGAACCTTCGTTCCTGAATAATTTACACAGTAGACGAGAAAGCTCTTTTTCTGGATAGATACCCAAACCACTCACTTTACCCTGATGAAAAAGGGGAATCAATAAATTTTATGCCGGAGCAATTTAATGTAATAAATCTTTGTAGATTATAACTGCTGGCGTCCAAACTAATTTTTTATTTTTTTATTTATAGTAATAAATTTATTTATGTTGTATAATTGATTGTGTTACTTTTATAGTACAAAAATTAACAATTAAACTACTATCACTACAATATATTACAATGGAAACCTACGAAAATGACCATTGTTTCATAAACTTTCAGAAATTCACAATACGAAAGCCAGAAAATCCTTTTGCGATTCTAAAATAATAGTACTTTGCTTTTCGTTACAATAATCAACATATCCCAAAAACTTAAATAAATACATATTGAATTAATTAATTACGACATTAAGGCAGTTGTAACAATAAAATTTTATGTTCATCAAGGTGTATAAAAACACATTCAATGGACTAAAAACATAGCTTTAAAGAGCCCTTCAACCTGAAAACAAAAATTAAATAAAGTAATGAAAGATTAAAATAGAAGAGTTTTGAAAATAACAAAAAAAAATCCAAAACGTTCAGTGCCTAACATTTTTGTCTCTTTAAGCGTTGAAATATATCTTCAATTACATGACAAAACTTTTTTCATCTTAAAAATTCAGCAGTTAAAGTACTTGATATTATTTGTATAATTCGTTAAAATTGTAGATAATACATATTCAATTATTATTAAGTAGAACATTTTTAAATATATGACAATGGAAAAGTGCGTCTTCTGCATGCGTTTCTTACAACGAAACACTCCTGTTGGTAAATGAATAAAGAAAAATTAAAATAAAAGCAATAATTGTTGGGCTTTTATGAAACTTTAGCCACCTCTTGCGTACAGTTAGAATGTTGAATTCACCACACAGTTCGCTTGTTTATCTGATCAATCAAAATACATTAAGCGATTTTATTTTACATATTTCTTAAGAAAGGTACACAAATAAGCTACAAAAACCTATTTTACGGAGATAAAAACGGAAAAATAATGGAATGTGTGTAATTGTCATTACAGGATTAAAGAACAAGTTTAAACATGTGGGAAATTCTAATACAAGAATTTAAATACATAAACTTAATAAACCACCCATAAATAATGAAATGGCATAAATCGTTTTTTTAAATCATTTTTCACTTCCCATTCAGTGTGAATATCATTTCGAAAGATCCTGCTTACTGTATACGCCTATTACGCTGAAAAAACTATTCGTAATATGCAATAATTATGAGTAGTATATTAAGTTTGCGTATTTAAATTATTTTCTTAGATTTTTTCTACAGTCATAACCTTAAGTATACGTTATTTTCTTAGATTCTTTTCTACACCTTAAGTATACGTTGGAGAAAAACGTCTACTACAAATAAATAAAATATGCCAATTTGAATAATATTATTAGTTATTAGGACATGGCCACTAAATAGGACATCATCTGATGAGAGCAGAAAAACACATTGCGAGGGCAATCAACCGCACGCTATGAGCCCTGTAGAAGCGAACAATGATGTGAGAATATCCGATTACACTCTCCGGACGCTATTTATAGGCTACTCATCCGGAAGGAAATGCGTCGCTTCGTAACGGAACGAGACAAACAGTCACATCTCGCAGAACTGTGCACTTTTATGAGTTAGAAAGGTGTTTTGGGGAGGCAAAACTACAAGTAGTTCTTTGCATATGCACAGCCGTAAACGGTTTCTTCCCTATCTACGTGACTCACGGCAATTATTTTATAATATAAGACCCAATGTTTCCGTCGACGACCTAATAGCTGCGAAATCTTCAACACCCTCTAGAAATCTATTAACGAAAACATTTACTAGATTGCGTTAGGACCTGCACCCAACCATGCTCGCATTTTTCGTTCCAATGTCGAGTAATAACAATTATGATTCTGAGGAACTATGTGTATAGTTAATTTCCAATTAGATGTAAATCGTATATATATATATTGTAATACAAATTAGAGCCATTAATGATTTTGATAATTGGATATTTGTGGTGGATTGTTAGCGGAACCAATTTCAAAGGCGACAATGTATAAGCGAGCTTTGTTTGGCCGCGAGCGTTTTCTGAAAGAACAGTCTGGTGTTGGAAGTCGGGTGTTGAGAGTCCGAAGTTGAAAACCAGACAGCGAGCAGGGTGGCAGGCACAAATTCATCCGGAAAGATTAAAAGTTAAATTGGTGTAAGAAGTTTTGGACAGTAAAATTTCAACGAAAAAGTTACCAGCAGTAGTTAAATAAATCACGCCGAAATAAAAATCTATAAGTACTGTGACCGCCACCAATTCCAGAGATAAATAATTCGGAACAATTTGTCCAACCAATAATCCAGAAGGAGTTTGCAGCTACCAGTTTCCAGATGAGATTCAGAGTTACGACAGTGTTCTTTAATTCAAGTAAATTCAGTGATTTTATGGCCTTTTATTGTGAAATGTGACGTGAGCCCGAGCCCAAGAGAGTTAAGCCTGGTACCAGCAGATGTTTTGTAAGTACGAACAAATTTGATCAAGTTTTGTAAACTATAATTAAAGGTAAAGTCGTCAGATTTCGATTTCACGTTTTATATGAGTGTTTAACTTCTTAGGTTGTAAAGGAATTTGATTGTGTAACGTAAATATAAAGGTTGTTTCTTTACTTAGAAGGCCCAGATAGGTGACCCTGAGAAAATAGTTATAAAACCTATAAAATTGAACATTTTTAAATGTAAATAATCTCATATAAAAATGTTGTAAATTTCAAAGGAATAAAAGTAAATTGTCTTGTAAAGTTCCTAAAGAATTTCGTGATTATTTTGCAATCCTTCACTTTCAATTAATTAAATATAATTTATTCATAAACCAACTATGGAATTCAAATCATTAATTAATATTTTGCAATAAAGTATTTAATTAATTGTATTAATTGTATTTATTGCAATATATATTATAATAAACAAGAAGATTTAATTAAATTAGCCCCACGTTTAGGAAGCCATTTATGTAATAAACAACTGGTTAACGATTAATTTGCCACACTTTGGTGAAGCCATTTATGTAATAAATACCTTGTTAGGGTTAATTAATGAATCAATTAACGAAAATTTATTTATATTTAAAAATTTATTGTTGATAAATTTACATTGTACAAGATCAATTTTGCACGCCGAATTTCATCCAGTTAACAACAAATACTTTAATTTTTCATTTATTAATTCGAGACATTTATGAAAATACAATTCTTATATCATTACAATCAAATACGTCGGATCTCTATATCTCAGGGTCACTACTGGGTTTGATAATTATAACAAAAGCAATGTATAAACTGACAATTAACAATTCAAATATAAAAAGTTAACCTAAAACAATATGAAATTAAATGAAACAGAAGAAAACTAAATTAAACGAAAACTGAACGAAATCTGACTATACCTTTTTAATTGTCGTTTACAAATTTGTATAAAAGTTTTGTTACTCACGGAATGTCAGTCTGGAATCAGATCTCTCTTGTATCTTGAAAACTACCACACTAAAACGCCATTTTTACACTCTACACTACATTGAAATTTTTAATACACACGATTGAAATACTCTTCCTCTGCTATCTGGAACCTCGTATGAGCCGCCCCCTTTGGTCAGCTAGTGGATGCCGGTCTCCTCTATGCGAAAATTGTTCAATCAGCGTGAAGCAACCATTTGTAAATAACGTATAAAAATTAACGACGACGTTTGGAACCAAAGTAATTACGGTATAAATTTTTTTTAATTGAAACTATTTTGAGATGGCTAGTGAAAAAAAATGCTTACGAAGCACAAAAACGTGACCTCTACAGATAAAGAAGGGAGGACTTTAAATTTATATTTATTTTATGATGTATAAATGTGATTCAGAATCACTCACTGAGAAGTCATTGTATAAATCGTAGAATTGTAGAAAGCAAGATCGTAACTGACGTAATTTGACCATCAATAATACTAATAATATTTATTCAATAATATATAACATAATTCACTGCAGTCATTTTGGCTTTTAACGTTTATGTGGCACTCCCTTTAATTTCAGTTTGAAAGGTCATGCAGGCACTACACGAGTCAGGCTTACAAAATATTGAAGTATAACAAACAAGGCTTAGTGGAGAGACAATCAACCTAATGGCAAGATGTTTTAAATAGTATACTAACTGAAATGCGAAATGCGATTATAGGTAGATCAAAGTATAAATTTGGAAAGTAATTTCTGATAATCCAGGAATAAACAGCAAAAAGGGTTTAAGTGAGACATGTTGCGAGGACTGAACAAAAGAATGCAGAACAAACGCACCGGACCAATAAAAGTATGTCGGGTGAAGTACACGAAGCAATTCAAGGCCAAAGAGAATTTCTACGATAAAAGGTTTCAGCTTCTCCAACTATCGACGTGCATTTTAAACTCATCCAACTAATTTATAAAGTTATCTAAATGAGTAAAAAAAAGTAAAATGCAATAAAAGACTACTTTGAATTTCATAGCGCGTGTGGTATTCAATGTAAATTATGTTGATCTACTGCAGCTTTTCCTAGAGGAGCATTTCGAGCATAATTTTTAATAATATATGGCACACGATTTAATAATTCAATTCCGTTTAACTGAAACAGATTTCGTACCGCCTCCTATGAAAACCAGGCAACATATTCTTAAACATATTTCGAGGTTGTTTTTTTTTAATGGCAACTCCCCTTTAATTGCATTCGAAGGTATTTAAAAGGGGGAAGTGGAAATTTTTTTTTTAGTCACGGGCTACATGAGGGTTATCCTCATTGATGGCTACTGCACTTTACTGGCATATATAGGTATGGAAGGTATGAAAAAGATGGGATGCGAAAGGTAGAGCAGGATAGCCAAGGGTCCACTAGGGCCCCAGGGCTATATTTCAAGGATCCGACCCGGAATTTTTATTTATTTATTTAAGGTGTAGACAGGCAATGTATAAAATATATGTATCCACATAGTGGCAACTCCTCTCTTATAGCATAGGAAAGGGAGTGAAAGGGGGGATGCGGAAAGGTAGATCAAGGTAGCCAAGGGTTACCTAGGGTCCCCGGGCTATGGTTTAAGGATCCTACCCGGCAATTCGCCTAAAAGTGATGCAGGGAAAACCCTAGAAAAACCTGCATCAAGTATGTCGGGCATTTGGTACTTGTCCCACGCCCTTCCGATGGCGGGAGAGTTTAATATTCGTAATTAAACCAGGAAGAATGTGTTTTAAGTGTTGATGGGAGTTGTTCCTGCAGGACTCAAAAATATACGATGAGGACTGAGCATATGAAATCATGTCTGTAAAACCAATTCCAATGAACACTATATCAAATCAATTTCGACGTTTATAATGTAAACACCAAAACGCCACCACAGCTGCTAAGTGTGCGATATTCTAATGTTTCGTACCTTCTCAACAATGTAAAAGTTAGTCAAAGTTTTTCGGTACCATATTGCACAATTGGTCCACTTGGTAATCGCAAAAAAGGAATACAAACTGATTCGTTATAAGACGTGACTACTTAGTGACTAGTGCGTATAATTGATTTACGACATCGTGAGTTAATAATAACAAAAAGCTTTTATAATTGTATTGGCTTCGTTGTGTATACCAATTTAATGTATAGTGTTAAAATCTCAGCTTCTCACTGAAGACGACTGGAAAACGTTTTCAGTTGACGGTGACGGCGAAATCTAGAAACTGACGACTTTCTATGGAAGACCGGGGTCTGAATTTAGCCTCCAGGCAGACACAAATCTCCTTCCAGAGGAAAGATAAGAGGAAACAGGCGTCGTAGTACGAAACCCATTACCGTAAAAACATTCGGGCTGCATGGCGAAATATGCTACTGAAAGGGGACATTTTATCGCGAAGTGTTGAGTCAAAATGACTCTCCCGAAAATTGAATATTAACAAACTGAATTCACTCAATGAAGAGCCAAACAATAGTTTCTTTGATCGCTTGTGGCGTGTCTCATTCTTTCGGAGTCGCAATACGCTCATACACCAACGTTTAATTTGTATAGAAACCAAGGAAAACATTAATAGTTTCAATTACTTTACTTCTTTTCGAGTATAACAGATTCGTCTCGTGAAATACAAAACTTTATTTACAACAAGAGCTAAAACAACTACTTTTTCCTCGTAAATGAGCATTTCAAGAAGGTAGCTTCTTTTAATAGGCCAGTTACAAGAATGCAAACACCGTTAAATATAAAATAAACTTTACAAGCATGGTACATAAAGTTATTGGCCTGAAAAAAAATACCGGTTTTGTTACCCAAAATTCATTTTTATTTTTCAACGTAGACATCTTTGAAATCGAAACAGTCCATTGCTTTTCAAGTTTCTTCACACCTACAGTGTAAAACAGCTCTCCAAAAGAAGCGTTAGTCTAGGCTATGGCTTTTTCATTCGAAGTAAATCTTCGTCCAGCAAACAAACGAGTACAGATTCTAGAACAGGAAATAATAGCTCTGTGCCAAACCTGGCCAACGAAATGAAAAGGGCGAAAACACTTAGTTGAATCGCGTTTAAAATCCTCCAAACACAGCTGAGAAAGGTTCATTGGATTGCCTTTATGGCTTTTTCACGCCAAAATTTTGATGTAAAATGTTGTGAACTATCTATCTATATCTTTATATGTTCATTAAACTTGCGTTCTTTTAATCGGCGTTCCTTCTATACTGTTTTGGAGGAATTCTACGATATTTTCCTCTATCGTAGTATATTGAGTCATTCCTGTTCGATCGTTTTTGAACCCAGCTACCCACTTCTTTAGCGTCAAAATTGAAGATTCATTTAATGTCGAATATAACTCATTTTTTAAACACGTGGGTTTATATATTTCACAATCAATTTATAATTATTCCAATAAGAATATAATCCATTTTGACGCAACACATGCAGTTGTTTACTTCTCTTGATTACACGAATAAAACAACTGAACAAACATTGTTGAAACTATAGTGTGCCATGTAACAGATAATAATCTTAACTACGAATCGCCATTTGTGTTTACTACAGTCATATTTGGGTTAGAGCAAACGATCCTATTACCTAAAAACGACCTTAGTTTTACGTTTTTCATGTCTACGAAACGCATTATGGAAGCTCTCAGATATGGGGCAATGACGCTCATTGAATTATTAGGAATAAAGGAATTATCACATTTATCAAGCCATCGCAGTTGGATTCAAACACATTTGGCAAATTTGTGCAAATCTCAGAATACAAAAATCAGAAAGCGAGAAACTAAGGAAGAGGTAACTAAACGAAGGAGGAAGCCGCCAGAAACGTGAAATCATATCTGCAGAAAGTGCTAGTGAAGAGCGTTGTTAAAGAAGTAGAAAATAACACCAAAAGTTTTCCAACGTGAAATTCGAAACTTGCCGTTCGCGAACGAAACAAAACTCTTCTTAGCCCATATTCAGTTACTTCAGAAGCTCGTTATGGAGAAATAGAAAATTTTATTATGAACTATTTAATATAACAAGTTCAATCCCATTCAGTAGCATGGTTTTTCATAAAGATTCATGCAATTACAAAATGAATTAAGAAATTTGTTTTCAGTCATTTCTGTTCCATTCATACTTAAGATTACCTACATTAATTCAGTTCAATAAGTTTATCACTTTGGAGAGAAATTTTAAAATATCAATAATGATATTATTAAATAATATATATAAAATAAAATACGTTCAAACTAATTAGGCTAATAAACTGAATGTTTTGGTAGTATTTATTAGTGCACCGTATTTTAAGTTTAAAACTCCGTAATCGTGTAAATTTGTGGATCATGACTTTCGATTAAGTGAAATATAACTAACTGCAGTTTCATTAAAATTTGTAGGTCCTGTACACAATTTTATTAGAGAACCATATTAGAATTCTAATCATTAAGCTGTGTTGCGGAGTAGGATCGTGTACCTTGTTAAACCTTTCACGATCAAAATTAATAATCACATTTTACGAGATTATACAGTTTCTTTATTATTAAAATATTGGCAAATGTAAGCTATATTTCTCACAGACAGTATGCAAAAAAAACTTGTTTGCATTTTGGCAACAATATACAATTGTCACCATCATTATTCACATTGCACAATAAAGCTCGGTAGAGCGAACTTATTATATGAAGGCTATCAAAAAGACCATCGCCATTTTCCGCAATTTTCGGTTTTGGATATTCCCACTTTCTTTTAATGTTTATAAACACCAACTGATTAGAATTATAAACTTGGGTCGAAGAAGCTAGTTGCTTCTTATGGACATTCTGCATAATTTCGAGTCTGAAAATCGGTACTGAAATTTCCACTTTGGTTCGCATGAATACTAGCAAATGATATGAATTCTAGTATACATTTTTTTGATACCCTTTTCTCCGATTTCCCGATCATTGCCCATTGAAGTGGGTACGAGTATGCCCGTTCCAACTCCGGTATTTATACGCTTCAGAAAGCAAAACAATATTCCAGCTTTCCGAAATTAATCAGGAACTGTATGGCACATTAAAGACAAGCAGGGCATATTTACATTTTTGAATGTAGCCACAACGATGGGGGTGACTCATACAGGGAATACTTCACATAATTAGCTGGGGTCCTGAAAACAACCCCGCATAAATGTCGTCCACCGTAATAAATCGCGCGCCCCGCCCTCACACTGTTAAAGGGAGTCGTAGAATTTAGAATTTTTGCTGTAGTGTACGTACAGTATTATTATAACAATAAACTTCCAGCATTCGTACCGAGACGACCGTGAATATTTCACATCACTTTGTGGAATTGCTCAAGCCCTCAGAGACGAGAGCCAAGAGGAGCGTGAAAAATATTGTTCATCTCAAAGTTCGCACATCCCAAGTGCCGCAGTTGTAACGAACAAATTATATCCCTTATATTACATATTACCATGGATAACATATTCTAGATTTTTTAGACATTCATAGTTTGATAATAATGGAATGCAGTCAATAATATTACTGTTTATGGTTATCGGATAAGTGAGAGAGGAACATGAAATTGAACTGAAATAGAAGTTGGAAAAGGTTGACAAATGTGTTGAGGCTTCAAATAAGAAACCCAGTCTAGAAGAAAACTTATGCGTCAAACAAGAAAGCGTAACTAAATTCGTTTTCAAACCGGAGTATTGCGGAGTATAAACGTTGATCTTCTTCTTAGATTTAAGAACATTTTTTCCAGTATTGACGGCCTTTAAAAGCACTCTTAGCTCTTTCAAAAACTGCGACGAGCGCACTTAGTAAGAAAGGTCAAGTTACAGGAACTTAACCTCTGTGTAAAAACTTACATATTTGCTTCTTACCAAATCCATCGCAAGGTCTACTCTTCAATATCAGGACAACTTTATTACTGACGGATATTTAATTACAGCTTGTTTGATTTAATTGACTATCTAATAAGACTGCGGTCGTGTTTTGCACGTTAGTTTAATATTACAGTTCTGTGACGTATGTCATTCTGGGAAAAACACCCCACATTGGGCAAAAGCAACATTATATGTATCGCGGTTGGTTATTAAACATGTTTTGGAATAGCAAAATAGACCTGAGATTTATTTTGCTACGAGGGCGTTGAACCCCATAGATATTGATCATGGGTGTATTACAGCACACAACGGGATTTCCTTAGGAGTAATATATTATCCGATGATAGGAGGAAAGTGAAAACGAGTTTGCATAATGTTGAAGAATTAGTGAGAAAAGTTGTTGAATATTTTGGTTAGTAAAAAATATTAATGAGTATTTTTAGTGAAAGTAATGGTAATTTGGCAGTGACATGCTACATGAGGGTCATCTCTTTAATAACATAGGAAAAGAGAGCAAGGTAGAACAGGCTAAATAGGGCCCTCAGACTATAGTTTAAGGAGTCTACCCGGCAATTGCCTAAATGTGATTTAGGGAAACTTGCATCAGACCCTTCCCATGGCTGAGGTGGGGTTAGCTGTGCGGGCACATCATTCCAGTCTCCGTGCTTCGATCAAGTACGGATGCAGTTGGCCGACTGTTACAACAGGTAGAGCGAACAATTATTACCGTATACACAACGCCTGCGACCTCAAAGCTAACACATCTCAAAACCGATCAAAATTGCTCAGCTTGAGGAAACTTTAATTCTAAAAGAAAGAGACATTCTCCTAGGTAGCGTTCTCACTCTCCTTTAAGATTCTACCTGTGAGATCTAGACTCTCAGTTCAAATAATTTAAATGTGTTTATGAATAGAGAGCTACCTTAATTTGCGCCCGCGGAGTAATCGGCCAGGCCCACTTAACTGCATAAAATTTGCTGCATTTTGCCAGAAAATCCAATACCATTGCCTGCATGTTGACTGACGACTAGTTAACGTAATATTGATGAAAATTCGTATTAAATCCAGATCACATACAATTGAGCCCAAAATTCCCATTTGAAAAGGAGTATGTTAATTAACATCGCTCAGAATTTATATAGTATTTGAAATGTGAACTGTTATTTGATAATTACACATGCTTTGTTAGTATTTTAATAAACTCTAAATAATTGATGACCGCGCAGATAAAATTCTGACAGTTGCAGACAGTTTGTAATCTCTTTTATGAAAAACCGATCGTTGACCCTCCATTTGCGCTAAATGTCTGAATAAAATTGGGAAAACACGTCGACAAGCAGCGACAAAATGACTGCAGCTGTGTCGATGACGAGAGAGACGGAACAGACTGTCAATACACGCGTTACACGCCGATAAAACCCTTTCAAACGCCACATTGACAACACTTGTGCAGATTGGTGTGATGGAGAGACTTACTGTCTATAATTCCTTTTAACCATCAATCAAACACCCTGATATGCATACTCCTTAATAGCCTACGATTTCCCAATGCTTAATTCAATTTATCGGGGCTGTGTACTAATAGACTAAATTCTGAGAACTCGAGGAGAATCTCAGTAGTTGATTTTCTCTTGGACAGAGGGTTGGAACAAGTGTACATAAATTCGCCGTTTCATGCAGAAGACAAGCGAGTCGCAAGACTATGTGGTTGCCTTGAATTTACGTAACTGTGTGCCGTTCGCGTCGTGCATGCAAAATATCAAACAGGTCGTTCGACGGAGATAAGAGCTAAAAAAATTACGTCTGGCATATTACTGAGAAGGAGCAGAGCTGCACTCACACACACACACACAACTATTTACAAGAAGAAACAAAAGTTAACATGATGCGAAATCCGATTTAGCATTTCTATTACAAGGCAAAGAGCATGTCACGAACTTCGTACCCGTCGTGCCGCTGTCACAGAGTCAACGTTCTGACGTAAATTTAATAGCGAACCTCGGCGAATGAGATGAAATTTCAATATGATTGTCGTCTAGATCAACTCAGATCTCAAGTATACACCACAGGCAAATATAACTTACAAAATAATAAAATACTTAGCTGCAAGTAGTTTGGCTTCGATCGCAAATCTTAAAGTGGACTTTCGTAAAATCAAAACTTGCAGTTATGGCAAATGTAAAAAAAAAATACTAATCAGATTGCTTAACATGATATAATGACGTAGAATAACATCTTCGAAATTTCATTCTACTTACAACTGCTACGATTTATCGCTGAAATTTACTTTTGTACCGTAAGGTTCCTAAGCTATACAAAATAACTCCGTCGTTCATTGCGAACAATGAACAAGGAAGCTTCAATTGACGTCAGGGAGAAACACCTGCAAAACTTCCGATAAAGTTCCGTCGCTCGGAAGGGTTTAAATTCACTATCAATAACACCTACGAAAAATTTCTGAGTCAATTAAAGTTCAAAATGCAGTAACACAACTGGAATTTATACAAATGTTCCATCATGCACTTGCACTTATTACGTGCAATTCTTTCTCGAAACTTAATTTGCATTGCTCTACTTCTTTCCAGTAGGTCTCTGTTGTAGTCTAAATGATTCTTCCTCTTATTGAATGGGTGTTAACTTTACCATCCTGTATGGTCTGTGAGGGCTATTCTCTCGCAGGCAGAACCTTGTAGGTAGAGACGGAAGGGGCTACATTTGGGGATGCCTTTTCCTCTCTCCGTTTTTGAACTAAGGTTCCCACAAGCCAAGGCACCTCGGCCTGTTTTGAAAAGTATGTTCCGGGGTCACAGATCTTGGGCATACGGTAAGAGTTGTCCTCTGTTCCCATCGGAACAGTCGGCCAGCTGCCTCCTAAACTGGTCCAGGCACGGAGAAGGAAATGCTGTGTCCCCACATCAAACTCCTCTCCCGCTATCGGAACAAGTACCCAATGCCCGACCTACCTGATGCAGGTTTTCTAGGGTTTGTCCTGCATTACTTTTAGGCGAATTCCGGGTAGGATCCTTAAACTATAGCCCGGGGGCCCTATTTAACCCTTGGCTACCTTCCTCTACCCTGCCTCATCGCCCCTTTCAAATCCCTTCCTATGCTATTAAAGGGTAGTTGCCACCATGTGGAAATACCATCATGTAGCCTGCTACCCTAAATAAAAAAAATTACTATCCTGTTGCTTCCAGTAGAGAACTGTCATCGTTAATTTGATGTCACGAATTGTAAAGTGCATTGTAATGTCCACAAATATGTCCTTCCTCTCATGTTTAATCAACTCCCGCCATTTTTTCGCAACGTTTTTGAGTGCGTTGCGCAGTATTCTTCTAATAATCGAAGGAGAGACTGTCGTAACAGGGTATTAATGACTGGAAGCCCCTAAAAGCGGTCTCCTTTCTCGTCCCACCTCAGGGTTGTCTTATCTGTACATCAGACTCTGTCCCAAGCAACCAGGAATGTGAAAGAAAATAACCCAGGACAACTTCTAAAAGCCTGAAATCAATTTAAAGTTAAATTTAGTTTTACATTCCGCTGATTTTGCACACTGAACCTGATGTAATAAACCAGCAGTTTATCATGAAATGACTAGTTTTAAATGTCTCGATTTTGCATTGGAAATGTTCAAAGCTTATTAGACAATTGGTGTCAATCGGTTTCTTCAAAACATGACCTGACGGAGTTGGAGAAAAATTTTTATCTCCTCGAAGCTGTCTACATCAATGTGCAAACGGATATTAACAGAAAATATTATAGTTATTATTAATAATATCCCGAGTTAAATTTTTAGCCGTTCGAAAAAATGGCCAACCCGCGTCGAAAGTTTCAAATTTTCTTAGTTATTGTTTCTCAATTTAATGTTAGTTTGTCTGTATGAAGGTCATGTTTATTAAAATTAACAAACGTTAATTTCAATGTTATAGAAAATACTATTGCATTGTAATATGTTACTCCGTTCAATAATAATCATATTAAAAATAGAAACAAAAAATATATTTCACTAATCTTTTATACCGACGCATCGCAACAATAAAAAAATCGAAACTGAATTCAAGCACGTGTATATACCCAAGATTTAGGTCGAGAATTGCAAGAACCAAGGCGGGAAAAATTCTACCGAGATGGTTTATAGTAGGAAGACACTGATTGTTTATAAGATATGAAATCATTCGGTGAAAAGGGAGATCGAAGTACAATATTTCAACAATGAAATCGAAAATGTTGGCACAGCAATTCATGTGATTTCTGTCTCACAGGTCATCAATTTTAAGGAATTTGTTTAGCATGCGTAAAAGAATAAGTGATGTATAAATCTTCATTAATGCATGTCGCCAGAAAAGGAAAAATGGATGACGTTCTTATAATTGAAAGTGTCGCACTCTAGTTATGTCGAGATATACATGTATTATTCAAGTCAAGTTTCAAACACAGAATTGAGTCTGCCAAGTTGTGAAGAGAACATGATTGTATAAAACTAAAACAAAGGGAACTTAATGCAGTGTATACATTAAAATTTAGTGAAACCTACAGACATTTAGTAAATAGATTCATTAACGGATTACATTTTTGGTAAACACATTAAATATACGTTAACATAACATATTGAGATACTTGCAGGTGCTTTGGTACAAGTATAAAAAAAGGGCTGAGGATATTATATCAAGCTAATTGTGGCATTGTTGGCAGAGAATACGGTAAGGGCCATGCAGAACAAATACATGCAAGAAGATTTGCAATTCAGACAAAAACAGAGACTGATGCTTTTGGTATTTCATCAAACAATAGTATATTCCTACAATCGTCAAAGTTTTCAGGTCTTAACAGTATACCATAAAATTGAACCTGTACACTACAACTTGAATTGTTTAACCTGGGTAAGTGCAAATCCTCTTTATGTAATAATAATGCAGTCTGCATTTGGCGCCGGGCGGGGCTTAAAGAAAACCGGCATATACATCAAGAGATGCTTTGGTCAAGGGCACCTAGGTAGTCATATTTAAACAGGATTCAAACAGCAAAAATACACCACAAATTGCAACAAACAGATGAGTCGTCTCTTATCTCTCGCCACACTCCGAAACCTACGTGTCACAACTCTTACAGGTGAACTTGCTTATCTAATCACTTCTACTTGTTCCTGTTGGAGATGATCAAATGCACTTTTTTTGCAATAAGACAAAGTTTCCTCCGTGCAGTAACAGTACTCGTCAACTTAAATCCAATATACCCGGATCCATAGACGAGAGAAATCTTGAGAACAGTTAATCGCTTTACACCTGGTTCTATAGGATCAACTGCAACGTTATAATGTGAATGATAACAGGTGAGTCACCGAGCAGCCCCCACGTTCTGCTCGGTACAAGCCTGACTCGTTATGTTAAATATCGACGAGAAACATCAATAACTGTTCTTACTGTACGTCGAATGTTCGTAATCAAAATGAAACCGCACGTGCACGAAGTGCTGTAATAATCAATCGATGACACACGGGGAAAATATTAATGCATTACGTTAAACGATTCACAACGAAACCTGCAGAAATATGGCAATTTTGTGTCTACCGCTCCAAGTAAACGATTATTAATTACTGGGTCAAGTAAATAATAGACGAAGAAACCTATAACGCTTAACATTTGACGTATGCATTAAGCTTTGACCAATTAACCATAAAAAGGTGTAAAACCTGCCAGAAATGATCACTTTAAGCCGGTGAACCCGGAATTACTGCATGCGGTCTATTAAATTTCATTCACAGGAAAAAATAGGAATGTTGTAAAGTAGCAGTAGATACAAACTTACCAAATGTAGGACGGTGTTGACCACCTCACGATTAGACACCTGCCCGATCTCGATCAAGCCGATGAGCACTGCGAATTTCAAGCTGTCGTTCATAGCCATCCTGACGACTTCCTCAGGACGCTTAATGTCACTGAATGGCGGACTCTGAAGGTCCGCCATGGTTGAAATTTTTAAAGTAAGTATCTCAGGGTTCAATATTACAGATACAATCACATAGGACAGTATTTATACACAGCTCCTTTCACATCACATGATTATAGCGCACGAACTGCTCTGCCATGTTGGAAACTGATATGGCAGGGCTGCCACCGCGGCCAAGCTAAATCCTTGTTTCAGCTGTCACCGCTGTCAGGTCACAAACTTTCCAGTAATTTTGCGGAGAAATATAGCTGCAAAATAATTTCAACACAGATTCGAACATAAAATTAACAAGCAAAATTTAATTAGCATAGTTATTCTATAGGCATTTTCAAAAACAAAAATGTAGGATATTTGTTGTTAATATCAATTACAAGCTTCTGTATAGTCTCTTTGTGACAGAAAAAAGAGTTGAGAACTGAAACGTTGTCGCTTCTTCAGCGAAGGCGACTTTTCGGTGGTTTTACGCAGCTTATTTAGTCAGTGTTGCCAACGCAAGTGCGTCAGTGCCATCGAAGAAAAGTGACTGACGGCGACAAGTGACTGATAAGGAATGGCTGCGGCGGACGTTGAGAAGATTCGGGTTAGTAAAATTAGTTGTGTACGTCATATTTAAAAATTATATAATCATCAATTTAAAATCAATACTCCAGCAAATCCATACTATAACAATCAATAAACTAGTTCATTGTTGGAGCATGAGCCTTGCAGGTATATTAACCTTTGAGGCATAGGGCGTTGGTATTTGATGTGACCTTTTAGAATATCGAAATAATTTTTCCGAGTAACTATATTCATTGCAATAATTTTGTAACTTATAAACACCTATTTACTTTCAGCCAGAAGCCGTTATACGAAAATTGGATCTATCTGGTCATGTAGGTTTTGACAGTCTTCCCGATCAATTGGTCAACAAATCAGTACAGAATGGGTTCGTTTTCAACATATTATGCATTGGTAAGGAAATGTGAAATTGTGTGTTGTAAAATGTCTATATTATTGATTTTACTTTTTTATCCATATTTAAAAATTGATTGTGTAGCTTAATTTTTTACTATATAATTTGTAAAAATTGAAGTAATTATCAATTAAATTAATATAGTTTGTCCAAATATCTTGATTAGTTAACTTTTGTTCTAAAGAATGTAAATGTGAAGGTTGGAACTATTAAGTGACAGTACAATGTGATATGATACCAATATGTTTGCTGATTGTATATTTATACAGGTGTAGGATGGTGATTTAAAATAGTTTTAAATTTTTTTTAGCAATTTTCTGATTATATCAATTATTCTAAACCTCTTTAGAACAAATTTTAGGGAGATATAAGCAATTAAAGTTTGTCAACATTTGGCACCCAGATGATTTTGTAAGTGGGTAGGTAAACAATCACCACTCAAGACCCTATGAATCTACATCTGTACAGAGAACTTAAAATCATTTCTGAAGCATGTTTCCCTCATTAAAAACCTTGAAAATCTTCTTGTATATATGATATGATAAGTCAAGAATAAACAAAATATTATTGCTTCATGTGCATCCAACCCCAGATGTATATTTCTGTTAGCTGCATTTTACAAATTGATACAGTAGCAGTCATCCATTTGCAGTGTGTTGTTCCAACCATGTATAGATCACGAGATATAGCAAGACGTGTCAAGTTAAAATGTGTAGTAGCCCACTTCCCTGTAATTGTAGTGGGAGTACAGCAAAGTTCAGGAAACTTTTGTCAAGGCAGCTTGGTAGTGTAAACACTATACTGAAAACATTGACGCAAGAAAAATATATGTTCAGTTCAGGATATGCTGTACACAAATAAACTCATCGACAAAAGTTAAGAGATGATAAGTACAGAGACCTTGCTGTATTTGGTATATCCTTTTTATAATAATATATTTATTGTTTTTAAGAATTGTATTGGCTAGCTCCATCTTCTATGCAAATGGGTGCTCCCAACTAATGAAAATGTTCCCCTCTACCTTCTCCAATGTTCTACTCCATTAATACTTTTCAATATCTTCAACACAAAAACAAAATCATCTAAGATTTTGTAAATTTCTCTTGGGCTAGATTAAATGTAAAAAGTATAATCTAATAGATTAAAATTGTACATTATCCATGTGAATCTTTGAAGTTAATATAACTCTGTTCATGTCAAGCTTATTTATTTGGATTTATTGTGTTTGCCTGAATTTAGTATAAATTTTTTCTGTCATAGGCAAGTTTTACATTAAATACACCTTTTCAATGAGTGTTTATTGGTCTTACAAGAAGCATAATGTATGTATTTTAATTACAATTTTCTTAATCAATTTGTTTTAGGTGAAACTGGCCTTGGCAAATCCACCTTGATGGATTCTTTATTTAATACAAGTTTTGAATCAACACCTAGTCCACACAACCTACCATCAGTTAAGTTAAAGGCACATACATATGAGCTGAATGAGAGCAATGTCAGGTTAAAGGTAAAAATAAATTTAATGTCCATAATTTTATGTTTTTTCTATTTATGTTGTATTAGTAGTTTTCTTAATTTTCCAAAATTGAGTATTAAATTTTAAAGTGAACGCCACTGAAAGTAATTGTCTGTAACTTTGACAGTGCTTCGTGTTGTAATTTTCAGCTTACAATCTGTGATACAGTTGGATATGGCGATCAAATAAACAAGGAGGATAGTTTCAAGGCTGTTGTTGATTACATTGACGCACAATTTGAGGCATATTTGCAAGAAGAATTGAAGATTAAGCGCTCTCTGTCAGCATACCATGATAGCCGTACACATGTATGCTTATACTTTATATGTCCAACAGGGCATGGGTAAGTCTGACATTAATTGTTAATTTAGTTCACAGAATCTTATGACCAGGATTAATTTCTAGAAATATGTAAATAACTTTATTAGGATATACAAAATGGATTAATTACCTTATAACAGAAAAATATTGTTAAATAAAATAATGTATTTTACATTAAAACTTTTGGCCTACAGTTGCATACTAAGTCAATTTATAGAATTAACCTCAGTTGTAAGCTAATCAATATAAGATTAATTTTATAAATTGAATGAAGTACTTGGTACAGAACAACCACTTAACTCTTTAAAGATCTTTTAGTACATATGACTAATTTTAGATGAATATGGCCAACTGTGGGCCGAAAGCTTCGATATAAAATAAATTATTTAGAACACTAGAGACTTAAAATATTATTTACAACAGCGTAAAGATTTGTTCAAAATTAAATCAGACAATAAATAATGAAACTACTCTTTTGTTCTGATAGTAGAATTAGTAAGTTTTAGTTTTCATTATATAATTGATGAAATGAAATAGTTTTAATGATAAGAAAAGAATAGTTTTAAAAGACACATGAATCAAATATTTTACTAACATTCAAAAAAGAAACTGTCAATTTGGTTCAGTATTAATTTTGTTTTGTGTATATATTTTTCTATTGCTTTGTTGTAGACTGAAATCAATAGATCTGGTTTGTATGAAGAAACTTGATACAAAAGTTAACATCATTCCAATTATTGCAAAGGCTGATACAATTTCTAAGACAGAACTCCAGAAATTTAAGGTAATCCTTGGAGCCATTATTTATTGTATTTGTAGCTAGCTGTTGTTGAAGTATTTTTTTAATCTCAATATTTAATAAGACAAGAAGAGGAATTAATTTGTCCCTAATTTCTCATTCACTTTAAATATTTTATAATTGACCCCTTCTCTTACTAATTATATTACTTAATTGACATGGGGTGTTTCTGTACATCTCACCAACACCAAAATGTATGGATTCAACATTAATATAGGTCCTTTTTTATATATATTTTTTCACCCCATTCTTCTCCCCCACTCCGTGTTGATATGGGCTGAAATTCAACAATTGATCTGTGAAGTGTCATTGCTTATCATGAGAGTTAAAGCATATGTTGTCTGTTTATACATCCATCTTATGTGATACTTATTTACAAACAGAAAGATTCTACAATATCAGTAGTCCTCTAACCATCATATTTGTGCTTTATGTTAATTTTTAATGTTTTGAATTAATATCTATTTTATTATATTAGAAAAGTTTGATGCTCATGTTGCTAATGAAATCATTTTTAAATTCAGGAAAAGATTATGGGTGAACTGAAAAACAATGGAGTCCATATTTACCAATTTCCTGTTGATGATGAAGCAATTGTTGAAGTAAACAAAACTATGAATGATCATGTTCCGTTTGCAGTTGTGGGAAGCACAGATTTTGTTCGAGTTGCTAATAAAATGATGCGTGCTCGCCAGTATCCATGGGGAACTGTTCAAGGTAATAGTAAATTTAGAAATTTGTTTAAGTAATAAAAGTTATTTATTGTATGAAATTCTGTTATCATGGTAAATTGTAATATTTTTATAGATATGTAGAAACTTATGACTTGTTTCATAAAATCATTGCAGAGCCATTTGAATATATTTTATGCAGTTTAAATGGTAGATGATAAATAAAAATGTATTAATGATCTTTATTTTTTTATTTTCCTTATTATGATGATTGATGTGTTCTGAGAGTCTGTTTTGTTAGTAACTCAGAAAATAATGTTGTTTTCTTAATACTTTTCTACTTTACATTTCGAATCATTATTAAATTATAACTCATTAAAAATCATTGCAGTTGAAAATGAATCTCATTGTGACTTTGTTAAACTGCGTGAAATGCTAATAAGAACCAACATGGAAGATATGAGGGAAAAAACTCATATACGGCATTATGAACTGTACAGAAAGAAACGTCTTGAACAGGTAAAACAAATACATTGAATTCTTCTGTTGTTGTATCTGTAAATCAAGTTTTCAATTATTTTTTGTAGTTTTCATGGTAATTAACACACGTTACAAAACACATTCATAATTTACAATGTGCTGCTTATTTTGAGAGAGCAGAATTCTTCCTTTAGCTCTAAGTATACTAATATTTATTAGGTAATAGTATTGTGTTTTATATATTAAGACATGTTAAATCCTAATCAGAAATCCTGTTAGAAATGTATTATCTGCTTAAACAATTTGATTCAAACTGATATATTTATAAAAACTGTGTATTGCAGATGGGTTTTAGTGATGTAGATTCTGAGAACAAGCCTGTCAGCTTCCAGCAAACTTTCGAGAACAAACGGAGCAATCACTTACAGGAACTACAACAGAAAGAAGATGAAATGAGGCAAATGTTTGTTGTACGAGTAAAAGAAAAAGAAGCAGAGCTTAAAGAGTCTGAAAAAGATGTAAATAAGATAAATACTTTCGTTAATTTTTTTTGCATTACTCATTATGGATAATACAGATGTACAAATTTTCATGTTTATAATGTGTATGAATTCAATTTCCATGTGATAGAAAGTCTTACAGCACAATGTTTATAAAATTAATTAAGATATCATAAGATTTAATAATATTAATTCTTTTTCCTCCTTGTTAGCTTCATGCTAAATTTGATAAGCTGAAAAAGGACCACACAGATGAAAAGAAAAAATTGGAAGATGCTCGGAAGAAACTTGAAGATGAAGTTATAGAATTCAATCGTAGAAAGCAACAGTTCCAACAAATGTCTTCCAGTCACCATACCCTCACGTTGGGCAAAAGCAAGAAGAAGTAATGGTTATTTTAAATGAACACAGTAACATATATTTATTTGAAAACTCTCTTAAACTAGAAATTTATTTATATCAGTTGTTTAAAATATTAGAATACTTCAGTTCAATAAATGATGTGAACAACTTATTAATCATTTTTACAAATATATTTAACTAGACTGTAAGCAAGAAGAGCATAATTTGTTAAATGCATTACCTAGTATGGGGCAGTGGCAAATGATCAATCTGAATTCTATTTTTATGCAAATAATAGTATTCCATTTAGAATACTTATAAATGATAATGAAAATGTAATATTTCAGATAGCCTTAAAACCACAGTATTAAACACACAACAAATATATTTATTAATAGAGCTTCATATCTATTTATGCACCAAATTATCTTTCTCTTTCAAATATTTTATGTATGTATCTCATTTAAGCACTGCATTTATGAAGTATAAGACATTTGTATTTTATAGTTAAAATCTTTTTATATAATATAAATTAATTATTAAGATATAGATGTGATCATATTTGTTAATAAATTTTGTATTGAAGTTCAATAGCTTTAAAAAAATTATTTTATACACTATATTTATATGACCATCTTGAGAATATTCAGCATTCCAACAAAATGAAATTGAATGTTAGCCTAATCAATTAAATAACTTTTAGTATTCCTCCTTATTTGAAGGCTATTCGATTCCTCAAAATGGGGATAATTCTGCATAGTCTGGCATGAATGAATAACTCACGCCAATGAGGTGGAGACAAACCTGATCTCAGTGTAGGCAATTTGTTACTTTGTTCACTAGCAAGTTCATTAGTGTTTATAGTTCTTACCAGCGAGATCTTGCTTTCTCAACATGTAGAGTTTAAGAAGACTTTGGAAAACAAACACCGCTCAGACTACTATGAAAAAGAAAAATTCATTTATTCATGATGCTAAGATCCTACTGCCAATTCTAGAATAATCTGAAATTAGTATCTTTATTTTATTAAGGGGTGTTCAGACTTGTTTGTCCAGCCACAATGCTTAAATCCCTTTTACCCAGTAAAAACGTATATTTCACTACATAGATTGGATTTGTAACAAAATTATTTCATAATGGCAAAGAACTGAGCCAACAGATAATTACAATAGTTATAAAATAGTAATCATTGTAACTTAAATCTAAAATTTGAGCACTTCAAATTTCATGCTCGTGTACGTCATTGTGTTTTGAAGATCAATTTATGTTTAATGTAGAGTGAATTGTGTTACTAGAATGTAGTTATGTAATATATGAGGTAAAATTAGAACATTTGGCAGTATAAAGGATACATTTATAAGAGATATGATGGGTATGGGAAAAGGAGAACATTGCATACTTGAGTATACCCAACTTGGAAATATCAGAGGAAGTTATTCTTTTCTTCAGAAAAAATTGTCTCCCCATGACAGTTTGCAGTAACAAAAACTGCCTAGTTACCATAATTTTCTCTGTTACTTTGAAGATACAGATTAAATTTATTAAAAAATAAAATACATGCCTATGTAAAATTAAATTATGAAATTTTTCAATTTAAATTGTAGTTGGAATCAGTTTCTACGACCTCCACGTTGTTGCCATTAACACACCGCCGAGATACACGCGAATTGTCAGGTAAAATGCTAGTTTCCTTCTTAGTGTATCGAAAATGAGTCGGTGGACCGTTCGTCTTAGGTATTTGTCTCGTGCAAATTGTGTAACCCATGAATATCGTATGCTTATCTTTGAGAAGGAAAATCATACTTCGCATGGAAGTAAAGTTAACGAAATTTATTGACAACTGGCCACAACAATTGTATTTTGATAAGAAACTGCTGTTAGACCTTTGCACAAATCGAGTCGTGGCATTAGCTAATTGCAAACTCTTCGTCTCGCTGTAATGGTGTAGGTGTCTTTCAATTCAAAGATAATTGTCTCGCTGGATTGCGTCCAAAGATGAGCGTAGTTTGCGTCTTCAGTTGTCAAAGTGTTGTGGACGGTATGCGACGACGTAGGATGCGTTGCTGTTCTCCCGATGTGAGCACGTGAGTAATTAGAACCTTAGTCAGCCACTCGGTAATATGTTTACTTTGATTTTACACATACCTCGCAACTTTAGGGCCATGAAGTAATGCAACAATGAAAAAGGCTGCAGGTAGACGCTAAATATCGGTGTGAAGTTAAAAGGATTTCAATGTCGGATAAATGTAACAGCAATATAGATCCTTTCCTAGCAGTCGTCGTTTATTTACTTCTCCCAAACAGAGAAATTTCTATCTTATCCAACTTTATTAAAATAGAACCTGGAATCGCACTTTAAAGTCACAGAGACTCAATTATGATTTAGCCATTATTTTTAATTATTCATTTGTAGATTTGAGCTTACATATTTCACGCCTTATTACTCAGATTAACTGAGCAATACGACATCGGTTCATTAAAGATTGACTGTAACTTTTTTTTTGCAACCAGAGATTCGTACTCTATATTTCACACATCTTTTAAAATATTCATTCATTCTCTTATGTTTGCCTATGTGAAGAACGGTTATATGAATCGAAGAGCACTTAACGTTCCAGCATTCATTTCCAAATCAACACTTTTTATCGTCGACCAGTAACTTCGCTCTTTTTACATACATACATTGTTACATATTTCCTATGGTCTGACACATCTAACATTCTACGTTACAAGTGTGGAACCGACATCAGTGAGTTCAAGTATCAGGCTGATTGTACGACTTTGCGTGTCGTCATAATATACCTCTACTTCAGAAGTGACCATTAAAATTGTTTCAATCCGATTTAAGAAATATTTTAAATTTGCTTAAAATCGGACCATCTTAAACTGCTTTTTGTAATATAGTAATGGCAGGATTTTACGAGGGTAGTTCCAGAAAAACTAAACATAAAAAACGAAAAATTGGGAAACATTATATTTATTTTTCAACGAATTCTCCTCTTAGATCGATACACTTTTTCCAGCGATGTTCAATAGCTTCGATATCCTGTTTGAAGTGAGAACTCTTCAAAATTGCTATCAACTGCGAGCTCTACTTCTTCATTGTTGAAAAATCTTTTATCATCAATCCATTTCTTCAAGTTGGGAAAGGGAAAATAATTCGAGGGAGGTAAATCTGGCGAACAGGGTACATGAGGATATATTTGAACCTTAACTCATTAATTTTGCTCATCAAGGTAATGGATATTTGATGCATGAAACAACCTTTCTTTTTCGCCAAGTGCGGTCGTTTTGTCTTGATTTCATCACTTAAACGCAGCAATACGTTCGCATAAAGCTCCCCGTTGACGGTTTTTGATTTTAGAAGATAATAAATAGAAATTTGACGCCTTGACTATGCCATCAGATCAAACGTTCTTCGCTATTTTTGAAGCCGATTATCATCTTTCAGTCCATTGTTTTGACTGTTTCTTCGTCTCAGGTGGGAAGTGATGGACCCATGGTTATAAAACTCTGCTTTATTGCTGTGAAACATTACCAAACTCTCGATTGAAGCTTCCTCACGAATATGTTTTTGTTCTATTGTAAGCAAACGCGGCACCCATTCTGCGCACAGCTTCCTAACGTGCAAATTTTCAGTCAATATGCGATGTAAGACACTTGTTGAAGTGCCTACCATGTCTGCTAGCTCGTGCAACGGACATTCATTCCAAATTTTTTATTATCATCGGCATTTCTGGCGTGGTTACTTCTTTTGGTCTAACACTGCGATGTTCTCGTCTTGGCAGTTTGTACAGACTCGTTTAAACTCTTCTACCAACATTTTATTGTTGTAAACGAAGGAGCAGATTTCCTCAGAGTTAAATCTAGCTCGAATTTGATATTAGGTGGTCTGAGACCGTTCAAATGAAAGTATTGTATCACATAACGATGACCAGTTTTTTCCATGTTTACAAACTCGCTGATAATGTTCGCTGTTGATAGCAGTCAAACAGTAATAATTTAGCGTCGTCAAACTTAAGTTTTATAAGCTTGGTGCTTTGTAGCACTTTTGCTTTTCAAACAACAACCTCGCATATATACGTCAGGTCGGGTAGGCCTACTTCCAACTTCCATTTTGTGTTTAATATTGTATATTGTTAAGTAGAGTACTATTACATTATCTATGCCTGTTCTATTTAATTTATTCATGTTTAGTATGCTAAACGTTATTTTCCCCATACTTGTCCGTGGTGTGAAAAGTGATGATTCAAAGGGTCACTAAAGGCTACTCTTATCTGGACGCGTGCTTATTTTTTTTCTGTTGAAATGAGGAATGGCGATTAATATAGGCTCACCGAATGCATGGATTTAAACGCAATATTGCTGAATACTATTAACTGCAGTTCCTACAACTTGTGTCTAGTATTTAATACAATAGTAATTTGAATTCGCATTATTGCATAGTCGTATCACTATGCCACCAATTCTATTTCACAGTAATGTTCAGCGATCAGTCTGTAAAGCTGCAGCTAAGATGCATAGGACACTTCGTTATACACATTATTAATATGAAAAATGACAATGGTCGTACCAGTACTGTATTCGTATAAATAAAAAGAAGTAACAAGAGGATGGTATTTTCCTGCCAAGTGATTCCTGCGAGTTTTCCCTTAGTTATATTCATTGTAAAGAACAGTATTTCCATTACTCATCATATAAAGTCGACGCCACTTCCTTCCTATTAAAGTTCAGTGACATAGTATGACTGTTGTAATAAAAAGTTTCTAATTTTTTTTTAGGGTAATCCACGTTGGGCAACTCCCCTTTAATAACATAGGAAGGGATTTGAAAGGGGGGATGCGGAAGGGTAGTGGAAGGTAGCCAAGGGTTAAATAGGGCCCCCGGGCTATATTTTAAGGATCCTACCCGGCATTCGCCTAAAGAAATGCAGGGAAAACCCTAGAAAAACCTGCATCAGGTAGGTCGGGCATTGGGTACTTGTCCCACGCCCTTCCGATAGAGGGAGAGGAGTTTGCTGTGGGGACGCAGCATTCCCTTCTCCGTGCCTCGACCAGTTTAGGAGGCAGCTGGCAGACTATTCCAATGGGAATAGCGAACAACTCTTACCGTATGCCCAAAACTTTTTTTTTTTTTTAGGGCAACAGGCTACATGAGGGTGATCCACATTGGGTAACTCCCCTTTAATAGCATAGGAAGGGATTTGAAATGGGGGATGCGGAATGGTGGAGGAAGGTAGCCAAGGGTTAACTAGGGCCCCCGGGCTATAGTTTAAGGATCCTACCCGGCATTCGCCTAAAGAAATGCAGGGAAAACCCTAGGAAAACCTGCATACTGCTTTTAACTCAGTTTAATTTATACCTTCCTGCAAGAGAGATAAGTTTTAAGAGAAAAAATTTTTTAGTTATTGAAGAAATTTAAACCGATCAGCTGAAAATTTAATTGTCAATATATAATTACTGACGTCGTGA
This sequence comes from Zhengitettix transpicula, assembly GCA_037074705.1. Classification (NCBI taxonomy): domain Eukaryota; kingdom Metazoa; phylum Arthropoda; class Insecta; order Orthoptera; family Tetrigidae; genus Zhengitettix; species Zhengitettix transpicula. The sequence goes on along the minus strand of CM073593.1, from coordinate 29,346,243 downwards.
TTTTACTTCGTGTTAAATGAGTAGTTGGTTTCATGTTAGCGCCTAATTACTTGACACACCGTGGCAAAAATAAATATTGACCATTTGATAAATAATGTAATTTCATATCAAGGATAATAGGATTGTAGAGCCTGAATACTTATAGTTTTCTAACGAAATCATGTTTCTTAAATTCAACCAACAATGTCAGAATTCATGCCAACAGGTTGTTTTAAAGAGCGTTTTATTCACCAGGAGTTTCTAACTGTTTAGTCGACTAGAGTTTCTGCCACTCTCCCACTGTGCCGTTTCCGGTAATATACACCACTATATATTTTGTAGTCTGAAGATTCCAACGTTCCTTAGCTGTTGACCAAAACTTTATTGTAGTAGGCAGATCGTAATGAGGGAAGACTTCATTTACATGACCATGTGAGTTCGTAGCAGTTGGCATTCTTTCTGAAATTCCATAGCGTGCCAGGACTCGACAGGATTTACTACATGGTTGATTTTAGGTGCATTATCGGGTCGATTTGTTAGTAATAACTTACATAGCTTATTTTATTGTAATTTTTAGAATTGATTTTCTTTTGCTGCATTTAACTTTATTATTTTACAACTACTTTCCCGTTCAATATTCTTTATAAAACTACACATTTGCAAATTATTTTACTAGGCATACACGACGTATTCACAGGCTGCTACTGATCTCATATGTGTGACTACGTTGAGGGCGTCGTGCCACAAAATCCACAGCGTCACAAATCTCGATCTGATATGATCCCTTGATTCAGCAGTGTAAAGGGTGTACTCTCTCTCTCCCTCTCTCACTATATATATATATATATATATATATATATATATATATTGTAATGCCAATTAATTAGGACATTAATTATTTCAACATAAAAATCTAAATTGTTTGAGAAACACATTATAGCGGCAAGAGCTTTTGGAACAACAATAGAATATCCGGCTCTGTTCCTTTGTCGGAAGGTCCGAAAAACGGCGTATTCCACGCTAAATTGCGAGACGAGTGTTCAGTTCGCAGGAAGATATGGTGAGATACAGTTCGCAGGAAGATATTGTAAGATAGAGTTCGCAGGGAAATATTGAGAGAAGCAGTTCGCGGAAAGTCATCGTCGAGGTATAACAGTTTTTGGAAAGAGAATTCAACAGGGTTGGCAATTAGCATTCAACAGAGTTGGGTGGTGCCTGAACATTTCTCAGTACAAAGTAAAACATTCACAAAGCATAACGTCGAAACCTGCTAAGTAAAAGCAGTTTTGTGTCCATAGCCGGCCAGAAACAGTAAAATTTCAGTTTGAGGTCAATGCAGTAAAGACTGGTAAATCTGCAAGCCACGGAGTTCACCTAAGGCAAGCAGAAATCACCTAGGGCGAGCGGTCAACCGATAGATGACGAAAGGAGGTTCATCCGAGTTCCTGACGACATATAAAATTTTGGCTTAAATTTTTGATGACAAAATCTGTGAGTTTAAAAGCAGTGTAAAACCCCGCTATAGTGTTTTCGAAAATGAAAGGTATGCTGGAATGCTGGGCATACGTGAGTAACAATTTACAAAACAATTAATTATGTAAACGTAATTGAAAGATAGACGTCTGATTTCGTTCTCCTTTTTAAATTGTTAATCAGAGTCAATCTCTTAATTTCGTTCTCATTTTAAATTTCGTTCTAGTTAATTGTCGAGTAAATTTCTTTTCTTTTAATTGTGATTTGTTTGTTAATAAGATTTATAAACATAATTAATGTGTCCGTTATCAAACCCAGTGAAGACCCTGAGAAATTTAATATTTTAAATTTGTAAATTGTTTGAGTTATTGTTTGTAAATTTATCAATTATTTTCATTTATTTAAAGCCCTCTTAATTTGTATACTACAATATATATATTGTAATATACAAAAAGGAGGGAGTTAATTAAATGAAAATTATTCAACTTTACAAACAAACAAATTTATTTTCAATACTTTAAACACAATTCCACAATTTAAAATTTATCTCAGGGTCTCTACTGGGTTTGATAATGGCAAATCATTTTATTTCTCAACTTAAACACAAATTCCAATTTAAAAAAGATTTACTCGCCAATTAACTATGACGAAATTTACTTGTCAGCGAAGTTAAACTAAACAGATGAATTCTAATTAACAAATTTTATTAAAACGAGGGAACGAAATCTGACGTCTATCTTTTAATCAGGTTTACATACTTGGTTGATTGTAAATTGTACTCACGGCTGCCCATCATTCCGGGATTTACGAAGCACTATGACGGGTTTTTGCACTTATTTTAAACTCACAGATTCTAAATTTAATAGTTTTAGATCACAACTCAGGAACCAGGATGAACCTCATTTCGTCTCTCACTCGGTTGATTGCTAATTCTGCCTGGCTATTGTTCACAAGACTGTTTGTGCTTAGCAGGTTTCGTAGTTCTGCTCAAGTGAATATTTCGTCTTGAGCAAAATGTTCAGGGACCAATCAAAGCTGTTGATTGGTAATTCTCTATGTTTCTCTGCAAATTTCCTTTGAATATTTGAAATTGTCTTGTGTATTTCAACTCGACCAATTTATGTCGTGTCTGACTGCCCATTGCTTCTACTTAACTTTACTTTTAAAAAGAATATCTCGTCTATTTTAGTACGACCTGTACTTGACCAAACCTTCCAGCCAACTGAACAACCGCCTCGCAATTTTTAGCGCGCATAATACCTCTTCCGACAAAGGAAACCGTGCTTGGCTACATTGTTGCTGTGTTCTGTACCGCCGTCAAGAATAGATTTCTCAAACAATTTATTTTTTTAATTTCTCAATTAATGTCTTAATTAATTGGCATTACAATATATACATATATATATATATATATATATATATATATATATATACAAAAAATCAGTAGTGCAATGTCCACGCTTTTCATTATTTGTCATTCAGCAATCCATCCTCTGGAACTCCCGCTAACCTCAATTCGAATCCCGGACTGGCGTATTGAACCAATTTATTAATGCTGTCTTTAAATTGTATTCATGTCTCGTAATTTATTATACTAAATTATAACTTTAGTTATGTTTTTACATTGCATTGAATAAGAAAACAACAATAATTCCGTACAATAATTTTAGTTAAGTTATTTTCTCACTAATCGGCAGTTGCATCCAACACAGATAAAGATACTTCTGTCAGCAGTCAACCAGAGACTCTCTCCCTCTCTCTCGTCACAGATATTACAAGTCTAACATTCCTCTTTCGTTTTCTTCTCAGGACTGATAAACAAAGGCTTAAAATGGTTTTATATTGGTTATATATTGTGCCTACAACCAATGTGTAATGAAATGATTTTTTTTTATAATTTCTTTAATATTTGTATTTTCGACATAATAATTATGACCCAGGCATTGTAAACAACAGTCAGCATGACGTAAGAATACGGAGTGTTGGAGACGTATTATTGTCGGCGTATATTTGAGGTTGAAATCTTGGACGAGAAAACTAGCAGTCTGTTTTGTGGGACTGCCCGATGATGGTCATGGCAGTTGGTTACGAAAACCGACCGAAGGTGTCGCATTCAGCATAAGATATTAAGTGAAACAGAAAATTGGAGAGGCTTCAATCATATTCAGAACAGTAAAGTTCAATAGTCAATTTTCATTAATATCTAGTACAGTAAATTAAAGTCGGCTGGTAGATATAGGATGATAAAGTTCTAGAACGAATGTTGGAGACGTGTCCGGTGAACAGTTGGCTGATCTTCAGCAACGTGAAAATTAGATTTATGAAGCAAGATTTTGAAAGGTGGTTATAAGTTAATGAAAAAATATCACCTAGCGGCGATTTAAAACTGATCAACATTCTATAGGACTTCATTATCTGTGGTACTGTGATTATCGTGCTGATTTTTGTTTTGAACAATGGCCTGTTAAATAAAATTTCTTTTAAATAACCAATAAAGTGTATAAGCGGTGTGGTGCCAGATAAGTTTTGATAATCTAGTATGCGAAAAAATTTCCATTGTAAACCTTATATAAAAATTGATTACCGTCTGATTTCTTTAGATTTCTCTGGATTTCAGATTTGTTTAGATTTTTATGTTAACATTTTCTTCTAAATTTAATTATTACTTTTGTAACATTTTGGTTTTAATTTGATTGGTGATAATCGAAAATTACTGTAACTATTAGAGGCCCAATAAACGGTCTTGAAGAATTAAGAATTTTACAAAAAGCTGTGGCAATTATTCAAAACTTTATGTACAGAATCCCTAAACTAAACAGAAATTTGTATTAAATGTTTTATCTTTAAATGTTACTTGCTAAAATTAATTTAGAATTCCCATTAATTATCCACATCGTGGTGGCATTGTTAGTCTACCAGTAAAGTTTTTGGCAACATTTATTTAAATTATTTATTTCATGAAATTGACGCCGCAACGTGAGATTTTATTATAATCTTTAAAGTGTTTATTACAATATATATATATATATATATATATATATATATATATATATATATATGTGTGTGTGTGTGTAGATGAATGTATGTGTAAGTCTGTATCATCATCTCCCGCCAAGTATAAGAATGAGACAAATAACTATCCGTGCAACGCCGAGCAATCAGCTATTAGTAATAGGCCTATATTTCGTGATTATTTCTTATTAGCTTTCATTTTTAATGTAATCGAAATCACTAATATGGTTTAGCACTTCATTTTCATTAACTCTAATCTCTAGGCAGTAGTAGAAGAAGAAGATGTAGACAGGCTACGTATAGTGTAATCCACATAGCGGCAACTCGTCTCTCATACTATAGGAAAGGGAATGAAAAGACTTATTTTTCATATTTTCTTAAAGAGATGAAAAAATATGTTTACATGGAGAGGAGTTAACAATTAAACACTAAAATGACCAAAAATAGACAAATAATGCTGTGATAATTAAAACTCACTTCATTGCGTTGTGGAAAACTTTCTTGCTTTCTTCGGATGTGAAATTGAAGTAAAATAAGAAAGATATTTAATTGAAGTTGCGGCACAATTAATCGAAATAAAACAAAAGAAAACAAAAAAATATTTTATTTTGTATATTTTTTGTTTAATTGTGTCGTAAGTTATTCAAACGGTATTTCTTATTTTGCTTCAGTTTCACACCTGAGAAATGCCACAAAATTTTTTGAAACATAACGTAGTGTTTTAATAGTCTCATTGTTTTATTAGACAAATATAATAAAATTATTTTCTGTTGTTCTGTATTTCACTAGCATTATCTGCCAATTTCCAACCTTTAAAACTTTAAACTCTATGTAACATAGCAATTCCACAGTTCCAACTTCATTATTCTGTGGAATTTCATTAAAGTTTACTGTTTTTTACCAGATACAGTATTCTAATTTGGAGACCTTTATGTAGAATGTTAATTATGAATTGAAGTAAAATAATTCTTTCGTTGCTCAGTGCCAGAATAGTTTTTCTTTTCATATCTGCAGTACTTCCCATCACGCAGCAAGAACAAAAATCTGAAAAATAAAGAGCTATCTCCCCGATTCCCTATCTTTTAAACCATACTTATCGATGGAGTCAAGTAATTGTTTTCCTATTGTTATTTTTTACCTGACCTCAGCTGATTTTCACGATTAGATCTTCAATACCCACGAAAACGGTCAAGGTTTCGCGATTATCGGCGATAGTCACGCAGCTACTTTCCATTGGCGTGTCAAGTCGACAGATAATTATGGTCTCACCTCAGATCAGATGTGCAAATAAGTGAATGGACTATAGATTCGGCGGTGATTTTTAGGAACAACGACTAGGTTGGAAGTAACCTTCGGAGAAGCAAGGACACGTCGTCTTCGTAGAACAATAGCCCCGTCTGTGAAATGTCCTCTTGTTGTGATGTTGATCTCTCTCACATGTTCAGGAACGACATGCGAAACTTACTATCCATGTCAAACCTTGTAATTCTTAGCTACAACTTTCATTCATTTAAGAACGATTAAATCTTTCAAAATCTTACGTTGACCTCTAATAATTCAGCCTTACTTAGGCAAACAAATTGCATTACATTAATGTGAACATTCTATGGAATTTCACTGATCTAATTTGCACCTCCAGATGACATTATCTTTTACTCCAGCTTTATCAAACAATGCAGTGACATTACTTTCCATGATATTCTGTTGCTAAATATTTATTGTCCTAAAGACTAGCCTCTGCCAACTAAGAATTGTTCACTATTTCAAACCAGCAACGGTTGTATATGAGTTAATTTTGTGTACATTACGGCTTTACTGTTCTAAAGTCATGTATCAGATATTTTTAAATTAAAACAAAGGGGCTAACCCGTTGATAAGAGAGACGCTTCTAAATGTGTTTGTAATTCATACGAAGAGAATATTTAGTGACATATGGAATAGACATCCAAGATTGTCATTATTTCGTAAATATAATGAGTAGATTTGCAGAGCTGTAAAAGACGACGGGACGAAGATTGACAGTGAATCAGAGAGAGGAGGAAAGAGTAATTTGCCTGAAGGGAATACCAGTGTTATAACATGTTGGTCATGGCTACAACAAGGCCAGCGCCGATCTCACGATTCACAACAGGTAGAGAGGATGAGCAAAGCAGCAGGTGAATAGCTTAACGGTTTGGTGTCAAATATAGCAAAACCTTTTTTTTTTTTTTACTTTATACGAAACGATTTATCTCTTGGTTTGCTATCTACTGATTGTTTACGCATTCATGATTTTGCTTAGCATTTGAGACGGCTGTCTCATTCTCTTGTTCAATAGATCGAAGGAATCTTCCACACAATCGTACATATAATAATAAAATTAATATAAAATTATTTCTGACATAATGTTCGGGAACATGTATTCAATCCATTAATCACACAGCAAGTTGAAAAGTAAATTCTAAAAAAAAAATATATATTATTTTCAGTAATCGAATTCATAATTTTCACGTAAGTAAAAACTTCATGAAATATTCATCCCACAGATACACTAGATATTTTGCACAGCTGATAGATTGTAATAGTATGCTCCAATCTTCTTAATCAACATTCAGTTCGTGTTTTTTAAGGTATCCATCTTTGTTTAACTTTATATGACTTACAAGATACAACAGTTTATGAAAAGATTTCTTGATCAACTTGGCTGGGGTGTTTCGCCGCAGTAATCTGTGTCCTGAAGTCGGTATGATGGTATGATGGATGGAAATAGTCGGATCCCATGCCGTACTGAGTTGAAATCCGAAATCCCTAATGCCTCTTCATTTCGTAGGCATGAATCAAAATACTATCCTGCCAACCGCTTGCGTGGTTCAGAATCTTTGTATTTTTCAAATACATCTTTTGAGTTATCATCAGTGTACAGTCTGCCAATGAAGGTATATCAGGCTGATTCAAACGGTATAAATAGCGAAAATGCCTCGGCACCCCAGTCTACCTGACGAAACCTTGTGTTTTGACAAAAATTGGATTCTTTCTGTATGCATAGGTCCTACAATTTTAGTTATACTTTCCACAATACTAATTAAATTATGTAAACTATTAAATTGCACTAGCTGCGCTGTCATACTTTCGAAGTTTTTGATCCTGTGCCCATGATGTTCTTCCTCTGTAAAAATCAAAACACTTTCAATTTTTTTATATTATCTTTTGCTACTAAAAAATAGCTTTAGATATTGCATGGTTTATTTTAAGCCAAACTTCTGGAGTGCTGACAATTATTTTTTTACATATTTTCCCATTCTTGATCCTTCACCGAAAAATCTGTTGAAAATTATATCAGTTATCTCCTTTACTAAAATAATTTTGTGCTATTAACCAGTCTTTTATTTTCGTTAAATATCTCGTGTGGTTCATTATGTGTGATCCTTTGTCTTTATTAGTGGGGTAGATAAGGCGTTGTTGTTTCAAGCTCCAGTTGTGATTAGTGTCTTAGCAACACGGTGAGCTGGCCATCAACCATGTAACCACACGTCCAAAGGCAGTACGGTGTTGAATACGAGAATCGCAGTGTAAAATCGTAGAGATCAAAGTTATAAGATGCTATGTTCTAGTAATAATACAGAGCGACGACAATTTAGAATTGGATTGTAGTTTATTTCGTAAACATTTATTATCTCTTTTACAAGCCGAAGATATTATCTCTTTGCGCAAGGGACTGAATGAAGTGTTAAAAGAGAATTATGGACGTTGTGAAATGGTCTACTCCACGCTAGTTGAATTATTTACGGGGAATAAGTTGACGTATTGTTTTTGTCTTTAAATATTCCAAATATTGTGATGAGAGGTACTTAATGGGAACAACACGTTTTTTTAAAACATTTAACTGTTAACGGCTATTTTAGGAATTTGGTTTAAGTTCTTTCAGCATTTAAAGACTAAGAAAAACTTTGCGATCTAAGTATGCAACTACGATGCCAAAAAAACTTTCACATTTCCTGTTCCGATACACGGACAGAAGCCTGATCATTCTTTTTCCACTTACGAATTCTGGGCGCATAGGTCCGTCTGCTGTATAATGTCTTTATACAAAGAAAGCCCTTTCTAGCCTGTAAATGTCCTAGAGTGAAAGACTGCTTTGCTTCGGTAATAGCCTAGGAGCTGTACAAGACAGACAAAAATTACACAAACTGCAACCAATAGCGGTATAATTTAATAGAACATCTGTTCCACCAAATAATAGAAAGAGTTATCGGTTTTTGTGGAGGAAATCTAACTCAATAAAACCCTAACGACAATGTTCGTCGGCCAGTTTGAACGGTATAAAGTTAGGAACGAGAAATTGGAATTATCACATTGGTTTAGAAGCTTTCTCTAAAATCGGAATATGTCATGTAAATTGAGAACCTAGTAGCCCTTGTATGTTTTATACGACTGAAAGAACATCGTGCAATTGGAAATTGTTAGATAGTGAAAGCGACCGAAAGTATGGTTTTCTTATCAAAGTCTATGTATGAAATGAGATTAAGAGAAAGCTTCCCGCTATGCGGGTAACTACACTTTGCTTCCATTCTTCGCGTTATGGCTTTCACAGTTCAGAATAACTAATTATTTAAGTAATTATTATGACACAAGGTAATACTCAAATCATTGTTCATATAAATCAGGAAATAATAAGTATTTTAATGTTTTTACCATAGTAGTATAATGGAGATAATAACGAAACTCTTCACGTCTATAACAACTCAAAATATTTCTGTAGCATGATTGTAATATACTTACAGTAGAGTGAATTATGTTAGTCTTTTATAGTTTATTTCTACATTAATGACCAGCTGTCAGCTATTAGAGATCCATCACACATTCTCATAACCTATTACCGATTGTCTGAGATTGGCAGAGTTATGATTCAGGATGTACAGTACAGAATTATGAAACATTATATACATTAGATTAGATTAGTGTTCATATCCGCCTCGCATTATGTTCAACCAACCTTTTTCTCTATATTTTTCATATTTTGAGGCTTAAATAGGATTCGAACCCTGAAGACCGTCCAAAAAGTACAATAATTTTGAGGTGTATCTATATTTAGTATAAGGAAGTGGAAGCGCTGTACACAGTTCCTTGAAACATAAATAGACTTTACATAAGGATGCGGACCATTTTTTGAATTTAGTCTTTCCCCGTAGTGTCAAGATTGTTTAGTATTTCACTTTCTGAAATTGGTTATTTGTATGGATACATTCCGAAACATGGTCATATTACATTTTATTAATTAATCTATAGTATTGATAACGTACCTATGTAACGCGATAATTTATAAATTCCTGAAGATATACTTTGTTATAACTTTTCGCAAGGGTTGAGAACGTGACAAATTTAACAGTATAATTCGACGACGCCACTTTGTCGCAGAGTTAATCGCAGGATTTTGCGGTAAACCACGGACTAGACCTGAAATCTCAGTCATAAAAATTCCGAGCAAAGTAGCTGCTGTGCCCGCCGTACGAATTCGCATTTTGCGAAAGTTGGAAAGTGGGGTACGATATCTCGAGAAATTAAGAGTTACCTGAACCAATGATATTTCTTACTCCAAGAAAATTGATCAGAAGGGTCGATAAAATAGAGCCTTTAAGTACAGCCGAGATTGTGTAGAGATACCGTGCCTCGTTCGGTCGTTGTAGAGAGAAGACAACTTGCGAGACGACTGCGTAAACTGACGGCGGGGACGGAAACACGAATAATAACTGCCAAGTTTATCAATCTTTGGCTCATCTACGGTTGAACCTCTGAATAAGTGATTTATATTTCATATATTTAACTTAGTAACTTAAATAAATAGCTTTAGAATTTTTTCTTTAATTTTTCTATATTATTAATTAAAAACCTTGCTACATAAATGGCGCCCAACGTGGGGCATCATCTCGCTAAATCTCCGTCTAACGTTATGTTCAACCAATCTATGATGGCACTATTAATATACCCAAATAAGTTAGACAAAGATGGCACGAATACCCTAAGGAAATAATGCTTCTGAAAATTTTAGTCCATTATCTTGACATCCTTCTATTTAATAGGAGAAGAAGAGGAAAGTCAATTCGGTATCGGAACGTTATAAATTCAGAATTTAAAGTGGAATACATAATTCGCATTGATAAAATAACAGAAAATATAAAAATGGATAATAGAGTCATGTCATTCGTACGGCAATGAATTATATCGATAAGATAACTTTTTTCATATTACATATACGATTAGGTATTCTTATATGTGTAAGTAGACAAACTAAATTTGAAATCAACCTGGAGATAGCAGGAAACGCACAGTTTGCCAAAATTCTGTTACAGTGTATGAATATAGAACTGGTACTGTTTAACACCTAAAGAACTAAAGAAATGTAATCAAGAAAATATATTATATATATTGAAACTTCAATTATGTTTTTTTTAATGAGAAATAATGTTTCTGATGATTTCGTAATCAGAATTACAGTTTAAGTAACCAGCAAAAACTCTCCTCGAATTATTTTTAACTGGGCATCTCCGCCTTTGTACTATTGAGCTGTCAAGTTAATTGGTGTGCAGTTTCTCTGTATTTTGATGTTCGAGGTTTATAAATGTTACATACATTCTCGTATTGGCACATTCATTTACAATATTGCTTCGATGTTCCTTCTAGATATTGTAGGTGAGTGAAACGCTGTCTCTTTAAATATTGCCTTACACCATTCCTGAACTCTAGCATGGATCTATTCTAATATCCTTTATGCACTGACGAAATCTCGCGGTCCAGCCATTGTCTTTGCTGTTTTCACCCGCTTTCAAAGCAGCTCTGCCATTCAAAGGTACAAGAAAAGCGCGAAATCATCACCACAAGCGGGAAAGCTGTTCATATTCCTCAGATCTCGAATATTTATATCACAGACGTCAATGTGTTAGCCACGTTGAGGAAAGTTTGGAATTTGGATCGGGAAAATATTTGATACTTCGTTAGTGGTAGATGCAAGTGTACGATAATTCAGTGCCTTTCTCACAGATTTTATTGCTACTGTAGCAGTTCAAGTAAATATCTACTATCCACATCAACGTAGACGAAACAGTTTCCCACCTTCTTATCCACTTGTGGTAGTAATTACTGAATCACTACGCCTTCCTGACTAGTGTTAATGTTTCTTGTATATAGTGTTGAAACTCTTCCACTATAAGATATACTGATATAACATCAACGTAGACGAAAAAGTTCCCAGTTTCTTATCCACTTGTGGCAGTAATTACTGAGGCCCTACACCTTCCTGACTAGAGTGTTAATGTTTCTTGTATATAGTGTTGAAATTCTTCCACTATAAGATATACTGATATAACATTTGTTATAAACTTATGATCCCCAGTATCTTAATCCATATATTTCATATTGAACATTACCTTGATTTTCATCCATGTTACTTTTTCGCCGACCAGATTATTTTTTTCTGTAGTGTTCAGTACCTCTATTATTTTATAATTTAAAAACTCTCCACAATGCTACTTAAATGACTTACCTTCACTAAGATAAATATTGTAACAATTTTCTCCTTGTCTCGGATTAATTTCCAGAACCCTCGCAAACATGACAAGCATGACAGTTACAAACGGACGTACTCACATATTATGTACGATCATTCGCTTCGACGTTCCTCAAGCGACACTAAAGATGCTATAGTCTATAGTGGGTGCGACGGGGTCTAGCACAAGTGTAGATCTACATGCCTGTTAACATCACACTTTGTCTTACGACAGATGTAAAAATGTCATTACATAATCTTCAGTAGTTTACTCTATAGTTAAAATTCTTTTGCAAATTTCAATCTCCAACACAAATGGTAAAGAAATCTGTACGATTATAGTGAGACCTGCACTGCGTTTAGTGCTGATTTTTTTAAAATAAAAGGTAATCCGCAATACCGTACCGTTCTGTATGAACCGCTCACTATATTCTTCTTCTCAATATTGTCACAAGCAAAATATAGTTGTATCAGTGATCGCATTCTTGTTGATTTATTGTCCCAGATCAGATGTATTCAGGTTTACTATAGAGCTTTTATCACTTACGGGAATTTCAATAATGGTGATTTTGTCTCATCGCGTTCTAGTACAGAAAGAAACTTGAAAACCAGATTTTCGTATGTCATCACTGAGCCTTCGACACGCCGGCGTCAGCGAATAGGTTATCTCCAAACAGAACTTCGTGTCCACCAAGTCCTTGAAGTATTTTTGTGACCTTCCAAGTGATTTAGTTGAGTAAATCAAAGAAGAATCCGTCAACCAGCGCTAAGATTGAATGTAATCAAAGATAGAATAAATTATTCGAAAAAAAGTTGAGCAGGCTTGTGCAGCGGGCATGTATTACGTGCTTCCCCGGACTTCTTGGAAGCTCGGGTTTTCCGTGATGTATTTTTAGTCTCATCTGGGTTTTGTAATTTCATTTAGTGACTAATTCTACACGAATATCCAAAAATGTTTTGAGATGATGTAAATCAGGGATTCCTATCCTTTCTTCTCCTTCGACACCCCTGACACATTTTTGGAAGTAGGCCCCCTAAATTTTTGTATTATAATGTATTAATAAAAAAATTTAATGCGCTGATTGTTGCTGCCATTTTTCCGGATTTTTTATGATAGATGTGAAAATAGTTGATGGTAATCATTAATCGTTCTATAATATTAAATCGATTTCTTGATTTTCGCAATTAGTTGTTATAGTGAATAAATCCTGCCACGGCCAAGCTAATAGCGCCGAAATGCTAAAAGTATTGATCGGTAATATGACTAAATTTGACGTATTTTTGCAAATATCTTTTCTATTCCAAAATTTTGCAGAACCACTTGTTCTATTTTTTTTTCCATTCCGGTCCGGTCGACATTTTTAAATAAATAACTTAACATGATCTTAGAGTTTAAATCCGTTAATAATTGGGTAAATGAGTTTTATGATGTTGAACATCCTCAATTAATGATTTTCGTTCGGAACGTCCATTGGAGATGGCTACGCCAGTAATTTGCACAAACCAGGATGTGGTGTAGTTTGAGTGATAAGTCAAATTTAGTGAATTTTTTGATCCCTCTGCCATATCGCATGTCTAAGCTGTTTATATTTCTAACTAAATGTTATATCAAAAATATTGCTCAAGATATATGCTGCGTTTTCTCTCATTGTAGTCGCTTTAGTGGATAGTTTATCGTCGCAATACTGACAGGTTTCTACCTCGGTACACAACTATGGATGAAACATGAATCCACCACTACATTTCAGAGCAAGCCCATTTTTTAAAAAAAATATGTATATATTGAAGTTGGAGAAACTACACGGGAAACTAGCCAGATTGACAGTAGATAATGTTGAGGAGTAAAAATTAGTAAACACTATATAATCCTGAATAGAGTGCAAACGTCGAAAATGATAATTAAAGTATAATGCAGTAGAAAAATTAATGGTAAATTTATTTCAATATCGGAGACTGCACTTTCCATTCCTGAGTCTTGGATATCGACATAAAAATCATACGGAGCGGATTCAAATACCGGGTCACTTTCTTACTTTTCTATTTTTCGTTTTTGTGGGTAAAAGGTGGCGTGTAAAGTTTTTCTGATGTACTTTCTGAGAGAATAATCATTTCTCTCCGTTTATAATTCAATTTTATTATACCGCAGTTACTATTTAAATGCTGTAGACAAATATGTATCAGTGCAAAATATTTTTCTCCGTCTCTAATTCCTGCAACAAACACTAAAACAAAATAATTGACATTTGTTTCGTTTCTTCTCCTAAATTAGATTGAGCCTCTTTCGTATTTGGATAGTAATTGTTCGCAGACGTTTCTTGAACTGTAAAGCACGTGGTTCGTGTAGGAGGCGGAAGGAAGCCCCTTCGTGGTGTATATGTTCGTGTGTCGTCCTCGGTCCTCGCAGTCATGAAGCAGAGAGCGGTGTGGCGTCGTAGCTACGAGGCCAGCGTGCGGTCACGTCGCGACGGATACGAGGTGGCGTTCTCTGTCCGCATAAGCGTCGTCAGGGTCACGCTGAGGGACAGCCATCGATTCTGTGTCGACTACGACGCCGGAGAGAGCGTTGTTCTCGCAAGGCTTCGTTCCGAAGATTTCCATGTCCGTGTGGTCCGGCGGCTGTGCTGGAGCAGCCTTCGAATCACCCACACTCACACCTGTAAGATTGGTTAGCAACTAAATTGTATGTTACTGCTTAAAGGCCAACGTATAAAATTGTATTAATAGATTTTATCAAGTATTTGGTTGCCTGAGGAGAATAGAAAAAATTGAGATCTATATGTAAGAAACTCTGGGATACACTCTATAAAAATGTCATAAAAACCATACAGTCTGTATCCGATTTGACGTCATAAAGTGCAATTTTATCCTAGTGGGTTTTGCCGAGAAACCTCAGTTTACTTTCGTGGATGAAATTGAATTAACGTGTGTGAAAGTGTTCGGAGAACAATTTTTGTTTTGGCCTTTGAAACTTCCTTTTCCACTCTGGTACATTTTTCATCAACTGCGGTATATCCAATAAAAATTTCTATGCATTGGTTCCACGCCAATGTCTATAACATTTTAAACATTTTAAAATATCACGTTCACTCCGCTGAAAGAACAGTAGTTTTACGTATGAAGAATATGATTGATTCTGGGCTTTTCGGTACTGAATTTTGTAATAGTGTGAATCAACTATAAAAGTTACTCTTATCGACCGGAACAGTACATCTAAATGAATGAATGACCAAGATCGAATAAATAAAAATGTATTTGTTATTATATTTACGTTTTTTTTATGGCAACAGGCTACATGAGGGTGATCCACATTGGGCAACTCCCCTTTACATTTACGCAAGAAACTGAATTTAAAAGACCCAGCTTCACTTTACGTTAACGAGAAACGAATGTTAATAGTACGTTATATACTAGCACTGAACAGGGTAAACGACTTAGAGAAGGAGTGCCTGAGTTCCTGCTCAATTATATTTATACAAAAAATACAGAGTAATAAATCTATTTATATATCTCCAACTTGCATGCTGATTTTACAGAATCAGACCTTGTGTACAAAACATTTGCATGATCGTCTCGGCTTAAAAAGCTGAATATGGATATTATATTGTAAAAACCTCGTTCGCGCCTTTCTCCTTAGCTTAAGGTATTTGAGAGCTTAAGCAAATTTATCCACCTTTAAACATACGAGAAAGCGGCCTTCTTTCGGTACATACTCTATGGTTAGAAAATATATACAATGATTCTTTCATTCAGATAGCTTACCAACTTACGATTTCTGAAAGAAAAGTGTAAGACTGATAAAATTAATAAATTTCCGGGAATATTACATCAGATTCATAGCTGCATTTCTTTTAAACAAGTAATGTATCATACAAAAAACAGAAATAGAATTTGCAATAGACTTCATCCTTTATGTTCGTCACAAATGTGGTCGATCTGTTTGCTATTATAATTTTGACGAATGGAATATTGCGGGGAAATTTTAATTCGTCTGTTTCAAATAGTTTAGGCGTGAACAGATTCCCTAAGTCAATTTTTTATGGCAACAAGCTCATATCGTAATCACAAACTCCGAACAAGGAAATGACTAACATATATTCTAAATACCGTCATATGAATAGAATAACGGACCGTAAAAGTGGCAATTAGATAAATCAGAAAATCTAATACAGTTCTCCTGATATATATATCCTGACGTATCAGACAATACATTATACGACTTCAAATAATTCACTTACTGAAAACTTATATATATAATATTTTAGTCAACGGAAATAAACCTTTCTTATTTAAGCTATATAACTTAAAGGTTTAAGTTTAAGTAGGTGAATATTATATTACGTGTTTCAGAGTAAACGACAAAATTAGTCTATGTAAATGATGGTACAATCACAATTTCCTATCTCAAATACGATTTTTTATTATATTTCCCGGTGTAATTGTTTGATAAACAGTTCTTGGATTTCACTCGGGTGTAGCATATTTAAACGCGACGTTTCGATGACTAAAATCTCTGTCGCCATCTTCTAGGCGAAGGTAAAGATGACGACAGAGATTTTAGTCGTCGAAACGTTGCGTTTCAATATGCTACACCCGAATGAAATCCAAGAACTGTTTATAGAACGATTCTTTATGGTTGTAGATTACGTTTTAATCATGTTTGACCTCCGTCCTTTATTCTTAGTAATTTGCACATGATATTATTGGCGGCAACTCTTAGTACTTGTATGGGGACATTTTCCTTACGAAGTAGTCGATGATTGAAGTTCTCTCTATTTTTTTTGTGCGGCTGTAACTCTGACTGCATATTGATCCTGACTGAATACGGTTTCCTTTACCCCACACACACATCAGACAAAGGTCTGCAAATCTGGTCTTCGCGGACCAAGTCTGCAGACTTATAAGTGAATCGAAAAACCTTTCTTCGGTCTGAGCCGACCTGTTCTTGACATGCGAGACAATCTACGAAATGTAACTGAACGCCAATCAACGCCAGGCCGCCAACAGACGGATCTGCAGATTTTTGTTGTGCGTGTGTGGCGACAGTACACTGAACCAGGTTTGAATAGAGCGATTAGAACTGACTATTGCCTGACGTGTGCAGGACTCTAAATAAAACAAAAAAGTCATGTTCGTTACAAACATAAAATATATCACACTAGACCTGAAAATTAATTGAAATTATTACCCCATTATCACTCCTGCAGCGAAATAACTTACTTAAGTATAAGAGATTTTCAGAGGTTAATTAAAGTTTCTACGTAAATGTCGGCCTTCCTTTGCAAGGGCTTCGAACCTGCATTCCCTCCTCGTGTAGGTCTAGGCTGACACTACCGTGGTATGTAATCTCCGTGTACCACCTGCCGTTCCATCTGCTTCCTGGAAAACCAAAGCATCACCTTATTACGAACACCGTTCTTTCTTAACGGTATTTTTGCTGAGCGTTAATTCGAGTTCTGTCGTATATCATATATCACGGTCGTACATTTGCCGAATAGTTCTTTACTGAAGGCCTGCTAATGTTATTTTTTGCAACAATTATGTAGTGTACTATATGTTGGTTCACCTTCAAATCAATTTGTATTCAAACAAATATTCATTTTTAGTAGCATTCTCGCAACTTAGTTTTCAGCAATGTTTCGTGATTTTTATTCACGTAAATGGTTTCTGTCAACTATAAATGAATGGGAAATAAGACTATAATATATGTATAACAGTTGCAGATACGGAGTCGAGAACGGTTTCTTCTCTAACTGGTGTATAATTTACAAAAAAATAGAGGAGGTGCAGCGAATTACCGGCCCCGCCATTCTCACGGAAGTGTCTATTCATACAACGACCGTTTCAAACATCCCATTCAACGACGCACCTGTTAAATTATTAGGTTGCTCCACGGTTACATCACTCCTGCGGCTCGCTTTACATGTAAAGTTGGTTGTGGACACGAGCAGTGGAAAGAAATCAAGAGAGAATCAACAGGTTTTGTAATACTTGCTGCAAGTCAATTACTTATTTAAAAGGTGCTGCATTTGTGGGTTCTCAGATCGAAATCCGGTACGAATAGACCTTTGGTTTCCGGAGACAAGGAACGGAACTACAGATTGACAACTCACGGATTTAAATTATTTTCGAAATAGTTTAGGGGGGAGGGGGAGAAAATAGCGTCATATTGATCATGTGCATCAGTAAAAAATGGTTAATACTAAATAATTCTATGCAGGAATACATACAATACGCGACCAACAGAAAAAAAATAGAAACTTCAGGGGTAAAAATGTATTTCATTTAAAGCATTCTTCCATAATAAATTTCATATCGGTACGTTGAGAATGAAAGGATGGGATGCATTTTGGAATTGTTCTGTAGGTTGACGTTTTGATTATACGAGTTAACTGGATATTTTTGCTTGTTACGAAAAATGTAATAATATTAATTATTTTTCTCCGACCACTAAAATTGTCACTGGTTGAGAACAATGTGTGTTTGTATATAAAAACTTTCGATGAATCTTTTAGAATAAGAAGAGCGGTGTGAACTCTGCATATAACAGTAAGAGTTAGCCTCACCAAGTACGGACCATTCATTATCGCCCACCTTAGAAATGCGATTGCAAAGCAAAACCGCTATCAAGAACCGTACGGAAGTCTGCTTCCGCAGCTATTTGTTTTTCTTTCTTAACTATACATGAGCAGAGTATTGCTCACTTACTTGTACCTTAACGCTTTCGCTAACCTTGAGAAGTCGGCTTTCTACAGCATCCTCGGCACTGCCTTACAACATATGTTTTGCCTGGGCAAAATTTTCTAAAATTCAACTTTCCTAACCAATATATTTGATCTTGTTAGGAGTTCTATCTATAAATGCAAACATCTGAAGAATTATGAAACAAAAAGATTCATCGTAGAAGATTTGAAAATTGTATAGGATTATTACCGAGCGACTTACCAATTAAGAATCTAACAGCACCACATTTAACTTTTTATATTAATGTGAAGACGCAACCCCTTACGAGAAAACTTACGAAAGCAAAACATGTTAAAAAGCCTCACTCAACGATAGTAAGATTATGTGAAGTTTTAATGCAGTCATTTTATGTTTTTGTCAGTAAATCAAAAGAGTTCACCCAGTAATTGAAACATGCTACCAGTTCGCAGTTTGGGAAAATATGTCTAGGATCTGCAATCGAAACCAATGCAGAATAAATTACTCAAAACACAAAGTATCAACTTACAATAAGAACGGTATCGAAACTCTAACTGATTTAACACTTTCATAAATTGAAAGTTATTGAAGAAAAATAAGGGAGTGAAAAATTAAAAGCAATTAAAAAAGTTGTAGATGAACTAATAAAGGACTACTAGTTCTTAATGAAGCTATCATTAAACAGGATTATAAGGTTTCTCCTTCTTGGATAGTGGGAATGTCGCGTTTGAAAGGCGACGAATTAACTTAGCCAGAGTAAGTGAAGACTGAAATTATTAAATTACTGGGGAATGATTTATCAAAAGAGTTCCTTAAAGGAACACCTTATGTGAAGAAACTATTGCTGCATCCTCAAAAAACTATTTTCCATTAAGAATAAGCTCATAGAAATGAAATCTATTGAAACAGTTGAAGAAATGTCTTACCAGGCTTGATTGAAGTACCGAGATTCAATAAAGTGCTAATTTGTAAAGTGACTTGGACAGGAATCACGAAAAAAAAAATGCGAAAATTTAGGTATAGTTGGGCACAGTGTTGAAAACATTAGCCCACTATTCAAAATAAATTTACCTGACTTCATGCCATTACATGCCTGACTTAAACTACTCATACTTAAATGGTGTCCTTCTATGAGGATACATATTTTCATTCTTAGAATTATTGGTTCCTTTATTTATGTAGATTTGATTACCCTTTTCTGATATAGATTCCACTCTTTTAGATTTCCTGTCTCGCATTCAAAATTCTGCGATTAAATTATTCGTTTAGTGTAAGTTACTAATATTGAAAGTATTTTTGTCTCATTTTAATAAAAATCTTGTTAAACTGGTCTCAAATTCCATTTGAACTGATGTTTCTGTAGTATGTTTTAAAAAACAATAAACTGGACGTTATTGTCTCCACACTACCCGCGCAATTATTTTCTTTATGCGACATAGTTAACGGAGATGGATAGAAATACATCCACACTAACTTACTCTGGAAGATGAGACTCGATAACTAGTACCGTGAATACAACGGAATAATGAAAATATTTGCTCATCTCCGGGGGAAGTTACTGTAATGTGAATTAACCATAGATGAATATATATATTAATAATTTTTTATTTAATCTCTTGCATGCAGAATCCTGGTAATCGTCCGTTCTTTCCTAAATTATTTATCACTTTCGTCCAACATTTAGTGTTTGTCAGGCAAAGTGTTGTCCATCATTATTTGCGAAAGGGTTCTCTATGGAGAAGAACGGTAGAACGGGTTTTCTCTGAATTTATAGATAACTCTCAGTGTATCGTAAATTCCCATCAACCATTTGTAAAACTGTAAACTTAACATTCACTCTTTCCAATTTACATTTCCTTTAAAGTGACATGTATTAGTAGGTGAACAAGGTGAAAAGATGATAAATAGATCCACGAATAAACGAAAATCATTACAAAACAAATTAAGCGGGAAAGATGAATTATTTATAACAACTTAACGAAAAAACTAGCAGAATCCTAGCAATAGCATTGTGTCTTTAGTTAACGCTAACTGTAAGAACCATAAACAATATTTGCATTCAGTATGAGGAATTATACAAAAAAGTTGTGATGGTAGTTCAGACTTTTATGAACTCTTATTCCAACATAACCACAGGCCGAAAATATGCACGGACTACTGCACGTATAGAATCAACCACTGCCAAAAGTAACATGAAATACAAAGTCTTTCATCTAAATCGCTGCTTCCTAAGGTTCGTTGCTCATCTTAACTATTTACTACCATCAACTCCGGCATCGAATCGTCGTACACGAGAGTTTACTCACCCGGCTGGAAACTCGAAAGTTAGTTATTCAATTATAACATTTAATATTTCTAGTGACTTATCAATATTTGTATTAGATTGTCGAAATAATTGCGGAACAAATTTCGAGTAAATTATTAACGTTAAATATGATATATATCTATCTATATCTATCAATATTATGTTATTGGTGGACCATTTGCAGAAGTGAAATTTCTTTACTAAATAATTATTTATATCATCAAATAATGCAATATGAAATATTGTACATCACGCCACTAATCTGTTTCGTTTTTGGATAAATTATGAGACCCGGTTTTTATCACCAACTTCCATTTCGCTATTTTTATCCTCAATAGTAATGCCGTAAATTATATGCGCTTGAAGGATTTGCAAATGATATAAACAAAACCGCCAATATTTGAGACAGAGAAAAATTTGGGAAAAACTAAAATACGACATAGTGTAGAATAACTGAAGCGTATAACCAGATAGTAATTAGATAATTAGATATCGCTTCCCGGCATGATTTTATTAGTCACGGGGAAATATTTAAACGGTCGTCACCGTTGTTGCCACGCTAGTTTACTATTCAAGGGCTCAATGGAATTTCCCCGTTTATCTCATTCTCTCAAGGTCTCAACAAATTCACCAGCTTATTCTCCAAAATTCCGGCGGACATTTTAGTATTAGTTTAGGTAACATGAAATAAAAAAGGTTGTTAGTGATTCTCTTTTTAAAATACGACCGTGAAGTGGGCGGTACTTTTTCTGTAATGTAACATAAAAATTTCCGAGCGGAACCTTGCAATGGTCATATACTACGAAATGCATAAATTTTCTCTGGCCCCTGTGTTAATTTGTCTTTCGGCGCCTTCTCTGAGAGAAATGCTGGTTTACGTAGCGTATAGAAATTTTGGCACCAAGAAAACGTTACATCATTGCATTTACACGTCGTGAAGCAACCTGACACGAAACCTTTCGACAAAGAATTATAGCGAATATATTCACGTATATTTCAAGTGAAGTTGGAGGGTTCATGGAAGATTGAGAAATATATTCTCCATCTGATAGGGTCAACACTGTATTGAGGTCAATCCACTGAGGAACTTTCTCCTTTCGGGGGAATAATCTCCCGATGTGTCATGTTGAATCCAGACGTCCTGCACCCTCAACGCGTTATTCGCTCGTGTTTACTGTTGTCTTACATCACAACTACTAGTAAGTTTGTGCTGCAACGAACTCTCGAAGTATCTGCAAAGTGCTAACGACTTGACCAATTTTCCGGGTGGTGCTTTCGAATGTTGTTCGTTTTTTAGCTCTAATTAGAAACACCATTGAATTTCCTGAATATCCGTCAACAAATTTTGGACTTAATCAGTTATTATTTGTTAGTTAACTATTGCAAGTGATAAATTTTGTTTTCCCATATCAGTTTGTGTCCTTCGTACGGCTACATATGACCACTGACCTAGCATATATTTATAACGTTGATAATGAAATACATTTTAGCAAAGTAGCCATCGACTCTTCAATGATGAATCCCACAGAATGCCAGAAACGCCAAGAACAATGATTATTTATCAACGAAGACTTTAAAGTATGCATGTGAGTGGTGCACAACTTAACTACCCCAAAAATAAAATTTGGGTAAGAAATAATATATTTCACACGTTCATAGGCCAACTGCCAATTCCATCATACAAAAATGAGAGTCATATTTAAACATTTTCCGGATTTAGAATATAATTTCTATCGTTCTACTCCAGGAGAATGACTTTCCGTAACTTCTACGAAATATATATATATATATATATATATATATATATATATATATATATATATATATAGCAATAATGTTCAAGGAGCTTCCATTAAAATTCTCCATGACAATTAAACAATTACAATTTATAAAAAAAGACACACGTTGAAGACGCCAATTCTTGGTATTCACTCATGAATGAAAATTATATAAAACGTTAATCCATCCATTTAAATTATTTAAATATTAATATGAAATGGATGTTTAAATAATAATCAAAATTTAAAAATAGAGAAACAAATTAATTTATTAAATTTCACAAAATGAACTTACAGCTATTATTAAGAAATCAATTAATATTTTACAATATCATTTTCTGTTTCTCAGGGTCGTTTACTGGGCCATTAATAAAGAAAATATTAGTTAACAATTAAATTATTATGAAGCTATTATGGGCCTACTTCATCAATGTATTATTTACAATGCAAACAAAAAACACGAAATGTTAACTTTAAATTCTAAACGACACTCGAAATTTGAAATATGACCATAATTACCTTTACTTAATAGTTTACAAATATGAATTCAGTGAAATTGTAACTTAAAGTTTCTTTTAATCAGGGCAATTAGGCTCGTTCATTCACTTACACACACATTACACTTTATATCAAACC
Organism: Zhengitettix transpicula; assembly: GCA_037074705.1. NCBI lineage: Eukaryota > Metazoa > Arthropoda > Insecta > Orthoptera > Tetrigidae > Zhengitettix > Zhengitettix transpicula. Next base: position 29,322,842 of record CM073593.1, on the reverse strand, counting down.
ATTTTTCACACCGACTCTAATTAATACTTTTTATTTAGCCAAATGTTGGTTCTCTTTCGTCAAGGAAATGTTATTCACGACGATTATTAGACGCTGGATGCAATTACTTGGTCTCCCAAAATCGAAACAATGGTCTAATTTGAGAATAGAATAAATTAGACTTCTACACTCAAAATGTTTATCGATGAATATTTGGATATTTATTTTGCAGATTGCAACTTATAACAAAACTGTTCTAACTGATCTCGCTGTTCTACTACTGGTATCTGAACTCTATCTGAATATTTTACTCTTCGTCCGTCCACAGCAATCTTTCTATGACAACTGTTCTCTGCTACATTTCTACGCAGACTCGCTCTATCGACGACTATACTCTGCTATATTTTTACGAAGACTCCACTCTGCTATATCTTGACGACTTTACTCTGCTATATTCCTACGAAGACTGGCGTACACCTTGCGTCCAGCGAACCAACAGCCTACAATACCCCAAACCTATGGCATTATTGCCCATTCTTGTGTGCAACTTGTGTGTTTTTTGCCGCTAACAATTCGAGTCAAAAATTTTGTTTATTAATTACTAATTTCCTTTTAATTACCACAATATATATATATATATATATATGTTACTACTACTACTCCTTGGCTCGACAGCCCCTGAAGGGTCTTGGCTTACCGAGACGGCTGCCATACTGTTATCTTACATGACACATTCTGGATTTAGCAGAAACACCTGGTCGATTCTGTCACAGCCTTAACCCCAGTTTTCGTGACCAGGACGACCACAATCCATGCCCATGCCGGAATTCTGACCTGGAACCTCTGTGATGCGAGGCAAATATATAGTAAAATTAAATTGGTATTTACAATCAATACCAGAAGATGAACATAAAACCTTACACGATATACATATATATTGTAATAAACAACCGGATGAAGGTTAATTAAATTAATTAATTAAACAAAAATTATTAAACAAAAAATTAATTAAAATTTGAATGATAGTTAGCCTCACGTTGAAGACATTTATGTACTAATTAATAAGGAGATTTCATTAATTTAGGAATAAATAACAAAATTATTATGTATTTAAAATTTATTGTTGATAATTACACCTGCTTTGCATGCCAAATTCCATCATTTTTACAAACAAATAATTCAAATTTTTTATTTTATTAATTTGTGGCGTTCTATGAAAATATAGCTTTATAATTTTACAATCAATTTCGTTGAATTTCTCATTATCTCAGGGTCACCACTGGGTTTGATAGGAAGAACGAATACAATGAACTAAAATATTAACAATCCAAACTCATTGAAGTTAACGGAATACAATATTAAATACAAAAGTAAAAGAAAACGGATGAAAATAAAAACGCGAACGAAATATGACTCTACCCTTTAATTATCGTTTACAGTCATTAATAATTGTTTTGTACTCACGACAGGGCTACTGGTACCAGTTCGGACTCTTGTATCATGAAGTCAACACCCACTAAACAGGCCGTTATACACTGATTCTACTCATTAGATTTTGAACACACGGTGGTTGCTCTGGATCTCTGCTATTCTGGAACCTGGATCATCTCACCCTCAGCCAGTTACCGGACGTAGATCTCCTCAAAGTCTCTCTATGCGAAATTTGTTCAGTTTGTGAAGCAAAACTTCCGCTTCCAAACTGCGATTTTATAAGTCTCTCCGTCAAAACTGTTTACTTTCGTTTTATGTAAACTATTATCTCGCCGTTGGACTTTTACTGTTTCTATTTCTCTATGTGGACCAAGCTGCTATGTCCCAGTTCTCGATGCATGCATTTCCTTTCGCGTCTTGCCGCGAGTTCTGTGACGTCATGATTTCTTGACGCGCAGTAATTTGACACAAAATAATCCCATTTTTGTATTATATTTCTTTTCCACCTTTGTGCTACAGGTTTTTAACCCCCCCCCCCTCCACACACACACACACGCACAGTACCGTTTCTCGTCTTTTTAAGAATAATGTGAACCAATTTTTGTTACAATCTGTCCACGCGTTTAAATATGTATAGAGATTAACGTAAATACATACATACAAAATACATATTGTATCGATTTTGATCAATATATTATGTAGAAGTGATATTTATTAAGCAAACGCGTAAGTTGCTGGAAATATGAATAAAGAATGCTTCTATCCTCCTCGCCTAATCTATTTTAAAATAGATATCAAAACCACTAACTGTCTCCTGAAAAGTCCTTCATGGTGCCACCTTTCGAACAATGTAAACAACACCAAATAAACTCAGCCTAACAATCAGTCTCGATCCAACAGACGTGTCAACATTCTAGCAATTACAACAAACTTTGTTATCTCTGATGGCTGATTGAAACTCATTCAAATCTTCATTATGGATGATGAGCGATCCAGAAGCCCAGCAACAACTACGACTGAGGAAAAATCGATGTAATCCACGATACATTCTTAAAGGATGGCTGATCGAAAACACGCGAGTGTGCTGAGTTTACAATCGTCACCTACAATTTACCCATCTTTGGATCCGTTTTCTACCAGCTGCAGATAAATAATTGTCTGATATAAGCAAAACAACCTATTGTCAATCAGCTTCCAATAATTCTGGTTTTCTTTTTCATACCTGTGATATATCTCTGAACGCATTCCACATACATGAAGTTCAATAATTGAAATATACATTTCTTTTAATTGTTATTATTCGCACTTTGATTAAATTTGTAAGAAACCGCAATATTTTAAAAGGTTCATCTTTCCTCTTTGAATATAATTACCTATGTATATTGTTGCATATAGTTTATTGTACATATAGTAATTGTACAATTCTTAATTTTTAATTTTTTTGACACAGCTTTATACTCTTATTTTGTATATATCTATCAACATGACTGGTTTGATGCGGTTCTCCGTCTTTTTATATCTTGTGCTGACCTCTTATCACCTTCTGGTGCATTTACTCTAACGTGATTATCTTTCGACGTATGCAATATGATCTTCGTCTTCTCCTACTGTACGTTAAATCCAGTGTACCTTCTACCACAGCATTTTCTTCTTCTGAACTTTTGGGTAATTTGTTTCGTATTGACTTCAATCGCCAATATTTATAAAACCTCCTCATTACTAATTTTTTTAATTTAATCTACAAATTTCTGAGTACCTCCACATGTCTCTCTTTGAACTTACCATTATCTCAGGTTCACATCTGTTAAATCGTGCGTGCAATTTATATTCACAATTGTAAGAGACCGCTTCCTCTTTGGTAACTAATAAATTACTCTTATTTTGTGCTGTCATATTTTTTTGTTGGTTAAATTTTTCCTGTTAACACGTATATGATAAGTTTGATTCATCTCTCATTTTATTACATTGCATTCCTTCTGTATGTTCATATAGTTTCCATAACTTATGCTAATATTAAATTATCAATCTTTAATGTTTTTCATAAGGTATGAAGCGGATCACAGCCTGCTTGTACTTCATGTCATCAGTTACTAACCACAAACGAAGGTTACCAGACACCCGCCAATAAGGAGGCGCTGCTCAAGGCTAGCATAACCACTACGTCCATCTCTCCCAAACCCTGTAAACTCAAATATTACACAGTAGATACTCATCAGAATTCAATAAATAACCAAACCCTGTGGGCTCGTGTAAAGAGAAAATGACCACTAATTCCTGAAGACTCAAACCCATTTTTTGTCTAATGAAATAAGCACTCTAGAAAGCCATGTTCAGTATTTGTGAGGAAAAATTTGGTTTCAAGATGTCACAAGCCTTTAAACTGTGCAAGCTGCAAAGAAACGCCGTGACATCCTAAGGCAATTGTTTTAAGAGCTTCGTGACCTGAAAGAAAGGAAACGGTACACAAAACGTGTTTTGAGTCAAGCTTTTTGTCTTCTTAAGTACTTCTTACTTTTCTATAGTGCAATACTAATTACTCCAAAATTCTTTGCTAATGGCAAAGAAAAAAGACTGTATTCGTGAGAAAGAGTTTATCTCAATAAGCCACGTGGTTTGACTTTACTGTGATGTGCTATATAATCCTATGATTATCGATCACAATTCCCTTCATAACTTTCTTATTTGGTCTCCTCTTTACCATAAACATAAATATACTTCTATTTCTAACAGTTCACTACTTAAACAAAACATTTAGACTTAAAGCACGGCAATAATTATTAGCAGGAGACTCCCTCAAATTAAATCGATTAATTTAAGACCGTGTTGAGACCACTAGGTCCCGTGAGTGTCTCTAGTGGAGACTGTATAATTAGCATCGAAATAATAAGAACAAGACGAATAAGAATAAGAATAAGAATAAGAGGAAATAAAAAGAAACACAAAAAATGAAAAGTGTATTGATATTTAACCAAGTTTGGTAGTCAAGTAAACTAAACTTCCTTATCGAATTTCATCACAATATTTCCAGATTTAGAACGCTTATTTTTTAACACTACAGCTACTTATGGACCATAATTGGAATTGGTAGATTATTTACAATGAAATGTAAAATGTTTGAATTTTGGGGCGAGCAATCGCAAATCTGTTGTATCCAAACTGATGTTACCTGGAATATTACCACAGAAGCGTAGGCTCCCTTCAACACACCTGCATTTTAAAAACAAACTGTCGTTTTTAAATCGAGGATACAATTGTCCATATTCTAAGAAATTTCCAGACTGACAAACGGTTTAATAAGTTCTGTAAAACCTGCCGGTTTAAAACTTGAAGTTATAAAGCGCTTCAACCTTGCCCTGAATTGAAATACAATCAAATTACAAATAACTTATTAAATACCAAACATTCCAACAACAACTCAAGGTCCTTTACAATCAAATAATTACGACTGAGGATATTTTATTCAGAACATTGTTCACTTATTTATTCTGAATAAAAAAATCGAGAACTTCTTCAGAACATCCCTAAATAGCGGAAAGTGAAACTCCATTATTCTTTAACTCAAATTAAATTTCAATAGTATTTACAAAATAATTAAGTTTACAGATATTACACCACAGTTAAGTAATACTTATTTTTTGAGCCTTTGTAAGGTTTGTTTATTAGTTAATCTTTTACAGAATAACGTATACATTTCATTCCACTTAAAATCACATATGTAGACTTCATTAATTTGTTCTGGCCTTAGTTCCCTTATTCCGCGTATTTCCCTTGCACGGATAAAATTAGCTAAGTGTCGATCAAAATATTTTATTTGTTGGGTAAGATTGTAGAAAAAGATCCTTTGACATGTGATGACAACGTAGTTCCTGAGAACAGAATTTTCGGGTTCGTATTTATTTCTTGCGTAACTGTAATGCTCTTCATGACCTCTGCTATTAGCCTGTAATATTTTGAATTGTCTCACTGAAACTGAGATAATATGCAGAATTAGGACTAAATCCGCTTATTTCCTCCAAACTTGTGTTGATATAATCTAAAATGTAATATAATATAACTTTCGAACCGAATATTTTTTCTATTGATTTATTTAGTCACATCAAAAGCTCCGATTTTCTCACACACACAAACATCCATGCCCTCGCCGGGATTCGAACCCGGGACCTCTGTGATGCGAGGCTGACCCCTACACCACAGAGGGTCGGCCAGAATATTTGTTCCGTGCTTTAAATTCGTCTTTCACGATTTCTCGAAAATATTCCAATTTTACTTACAACAGCATTACACAAGCATACTGAAAGCATCTTAGCAAGATTTCGACATAAAATTCTGCGAGTTCATACTTATTGAAATTTTACGAGAGAAAAAAACACATCATCTTCGAATGAGGATCAATTTGCTCGTCGTGTAACCCCGGATTTTATGCTTTAGTCTCAGTGACACCTAATTTTTTTAAAAATCATAATTGATTGCCCTTGCATAATAGTATTAATAAAATCTCAATCCACGATTTGTATATTCGACAATTTTAAATTAAATACGAAATGAAATCAAGTGATCTTACGACCTAGTGCCTAAGAAAAAGGCATTAGCCTTAGTGTATACGCGTAGTAACTATTTAACTGACGATGAAACTAGGGTATGAGGAAATGAAAGTATATTTGAGTATATTTACCTTGAGGTCAGCTTCTTTTAATAAATTAAAAAAATATATACACGACGAGGTGGCGTTCTGCCAACCCACGACCCATCAGAGAAAAAATATTCAGTAGCTGGAACTCGGCCTCCAGTTTTTTTTAAAAAAACGAATTTCTAGAGCTAATCTCCAATAAACTCTTTAATCGGTTCACAAACAGTCATCTTACTGTTATTAATGATAGATTCTTGCAGACGATAATTGGCACAATCCCAGGAAACTAAACCTGGAATTTTGTATTGCATCCATTTTCTTACACCACTAAGTAGCGCCAGCACAAGCGACGGGCATTGAATATTTTCATGGACGTTAAAATACTCAAGACGACCGAGTGTTTAACTTTTTTATCTTCCAATTCCAACACTTTTAGGGAAATATTTGCTGGACCGAAAAGAGTTAAAATATTGTGAGTTGTGTTCGATGGATAAGATTTTGTTCTGGGAGTGTTCAATTATGTTAAATAACGTATTTTAATCGGTCTGCTGTGGTGTGGTCAGAGTCATTGCCTCACATCACAGAGTTCCCGGGTTTGAAAGTGCATGGAAGTTTGTGTGTCTATCTGATTTTCATCGTAATCAGGAAACCTATTGCGGAGCTGTCTCGTACTGTAATGGGTCCATTGCTCTCATCATCAAACCGGTGGAAGGCGACAGGAAACCACCGCCGGCAATAATTTTCTAGTACAGGAAAAAGGTTCTACATGCAGAACTTTTCTCAAACCAGTCTCAGAACTGACAACTAACATCAACGTATTTTAATACAATCTTCAGTACGATTTTCAATCTTAATCAATGCATTTATAGTTTGAACGACTTCAGCTAAAAGAAAATTAAATCATTTGGAAACTGTTAAATCCTTGATGTTCTTACATGTCGTCCAATTTAGTTTTTTGTCTTCATTACGGGAAACTATATTCGAAAAAGTCTCCAAAATTGTCGGTTTTAGCCAAATTTTGTAACTTGTGTGTTGCTTTTATCAACTTTCCAATCATTGACGGTTTTTTCCAAAATATGAAATTTTATATTTTCCCATTTTGCTGTAAGTTTCTTTCACATTCCCATTACATATAGTGTACCAGAAATAATATTTTGCGTTACTGTCCAACAAATCAGGCTATTTATTGAGAGAACTTTCTTCCACTTGGATTGTCACTCTTTCTCTTGACCGCGAATCTTGTCGTTAGAAGTTTAGAATTATGTTGAATAGTGAACAAGTTCAGACATATTTTAATTTTTAACTTGCTGACATAATTGAAATACTTTCATCGTGTGGTATATATTATTATTTTTTAAAATTTATATTAAGGTAACAGGCTATATGAGGGTAATCCACAAGGTGGCAACTTCCCTATAATAGCATAGGAAGGGATTTGAAAGGGGGGATGTGGAAGGGTAGAGGAAGGTAGCCAAGGGTTAAATAGGGTCCCCGGGCTATATTTTAAGGATCCTACCCGGCATTCGCCTAAAGAAATGCAGAAAACCCCCTAGAAAAGCCTACATCAGGTAGGTCGGGCATTGGGTACTTGTCCCACGCCCTTCCGATAGCGGGAGAGGAGTTTGCTGTGGGGACGCAGCATTCCCTTCTCCGTGCCTCGACCAGTTTAGATGGCAGCTGGCCGACTATTCCAATGGGAATAGCAGACAACTCTTACCGTATGCCCAAGGTCTGTGACCCCGGAACATACACCTCTCAGAACAGGTCGAGATGCCTCGGCTTGTGGGAACCTTAGTTCAAAAACGGAGAGGAAAAGGCATCCCCAAAGGTAGCCTCTTCGTGTCTCTCCAATAAGGTTCTGCCTGCGAGAGAACATCCCTCGCAGGTGCTGCCTGCGAGAGAATAGCCCTCGCAGCAGTCGATCGAGACGTGTGGTAAAAACATTCCCTTTACTTATTATTCATATCTCTCGTGTTCACCTGCTTGTTGCAATGCGAATGGATATACAACTGATCTGACCGTTTCCGAATACAGAATAATATTGAGGTTATTTTCATGAGAATCACGTGTCATTTGGCCGTGGGTACACAAAAGTGAGTTCCTCCCCGCTATCGGAATGGCGTGGGACAAGACCTACCTGATGCAGGTTTTCAAAGGTTTGTCCTGCGAATGTCACGTCAATATTTTGTTTCGTTAGACAGATTTATATATTTTGAAAAACCTCAATCAACAGCAATTCTGAGACAAAAACCGTGTGACTTACTACGAAGCATGGTTTCATTTAGACGTGTGTCGCAACGCTACGTACGTGCTTTCTGACGAAAATGTACCATACTTATGAAATATCCTTCTCGTAACTATAATTTATTTGAAAACTTTTATCGTTTTTCGCCTACTTGGGCGCCGTCATTGTGACAAGCAACATACAATATATTGTGATCTGAAAGAAGCATTGTTGGACTGAGGTGTTTTGTTTGCCAGTGGCCGTGGACGTTCCCCTCCAAGGCTCCTTACGTCCTCCCCTCCAGCTGCAGGTCCTGCTGGGGTCTGGGCCTCATAGGGCCACAGAGCACAGTGCTCAGTGCGCGGACAGCCATGCTCTAGGACGGACAACATGCTAACAACGCCGTCGCGACGCCCGCAAACATGACGTCCCTACACTCGGTAAGTAATTGGGAGGGCGGCTTGTTTGTGTGTGTTTGTTGTGTTTGGAAAGCCACCCCCAGCTTAACGCTCCCCTCGCAGCTGTACTCAGGCTCCATCAAAGACAACCCCCTTAACACCGTCATTTAGTCACATTTTTTTATTATCATCATTACTGTACGACTTTGCTCATTTCACCGAAGTTTGAAGAAAATCACCACGCGAGAGTATGATAAGCTGTATCAATAAATGATAAATCAGCTTCAGTAACGAAGACAATTTTGTTTCATCACAAGTTTAGTGCCATCATACAAATATTTTGCAGGAATGTTTTTTTGTTTCAAACGTGTCTCTAAGCACATACCGCACATCACATTTCGAAGCCACACATTTTTCACAGCGTTTAAGCTAAATCTGTGTCAAGTGGCACCAGATCACAGAATTTGGTCCACGAAAACAACACAACAACGTGACCAAAGTTGTTTGGATGATCGACTTTTTCACTCTAATCTCCAGGCTGGTCTTTAAACTTCATTATTTCACATTTACGTTTATTTGTTGACTTATTTGTGTTGAAAACACAGGTCTAGGTATGCAAAAATGGAAGTATGATTTATACTATAAATGTTCGGTATAGCTCGGTATAGTTAATGGTTTCCTGTAACTCCGATTTATTGGATAATTTTTTTATATCGAATATATAATTTCTTGAATGTCCCTCTGTGGTTTAGAGAATAAAGAATGAAGAGATCGGAATCAAGTGAGGTGAGTAATAAACGAAGTAGTAAACGGAGTAGTAATAAACGAAGCTGAAGTTGGAATATGAAGAAAAGTGAGGGAGGCAAGTACGATAGCGCGACGTTTCTGAACCGATACTTAGCCCATCATAGTCTCGCGCCTACCACAAGTAGTTCTCAACTTCATTAGTTTTCTACTTTATCGTCTTTTCTTGACATCCATTCTGTTTCCATTACCTCTTCTGCTAGGAAAGCAATCAATGGAATACAAGAAAAATTGCGTCTCCGACCTAAGTGATCGTCTTGAAACAGATGTTTCCCTTCCTGGAAGTTGCCGTGGAACAAAACATAATTATCTTCTTTACTTTTTATATTTGAAAAAGTGTTTTAACGCAAGTTGTGTTTCAATTATTTAATGCAGATTTAAGAAAATAATTTGTCAGGAAGTGCACTGATCTAAATATATATCCAGGAACATTTGTAGGGACTCAAACTTGCAATGAATCTGATTTTACTGTGAAGCTATTTCCTAAGGAGGCGGCATTTTTAATTTTATTTTAAATTCTGTCATCAGATGTGATGCCTCTTGCGCATCACATTGACGAGTGGTAGGATCGTTATTGTCGACTATTTTGAACTATAGATTACGAATTTTCTTGGGTTTGTCCTGAATCACCTATAGGCTATCGTCGGGTAGGATCCTTAAACCATATCCCGGGGGCCCTAGTTAACCCTTCGCTACCTTCCCCTGCCCTTCCGCATCGCCCCTTTCAAATCCATTCCTATGTTATTAAAGGGGAGTTCCAACCATGTGGATTATCCTCAGGTAGCCTGATACTTTTAGAAATAATAATAAAAGTTGCCAAACTCTTGTAGGAAGTGGTTTTAAATGGTAATACATCGTGCTGTGGTTTCTTTAGGATATTCAAGTCAGAATTTTGTCAAGTTTTAAGGGAGGCAGCTCTTTAAATTTCCATAAAAGGTTAACAATTCTTACGCTTTTAATTAATAAAATACGTAACGACTCTGTGATATTTATCTACCCTCGATTCCTTTACTATTCTAATGTATCGGTAAAACAAAGCTGTTGTTTAGTATATATATTTTTAAATTATTAAAAACGCAGTTTCCCCAATGAACAGATTGATCGCTAACATCATGCCTGTTTTTGCTAATATGCGGTAAACATGTTAATCTACTTCTCTCGTCTCTAACTTGGAATGACAAGGGTCATATCCAAGACCACAAGTTTACATGTTAAATATTTATAAATTGTAAATACCTTGTTATTTGTTAATTTTTACAATTGTAAATACTGTTATCATTATTATTATCACAACTGTAAAGTCTCCGGACTAAAAGTTAACTTTAATAAAAAAAAAAAAAACAATGGCGTGGTCGCACATTGTGTTTAACATGAACTGTAAGGTAAGCAGAGATTAATAGAATTGTACTGTAGAAGGTAATATAGAGTGGAGAGATGATAGATCGTTTGAACTGAGAACTAAGGGAGAAAAGGCATATATAACCTTAACGTAGTAAAAGAGAAGTTAATAAAATTCGTGGAAGAGATTGAATGAGAAATCGTACGAAATGAAGATGAATAAATTGTTTCAAACTCAAATATTTTTCATGGGAACTCCAATTCAGAGGTAGAACTTACCCAAATGAACGTAGATGTAACTAAATTCGCAACTTTTCAGGGCAGCACATTTTGTTTTGCTGTATCCCAAGATTACCACTCATTTTAAAATCTAAGTTTTTCGAGTAATTTAGTTACGTCTTATTCACAGTACGCACAAGGCTAGGGAGATGATCTCAGTACACTTAGTCATCTTGGGCATTTATCGACTTATTCCCTGTGAACAGACAGTGTAAACTTTGAATGAGTACATTTCTGAAAACAGAAGTTTTTAAATCATCAACAAAGTAAAAAAGTATTTTTATTTCATTACATATTCTGTATTTGAGGCAGTGCGTTTTTTTTCTTACCTGATTTTCCTTAGTTTTCTTGACGGATTTATTTGGAAATTAAGAGAAATTGTGGCTCTAAGTCTTCATACCTTTATTTACCTAAATTATTTGGAGAACCGGAAGGAGATTATAAACCTCTTTCCTTTCCATTGACATACCATGACGCCATTACGTTCGGTAGATTCCTTATACACCTTAAATTAATTGATGTTTAAATGTGTTGTCAAATGTTTTCCATTTGTAAATGCAGGATAAGTAGGCCCATACGTATTCGGATATAAGCTTCACGCGCGAAAAATAAAAACCGTTTCAAATGACCACTTCTAGACGTGACTATAAATTTATGTCAAATAGAACTAAATGTCAATTCAAATAATAAACGACCGCTTGGACGTCCTCGTTTAGATACTTCAGCAATGTGTTTCATCATAAGTATTGCATGTACGTCTTCACGAAAAGTGAAGTAATTTCTTAGTGCGCCTTTGAAAAGGTTGATATAAAAACGTTTGCATGTCAAGCAAAGCTTAAAGGGAGGTTTAATTCGTAATTTATAATTATCAGATTATTCTGCAATTTTTCAAGTAAAAGAAAGTTGATTAACCTAGCCCTTGAATATATATATATAAAATCGCTATACGTTCATGCGAGATAATTAATATTTATATATACCGAAGAATTGGTGTCACATTGACAATTGACATGAAGAAATTGGTAAAAATTAAAACCTTTGCCAAAATTCTATATTATTTAAAATACTATACACAAGTTAAGCTGTCGGTACTTCTTTATGGATAAAATTGTATATCCTCGGCGTGGATCTGGCATACGCCTAGAAATTCAATAGGGAATATCATACGATATTGCGAAATCAGTCAGATACTCCTAATTTGAGATTTCCGCTGGTCCTTGAGCTCCACCCAGCAATGAAGTATAAATATTAGACCAGACCCACTTCCACCCAGAAAAGAAAACAGCTTCCCCTTCTTGGAAAGATTCAAATGGCAACATACGTCGTGCCTTTGCCCAGAAACGAAAATATCATCTGGAATACGTAAAGTAGTTTTTAGCGCAGATGTAGAAACAATCTTTGGGCTATGGGCTTGGTCATGACCCTGCATTAATAAAAGTGGCAGTAGTTTATAGATCGATGTAGGAATAAATTAAAGAATTGATAAAATAGAATGTTTCGTTAATCTCAAAGAACGTTCAAGGAAAAGGTGTATTCTTCCTCTGCACAAACATCTAATTTTATATACTTTACGATCATTATCAGCTTTATATATATATATATATATATATATATATATTGTAATAAACTAATTATTATTATTACCTTGAAATGATTATGAGCCCTACGTTGAAGTGCCAATTTTGTAATAAACAAATTAAAAGTTAAAAATGAAAGGATTGAAATGAAAACAATAATTTAAAGTATAACAAAACTAATTAAATAAAACAAATTTTTATCTTAGTTGAAATTTTACAAATTTATATTGTGGTCTCCAATAAAGTACATACATGACAATTAAATCATACAAGGCAAAAATATTCCTGACTTAAATTATTATTATTTTAAATGAAATGATCGAAACTTTAAATCTGATGATAATTATATTTACACTACAAGGTTTACAAAATTCTTTTTTATTTACTTTACCCTTGTCTGGTTATCTGGGCTCGATCTTACTTGTTTTTTTTAAACATCACAAAAAGGCCATATTTCACTGAATTTAAAGATATTTTAGTTTGCAAACACAAATCACTTTCTGATCTTAACTGTTGATAACTTTGTTTGAAGAAACACAGTTGATAGCTTTGTTCTGTAAAACTTTGATAACTACTCGAACATGGCAATAGACGAAATATAATTCCAAACTGGCGACTCGCAATTCCAAAACCGGGGACTTCTAATACATTTCTCAGCTTCCAAATCACACTTGCTCAGTCGTGGTCCCAGGAACTCTGAACACGGACTCCTCCAAACAAACCTTCCGCCATCATTCTCCGAGCAACTCTGAATTCTCAAGTTCCGTACGTCTCAGTGCTGCCTGAGGTAACAATGCAACTCTAGGAAGCAAGCATTATATATTCCATATTCTAGTAGACAATCCTTAAGCTATAATGCAATGGCCTCATATTTACGCTGCCGATAATGAAAATAGTAAAATTTTATTTATTAAATAACTACATATATATATATATATATATATATACATAAATAAATAAGTAAAGCGTATAATTTTTTTCCCGCAAGAAAAAAATGTATGTTAGTTTATATTGTTTTAAAATTAACCTTTTCTTGATAAAATTGTAATAAAAGTTTAATAGTATTCTCATTCTCTGAAAGTAGAAGAGCCCTTTATTAGACTAATCGTAGCGTAAGAATGTTTCTCTCGACTACACGACGTTGCAACTTAGGGTAGACGGCAAATGTCGATTACCCTTAGGTTAGACACGTGATAAATATTCTATGTGATCGCTGACGTCCGGCAAGCTGTAAATAACCTTGGATGCAGGATACAAACAAATTATGCTGAGCGAAGGGCACATTAGTCAAACATATCTAGTAGTAATAGATACTGTAATCGGTTACGGAAGCAAAACTAAGCGAACCAAAATTCGGGATCAGGGTCGTTGTAGTCTGCCAAAAACATTTTAGTGGAATTTGTCGCACTGTAATTTCAGTACTGCTGAATCAGTCTGCTGAACGTCAATGTTGAAACGAGCTGGAGGAGGTTCATATGATCAAACGAGACTGAACAAATGTTATATTAATAATTTTATTTGCTCATTTATTGCAAACACTTTGCAGCTATTTATGAACACTCGCTATTTCATTCGCTGATTGACGTAGTTCCCTTACATGAACAGATATTTCCAGAAGGTTCTCTGGTTGCGCGCATCAATGCTTCTCGTATTTCTCATAGTTGATGTCGCAGCCTTGGTTCCTCAACAAAGAAAAGACCGCAACTATCCCATTCACTACAATATATTGCATAATCAACTAGTAAAACATTTTAGACGTAAATAAGCTTACGTTACGTGACTTTTATGTACAAAGAAAGTAGATTCATTACGGACGTAAATTAAATTGTTGTAGTCGGACTAATTGAAATAAATACTAATGTATTGCCAATGCCCAAGTCCTTAACATTTAACTTGATTGTTAAATGCATTTAAAGTAAGATGTGGTTACAATTCGAGGGAAGTACATAATCAAAATATTAATTTTTATCTTATGAAATTAAATAGCCTTATACAGATTAAGGAAAGTTATGAATATGTTTCTTCTAAACCATCATGTCCTCGTGTATGAATGATCCACATTCGATTTGACGTCTAGTGACAAAAATTGAAGAAAGTATGCTTTATACAATTCTTTTTGAGAATCCCATCTCGACCACATGTAGTACATTGAACAAAACGTTCCGTCGACATCTTTTGGTGAAGTGGTATACATTGTTAGACCGTGCATATTGAACCGAACGTCCCGTCACATTGAAGTCTTCTGAAATTGTAAAACAATTTTACTTTCAGCTATTGATGTGTCAATACAAACATATTGGCATTTTTTTTTTCATGAAAAATGCGCGATAGAAAATTTTCTTTCCAAATTTGTGGAAGATAATTTTGTTTTTAGTTCTCTTAAACAGTATTATAGTTTTCGGATACTTTGTACCAAATGCTTTTAAAGTTTATAAACGATGTTTTGAAGTATATATATATCTCAGACTACGAATTTTATTAACTAAGATTCTATAATTTTTGGTCAGAGTTAAATTTGAGTCGCGACTCGATATCTGGAAGCAAAGTGCGTGAACTGCAAATTAGAGTTCAGGGACTTTGCTCTCTAAATAGCCGACGGTTACTGGTTGACGCCAAATAAGCGACAAATGTTCGAACATTGCGTGCCTTGTTAATTTTATTCGAGTTCACGCGGACTCGAAAGCTGGTTTATGTTTTTGTGTTTATCGTATTCGAGGTCAACTAATCGCTCTTTTATCGTGCTCGTTTTCTCATTAGTAACAATTGTTTCGAAAAGTCCGGAATCTTCAACGACAAATGAGCGACTTGAAGAAGTTGACATGTAGAAAAGAGTAGGGAATTGAATATTATTTGTACAAACAAGCAATTTAGTTTGAAATTATGAAAATAGTTTAATTTATTTTGCATTGAGATGAAAATAGATTCGTGTCGCGATAATTAAAACACTGGAATGTTAAACCCAATTGGGTACCCGTGCTTGTATGAGGGTAAAATATTATATTTACTCATGAAATTATATGGTGTTCCATAGTCTGTAGTAGAAAAAATTGAGAGGGTGGAAGAGGAAATAAAGATTGATCCGACGTTTCGAACGGTAACAACTCTGTTCGTCTCCAGAGAAAGGGTTAAGAATCAGAGCTAACGAAATAAAGGAGTAGATTAGGCGTATTCCTGAGTCGTCTATCTAACCTAACGAGGGTAAAAGATTTCCTTGCATTTAGAAAGGAAAGGAAACTATTTAATGATTATACCTAGGCATTTAGCTATGTTGCAGTTTTAAATTCATAATATTTGTCTTTTTTTGTAACAAACCTAGTGGACGCATTCACAATTTTTACAACGTAATTCAGTGCAATTGAAATTAATATCTCTAGGATGCTTATCTCTTTGGCGTCTTTCAGGGAAAAATAAGTTTTGAATCAAAACAAGAAAAACTACCGTGAGCGTTTTAGTTAGTTTGAAATTATAATTATATGAAATAAAATACTTTGAAAAAGTTGATTTGATGTTGTATTCTATCTCATGTTCCGACAATCGCATCGTCTTTTTTACCTCTTTTCCCTCTCGCATTCACTCTTTTACATACTGAACCTCGTTTTCAAAGAGACTGATAGCATCGTGAATGCCTCGAGATTGTGTAGCTTTTCCAATACACACTTGGATATGACTCCTTTCAGGGTTGCAAAATTCTTCCGTAATCGATGTCAGACACTAACTGGTTTTTCTCGCTCAAAATTTTTTAACGTCTAGCAATTGCAATTTTTCGTTACCCAAGACTATTTTACTCTGTTGTATTCCTTTCCTGTACTGAATCCCTGTGAATCCTGTACTGAATCCCTGTGAATATGGGAAACTGGATCCACGAAACTACTGGTCAGTTTCTCGTCAACCAATGCCAATTTAATCATTCGTGCCGAGATAAATATAATCCGCATTAAAAGAAACAACTTCGGAACTTCTTGGTCGAGTGGGTCAACTTAGCGAATACCCCGCCTTGAGGCCAGTTGGACTAATTGCAAAAACGTGTAGTGATTTCGCTGGTGTACTGAAAAGCGACGGGGATCGTATATTTTCTTCTCCAAGTTTCCACGGCTTGTTATCTCCAGTAACAAGAATGGCGTTGAATCCAGGTTTTCACTTGAAATTCCAGAAACTTTACGTCAGGTTATACTGAAATTTAATGGTGTATATGTGGTTGTATTACTTTTAGTGTCTCCCAAATAAGGGATTACGACGTGTAGTCATCCTGAGACTTCCACATTCCATTCTTTCTTTCTTTCTGCAACGATTTTCAACGAAAATTTCTTCTATTCCTGAAACATATCTTCAGTGTGGCATGGACTTCTTCACCTTGCGTAATGTTGGTTATCCGATACAGAAGTTCGACGGAGACGATCGGACAGTTTCTTCTCTCGCCAAAACAAATACCACGCAAAGAAAGTGTTTACAGGACGAACGTCCCAGTTGTGTAACCAGCGAGGCAACTCTTACTAGGTACGTACCTAGAAAGGCCCACACAATACGGTCAAGGACCCGGCTCTCACCTTGATCGACTCAAGAGAACCCTCAGAGCAGACACTTGCTATCCTGTTCCATGATATGGTTTAATGTGTCCACTGATGTGTGAAGTCATTTGTCCGCTTTCTGTTCAGAGAACCCCAAATATTTTTAGGGTGGGAGCGTGGCAGTGTAATGGATTCTCTACTAGTAGCAAATTGTCGAACATTGAAGAAATAAATGTATTACTGGCTTTAGTCTGTTCGACATTAATGCTAACGCTTATAGTTTAATGCATTTCCAGCGTCCATCTTACTGTGCTTTCCATGCAACTGATCGCCTATAGCAAAAGAACAGATATTTTAAATGCTGAAGTGAATAACAATCTCAATACGAAATTAAATATGTCAGAAGCGATCAATTTGTTCAGTTCTTGAAATTCGATAAAGGCTTACGCTGTCTAAATTATGTTCGTCTAATTTTTTTGACCTCCTGTTAGATTTTATTGAATTTACATGCCAACTAACCGCATTTACTAAAACTCGAAACCGTCAGGTAGAGTCGATACCTAAATGTATTGTAATATTTAAACTAATTAATCAAATTGCTAAACGATATTTTTGAAGATATGAATACCGTTGAGTCGGTGAAGATATCAGAACTTATTATTACTCTTAAAATATTAATACTATCATATTAAATCCTAGCATCACGCAATGTAAACTAAGTTTCATATGAAAGAGTGTATTATGGAATTTTTTTTAAGAATGTCGTTTTCATTACACGAATAAAGTTATATGATTGATATTTACACTCGGTTTTGAAGTCAGAAGTAAACTAGCATGGTTGAAACACAGTAAGGCTTTTTAGAGGAGGAACATAACTCGTGTTCATCTCTATGGACGTATTCTATATTGCCAAAGTATATTGTATTATCCAGCCTGTGTAATTTCTGTTTGCTTGTTTGAAGTTCTGTAATTCTAGTATTTATTTTTACAAATTGAACCCAAGAATTTTTTTACCTTCTTGCCGGTTGTGAAGACGATGTAGGTATATTTAGAACGAACGGATGTAAAAAAATTATTTGGTGAGCGTTTACAAAAAACAAATTAAATGTCACGGTCACGGTCAGCTGGATGTTACGAAAGTGAGACTAATCGAGCTCGCGATAGAAGTAATTTATCTTTTCCTGGAGTTTATTTGTAGAGAATAGAAGTAACATATGTTCCCTGTTTTCCGAAGGTGATGGAATTTTTGTAGTACGCTAATTTAGTAATAACCCAAATTTATTCTTTGTAGGGAAAAGTATTTCTATTTGGTTATTAAAAAGAGATAATATCTATTTATTGTCAATGTGTGGGGGAAGAAATAAACAAGTCAGTCACTATAAAGATTCGTCACTATAAAGATTCGCCATTTAAAAGTAATTTTCTTTCTTGTTTTTGCGATAAAAAATTTGACTACAGCCAAATGGCTCCTTTCGAAAAAAAATCCTCTGGTCTGAGTCGAGTAGAATACCAAATATTAACCATATGACGCAAAATGTTTTCTCTAAAATTATTTAAATGTATTTACAGTTTCACCGTAGGTTTATACACTTGCTTATGTGAATTATTGGGTTACGTAAATAAAAACTTTGATAACAGTAGTTCTTAGGTTTTCCTTTACTGATAAAAAAAAAATCTGAATTGCAAAATGTGGTAATACAAATGACGGCAGATGCATGACTCGTTAACTTAGACTAGGTTTTCTGTAAAACACTTTCATAGAGTACTGCATATTGTAGGAGAAAAGTTTGGAATAATAAATTTGGATTATCTATAATATTTTGGAAAACTGAGTTACGGCAAAATGATTCAATAGTTTTCTCAATGGAGTATATTATTTTATATAATTACTTTGAGGTCTCGTTTGTGTTGAATTTTTAATTGTCCCACAATCAGTTTATTTGCTCACCGAGCAGTATCATATTTTTGCAAGTCCGCGATATTTTTAAAACCTTTCATATGTTGTATATATACTTGAACAACATAACTTTCCATATTTATTGCATTTTAAATACGTGAAATTTGCGGACCAAGTATTTATAATCTGAATTTGAGTGGAATGAAACTTGACTGTGTTTTTACAACGATATTCCGTTCTGATAATAGAGGTCGGACGGTTCATGGATGGAAACTTTTCCAAAGCACACACACGCACGCGCCCGGTGGCAAAGTAAATAACTGATTGTCTGACGAAGCCAAGAAATAAGGTGTAAAGTAACGTCAGAGTTAGGGTTTACCCTTGCAACGACGCCTTGTGGTTGTGTACGAAGCTTTGTATGACAAACAAAGATAAGAGCATCTCAAGTTCATAAAACACCTAGAACAACAACTCGTGGCTGGCGACACAGCATGCTGCTGAGGGAAGGACCAGAGTAAGCTGCTTTGACGTCCTCCAGACCTTTGACCTGCGTGATTGTTTACCAACTGCAATCGGCGTCTTGGGCAACCGCCATATGTGACCCAAGTACCTGAATAAAAGGGCAAGACAAGCACACTATCTGATACACCCGTCCTTCGCTAGATATTCGACGGGAAGCGTGGAACTGGGACATGTGCAAATGTGTTTCGAGGTTACGAATTGGTGAGCTGAAAAAATTAGGTGACAGGATTGTTACCTAATGAAATACGAGTAAAACTCGTGGTTTCTCACATAAGACAAGCCTTCTTTGCTCCATTAAGGTGTACTTGAGATTCTAATCATCGCTAAAAACAGTAAAAAAAAGCAGTAAACAAACGATAAAAAAACATTAAATCAGAAAATGATATAATTCGAAGCATCCGTCCTGTCTATTATGATTTAATAAACAATCTGAATTTGAGATATTTGAATCATATTTGAATAGTTAAAACTCAATTTATCATTTCCTGAACTGTGCAATTAATCTTATATGTTCATTGAATAGTTTGCACATTCTCAATATCTAAGTGTTTGATACTGATTAAATCATACAGAGAGAGAGGCAGATTCTGTTAATGCTATTGTATTTCTTTTTGTGTAGGCCGTGAGCAGTTTTTAATGATTTTTTTGTTTTTAGAATGATATAATTGCTTTCAATAATTAATTGTAAGTGTAGAGATTTGCTAACAAAATTCACCCACGGGTAGGTTCGATCCTAGCTGAAGAGAATAGGCTTGTAATAGAATACGAAAGGGAAAGAAAATGGGAACTTAATAAATTTTGTCAAAACAATAAAACGAGTGAACGTTTGAACAGGACTGGAGAGCATTATCCGCAATTTACAGATTTTAATATGTATGATGGTGCATTCAGTCCCTTACACTGATCATCAATTAATACGGATTACGTTACTTTCACTTTCGACGCATGAAATTGGTGAAATCTCCTTTTTAAACTCTGGAAACCTCGACAGCGCCAGGGAAATGTTCCATTCAGCTGAAATCGTGTCACAGATCGAGCTTCTTAGATAAAATTATATTTCGAAATTTTAGCGCCTCAAAATTTGGATGTAAACGTCAGGAGCAGTTATCAAAATCTTCAGTTCTTTAATTTTCACTAACGCGACCAGATACATCTATTCATAAATTCAAATAATTCATTTCATCCGTTCTTAGAATTAACGAGCTACCTTGAAAATTTTTGTTGAATAAGATAATGCAAGCTAATTGTATAATAGTGACGTCGATAAGTGCCATATAATAAAAATTTGAATATTATGTCCTGTATTTTATTGATACAATCGTAGAACGCTGTCCTAACGAAATTATTTTTTTATAAAGCTTTTTGTGCATTATAGTGGATTAATGAGTTAAAGTACCAAGTACATTCCTAAATTACCAAGGAACTTTTGCTATCTTGAGTATTCCTGAGCTATCAGTTTCTTTTTAGATTTCACGCATCTTCCCGACGCCGCCATCGATCTCTGTTGCAGATGCACTTCTTCGTAGCAAAGACTTGAGGATAATGAGCGCCGCCGTGTCCAGCCCTTAAACATGATGTGCTCTAACAAGCACGACAGGAACAATGTGGAAAATATTTAAACTCGTCATGATACTGAATCAGGACTTTTGCCTGTTAGGACACATGGCTGGATGGCGTTTATGTGCACTAAAAAATTACCTAGATAACTAGGGTTAAAGTGAAAACTGTTCACTACCATAAATTAATGATACTGCCGTGCAAATTCAAAGCTCACGCACAAATGTCCCGTAAAAAAATGCGGGAACGTGATTAATAAAAATGTGAAAGCAGAAGTCATCTTTTGTGATTCTTCAGTGTAAATGTAAGGGTCGTCAAACTTATAACACAAGAAGCAACAGAAATTAAATGGTTTGAAAGACTCCATCGTAATTGCCTTACTTGCTAAGGTTTCCAAAAGGCTTCTGTCAAATCCAAGTTGTATCCAGATATCGTTAGTCTTTATATTGTTTGTTTTTTGTCTTCTTGTCTTCTGGAGATCCGCACAGATTTCAATTGCGTAAGAGACTTTTCGGGCCCAGTCAGTCTCAATTTGCAGCCCGTAAGTTAAAATTGGTATTAAGTTTTGTACAATGTGATCTCAGAAGTCTGAGGGAATTCCTCTATCCCAGAGTAGTTGATGGTAGTCTTGAGGCTGCTTGTATGCTATTGCTGATTTGTTGTTTAACGGTGTTGTCAGAAGAAACCAGGCTTCGTAAAATTTCATTTGGTTAGCGATAGTTCGCAATTTCAGATCGACTATGCCGGGATTTCGATTCGTCAGCATGCCTACTGTTTTTGTTCCACTTATGTTCATTCCTCTTTTTCCAAATTATTCTTGTTTGACTTGTACCTCCGTTTCGGATTCAGCGTTTATAATTACATTTAATTAGTATAGAGGTAACTTGTATTTAATAAGTATTAGTTTTGTGCTCTGAAAGCATCAAAACGAAATAAGTAAATCAAGTATATTATTTGTGCCATTTTGTAACAAACTGCCGTCGCAAACAAGTGTAGAACCAATTACTATAAATTTTGGCCCACCCAAATACTTAAATAATAAGAAACAGTTTTTAAAAACAATTACTTACGCATAACTAGTTAAATGACTAATATCGAGATTTCAGGTCATTTTTCTGTATGTATCAAAACGTTTCTGATTCTTTTTTTAATAATTTCAATTCATGGCCGGCTGAATTACAATCACTTGCAAATTACGTGGCATTTATGGATCCTATGTTTATTCGCAACACTATGATCAGAGCGCTGGAAATTTCCTGCAACGTACCTAGAGTTCAAGGTTTTTTGTTCACGTAATATCACGAACGGCCAGGAGAGATTATTCGTAAAACAATAACGTTGCAGATTCTTCTACGTGTTCTTCATTAGGTTGAATGTCGATTTCTTGTGCGTTGACTAAGTTTTATTCTTGTGGTTGGAGGGGGATTGTATTGTTAGAACTTATTAAATGTCTTGTGTGTTGTGTAGTGAATTCTTCGAAACAACTTTCTAAGGTCGCCAAGTGAAACCAGTTACTTAATCCATTATTAACTATAAGTTGAGTGCAATGAGAATACACTTCTGAAGTTATTTAACATTCAATTAATGATGCTTTTACTGTAAAGTACAGGAAACTGGGAATATAAGTTGTTTGTTGGATTTATGCTCATCTGGCAGAGAATACATTTACAGGAGGAAAATACGTGCAAAGCAGTTTTGTCGGTGACATTTGTCGTGGAAAAGAGGACTAAAATCTTTTCAATATTAAAATTATTAAGTTACCCCTGGCGTCCAGCAGAGTAGTATGGCATATAGTAGAAAAGAACGTCTCGACAGGATGCGCTGCAATCATCGTCCGGTAGATAACAATTTACCAATTATTTCCAGATCGTTTCTTACCTGAAAATTGTTTCAACGCACAACCGAAACTATTATGCTAGATGCGTGATTTTTGGAATATCGTTACCTATTACGATGTGTGGAACACGTGACGAATTGAAAAGGAAGTTGAAGGGGTGTATTTTTTAGAGAAAAAAAACGTTGAATAAGTGCCCATTTTAAGTGGCTTGATGCAATAAATAATACTCGGGGACATCCGAAAACAACTTATTTATAATTAAAACTGCACAGTTCTCGATAAAAACCACTCTTTAGTCTTCTTAATCAGCGAGGAGTTTCTTCCGCCTCGGAAATGACGTCATAACATACCACGTCAACGGATCATATTTTAGCTTTTATAACCATGCTGGATAAATTTAGTTTATAACATTAGATGCTAGTATTCTTTACTTTTATATTTGACAAATAAACGTGAATTAAAACAATATTAAGACATATTGTCAATATCATTTCGATATCTATTGTATACTAAACATCTAGATAATAGTTGTGATATTATTTTGTGATATATTTGAGTATTTTGTCTTGCTTATTTCGTCTAAATCTCTTCAATGTTTCAAAATTGATATAAACGAAAACGTTTGTAGTAATTTTTTACACGTTTTTTTTAGTAATGATAATTTTATTTAGCCAAAAACACTACTTGTGTACAAGTTCATACTGACCGATGTTTGACAACGCATGGCAGAATCAACCTTAATAAGGAATATTTTTAAGTAGTTAAACTTTCCATTCATTGTTTTTGTATATTTTTCTCAGGTATATTTCGGCGAGTACTGCATTGGGCTCTGTACTACGCCAAAGTGTGTTGGAAAAGACGAGCTCAGGATTAGCAGTAGGCGTAAAGACTGGTGAAAGGGAATTGAGGGCGCGAGAACGAGACGTGAAACTAATAACCAGTAGACAAAAACAAACGTGCATTACGAATGTTCGTCGAGGATAATTTTAATCATGCGTCACCTGGATAATCGAAGTGGTTTGCTTCATTAAATTTTAATTGGTGAATGATAATTTGAATGTGTGTATTAGAATTCTGCGAGGAATGAAGCTGGACAATTAATTGAAATAAACTCGACCAACTTTTCGAGCTTCGAGAGTAGCTGAATTAACCTCGCACTTTTTACATCTTGGGGAAAGTGAAAGGGAATCTATTAAAATAAGTATCGCATTGTGTTACGGTTACGTTATTTTTCTGAATTTTCTACAAAGCAACGACAGGATTTATCCGACATGTGAACAGTATGCATAATTTGACTGGCTGAATGGCGACCGGTATTATTTGCGTTGTGGCATTTAGTGTTGGTTAGGTCACGTCACTGGCTCGAGGGAGTGAACTGGGTCGCGAGGAGCTGCAGTGAAAGTGAATGCGAAAAGCTAAGCTTTCGTAACAAGCAATATATTCCTCATAATTGACTAAGGACATGCTGTTGACACGTATGAATCCGGTCCTTTTGAATAAGACCTTGACACGACACGCATCAATGCGCCATGAATAACTTTATTCGGACTTATTGACAAAATGTGCTTGGATTAAAAAATGCAGCCAAAATTTCAATATTAAATTATGTAGTTTTTCGTAATCTGGGTATATTACGTTCTGTCGTAATGTCTTACGTGCTCTCCGTATTTCACTTACCTGGTGATACTTGTTAGTGATATATGGTTCTTAAAAACTTTCAAGAAGGGGCTGAGTAGCGTTTTTTTTAATAGAACCCATGTCGGGAAACGTACCTATTCCGTGCATTAATCATTTCAATAGAGGTTTTTAACGCGACCACTTTTGCTTGATTAATATAGTTAGGCGTGACACAGTGCATCGCTTTTCTTACGTCAATATAAAACGTCTACCAACTCGTGCCTCCCCCCCCCCTCTCTCCTCACACCTTCCCATGAGGTTATTTGTCAGAACACCTCACTCGGGGAAAAAAAACATTTACAAAGTATTCACTTTCCTGATTTTTGACAATACAATTCCCAAATTTCAAAAACATGCATATTAATCATTATTTCATGTTTGTTATCTAATATAATCTATATCAAATTTAAGATTTTCGGATATAACGTGCCCATCAAGCCTCATTCTTCTTATTCATAACATTTTTTGCTTACTGGTAAATGTACATGCTGAAAACCAACCTTCTCCTAAAGGAATTTCTCTCTTAATGCAAAATCACTATTATCCCAGTCTACTTCATGATTGACCTCTTTTATACGTAAAGATAGGTCGAATATGATCCCAATCCCTATCTCTTATATATTGCTTTAAACCTCGCTCACAACTAATTCTATGTATCACACACAATTCAGGTTCATAATATCATAATCATCTTTCATGTTATTAATAAATCTTAATTTCATATTTAAGGGGCTATATAAGATTTTAATTTATTTAAACTCATGTTTATCAATCAATTCCTTGTTCATCCCATCAGTTACTCCGCCTATGCGATATAGTCTTGTAATCAGCATTTATCATTTCAAACTTTATCCCCCATCGATTCCTGTGCACCAGTCTCCGTATCATCCTCTTTACATTTACTGTCAATTTAAATATATTTATTAATCTCTTCACTTTTGTTTTAAATTTTATTTAATACATTTTCTACCTTATCCTTATTCATTTCACTGTTGGCCATGTCAACTATATCATTCTTCTTTTCATTTCTATTTACACACGTTCCCCAAATTTCTTTCAACTATTCTATCGTATAAAAATTTTCTATTAATAATCCAAATACTTCGATGTTCACTTTTCCCATTAATTTTGTATTAGTGCAATTTATACATGAAATTATAAGCAGTATTATATTTGTATCTGTAAGGGTGTTCGGACACATAATTTAGCATTACACGCAATATCTTTATACCAACTTGCACAGACCCTATGGTTACATCAAGAAAATCGATATTCCCGTTCTTCACTAATTCAGTGGTAAACTTAACTTTAGGATGAATATCATTTAAAGCATTTTGTATAATTTAAACTTAATCTTTTCTTAATAATGGTTTAGTATTAGTTTATTTTAAAGATCTGTCGAAAACATTAATTAATAAAAATGTAAGATATATTCACCGAGAGAATATTGATACATTGATACTCAGAATGTCTGCTATACATTTTTCTATTATGGCTAAAATATCCATTTTACAATCATATCTTAATACCCGCAATATACATATGTTTATTTTTAATGGAAGTATTCTCTTTAATATCAGCCCAAGTCTCCTACATTATTTTAGTAACAACTTTTATTGGAGTATTCGTAAATAACGCTTTTCAACATGGATTGCTGCGGCTTCAAGTATGAATGTATAAATTATTTTTGTGTACTTTGTTTAACACTAAATGAATATATTTACACGTCTCCCTTTCACCATTTTCGCGGAAATATAGTAAAAAATATACTACCTTCGAATTTCTGGGTCTTTGCACGTGAGTTTAGAAGAGGAATGTGCAAGCTAAACGTACAGTTTCTCAGGAAGACAGCACGTGCTTATTATCCAGGAAGCCTACTCGCTGGGAAAGCTCCGCCTTTGGGGTCTCTCCTTAACCATCAGCTCCCGTTTCTGCATCATGTCTTCTAAACAGCATTCGTGAGTTTCTTGGAGCAATACAACCTTGACGACAGATGTCCAAGAACACGTGTTCTTTGCATCACTAACACTTACACGTCTTCGTGTTCAAGGACTCTGCTTGCGATAAATCGGAAAGGAATCCTATTTCGAGGTTTCATGGTACAATTCGTATTAGCTCACGATAGATCCACGTTTGAAAACTAGTTCTCACACTACCCCAGAAGATCCACGCACCACATAACTTCAATTTTGATGTGCACCGAATATCTGTGAAATATTAAAAATAATCCTGGCGTTATATTAAATAACTAGTCATTGAATTTGAAGTATTAAAATTCAATTTGACAAATGAGTAAGATTTTTTCCCCCGTTGGCATTGACGTGTTTTCTTGAGTTTGTGGTACTTGATAATTACGTGTAAAAGGATGATATAAAATTGAAGAAAATAACAAAAACTAATGGCAAATCATGAAATATGTATACAATGTTGTCATGAAATGTTCGTGTCCTGTCGTGTATTTTGAAGGATTGCGGTATCAGTCGTAGGCTGACGTCTCTGCGGATGTCCTCTAGTAAAATATCTGGCTTTAATATTGTGGCTCTCCCCATATAAAAAATTGTTACCCCACAACTACTCGCATATTTCTCCAGATTCACAGACTGAATAACATCCCTAAGTTTAGTATGTCTCTCCCAAATGTAAGAAAACTAAGCACACTCTCTTATGTTGGATACTAACCGTAGCCACTGCTTCGCCTCCCATGATGCAAAAGTCTCTCTAACACGAAAACTCGCCACGCTCTCGGCATAATACGAACTTGTAATAACAATCGCCTTGACAAAGTCTACGGCTCCGCAAAAGGATGTGAATTACGAACGATCTAGACGGAATTTCCACATTCATGGACTTAGAAAGAGCCTTCGACTAAGTATAACAATGCCTTTGATTTCCGCATGCTAATTCCAAATGGCTCGTCCTGAATAGTGGTATTCACTTTTTAAATTTAGGGATCTATTGTACGAATGATGTAAGCGTGCTTAGTCCATTTTTTTCTTCTTCCCCATTTAGTTTCAGAAGCGCTTAGTAATGAACAATTTTTGGTAATAAGAGTTTCCTTGTCTAGCGGTAGGTAAACTACTGCGGACCTTCGGCCGCTCAATGTTTTCTAAAAATCAATTACTGCAATTGATAAGAATATTCGTTATTTAGCTGTACACACTGTTTCTCTGGCCATATAATGAGTGACTTATTTATTTTCGTGAGAAATAGAAAACATATATGTTAGGTAGAGATATACGCATGTACAAGGTAATGTGCTACCATCTCATTGCTGCAGTGGCAATGATCCTGAGGTGATTTTTTCCTTGAGGTTTCGTATCGTGAGACTGAGTACAGGCAGAAAGTATACTAATTAGATAATTAGCCAAATAAGAGACCAAAATAACTGCGTTCCTGCAATCCTTGGTGTTTTCGTCATTTGATTAAAACAACGCAAGAACCGTAAGAACGACACTCCGCACAAACCAGGTGACAAAAGCAAAGTAAAAAACCTCTGCCCTCTAGAGGTACCTCCGGATCTTGTGGGTTTTTTAATCACCTGACGATAGCAACAAGGATTGCAGAAACGTTGTCTCGTATTTAATTTAGAACTTATTTTTGTCTGTTCTCTGGCTATTTATTTATATCTAATTAGTAGACTTTTGACACAGACGTTTTATATTTTATAATTTCTACGCAGCGAAGGGTTGAGAGTATTGGCTAGAAGGCCCGTATGCCCGCGCTATGGCCAGGGAGAAACCCTGATATGAATGGAAAGTTGCCGTGTGGCCTTGTGCAATGCCGGCGTACATCGTCTCTTTCCCGTATCATTGTTGCCGTTGCGTGGGAATAGTTTCACAACAAATAAGATAGTCAAGAGTGGCTTCCACCAAAAATAAGTCCTCTGGATATTCACTAACTTCTTTATTGTGCAGTCATTATAATAAAATTCCAAGAGTTATGGATTTTTAACATCATATTCATTTGTCACCATATCCTGAGGACTTACTTTTGGTTTAAACTGTTCACAGAATGTTAAAATGAAAAAAAAAGGCCGGTTTAAAATATGAATAAGAAAAATAGCCAATTCACACAAAAAGGGTAATATAAATACCTCACAACGTTTCTGGGATCCTTGTTCCTTTCGTCAGGTGCTAAGAAGAATCCTAGAGCAACACAACTGCATTAGTCAGTTGACAAAACTCAAAAGTTGAGTTTTGAGTTTTGTCAACTAACAGGTGCAGTTGTGTTGCTCTAGGCTCTTCTTAGCACCTGACGAAAGGTACAAGGATCCCAGAAACGTTGTGTGGTGTTCATAGAATGAATAGTCTAAATTCAGTGAATAGAATCAGATAGTATTGTCTGAACGTTTAGACCATAAACTCAGCAAAAACTATGAAAGTCCTATGTGTAACGGTATGAGAGTAATTTTACTTGGAAGCTAGGATGTTTATCAATATTCCCTGTTAAAACTAAATTTAGTCAGAGAAGGTACGTTCATAATTCTTAAATAACTAGTGTCATTCATGAATTTTAATTTATTGCACACTACGAAACCAAGATATTAACTTGTGTTCTATCGACAAGCATTACTCATTACTGAATTATGAAACGCTATTTAAAAATGTTTGCAGCATCAGTTGGTTCATCGGTTATTTAATTACGTCGTCCACGCTGGGCTGCAGCGCTTCCTGGTTTTCTTCTGGCTAGCTTATTTGATTCATTTTGAAGATATATTATTATTAAATTTGTTTATGTAACAGAAATAACTGTAGATTTGGGGGAAAAAAGCCCGAATTAAAACTAAATGAAGATAAATTACGGGTACTTACCAGCAAACTGTATGAATATCCCCATGGAGCGCCTTCAGGCATTACGTCGTATTGGGTACCCCTGCCAGGCTACTATGTACTATATACTTCTACATCTATGTACATATTTCATTAGTATTTGCATATTTCTATTTTTTTCTCAACTCTGTGATAATGTGGGTGACATAATCTTCTACTTCCTTCCAGTTCTCCTCTGACTCGATCATAGTATTCAGTTTTTCCGGCGTCAGTGGTCTGCAAGCGTTCCTTGTTGAATCTCGGACAGGCTCCACGTCCTCTATCACGTTGAGCATGTTGGACACGTGGGATTCTCTCAGCTGGAATCTGTCCTGGTATGCTCCGTGTCCCGTAATAATTTAGGTAAGAAAAGAGTCCATCATCCCGAATTGTCTAATTCACAATTCGGCTATATCTTGGATGAACTAATGAATACATCTTCCTTTCGTGGAGCTGCTTCATCGCCGTTGCCATAGGATTGTTCGTTGAAACTGTAGAATCTTCAGAAAGGCATCACCGGTAACGATACCTCGATTAATGGTAGAGATCTTCAAGCTCATAATGAACTGTTGTTTATTGGTTTTTCATTCTCCATTTATACTCTGAGATATATTCAGTTTTGGTCGAGTCACGGATAGCTGCGACCCCACAGCAAACCCTTCTCCTCCTCGGAAGGGCTTGGCACAAGTACCAAGTGTCCGACCTACCTGATGCAAGCTAGGCGAATGCCGAATAGAATCCTTAAAACAACAACCTGGGGCCCTAGTTAACCCTGGGTTACCTTGCTCTACCTTTCCGCGTCTCTTTTCTAAAGCCCCTTCGTATGCTATCTAAATGGGGTTCCCACCACTTTGATTACTCGTGTAGGCTTTCACTCTAAAAATAAGTTGTCCCAAACATTATTTGATTTTTCGTTTAGATGGATAACAGAAACAAAAGTTGTCCATCAAACTTGTTGAACTGAGTATGATTATTACAAATTTTCTCTCCGATTACTAAAGTAATGCTGAATTTCATATCAAAACTTATAAGAGACAGAGAAAATCGACTTTGAGATCGTGTGTCGTTCTTTGAGGAAATGTAGAGATGTTAAACTTTTGAATAGTGAAATCTCTTGATCATTAGTGCATTACATTACAGCTTTGGTATAATAATCCCCAGGAATATAACTTGAGAGGATTCCACTTCGAGCTGAATGTTTGTTCGATGCTACGTCTACGTTGTACGAGAAGTTTACCTAACAGTGTAGCAGTATGGTCTTCGTCTTTGCCTTAAAATAGGCCCTTCAGCTCGTGCTTCAGGCAGCGTTGGTTCCAATTGTATTGAATCCGAATTTAACAAACGAGAATTTAATTTTATACCGTTTCAGTTTCTAATCTCTAATCGAATCACGAAGCAATTGTCGAATGTATTTATAATTATTCACCAGCCTGAGATTTATTTCTGCTAAAAGCACGTTTGGTTAGATTTCTTAGAAATGTATTTGCACTTTGAGTTATGAGAACGCTGAGTGTAGATGAACGTGTACGTTACACGAGTTGCCTGCCCCGCTCTTCTGTGCATGTTCCACTCCAGATTACTTCATTCACCCAATCTCACGTAACTGGGGCGTCGTAACCACCAAGTGGGGAAAATGTTTTGTAATCATCCTGTTGGACATCGTCACTTTCACACGTTATGATCTCCCGATTATAATAAAGGGAACATTCTTTCACTTGCCTTTTTCAGATAAGTTACGTTATTGTCCACCTTTGTCCGCTCATTTTGAATGTTTGTAGTGATGTGATTTTATTTGACATCTTAAGTACGATATTCGTTAAACTATGTTGAAATTACACGTGTCATTTAGTCGTACAATTACTTTACTAATTCTTGTTAGGTATACACTTTTCCAGTCCCCGTATCAACGTCTTTTTCGCAACACTTCTGGCTCAATACTCGTGAAGAAAGCCAGGGCAGCTGTGATCAGACATGCTGTTATGACACGTTGCCTTCCGCATTCATTACAATTTCTTGTGCTCCGCCCCAATTCTTAGTACAAAATAATACTGGAGTTCAACCACTAAAAAATTCCGGTATTAGAAATCCTTTAATAAATTATAAGCACAGCTTTGCTACAGTTATCCATAGCACGTTGTAGAGTATTATATATTGTAATAAACACATTTAAATACAATTAAATTAAATTTTAATTAAGCCTACGTTGAGGCAAAAAATGTAATAATCATATTATTCATTTAGATTTTAAATGAACAAATTAAAAGTTGAAATGATAGGATTTTAAATGAAAAACAAGAATTCAAAATATAAAACCAAGTTAATTCAAATTCTTATCACAATTGAAATTTTTATAAAGTTGGTAATGTGCCACTATTTAATTTCAGGGTAGACTATCGGGCCTCTAATAAAGAATGTTACAATATGACAATTAAAAACTTACAATGTGAAAAATTCTTAGCTTAAACAATTATTGAAATACGAAATCTGACGATAATTATTATTTACATATTAGGTTTCCAATTAATAAAATTTATTTTTAGTTTACATTATCCTTAGCTGATCATTGGGGCTCGATCTCACTCGATTATTGTTAAACACATCACAGACAGGCCATGTTTTACTGAATTTAATGTGGTTGTAGCTTTCAGGCACGAAGCACTTCCTGCTCTTAACAGTTGATAACGTTGTTTTTAAAACTTTGATACTTGCATAAATATGCCAATGGACAAATACTACAGATTGTCGACTCGTAATTCAAAAACCCGGGACTTTATTATAATATGTCTCTGCTGTCTCTTTACACTTGCTTGAATATGGTTTCAGGAACTTTGAATCAGGGACTCCACAAAAAAAATCTTTCGCTTTCCTGGTACAAGCAACTCTCAATTACATCATCCTCAAAACACAACCTTTCGCCTTCACGGTCCAAGCAACTCTGAATTTCAAGTTCTGTACGCCCCAGTGTTACCTGAGGCAACAATGCAACTTTAGCAAGCAAGCATTATAGACTCCATATTCTTGGGAACAATCCTCATATTTATGCCGCCAAAAATGAAAATCGTAAAATTTTGTTTATTAAATAATTAAACGTTTTTAATTACCACAAAATATTATATATATATATATATATATATATACATATACATATATATATACACTTATGATAAATCGCTGTAAAACGTGTAACATTTACAACATACCAGATGGATAACTGTATTTCGACAGTAAAACATTGAGGAAATGGTTGGACGCATTATACTATTTTTGTTGTATTTAGACGAGTATGAATTACACTTCAAAAATTACCGACGTTGGACCAAATTCTCACCATGGTGTTTTGGAAGAGTTCCTTGTTAATTGTCTGAAACACTGCAGGTGATGCATTTATTTTACCTTACGCCATGAGACGATTCATTTTCCTTCTTGTCTCTTGTGAAGTCTGTTTTTCCTTCGGAAATATTTCAAATGGACTTGGTGTACAAAAGATTTTTGACAGCGCCGAATAGTTATAAAGTTTGGCCGAAATTAAATATGGCGCGAGGCTGCAAGTACGGCTTCCTTGATGTTACTTACGCTGATGTGATCGTGTTGGAGATCCAAGTAATGTTATTTTTACTCTCGGATGTACAGCTTTTTCGAAGTGACTTAAGTCTTATTCTTTAATTTCATAATATAGTTTATAATTTAAAGGGAAAATTATGAAAATGATAATAGCAATGGCAGCAACACCGATAAATTCTATGTTTATTGATAATACGTAGTTCTGAGATTGTGGACTCCACTAATGTTCCCCGGAGTGTCAGTTGCTCACGGTGGCACGCTAATAGCTGGCCATGATCTTTGTCTCGCGATAAGTTACCGAAGAAGATGCGTCCTTGCCCTATTCGCAGAAGTCTGGTCCTCCTTCAGAGAAGCAACATCTGCCCAGCACGTAGGCCTCAGTAAAATTACGTAGTCGTTGAAGTCGGCGACAGTCATTGTCAGGTTTCTCAGCACAAAAGTCTAATCCGCATCTTCTATTCGGTGCTTTGAAAAGTGACGACTTGGTAAACAGCTATGTTTTGTTTTGACTGAAGAGGAAGTGATCAGCTCCGTGTGGTACCAATGTCTCCGTGTCCGTGATCGTATCTGGCGCGATGACGTAAGTCGGGTCCAACCAGGCGGAACCTGGACTCTCCAGTCCCTCAGCAGAGCTCACGGAGCAGGCACAAGGCTGACAGAAAAACTTGATAATAATTAGTCCGCGGTAAAATTATCCCCGTATCTAAAAACCCGTTCGAGCTGACGAGTTTCCACGGTCTTCCCATGCTTGAAAATGGTTGCGGTGTCTTGAGTTTCGTTTTGCGTGAGTGGTAAAATTTATTTGGAAATTGTTGGTCAGAATGTGACAATTAATTGATTCAAAACCGGGCTGTGTCAAATATTTTCCATAAAAACTAACAAGTCTGTATTCTAAAACATACCATTAATGCAACATGTTCTATTTCTCTGATCACAGGGAATAAGTTGCTAAGCATATAATCCAAGTTTACAGGCAGAATTTTTTTTAAGTGGGTAAATCAATCATGTTTTCATTCATCAAGAAACTACATCTTTATGCAACTGAAAATATTGCATTTCTGAGTTACCAAGTTCTTCACAGTGCTCAGACGTCTTGGAAGACGTTCGAAGTAAATTTAACTAATTTTTGATTTTTTAAATTAAATTATCTCCGACCACAGATTTACAGTTGAAGGACCATTAAGTTCCTCGAAAATTAATAATTTAAGCCGAAATATTTATTTACATTGATACATTCATTGATTGTTGGATGTTTCACCCTGTATTAAAATCAATTGTAATCGTGAAAATTGAAATTACAAGCCCCCATTCTATTTAAGGCTACACTTCCAGCTGTTCTGGAAAGGAACATATGGAGAGCACAACCGAATAACCTTGCTTTCACACGGCGCCACGCTTTTAAAAAAGTCTCAAATTTGTTCTAGAAATATCTATTTATAGGTGAACGTCTTTCTTGTAAAATTCATCACTCTACAATCATCTGACACAGTTTATTTTTACGAATAAATATATGATGTTTGACTTGGAGTTGTTCAGCAACCTCAGGTCTAACGTCATTAAATCCGCAGGTGATATTGGTTTTAGTGCACAAAAACGGCCTTAGTCACAAAATTATATTACCTTCACCACAGTTTGAGAGTAGGCCTATAAATAAGTTTATTTCTAAGGAGCACAATCTTTCAGTACTCTGCTGTCGTCTCCCGTGGGTCATTGGTTTTAATTTTTCGTGAAAATTTTCTCTAAATAAATATCCCAAGAAGGGTGACGCGTATGGTCGTAGAGCTGGATTGTTTGGCGGTTTTTAGTTGCAATCCTGGCGAGTTTCTACGTCGATGTAAAATAAAAAACGATTAAATCGGTCGCTAAGGTAGGAAAGTTTGTTCTTGGGTGCTATCTTGTTTATTCTAATAGACATTTCTCTTAAATTGTGGCTGAAAATGTTTTAAGTGAAGTGTGGCTCACTCTTTCACATTTCTGCAGGAGTGGGTCGTGCCACTGGACAGAAGTCAGCGGTCTCTTATCAGGTGCGTTATTTGTGTTTGTTCAGAACTGATAAACACACATAAAATCCCGTCCGACTCTGGTCTACTGGTTCCCTAAGAAAGCAATAAGCAAATTCTTCCGCCTGAACTATCGTTGATTATCCTCCCTAGGGTACGACTGAAGATTCAGGTCCCAGAGATATCGTTCGTTCTTTCATCGCGTGTGTACGAACCACGCCAAGCAAAACCTAGTGTATTGTAACGAAAGAAAAGTCAGTTTGTATTATTAAGATGCTACACAACTGCAGAATACTTTCCTGAAATGTTTTATACTTCCTGGCCGTCTATTTAGTATTATGCTTAGCTCAATACCAATCAAATAAACAGCCTTCAGTACAGGCCGAAATCTGCTGTTCTCTTGAATGATGTGAATAAAAAAAAAACTAATAAAAATTTAGGTATATAATATAATATAATAAAACAAGGATTCGCAGAAATTTTCAGAACTATACATACGTTTTTGTAATATTTAATTATGTCTTTCTTAAAATGTTAAGAGCTCTTTAAAATAAATATAAATAGTTTATAACCTATTTTTTATTATTTATAGTTTAGTAAATGAGTTTCTTCAGAACATGTCGGTATACAAACTTGTTTTTCCGGGTAAATGTGCGGGCTTTACTTTTTATTACTATGGTGTTCGTTATTGACAGTTCGATTTCAAAGTTAGGATTGAATAGTAAAGTTAGCTGAATTGTGGGTTTGTTTGCCAACGAAAGAACGGGCTACATTGGAAATATTCTGTCACCACAGTTATTTCACTGTATTTCTTTGCTAGAATATTTAACGGTTGTCAAGAGTAACGGGCTTTACTTTGCTGGTAGTACATAGAAAAATATTTATAGTAGGCCATAAGTACTCTGAAATTCTGTGGAAACATTTTTTTTAATTAAAAATGGAGCTTCTTCTAACTTCGTAAACTTTCAAATCTATAAGTGAAAAATTGTGGTTAACCTAGTAACGTTAAAATATGGTCTCGTTTTTCATTACTGTAATGAACTTTTAGAAAGAAATACATACTACTATTGTACGGTGTCGTCCCTAAAGATAAACGATTTTAAAAACCACCGTTGTTTGTAAACGGTATGCCGGAGGGGTACGGGAATGGTGGGCAAGTAATTGGTCATTGGAAATTCAGAGTGGATCGTTCTACGCGCGTACAAAACGCGTCAAACATTGCTTTAAATGTACTGGTGTTAGGCGTAACATGGGATAGAATTCGGATTACACGCTCTAATCGGTAACATTGATGGAACCATTAGTTCGTTGGTTAGAAAATTTCAGGCTAAAGATTCCACGCTCAATCAGAAACCTACGAAACGTCCAAGGTCAACGACGATCGCGGAAGCTGCTAGTGAAGTTGGAGCTGTGATGGGAATCTTGGTATTAACTAGCAAGAGATCAGCTCACGCCTGGGCCTGATCAATACAATTAGGCAAGCCATTAAATGAATTAAAAATCCATCAAAGGCAAGAGCTATGCTCGATACTTGAGTTTAGTACAGCCCTCGTGGCCACCACAAAGAACGCCGGTCAGCTTGCTATTTCACGATCATCTTTTTTTAAAAAATACAACATTAAGTTGAACCGTTACAAGATTCAATTGGTGTAGTATTGAAATATATGGATCTTATTAATTTACGCAGTGTTTGGGTCGAAATCATATTGGAGTATTTCGAAAATTTTAAAATTTTCTTATTTTTGGTCTAAGTTCATTTTAATTTAAATTAGCAATTGTGGGTAATGGACCCAGAAAGATCCTCCGAAAGTTACAGAGCATCCATTTCAGCTCAAGGAATCCTTTACTCCTATTTCTTAGAAAAAAAGCGATGTGAGGTTGTAATAGTAAATTTGGACTACAGAACAATAAAACTTTTTTTTGCTACCCGCAAGTCCTCTTTTTTGAAGACTGCAATTGATGGACGTAGTATCAACATAAACTAGTAACGAATCATTCTGCCTTAAACAAAATGCTTACTGGAAAGCTTTTCTCACATTGGTGTAATTATTGACGTATCAGAATTACCAACTGGGATAGAAGAAATTATTTCTTTAACGTCCATAAGTTAAAAAGAAATACGTCCGCAAGAAGACGACTATCCCTATTCACTTCCATATCATGAATATTCTAATTCTTTTTATTTATTGTTATAGTTTCATAGTACCTACGAATGTTTTTAGGTGGTGGAATGTATTTTGCATTACCGCCATTTCATTAATTTTCTTTTTTTTTCAGAGGTGTTAGCGAGTTATGAATATTTTTCAATATTTGATATAATTTGCTAAAACCAATACTGAATAATTTATTTGAACCCATGCATATTTTCTATAATTCATTTACATGTCTCTACATAGAACATGGACCCCTGACTTTTAAAAATTCCACTATTCTTAATTTAATCACAAGGTACTCATCAAGTTCCTTACGAAAACTTTTCCCGTTAGTTACATGTCTCGACTATCAAACAATAAAAAATTGGTTAGATGTCTGAGTTCATTCCCGAAAATACTATACTGAACAAGGTTGACGTACGATAGTATTCAATGGTCTGTAACACTCCCGCTGGCTGCGGAGCAAGGTCGTGGTCCACCTTGTCTGGTGAAAGTGGCGCCGTCTGTTACGCAGCATTGTGTGCTAATGCTTCCGGTAGCCTCAGCTCCTTATGCTGAAGAGTTTCTTTGTTTTCACCTCGGGAGGGCGTCAACCGCCGGAAGATGCAAATGGCACCACTTAATCGGTGACGGTCTTCACGTCTGTTTAACACTCCAAGTCCCTGTTCAGTGACTCTTTGACTTGACTCTATTACATTGACATAGCCCTATTAAGGCACTTAAGTGAGGTACTTCAAACATTTACTCAATCGGTCGATAACAAACGATGACAAACTGGAAAAGTTTTCGTAAGGGACTTGAGTACCTCGTGATTTAATAAAGAATGGTGGAATTTTTAAAAGCCAGGATTTCCATGTTCTATGTTGTTGAGGAGAACCTCTTGTGTGTCTAAAAAAACAGTATGGATACGGGAAATACCTTAAAATTTTCTTAGAGTAACAGGCTTTATGAGGGTAATTCACGTGGTGGCAACGCCCCTTTAATAGCGTAGGAAGTAATTTTAAAGGGGAGATGCTGAAGGGTAGAGGACGGTAGCCAAGGGTTAAATAGCCCCCCCTCCCCTCTCCCAGGCTATGGTTTAAGGATCCTACTTGGCATTCGCGTAAACGTGATGCAGGACAAACCCTAGAAAATCGACATCAGGTAGGTCGGACATTTGGTACTTTTCCCACGCCCCTCAGAAAGGTGGAATGGGGTTTGCTGAGGGGTCACAGCATTCCCTTCTCCGTTCCTTGACCAGTTTAGGAGGCAGCTGGCCGACTGTTCCAATAAGGACAGAGAACTCTTACCGTATGCCCAAGATCTGCGATCCTGCAGCATATACTTCTCAAAACTGACCGAGGTGCTAGGACTTGTGGGAACTTCAAAAAGCATATTATATTTAACACTTCCGATTAAGATCAAGTTACACTTACAACTGAGGTTTTACAAAATTTAAGTAAAAAACTTATTTCAGTATCAATAACAGTAAATTATTTTAAAACTAAATTAATATGGAAAAACTATCAAATCGAGAAGCTCTGAATGTTCCACCCTGAAGACGAACAAAACTTTTACGAAGCTTTCGTTAAACCATGATTTCCTTTTTATTTGTTTTACAATATAGCACGATTTGTTAATCTTAAATATAAAAATTTAACATTTAAAATAAAATTTGCCGAACTTGATCGTTGTCTCTTCTGTTTGAATGTACTAAATAGTTGCTTGGGGATGAGTATTTTTTATTATCCTTCCAGACGAAGGTTTTCCTGTACAGCCCTTCTCGAACATGCAAAGCCTTCTCTCCTTTTCCTCTCTCCTTTGAAACTTCTTCTTTTTGTACTGATTTCTATTCGAACGGATGCCTGAATGTGTTCCGCTTCTAAACACCCAACAAACCGCAATCCATTATTTCACAGTCTGTCTAATAGGTATGTGTAATCGCTGATCCAGCGATTACATATATATATATATAAAATTTTTCAGAATGGAAAACTTTGGTTATGAAACAAGAAGCATTTGACATCAATATTTTATGGAACTACAAAAAATGAGATTAAGAAAATTTAAATAAACATTACAGCTAAGATTTCTTAGATGTGTTACTGAATTCGCACCATTAAATTACTGGAGTAGAAATACAACATATAAACTTTCAGGCCAAGTTACTAGAACGCTTCACGCTCGTTATTCCTATTTGTGTTCCTGGCTATATTCCTGCGACATTTGCAAATGTTGGCGTCAGGGATGATGTGAATTTCTTTGTTTCACACTGAATCACATAGGCCTACACTTTACTCTTTCATCTACATGGCAACTAGAATCATAACTCAGACTGACTTTATGTACTGTCATATGCTGTTTTTTATATATATTTTTCCTCTAAAATTCCGAGATCAAAAAACACATTATTTTGTGCAAGATTCTAGTTTGAGTTATAAGCATTTCTCACCTCTTGTCAATTATTCGTTCTATGGCGAATATTTTGGTAGCGATATTTTCAAGGAAAGCTATTATAGTGTTTGCTTCCGCCTTGACAGCAAATCTTATTGTTAATTTTCTTTGTTTTCAGCTCAGACCACGAGTATTGCACAGTTAATAAATAATTAAATACAACATATAAACATGAACTAAAGAAGTTTTAATTCTTGTCTATGTCTGTTCAATTGCCAATTGATCTTTACATTCGAATTTCCCAAAGTTATTTAATCTCACTAGTTTAAAGCTTTATTCAAAGTCACTTGAAGCTAATAATGTTAAATTATACTCAATTGAATGAAATGCTTTCACTATAAAAATGACAAGATATAAATCACAGATCCGTCGAACTAAAATTATTTACTTGAATTCATTTCACCTTAACGTCGACAAATTTATTAGTAATATATAATTGAACTACACTGCTAATAGCATTTCTTACCCTATTATTCCCAATACAAATTTAAGAAACACAAGAATTCGGAAACGTAAATTACAAATTGCGGGATCTTTATTTTTACGAAACGAAAGAACGTGATATGAGTTTGAATTGGAACACTCAAATAGAAATTTTGAGGATTGGTTGTACCGTAATTGGTAAGAGAAATATCCCATGGGCTTCGTTACTTTCGGATTAAGGGCGTGATCGTCGCCATATGTTAGTGACTATATATGAGGTTACCAGTTCCTGCAGGATTTGTGCCATTGGCCTTGTGCTGGGGAAAACCAGAATCTTTCTGTGATGGCTCTCACGTTTTCCTTGGCCTAAATGACCAGCACGCTCGTGAATGGGTGACACCCGAAACTCCTGTCTGGTACAAAAGCGCCACAGGGGCACTAAGTGACACAAATAAGAATACAATTAATTTATGTTACACTGAAGTAGTTCCAGAAACGACAACATTGACGCTTTAACTCGTTCTTTACGGTTCAGAAAAGTATAAATTAATTTAGCAAATACTATAGTAACCGAAAATTACTGCATGGGAATTATTATTTTCAACGTTTTCCTAAACAGAAGTATTCCATATCGTTTGAACTACATTTGCTACAAGGACACGCGGAAGATATAACAATGAGTTTTTAATGGCTTGGTGTTACGTCGTCGAAACTTGGAGAACAGTAAATAATCACTTCAGTCGAAAGTAAATCCTTAAAATTAAATATATGAAAATTTAATGTGAAGCATCAAGTTTTTAATTTCATTAAGCATAATTATCAATACTATATAAAAAAGTAACATTGTAAAAATTCGCTTCTGCTGACACGTTCGTTCTATATGACGAATACAGAATGTAATGAATAAGAAAGATAGACGATTCAGACAAAAAGGGTAATATAAATACCACACAACTTTTCTGGGAACCTTGTTCCTTTCATCAGGTGCTGAGAAGAGCCTAGAGAAACACAACTGCACTTGTCAGTTGACAACACTCAAAAGCGGCGAAAAAGCAAAGATAATGGGAGAGCCGAAGGGTTGGCGTAACAATGAGGAAACAACGACAATGGGAAAGCAGAAGGTTTAGCGTAATAATAAGGGATCATAGGAATTATTGAGTTTAATAGTGGCTGTTTGTACATTAATAGCTGTGATGTTTGATTTTATGTGAAGCATCTCTGAAATTAGTCTGGAATTGTACCTGGTGTCAATGTCTTAAATCTTAGCATTTTGCAAATCAAATGTGATGATATGTTCGGATACTACAGATTGTTTGTCATTGGTAAGTTTGATATTATATATAGGTTCCTTCATACGTGTATTAAGGGAACTTTTTGTTTGCCCTATATAGCAGGAATTACAATTAGAGCAAGAGATTTTGTAAACAACACAATGATTGCTATGTGTCAAGTGGATCCTTGTGGTTTTTAATCAAGTAGTAAAGGGTATTAGTGGATCTGTAAATGATGGATATTTGATATTCTTTGAATATTTGGACAAATTTGTGATGTAGAAATTTGTAATAAGGGAGTACGAGAAAAAATTTGGCTTGAGGGACGATTGACAGTAGGATGTTGAATTTTATTCAGTCTGTTGTTTATTTGTTTCATAATAAAATTTAAAGGGTTCTCATTGGATGTTTCGGACAGTATTTAAGTTGTGTTGATGGAACTTGGAGTTAGAAAGTAATATAGCTCTGTCTACAAGATTGTATACCATAGCCCTCTTTTGGCTTGGAAGATGAGAATGTGTTGGAACCAAACTCCTTAGGAAGTTAGCAGAACTATAGCTGTATTTGTTTCGAAGTGCAGCTCACCAGTGGTCAATTTACGAATACCACTAAGCTAATTGTAAAAATGGAAAGCGGTGTTACGGTCTCGTTAATTTTAATTATTTTATAACAAACTGCGTCGTGCATTTGACAATAAATCTAATAAAATAAGAAGTTAATAACTAATGCACGCATTTCAAGGCGCCCGGAAAAGCCACGAGAGGTTGTTCATAAAGCTGGAATCTTGACACAAACGAGAACACGTGGGTGCCATTACTGGAAAGTGAAAGTTTCTTAGGACAATAAATTTTCGGATCCGGATCCATGGACTTCGGCCCAGTAACCCAGCGCTCTATTTGCCACTCACGAATATTGTCAAGGTTCTTAATCGGGAGCCGAGACGTTAGTTACCCAGGCGTTCAGCAGTGGAAGCTTATACGGTTCGTTTCTCTAAATTGACTGGTCGTTGCTCGGGACTTCATAAACTTTATGATCCATCCTCCGTATTATAGACGCGTTTAGGCAAACGTGGCCACCTGGCTATCTCACAAAACTGCAGTAAGTAATAATCCCGTTCTCTAAAAGATATAGGGAATCAACGCTGTACAGAAACTATGTATGATTTTTACGAGAAATTTGTCGAATCACATGTCTGGAATACAACAGATGATCACACAGGGGACGGTTGTTTCTTGCTTGTAGACGACTTAATTCAGTCTAACCTTCGAGAGGCTGCTCTGACTTCGGTATCATAGCCCATACTCCCAAGATCTAAATTTCTACTCCACATAACTTTTTCTCTTCGCCGTTTATTATCTCATTTTTCTTTAGTTCTTATTTCGCTTTTCTTCGTACTTTGAAACATTTTTCTGTTATCCAGTTTTATTGTTGTATTTCTTACGCACTCTTCCCGTTCTCACTTTCATCCTTGTATACTATACTCTTCCGTGTCACAAACAATTG
The DNA here is from genome assembly GCA_037074705.1 of Zhengitettix transpicula. Classification (NCBI taxonomy): domain Eukaryota; kingdom Metazoa; phylum Arthropoda; class Insecta; order Orthoptera; family Tetrigidae; genus Zhengitettix; species Zhengitettix transpicula. The sequence goes on along the minus strand of CM073593.1, from coordinate 29,280,038 downwards.
AATGTCCAAATAATTACTGTATTCTCTTAATTAGTCGCTGCATTTTAAAATAAATTCGACGCCATCACGATAAATTTACTTCTCCTCGACAGTCTATATGTGTATATCCTCACCATTCTGTCAACTGTCGAATGTTAAATGACTACTTTTCAAGAGTATAATATTCATAAAATGTGCACAATTCAGCACTTCGATATAATCACCATCTGTTCTTCTTGGAAGGCTAGAAATGCAACGGTTTGCCAACTTTCGTATCATGCCCAATGCATTCCGAATATTGCACTTTTTTTAATATTATTCTGTTCTGGTTCCTGGGTTTTCTCTGTTTTAAATTGTTTCAACTTGAATAATAAAACTATAAAATTGTTAAAATCATGATTTTATTCAAATTTAAAACTAAACACAATTTTATAAAGGATGAATATTATTAACTGGTATCGGACCTTTAACTCGATGGTGTTTCCCGAACGTCAATTTATATACGACTATGGTAATAAAAGCTCGCACAGATCACCATATTTTATAACCGACAATGAACTGCAGTAATGGTGGCGTCCTCGGGTTTCTGGAAGCTGCAGGATCATCGCGTATGTGGAATTACATATCACCGACTGCTTTGCTTTCATTAATATTTTTTGAGAGTCACAACTCTGGTATATAAGACTATAGGAAACGACCACTGCTAGGCAATGGAAGAAACCCAGAAGTAACATTTCATCTCGCTGTCTTTTTATAATATTATTCCCTTTGCTTGTCGCGTAAAATATAGCCACACATTCTCCTTGAGCTGTAGCCACGGGGTAAATATGGAGCTTTGCTTGTTTTTGGCCCGGAATGAAGTAACAATTCCTTCGCTGCCATGAAAATATAAGAATATTTCGTCTACAAAGCCATATTCTTTCAATTAGTACAATACTATTATAAATAGAAAAAGGACAAATGAAATGTGGATCGACACACTGTCTTCAAAAGTAGCTTGATAATACTCTGTTATGGATCTAAGGGATCATTATACTTGTATCAATTATAAACGTAAAATTTTCCTACATTGAATTATCTTTAAATCCACTGTGCACAGGGGCTGTTGCTGGCGCTGGTCCTGTGCTGCGTGGAGGCGAGCACGTCGACATCGGGCTTGCACCTGGGCGTGGCGTTGAACCCGTTCAACCGCTATGGCTTCCTCAGCATCAGCGTGCGCGTTGTACCTCGCAATGACACCGAAGACAAAGGCTGGATGTTCCGCGAGCCCACAGTCCAGGTCTTCTCTCCCGACAGCCTCGTGGCAGTCCCGCCGCGCCCCGAGCGCAGCAACGCCAACGTGCCACTACAGGTATATACACACCTGCGAGCTGGAACTCCATCATCCCGTTCTCGTTCACGCCAAGAGAAACTCCCTTTCAATGTAGGTGTACTGGTAATAGACAACTGCATGGGCACCTAAAGCTAATACGTTCAGGACGCTGCGAATATCCTATTATTTATATATATATATATATATATATATATATATATATATATATATATATTTCCTTCAGATATAGTTTCCATTGCATAAAATACTAATTCTGTTCAAATACTACCTCACCACTGAACGGTAAAATACATTCTTTCACTAAAATATTTTAATTAATTGCACAGAAAATGACAGGAGTAATACAACCTTTGCGAGCACGTGGTGGGTTTTTCATTAAAAGGTGAAAACTGAGAGGAGGTGTAAATTAATGGTGAAATGCATCTCTAGACTACTATTATTATACACACGTACATTACAAAAAATTCAATTGACTTTTGATTAATTTACGCCATAGTTTTTTAATTGTTGTAACCCGAAAGGACAACGGTCGGTAAGCCTTCAATGTCGTGCAAATCGGCTCCCGAACAAATGAAGAGTTACAGAAACGTTATTGGGTGGTTTGGGGCGAGTATCAGCTACCGGAAATTAAGCTAGGTGCAGCAATGTCAACGGAAGTAGCTTCTCCATCCGGCCGTCACGCCTTCGCATGCAGTTACAATAGGCCTACTAATAGTTAATTATGTATTTAATATTACCCGCGCTAAGAAAATTATATATAACTTAATGAAGCACACTCAGAAACTGGGAACCGGTTTGCTAAATAGCCTTAGCGATACTGTAGTTACAATGACTAATTGATTGTTTACTTTCGTTCATTGTATGGGAAATTGTATAATTTCACATTATCACACATGATATAATTATTATTGATCTGTATAATTGGAACCTCCTTACACAACTTTCCTATACTATTGCCAATTAGTCTACTACGCACCGAGGTTCCAATCCCATTTCAATCATCCCCATTTGGATTTTCCCTTTTTCCACAAATGAATAAGTTAATGGCTATAATGAAGCCCTGTTACAAGGCCAAGACCAATTATACGCGTCAGTCTCTATTAACATAAAAATGATATAATATACCATCTATACGACTGAAACAATGGGGTAGATTGACACACTCGCCCCAAATCCAATTTTTTTCATGTAAATTGCTAGTCTGCCAGTCGTGTTGTTCTCTAAGTGCCCTTATGGATTGTATATAATACATTTGAAAATGGAGAAACTTGCTTTATAAATTTGTTTACAGTGAGGAACTACACGAGGGTCATTCACGTTGTGGTCTCTCCCGTTTTAGATAACAGATGAAAGGTGTTAAAAGGGGATGCAGAAGGGTTAACAAAGATATAATTTAAGAATCCCAAACGGCATTCGCCTAAAGGTGATGCAGGTCAAACCTAAAAACCTAAATCACGTATATCGGACACTTCCTAAGACTATAAGTGGTTTGCTGTGGAGACGCAGCATTCCCAAAACCCTGTCGCTACTAGTTTAGGAGGCAGCTGATAACCAATGGGAACATTGCACAACTGTTGCCTGCCCAAAGTCTGCGACGTCTCTCAAAAATGACCTACGTGTCTCGGCTGATGGGAACCTTAATTCAAAAGCAAGAGAGAGAATTTAGCCACCACCTATTATCCTATGAGTTTCCTCGTGCGAGAGCTAATATCGGAAAGCCCAACTCTTACAATTGGCAGCAGGCTAATAACATTCACGGTAATAAAACTATATTTTTTTTAAAAAAAATACTTCAAGTCGTGATAATGAAACATTTACTTTTCTTAGAATTTCAAAATGTGTGTTTAAAGAATTAATATTTAATATTTAGATTAGGGTAATAGAGACATAGAAAACACGAATTCAACACTTCTGAGGTTTATGGAATAAATGATATTTTGGATAATATATTTGAGGCTGGGCTCTTGCGCTTGTGTCCCACTTTTTTTTATAAAGATTTCATTATTACATTACAAAAAACCTTACCCCTTTAGGGAAGGGGTGGTCTCGTTTTTAAAATATAACTTTGAATTTGATTAAGAAAGTTACTCTACTTTCAAAATTTCAACGCCTGTGACTGTGTTTCTGCTGTTAGATTGTCAGTCGTCAGTCGAAAACAAATAAGGAAGTGAATACGTAACTTTTTTACACATTAACACAAACACACTTTCTTTGTTTTCGAAATATGTTCGACGAACTCGCCCTATAGTAACTTACAAAAACCTACATCACGTATATGTGTGTGTATATATATATATATATATATATATACGTTTATATATTGTAATATGTTGTAGTAATTGGTAATTAAGGCATTGTTCTAATTGGAAAGTTGGATTGTAGAGGACTCATTATTAGTGGATATAGAGCGGACGCCGCAACAATCCGGCAAGGCAAAGAAAACATTGTTGAGGTTCTACGCGCTCAAAATCTACGAGAGGAAATGTACAGTCGGGCCGTAGGCAGCGAGGAGAAAAGACTAAAATTCCAAGTCACGAAAATTTGAACAGTACAGTCGGTCAGCAGACAGCGAATAGAACGGACGAAAAGAACTCATTGAAAGTTTTACAGTCGACAGTCAGAACGAAAGATTGTGGCCCAGTCACAAACATGCTTTCAATTATTAAAAAGTAAAGCAATATTCAGACAAACCAATGAAGTCCATTGTCAACTAAAGCCACGAGATCTACAAATCCAGGTTGCAGTAAAGCATCGAGAACCAACCAATTTGTGTTAAACCAACTAACAAACAACGCCAATTAGAGTCTGTGAGAACTTAGAATCAGTGATGTCCCCAAAATTGTGCACGAAAAACTAAAAATGAGACCTGGGCGACCGTAAGTAGAGAAAAAGTTTAAAATAATTTGTAAACCGTGTTTAAAAGATAAAAGTCAGATCGTTCTTTAATTATTTAATTATCATTAAAATGAGATTCTTAATTCTTGATGAAATTGAAATTGTTAAATTCAATCTTCAGTATTAATTTTTCCGCAACAAATTTCGTCTATGTTCAGACGCATTGATTTCCATAAAAAGTAAATGTAATTTTGATTATATAAATTCTGCCATTTATCAAACCCAGTTCAAGACCCTGAGATCCCAAATATTTTGTGTATTTTATACTTGTTATAAAATTGATAATAAATCTTGTTTAATAGTTCTAAATTAAGTTGTTCATTTTAGAAACGCCACATTTATATTATATTTAATTATTACAATATATTTGGATGTCTATATAAAAAAATTAAAATTTTAACAAACCATTTTTTTATTTTTTAACACTTATACAATTAAAAAAATATAAAAAGGATCTCATTCTCTCAAAGGTGTTAACTGGGTTTGATAACGGCAGAACTTTAAACATAATCAAAGAACATAAAATTTAGCTCCAAATTAAAAAGAAATCTTTATTCGTCTAGACATATACGAAATTAATTATCGACGAACTTATTCTACAAGATTGATTTTAAATTTAAAGAGTTTATTTTATCAACACAAAATAAAATAACGATATCTGACTTTATCTTTTAATTCGGTTTACATATATGAATACCATGAAATTTTAACTTACGATTACTCAGGAAAATTTGGCTCGTTCATACACACACACACTTCATATACTGGCCGTTTTAAACACTGATTCTAATAAACACTGTTGGCTTGACAAAAGTTGGTTCTCCATTCGTTAAGGAAATACTATTTGCTCATTCTGAAGATTATTAGACGCCGGATGCAGTGTCCTGGTCTCCTACAATCGAAGACAGTGGTCTAATTTGAGAATAGAATAGATTAGACTTCAGCATACAAAATGTTTATCGATGAATATTTGGCTACTTCTCTCGCAGACTGCAACTTATAACACATTCTCCTCCCTTAAACGATGTCTCTCTTAATCTCATCCTCCAGCCTCGGTGATCGCAGTGCGACTCTCCCATCAAAAGCTTATCTCTCCCTTATATACTCCCAGCCTTTTCCTTTGCCCATTGTTCGAAAACTTAGTCGCAAATGCCAGTTGACAGATTCTTCCATTATCCCGAGATTTATATTATGCAGCTGCAGTTCCGTAGTCAGCAAATGGCTAACTACTCCGTAATGTCAAGCCGACAATCGAGACAGGACCATCAATTACTTTGGACTTGTCTTTTTCCACACCCACACGCACGTGCACGGTTTCTCAAGACCAAACACCCAGCGTTTCCAAGACGATGAAATACTCAGTCCTAAGTAAACACGTTACAAAACTGCCCCTCCAACAGTCCAGACTATCAATCAGACACAATGCCTCACTTAACAGGCATTACATTATGCCCCAGATTTAGTTTGAGAAAGGCCACACGCACATGCACGGTTCCGAATTCTCAAGACCAGCCCTTCCAAGAACCTAAATAAATACGTTACAGAATGCCCCTCCAACAGTCCAGACTATCCATCACAAACAATGCCTCACTTAACAGGCATTACAATATAGTAACTTGCAACTTAGGCCGCCGTTAAACATATGTTATGGGACGTGAAAATAAGTACTCGTAAATAACATGTTTAGTGTTTAAGCCTCTATACAACTTGTGAAATACCTGGGGACTTTCGAGCGGATTCTCCTACGAGTGACAGAACAAACTATTGACACATCCTGAACCACTTTTCCTCCTCATTGCAGTCGTGTGAAGACGCTGATCTCAAAAAAAGGTTTCCAGGTTTCCTCTTCGCACATTATTCGTTCATTCATCACTGAGCCAAGACATAGCATATTATTTCTTCAAAGAAGAATATGGAGAAAATACTAATATGTTTATTAGAATATGTAGAGCATACACTTTTACTCTGGAATAGAAATACTTTAATATTTCTCTCCCCCCACCCTCTCTCTCTCTCTCTTTCTCTATACACATATATATATATATATATATATATATATATATATAGTAGTTATAATCACAATTAAAATGTTTTAAACGTGTCACACGTTGAAGCAAAATTAATAGTATTTCATTTAAAGATAAATGCTACGCAAATTAAAATTAAGTGATCGGATGTTTTAATTAAAGATCAAAAGTTAGAGCATACAAATAAATTAATTTATTGAATCAAATTATTGAAATCATATTACATATTAAAACTTGACAATATACCACGGCTAGATCTCAGGGCCGACTATCGAGCATTCAATAAAGAATATTTATGTTAAACAATTAAATTTACAAAGTTATTAAAGCATTAATTTAAACACTCAGTACAATATAGAATATGAAATCTGAACTCTGAAATCTGACGATAAGATATCATTTACTGGTGGGTTTACAGATAATAAGTTGTGCAGTTTTGCCTTAAAGTATTTTTGTGCCAAGGAATGGGGATCGTACACACACACACACACACACACACGATTATTATTAACACTTTAAATACAGGCCATTATACACTGAATTTAATAGGTAACACTTTCTGCTTGCTGAGTTTACTTATAACACTTATTTCACTATCCTCTCTATCAAAACCTTATTACCATTCTCAAAGTTTGGTTATTTACTGGATACAATAACCTGGCTCCCAATAATTGAAGAAATGTCTAACTCGTGAATGTAGGCTAGACTCCGAAACTATTCTGCACCAGGGAAAATAACAGTCGGCGTAATATCGTTGCAATTATTTTCTCATAAACTGGAAACCGTAGATCGTTCTGAATATTAGAGCTGTTAGACTACATACAGTCTTGCCTCCCAAATACACTTTCTGAAATTTTGTCCTAACTGTTATTCCTATGCCTCCTGTCCACACACTGGAGCTCTGCGCGTCTCACACAATGTACTTAGACAATAACCAGCAAGCAGGTATTATCGCCCCATATTCTTGTACACGTGTGGCTACGCCTCCAACAATACAAGTCCAAAAATTTTAATTATAATTCCTTTTAATTACTACAATATGTATAATCCCTTTTGTCCCAGAAAGTTGTTTAATGCAGGAATGGGAAAACATACCGTAATTATATATCGTCATTGATTGGTTTGTTTTTCCTTATAAAGACCTTCAAATCCAAATTGCACATTTCTGGGGGGGGGGGGAAGACCACTGTAATAACCATTGCTTGGAGTAATACTGACAAAGCAGTTATCATCTGAAAACCTATACAATCCATGTATGTTTTTACATGGATTGAATAGGTCTTCAGATGATAACTGTACATCTACAAAAAAAATAGCTGCTTCGAACAGCACACATTTTGACAACGTACCCTTGTGATTACTAGTTTCTTGGATGGGAACCGAACCGTGGAGATCCAATACCAGTTAAATCAGGCGACTGTGATTTATTAGAACATGTTAAAATAACAACTATTCCCTCTGAACCACCGCAGTAATTTAACTCGGAATTTAAGCTTGCGTTCCGTGAAAAAATTCCCGAATCCTTTAAATATTCATTCCCATGATTTCCGTACAGAAGATCGTGAGGGGGCGACATAAAATGCTTTATCAATTCTTCTGCCATTATTAATATTGTCTGTAAGACGTTGACACTGACGTTGCTTTGTGTGCCAGGGAGACTTCCACCTGGAGTTCTGCGACAGCCTCCGCCAGCTACTGCAGGCGTACTTCCGCGACTTCTCCGTGGAGGGTCTGGACCGTCCATGGAAGGCTTTCTCCGGGGGCTGGAGCCGCACGGCGCTGGCACGCTACCTGGGCATGCAGACGTCGTACGCGTCACCGTCGTCTCAGCACTGCTACGTGCTAGTGCGTGTGACGCGGCCTCGTAGTCGCGCCGCTCTGCAGGCGGATGCCGCCCCCAGGCTGGCGGAGACGGCGCAGAGAGAGGCGGACCGCATCCAGCCCGGCGACATCCTCTCCGTATCCAACTTCGTACGTGGCTTCGGATCGCACTACGTGGCCGCCTACGCCACGGGAAACGCACTCTTCCAGGTACGTCAATGATGTTAACATCCTATCGGATTCGATATTTTTTTTAAAATCCTAAAACACTATGCACTCCTGGATTATGAATCTTAATTCGTTCCTCGATTCTGATAGAATTGTTTTTAAATCGAATGTTTTTTCCCACTAAATTCACTGTTGAATATCGTGGAATATGAACAATATAAACAATGAAAATATTAAGATTAATGTTAGGTTTTTTATTCTTTTCGATAAATATTTTAGCGGGGGCTGTCTTTTTTGGGAAATTGTATTGTATTGGGCTTGAATTGACATTCAAAATGGTAATCGCACTATTTACGACACATACTAACGTCCTGTATCTCACTCCATTTACTACAAGAGTCTATAAGATGGTAAATATGTCTACGGGCGTAGTATGAATAGTGGAGGGTGCGGCCACTACCGAAGAACATTTTACCTAATTTTTTACTTGAGATGGGTAGATGATCACAGACTTGTCTCGATTCTAATAAGTCCAAAAAATGCTTTGTTTATGAGTGGAGAGCAGTCGGCAATGTGCGTTGTTCAAAGTATAAGGGGACACGCTTAGTGTATGGGCAACTAATGAATGGTTTCCACTGGGTTAGGCCGAGGTTGTTTACGGCAATTCACAATCCGACTGTAAGCGACTGACACTTTCTGCGGGCTAAATATAATTCGTCCAAGTGTCTTCATCTGATGATCTTCTTTTCAGGTTTTTGTGTACTCTCCAGAGATCTATAGCAGGATAAAGCTCCGTTTGAAGTCGCAGCCCATCTCCCAGATCAGCAAGACCGAGCTGACTTCGTACTTCTCTCCGTGGTTCGCGGAGCACATCGGCACCGTGCAGACGGCGAGTGGTAACGCCAGCGTCGAGGCCTGGGCGTCCAGTCGCCTCAAGAATTCATTCTACTTCCTACGGTACGCCAACCTGCTCAACTTACACGGCGACGCCAAACTCTTGGCCGAAGTGGACAACCTGCTCAAAGACGAAGCTGTCGTTCAACTCGACCTCAAGTCCATGGCTTCCGCCATCAACGACGTGGAGCGGAGGCAATGGTTTTCAGACGTCGTCGACAACTACCTTAAACTGTGGGAGGTCAACATGTGAGGCCGATTGAAACTACAAGTTCAAACTTTTGGGAGGTGGGTGCACTCGGATCGACAGTCGGTGTCTACCGAACCCATCGGTAGGGATGTAAAAATAGCACGGAACATTTGTTTACAGATGTACATTAGTCATGATGCGCGTCGAAGGTCACAGATGTGAAATAATTGTAGCGTAAAGTTTCCAAACTTTATAAACGCATGTAGTAACGATCGTTTTCATAGATGCATTTAACGTTCGTTATGTAAAATTGCAGTCAAATCGAGTTCTTTTGGAACATTAGAAATGAGCATTACAAGAAACGTATATTCAGCTGTGACAGAGAAATATTTTTGTTTGTAGCTTTGCTCTGAATTTGGAAACAGCGACACCAAAGCTGAGCGACGAGTGTTCCATTTTACAATCGTTCGGTGTGAAACCAAAGAAGACAATGATGCTTATCACTGAGACGATATTCTGTGATCACTGAAATGGTGACTTCCATTTGTACCTGTTTATGTAAAAAAATTGTAAATTATTGTAAAATTTAAAGAATATTTACTCAATTATTGAAATGAAGATATTTTATTCCAATAAAAAATACATACAATTAAATGTTAGTGTGTCACCAGTGTAGAAAATATTTTTGTTAGGTATAAAACAATTTCATTTCAAGATCAGTCTTGTGAAATTTATCTGTTCACAGTAGGTATTATACATTTTAATACTCACTTCAAACAGTATCTTAAGAATTTGTTTTTCACTTTGGCCATTCAGAAACATAAAATATTATCAAATTAATAATAAATAAACAGAAGTGATAAGGAAAAAAGTGCTTTTTTAATTTTTTTTTTGAAAAGTGAATTCTTACTTCACCATAGTTTTTAAAATTTTAATAATGAAAAAATATCACATTATAAATAAACACATGGTATTTATTCAGATAAACTAGTTTGTTACAAAAAATAAATTTGTGATTATTCTTAAATTTATAAGTTCATGTTATTACTTTCCAAATTTTAGATTAAAAATGGTCATACCTGATTAAGCCCTAGAAGAGGATGAAACGTCATATTTAATATTGCGATAAATTTTATAATTTCTTTTCTGACTAAAGGCCCATTTATTTATCTATAAAATTTTGTGTTTTCATTAGCAAATTCTAGTTTTTTTCAATTTCCTTGGATGATGTAATCCATAAATTAGTTGTTTCAGTTTCCAGGGTAAATATGACTGATAAATAAAAGTAGTGTGTAAAGAATTCAGGAGTAACCAACCAAATATATATGAAAATAAAGTTTTATTCCATATTGAGGAAGAATAGGAAAGATGTGTCGATGTTGGTATATTTATTAAATTTTGGAGTTTTCACAACTTACTTCATAAGAATAAAGAAGGAAAGAATAATCGCTCTGTTAGAGACTAAGCAGATGGTAGACCATGACAACAATGAATTTTTTTCAGGTAAGTTAATGTCTTTTGTCATATTTTTAAAAAAGAAAAAAAATGGAATGTTTTTTCAATAGTCTTACATGTGTGAAGCCATTTAAGACCATGTAAATATGAATTTGGCAATTGTTTAATACCATTGTGTGTGAAATGATATAACCATAAAAACTGAGCCTTTCAGACCAATTCCAACAATCTTATTGTCCTCCATAGTAGTCGCAATAAAAAAATTCTATGAATTACTGTTCAAATTTTACCATATATACCAAAGAGTAAAATTTTTTCGAACAAAAAATCTGGCACACCTAAACTGTGGTTGTAGGAAAACAAGAATTATTTGTTTTAACATAAACAACTATGCATTGTCACAATTAATGAAAGAAACTATTATGGATAGGACAGGCGGAAACTAAGGTGGCAAAAGAAAAATATGGTAACAGAGATTCAATCCTGACATGTAGCATACACTGTAAATATAATAATATTCATTACAAAAACCCTGATTATGCCTAAATAGTTCTCAGGTTTGCACCCTGGTCAGTGTAGAATCTAAAGACAACTTTTCTATGGCTTGCGCTGCAATGTTTGTCAGATGTACTCATCAATACTTTCTCCACTGGTAAAGCCCTTGTTCTCAATTACCCTGATTATATATTAAGAAATATATGGAAACATTAAGGACTAGAGCTATGGTTTCCTTTATTCATTCTATAATAAAAAAGACTTCAATGTAAATTCCAAGTTCAATAGCACTGATATAAAAAATTTGGAAAACAATATATGTAGATAGAGATTGAGGACTTTTCCAGTGTAATTTATAGATAAACAGTTCTCAGTTTTGCACTGCCAGTTCAGTGAAGAATTAAAACAACACATTACCATGGCTTGTGCTGCTAAATTCAAGTATGTGTATCTTACAGTACTTGGAAATAAATGTGTTCATTTATGTGGGATATTGAAATAATGATTAGCAATTTTTTTAAATAATGAAAAATTATTTTTTTCTAAAATCTTCACCGAAAAGAAAAAGTAATCAATAATAATTAAGTTTACAAACATTACAAGTAGTAACTTTTTGTTACAATGATTTATTAAGAAAAAGTTAAGCAATTGAATTATGTACATAATAACATTAAAATAAATGATACAAAGAAAGTAAATTCATGGTAAACAAACAGAAAAATTATGTAGTAAATCGAAGAAAACATCGGGAACATTATGAAATACACTTAGGATTAAATGCAAAAAGAGGCAAGTAAATGAAAGACAGATTGTTTTACTTATGTTAGTACACTTCATTGCATTGTATAAAAATATAATTAATACATTCAGGAAATATAAAATGAGATCTTATACCTGATGTTAGATCATGTTTATTAAGTTTTTTATGTTGCTTCACATTTCAAATGTGAATAAAAATTAATCATTTAACAATTCTTAATTGTTAAATACAGCATAGAAACATTTTGTAAGCTAAATGTAAAATTTTAATCTTACAAATTAAAATTGCAAAGCCTGCAACATTGGTAGTGGTCAAGTCCATTCAATTCTTTTTGAATGTTGACAGTTGCATTCCAGCCTGCTGATCTCTCCCCATTTTCTTCCCATTTACAACCATGACAAGAGGTGTGTTTACTCTTACAGATTTATAGGAGAATTCCTGAAATGTGATAGCAAAATATAACTTTGTAACAATTATTTACCAAAACTTGTAGAGTTTTTCACTATCAATACTAAACCTAGTCATAGCAAAAATGAAAGCCCTTTCTTGTTATATGAATAAATATATATATATATTGTAACGAACATTTTCACAACCCCATTTGAAACACAAAATTATGTAGGGATGTAAGAGCTGCTATGTCAGGGTGGCTTCCAGCTGCTTGGCGATTTGACAACATGGTCAGTGCTACATAATAATATGCGGGGGTAGACCCCCACGAATTGTCCGGAGAATGCCAGATGTGATGGAGGGAGTGAGAAGGAGACACTGTGGATTTTGTGAGACTGATCTATTGCTTAGAAAGTGGTCTTAGTCATAGAAGGCAACAAAATCATATTATCCTGTCCACATATATGTGTCTGGGGTATCCAGAATTGTGAGGGGTAAATTTCGCCCAAAGGTGAAACCGTGGCTACCTGACCATTACGAGAATTCAAGTCGTCTGTAAGGTCAACACCAGAGCAGCTGAATGTCGGCAGCTTGAGCCATCCTGACACGACTTACCTGAAATCAGTGGGGCTGAGGAGTGAAGATGTTTTACATATATATAAAGTGAGGAGAGGTAGATATATTAAACTACATATCAACTAAAGAACCAAACCTTCCCCATTACAAAACAGACTTTTTTAAGGACTCCTCTACCAAACATAATCCACATAATTATAAATTACTCTTCTCACAAAAATGAAAATACAGTGTGTCCATATATTATCTTTATAACTTAAGACTTAAATAATTTTAAAACTATACAAGATAATAACAAAAGGTTTTCAACATGTGAGAAGATAACTCAAAGATTTTACTGGCACCTACATGTTTTTAATTTTTTGGATAGGTGGATTGGTTGGGATGCTCCATTTTATGATGATCACCTGACATCACACCACTAGGCTTCTTCCTCTTTTTGCAAGGTGAAGACATACAATCTCAACACATTTAAACATGTCACAGTGGAGATGCTGGAGTGTACATGGGGAGAAATTGAATATTGCCTGGTCATTCCCCTTGGGGTGAACGCACTGAGGTGTATGGATGAGGAAATAAAACTTTGTGTGTTATGTTATGGTCCTGTATTCTTCACATAGAAGTTTTAGGATTAGTAAATTTAAACAAGACAGCTGTGCATTGAAAGAAAATTTAGATCATATATTAAAAAATTGATGATGCTAATGACAGTAAATTACCTGAAATATTAATATTAGACTCTCTAACAATATATTACTACAAAGTTTGCCTACATATGTTTTCAGACAAATATATTTAACATGATTATATATAGTTAATGAATAATTTTTTTAAGTGTCATTTGATTCAAAAAGGTGAAATTAAATAAGAAGATAAAATGTACAGTTAAACACTTACAGACTTTTCACTTTTCACATGCACATGTGTAAGGTATGGTTCTGGAATAGCAACCGAGTCACCGATGATAACACCTTTCCCTTTGGCTAAATTGTAAAGCGTAACTGCAATACATGTTTCTTCTTTGTCCACCATGCAAAAAGTGCTATGAAAACAGGAATTGATATGAGTACCTGACTGCTATTATTTTACATACAGCTTATAAGCACTACTGAGTGCAGCTTACAAAGGGACTGCATCTTCTTCTTGGACACTGCACACCACTTTTCCCAAAATAACTTTATGTATATTGAATCCTTCTTTCATATTCTCGAAAGGGATTAATTCTAACTGCAAAACTTCTTGATTTTTGGATTTATAACTTCCACCTGAATATGGGCCTAAGTTTTTTTCATCTATTGACTAAAACAAAAAAGATTTTGATAAGTTAGTAAGTAAATGATTTTTAACATTTTCCTACCAAGAATAAAAATGTTTCTGGAATTAGCTCATACAGTATAGTAATTTTAAATTAAAACATTTTGGTTAATTATGCAAATTTTGACAAACTCATGTTTTGGATTTATAATTCATATATACATTTCATTAAAACAATCTAATTGATTGTAAACTCTGTAAGAACTACTAGATTGCATATTTTTTTAAACTGAATATCAAGTCATTCTTGCCTATGATCAAACAATGAAATCACAATACTTACATGGAGCAATTGCAGATACTTCTTGCCTTTTAACTTTCCCTTTTGATTAACCAACTCTTGAACAGTTGACAAATATTTTAACACCTCATTTGCCTTTTGTTTGGGACTTTCCCACATAGGATCCAAAGCTTGAGCTTGAGAAAATGATTCTAGGGCTAGTTTATATTCTTCTTCATATTTGTAAGCCTGGTAATTCAATTAAAACTATATTGACATGACATATAAAAGTATATTGTCAAACACGGTAAAATAAATTACCATCTGAACTTGAACATATCAATGTATTTAAAACATCCTGAGAAGTGCATAACATGATGCAATACTATGTATCCCCTGTATATTAATTCAAATTCCCTTGATAATCACACATTTCAAGGTTGGACTAATTAATAATAATTCTTGTCGAAGCTTTCACACTAACATAGTAACCATTATCATTTAACTGGACTGAAATTGAATTTATATTTGGCTGGATCAAATATGTTTACACAAGATACGACAATTAACAATATTTCAATTATAAAAAACGATTACAATATTTGACTTTCTATGTAGTAAGCAAACTGAATGTGTGTAAAAGAAGAAAACTGACCATTTCAATATAAGGTTAGGTTTAAAGGAATACAGGATGAAAAGAAAAGGTTAAATGGCAACAAGAAAATAATTAAATGTTTATGTAACAGAATGAAGGTGCAAAGTTATCCATAATACTGAATGAGCTTTGATTTTTAAGAATTTAGAGATACATAATTGATAATGAACACTTATTAAATAATAAAATGCGGATGAAATAAGATTAATTAAATTTCAGCAATGTGATGTAAAAGTGAGAAAAGATCCAGCAACTGTTAGAAAAATTATGAAGGAAGTATTAACAACACTAAATTGTAGATGTTAGAAAAGAATCAGACTGATCATTACATACAAATAAATCTAAATTGTATGAAAGGAGATTAAATATGTACAAAACAATTATACTCACTATTGCCTTATTGTAATGAAGTTCAGGACTACTTCGTGCTGTAATGTCCTTTTCCTGTTAAAATAAATTTAATTAGGTTTACACAACACTAACTATTCATATAGTCTACCAGTACCAGCTGGTTAAAGTTATGTGCTACATCAACACAAATAACATATTTTTACAAGTATAACTATGTAAAATAATAATACTAAAGCAGTGTTGGGGTTACCAATATTCTGGTCTGACCCTTAATATACTACATCTCTAATACTGTCAACATAGTTTCCAATAGTGTCTAATATTTAAAAGTGGAATAATTTAGCACCGCATTTCTAACACTAAAGTATTTTTTGTTTGAGATATTTAAAAATATGTTAATTTATGGATGACAGGACTGTTATATGTAGGGACGTATGGTAATTTTAGGGTTATGATGCCCCTTAAATATATTTTCCCTTAAAATAGCCTTCAGTTGTGATTTTTTTAAATACTACCCAAAATGTACGAATACAATTTTTGTTTTGAAAATATAAACGACTTTAAACTATGATTTTTAATTACTGAATGGTTTGAATTATTTATATATTGCTGCTTATGCAACTGCTCTTTGCGTCCCTGCACGGCATGGCCCTGTAATATTTCCTGTGTAGCACAATAATAGGGGAGTTCGTAGAGCTTTACAGGTGGTGCAAGAGAAGAAATGCAATTCTACACATGCACATTTGTCTTTCCTGACAGAAATTGGAGCTATAATCACTAGAGCACATAGATGCCCAGCTGGCTGCATTATAGCGGGGAACGAGTTCGCCATAAAGCATTTAATACTCCAGAGCATTAAGAGGGACAAAAATACTCAGTGTACCTATAGAGAAAAAAATATTGGTGGTATTTTAAGAGGGTCATAAATACTCCCAGTGTCCTCTACCCCTACTCTTATAAGTGCTAAGCGTGTTTTATTCATCTAGTATTTATTCCTAGATCATAGAAATTGATCCAGAAAATAAGATTGTATGCGGAATTCTTTTTCACACTTGTCCACGCCCATTCCTTGGGGCTGTACTACAATATAATTGACACGTTGAATGTTATAATTCAACTCATATCTCTGAATTCTACATGAGTCTCAGTTGTTTTTAACTATATTATAATTATGTAACAGATTTTCACACCCTTCCTCCCATATCCAGTTTGTGCAGGTAAGAATTATCATTAGTAACTTCCATAATGATGGAATAGACACAATTCTCTAACATTTTTGCCCATCCAATCTCCACCTAGGGGATGTTTTAAAACTTAACCAGAATGTAGTATGTCAGCGACTTCCAAACCCCGGAATAGACACTAATCTCAGTTATTTTCATGTTATTATTATAAAATACCCCTCCACTGCTAGAAGTGCACCACTCCCATGTCGAAAGAGGTAGAATTTGTACATTAACATCAGGTGAAACAATATATATATTCTTATGCAACACTGACTGTTGACAACAATATCTGGTCCATAATATTAAGCTCATATATATATATATTGTAATGCCTTGAAAGTGAGGCATTGTTTGTGTCTGATTAATGGTCTGAACCGTCGGGGGGGGGGGATTTTGTAATGTGTTTACTTAGGATTGGACTTGAGAATTCAGAGCAATGCACGTGCGGGTGGCCTGTCACAAACTAAATCTGTTAAGTGAGGCATTGTTTTGGATTAATGGCCTGGACGGTTAAAAGGACAGTTTGTAATGTTGTTTACTTAGGATTAGTCTTGAGAATTCGGAGCAATGCACGGGCGGGTGGCCTGTCACAAAATAAATCTGTTAAGGCAGGCATTGTTTCTGATAGATGGCCTGGACTGTCGGACAGCATTTTCGTAATGTGTTTTTTAGGTCCGAGTATTTCTTATTTCTTCGTTTTGAAAAGCTGGGTGGGCAAGGGTGCAAAGACAGATAGTCTTACCCAAAGTAATTACGGGTCCTGTCTCGATGGTCGGCTTTGTGACATGACAGAGTAGCTAGCTATTTGCTAACTAAGGAACTGCATCTGCATAATATAAATCTCGGGATAATGGAGGAAACTGTCAACGGGCAGTTGCGACGTAGTTTTGGAACAAAGGAAAAAGGAAGAGACTGGGGAATATAAGTGGAAGATAAGCTTTTGAGTTACGTTAGTTAGTTAGTGAATCGTACGACGAGCACCGAGACTGGAGTTGGAGTTAGAGTTTGGGAGGCGTATGGCGAGCACAGAGACTGGAGGATTTGATAGTTAGTTATTCTGCGACCACCGAAGAATGACTAAGACAGACATCATTTAAGGGAGGAGAATGTTTTATAAGTTGCAGTCTGCGAGAGAAATAGCAAAATATTCATTGATAAAACATTTTTGTATGCTGAAGTCTAATCTATTGTAATCTCAAAATTAGACCACTGTCTTCGATTGTAGGAGACCAGAACACTGCATCCAGCGTCGAGTGGTTTTCGACACGAGCAAGTGATGTCTTTCACGAACAGAGAACCAGTTTTCGTCAAACCAACAGTGTGTGTTAGAGTCAGTGTTTAAAACGTCCAGTATATAAAGTGTGTGTGTATGAACGAGCCAAATTTTCCTGAGTAATCGTAAGTTGAAATTTCATGGTATTCATATGTGTAAACCGAATTAAAAGATACAGTCAGATATCGTTCTTTTATTTTGTGTTAATAAAATAAACTCTTTAAATTTAAAATCAATCAATAAGTTTGTCAATCATTAATTTCGTCTATGTCTAGACGAATAAATATTTCTTTTTAATTTAAAGCTAAATGTTGGGATCTTTGATTATTTAAATGTTCTGTCCGTTATCAAACCCAGTAAAGACCTTTGAGAGAATGAGATTTTTTGTTAAGACCTATGAACTGAATACCACATTATTTGGCGCCACAATGTGGCAGCATAGTTTGTTTACCATTACAGTTAGCAGCACAATTGTTATAAAAATTGTATACCACAATATATAACACATTATCTTTCTTCCTGATGAAGGGGGTTCAGGCCCTTGAAAATTTGAACTTACACCTATGCCAGATGGGACCAACAACTGATTTCAGGTAAGTTGGCATCGCTATCCCTCTTCCGATCCAAATGTTTTATCGTTATCTCTCTCTCTCTCTCTCTCTCTCTCTCTCTCTCTATATATATATATATATATAATTGCAATATTGGTATGGAAAGGAAACAGAGATAGGCTGTGGCTTACCTGAAAGTGAAGTGTGGTGTCACCATAAGGACCATATATATATAGATAGATAGATGGTGAGCATAAAGTATTGATTGAAACTGTTTATTTGATTATGCAATTCTGGAAGATTATGGTGGGCTGTAAGGTAGGGCAGACATGGCATCAGTTGTTACCACAAGGTTTGCAACCCGGCATAGGTGGGCAGGTGAGAGACTTGGCTTTGCAGGGGTGGCACACGTAAATTGTGGAGATTGGGTGGGTATCTGAAGGCAACCCTTGGGTAGTTGGGAGAATAGGTTTTAGATCAGGGTTAGATATCCATTCCAGTGTATGCTAAGCTGAGAATGGAATTATTTTTTTGTAGTCCAGGTAAAAAGGTGGTTGTGAGAGGTGGAATGGTGGACTACTTTTCTTGTTTTAGTCCAGAATGGGTGAGAGTGTTTGGAGATTTGATAGGACACGTGTTATCTGTTTTTGGAGGAGGTTTGTGGGATATTGAGGAAGGCATTGAGGATTCGGTTGGATTCCATGTGGAGCAAATGCACACTCCCCTGAGGGCTGGACTGTAGGGAGTGTTTTGTATCATTTGGCTACACCATTCTTCAATTTCAGGTCAGCCACAAACTGTTCTCTTTTCTTTATATACCAAAGATTTCAATTATTTTGACAATATAATATCCATACTTGTATTTAGATAGATTATTTACCATCCAAGTACTTTTTATGTTGATGTTGGTTAAAAATAAACTTCTTATGTGATCATTTCAACTATTTTGACATGTACTACACACTAAATTAATAACCGTTGATGGAAGTTAAATCTACCCTGTTGTTTTTGTGAAGATTGTTAGTTTGTGTCTTTACTTCTTATAAACCTATAAAGTAAGTAATAATCGTATTTCTTAATGGTTCCAATACAGGTGTTTTTTGACACACATCAGTTACAAAATCATTGATTTTGATTGCAGAAGCAGTTTACAGGTTATGAAATGAATGATTGATTGGTTACTATATTAATAAATGGAATATTAAATAATTATAATTCTTATTTCATGTCACTATCCTATCACATTAAATAAAAATGTAATAAAAGATATTCAAAATAGTTGTAAAAATATTACATCATAAAGTTAAATATAACACTGACAATTTATTTGCATATTTAGATTTTCTTGGTGAATTTGATGAATGTAGACTTCTCAGATATTGGTACCTGGATTATATCTTGGTGATAGTCACATGGCAACAGTGGTGGAGGTAGCTGTCAAAACATTTTTTACAAAAGATTAAACACTAAGTCACCTAACAACAATGGTGGAGTTAGCTGTCGAAGTGTTGTGTTTCACACAAGATAAAGCCCAGGTAGAATCTCGAGAACTCTACATTCTTTGACTATTTAGTTTAATTTTTTACATACCGCTTGAGAGTATGCTGACATGCATTGCTTTAGAACCTTAGGATTTTGTGATATATTGAAATAAGAAGATAAGTAAGCATTGCCCAAAATAGCCCATGATTGTCCATCATTTGGATCCAGTTGTACAGCTTCATGAGCACATTGCACCCCTTCTTCAACATTTTTCAGTCTTTCTTCTGGAGTTTTTACACTTTGTTGACGAAGGACCATAGACATATTCCTAAGAGATATTTTATTTTTACCCTGGAATAATTTGAGCATTAGTTAAAATCCATAAATATTATTAAGTAATTAAATATGTACAGAATCAAATACAACGTTAACATTAAATAAATAATTTCTATGGAGTAGTTATATAAGAACACACTACATCCAATTGAAGTTGGAAATTCATAACACTTGGTATCTCAACTTTGATCAGATACACAAAAATGGGAAACAGAAAATACACTGCCATTAATTGCAAGATGTTGATTCAGAAAACAATTAATTATTTCTGATAATGAAATGAGATTGTATTAGCCACTTGTCAGTAACATTATAAATTAAAAGTAAAATCTAACACTTCAAAATTATATGATTCTCACATATGCTTGTATATGAAAACTGGATAAATAAATATTCATTCATCAAAGAAGACTTTTGTTGGTAAAGTCAATATCTATGACTATATTTCAGTTTAACTTAAAGAGCAAATTTTACAGTATTCCAATAGTATATGTAATATTAAGATAAATAAAAACTAAACAAAATAAATGTTATTTTAATGGCTAAAAGATTTTAAAATAATAATAATAAATCAAATTGTATTATTTTCCTTTCCCCACCCCCCACCTTTTTTTTTCATGACCAGAAATATTTATACCGTGTTTGACTTACTTGGCTCAAAGCACCAGCAAAACAATTCCTAGCTTCTTCAACATCATCCTTCTTCCAGTAACATTCACCCAGTTCATTCCATGCCTCCACAAGTTTTGGGTCTAGCTTCAAACATTTTGAAAAGGCTTCTTCAGCCAAGATATTAAAGTTTGGAGTAACATTTAAAGCTCTGCCTTTTAAATAGTAAAACATAGCCCTGTTTGTCACTGTTGATGACCCTATGATACAATGAAAAATACAATTTAATTATCACCTTAAAATATAATTTGGATCTCATTCAAATGAGTGGAGTCAAATAAATTGTATTGCCACTGCATTTTAATGTTCTTCATGTACGATTTTTCATATAATATATTTATCAAGATATACATCACATTTCCTACTAATATACAAGAAGATACTTCTAACTAAAAGTTATTTTAGGAAACATACAATTGTAATTTTAAAATATTATACTTAGAATACATTCATAATGGAACACTTCTCAACATTCAGAATACAAAAGCAGTTCAAAATTAATACATTTGAATGAATATCATTTTCATACATCAATTTAAGAATTTTTAAATTCAGATACTGTTTTAAAATTATATTTATAATATCAAGTTCAAAGAGATATTACTATACACTAGAAGTAAACAATGTGGATAAATTAAGTTAATCTAAGTCTAAAAATGTGGTAACTACACAGGTATGGCATAGCTTATTATAAGGCATTTTATTTAATTAGATGAAGTTACTTTCAGTTCATTTATAGCTTGCTTACCAAATATATTTATATATACATATTAATAAGTAATTGTTACATTTAACTCCCTGAAAATATGGCACCAACAATAAAATTGTACATGGAAGAGAATAAGGCTTGGCTTCGAAAGCCAACCCGAGAATAATCTTTTGATTATAATATCACAGTACCTTTAAGCTCATCAAAAAATTTCATTACTTTTTTTAGCTCATCTTCAACATCTGAATTCTTCTGAGAAGCTTGAGTTATAGGATGGCTTTCAAAATAATGGTCTCTATATAAGTACAGAGCGCCTATTTTATCCTAATAAAATATAAAATAAGTTAATTACTACAATTCACATAATTCTAGACGTGTATGCGTTTATGCTATTTTATTTCAAGGAATATTACGACAGTTGAGGTTATGTTACTTGAAAAAGAAACGAAGATTAAGGCCTACAAATATTAATATATATGTGCAGAGGTTGTTAAATGTATATGTATTGTTTCTTACATTTAAAGTCTGCACAACATCGTCAGAAGTTAGTAAATTATTGTTAATTCCAGATTCATCACAACTGGTTGACATTGTATTTTTTTTTGTACGTTTACACACACTTCATCGAAAAAATAGTTTCATTTGCAGCAAAAGAATAGTAATTTCAGTTGATGGCTTAAATTTGAAGAAAACATATTAAATGGTCCTTAAAGACAGCACAATGCTCAATCTGATCAACTTTTTTTGTCTTCATGGATCGCGCAGCTTAACATGGCTTCTATAATATTTACGAATTCAGAATCTTGGGTTCCTACAACGATTGTGTATTCTGCATGCCAAATATAAAGTTCCAATATTTTGATGATATTTGTTAATATTTCGCTGACAATTAATGCCAGTGCGCTGTCAGTGGAGCGCGTGTGCGTGCCTTGTGCCTGGTATATAGGCGGCGGTGGCTCCCAAAATGCAACAGTGCGATCGAGAAAGCAAGGTTGTGAGGAGTACGCCATTTTATCTGTTTTGTGTCACAGCTCCAGCTTTTGTGTGTCCGATTCGAGTGAAATTTTTTGTATATATTTGAGCCATTATGCGACCGAAACTCACATAGACGACATGGATAGGTAACATGGTACATTTCAAGTCACAATTTGCGGAACAATAAGTCAGAATGGCGTAACAACAAGTTTTATTAAGTGCTGTGTGTTGAATGTTGCTCACTTTCCGTCTGCTGTCACCAGCTGCTTGGTGCTGCGAAAGGAATCTTCCTGGATAATACGCCATCCTCCCTTACGCTTACAATTAAATCTATAAAATATCCACGATGAGTTCTAGAAATATACCTGCAGATAAGGTAAGATATTATGCAGCCGCACCCTTCATCTTGATTTTAATTTTGTGCTAGTTAACGAAACAGGTGTTCAAAAAACATTATAAACGAATTAATTTAACTGTGTCATTCCTTTAACGCATATCCTCTTACTTCTTCAAATTGTGTCGTGACACTTTCTCATTTATATTTTGCTTAGTAATGCTCATTCTGTGTGCTCTTGGTATATTAATAAAATTCGTCTGCTAGGTTTCGTGTTATTAATATTTGTATTTTAATTATGATTAAAAGCATCAATATGATGTAGACGTCACATCAAATGACGAACTGTTGTTCGTTTCAAATGTAGGTCATACTGTATGCCAAGAGTAAACCCAACTCATCGCTTATGATACATAATAGTTTTTTAAAAAAATCTTTAAATGACCCGTTTTTTCCAGCGCATAATTGCTTCTGCTTAGCATTTATGGAGTAGCCAGATAAATGCAAACGTTCTTTTCGTAGAGGTCGAAGACACAATTTAGGCACAATTTTTTCTATTGATTTGTTCAGTTTTATGGATTATATATTAACTGAGAGGATTGAACTAATTTTGATCACTGCATCAGTCTAGAGATTAAAGTTAGAGTAGCTTTGTATTTGACGACTGGTATGTATTTACTTGGAAGTTTTTTCTTTTTCCGAGCAAACTGAAAGATAGATGATAGTTGTATATATAAAGTATAAAATGAATGCATTCTAGTGAACAGTGTATCGTGTACTGTCGCTTCCACGCAGTATTGACCGCTAATGCTTGCCTTGCTCTGCAATGCCGACATTGGCGTGATCTAAATAACACCGCTTTGTTGGCAAATAACGCTATCTGCACCTGTTCATTGTGCGGTTACTGAGGTCAAACACGCTCCTGTGATCTCATTTTAAAAGTTTTACACTCGTCTCAAATTTCTGATAAAGGTTAACCCAATATAATACCTACAAGGAGAGAAATGTTTCATTATTTATAACGGCATGTTTATATAATACGAACATAAGTATAATTTCAACACGGTTGAAATTATACATAATATTATGTATAAAGTGTGCATCTTAAGATTTCGTGGTTTAAATTTGTATAAATATATTGAATTGCATCTTTTTATAAAGCGTGAGAATGTGGGTCTCTATACGAACTATATTAACAAGTAATATGCGAACGATCAGCTTCGGCAATATCATTGATTACATCGATTTCGTAACAGCTGTAGTAATGGCAGGCTGTGTTCAAACAAAGAGCGTATACCTAGAAGAAAATATTTGCCAGTACTATTAAATGTTTTAAGAAATTCGTATTAATGTAATATAAAAATGTTAACATTTAAATAGTTTTTAAACCTCGTAGTGGTAATTTCAATATTCTAAAATGTTAAATATAACTTATTGCGGACATTACGAAATAGTACGGCTATGTTAGATTAACTTTGCGTGTTATTTTAGAGCCAAGTAGGATCCTCACGATATGTTTTTCCTCCGCCTTTAAGAAATCTGAATTTAATGTAAGTAATGTAATCAATTAGATTTGCAGAGGAATGGTAAAGAATGCAAATTCTGCTAGTATTTGAGGGAAATGCTTTGTAGGCTCAAATCCTTTATTTTAATCTTGTGGTTGTTAAACAAAATCGTGCAGTCTGCTGGATGCCACTGTTTCTTCAATTTATTCTTGAAAGGGCGACGACGATGTCCTTGGTGATTTCGTTTTAATTTGGAGTACATTCATTGAACAAGAAGAGAACAATAGCTGGCATCTTTTGTTCCATCAGTTGGTTCCATTGGTTGGTTTCTTACAAATCCTGTTTTAGGTAGTTATTCTTTGCCTTAGCAGAGCTCGCTGTGAGGGTAAGGGTGTGAGGAGGGGCGTGGAGGCTGCTGATCAATTCCCGGTCCTTGCCGCCCCTTATTTAAGGGTGCAACAAAGAAACTGGGAAAGTGATGGTTCTGCTCTTGTGTTGGTCGACATGATCGCGACCCCGATCTAAGTATTCGCTCTTGGGACGAACTGTCTAACTGAATGTGATCTAGAATGACATCACTTTCGTTTGATGGAATTTAT
The DNA here is from genome assembly GCA_037074705.1 of Zhengitettix transpicula. Classification (NCBI taxonomy): domain Eukaryota; kingdom Metazoa; phylum Arthropoda; class Insecta; order Orthoptera; family Tetrigidae; genus Zhengitettix; species Zhengitettix transpicula. The sequence goes on along the minus strand of CM073593.1, from coordinate 29,254,856 downwards.
ATCAATTCTGTGATGGAAAATAATTTGCCTGTATTGCGCAGGAGTATTATATGACAACGTGAATAAGTGAAGTATCGCGTCGTACTTCATTCGCGGCTGTCAGCGCAGCATAGAATCGTGTCATACATTGATTAGCGCAGAGCGCGTCCAATTTCAGTCTCGTCTTCGTATTACGTGCCTCTAAATGGGTTCCCCGTTCCCTTAACGCACTGTGTGTCAGCCCTCCTTCAATCCTTCACTCAGTTATATAGAAATATTTTTGGAAGGCATTTTCACTTACATTTACCATTATCCGTTTGTTAAACTATATTTAATCTTGATAATAAGAAAGATAGCCAAATACACACGAAATATATTGATAATATAAATACCTCACAACGTTTCTGGAAGCCTTGTCGACTTTTGCCAATTGACTTGTGCAGTTGTGTCTCTAGGCTCTTGCGTTTTCTCTGCACCTGAAGAAAGGAACGAGGCTTCCAGAAACGTTGTGTGGTACTTATATATTGCTACTACTTTTGTCTATATTTGGCTATCTTTCTTATTATTAATTTTCACTCAGACATAATTTTTCAGTTTTTATATGTATGATTGTTTCGAGAGGCGGAAGTGCTTGAAAAGGTTCGAATTCAACCATTTGTACAGCAAAAATTGTTATTCTACTGGAAAAGAATAAAGATTCCGAACTTTGGGACTCCTCAAAGCACCTGTGTGTGTGTAGACGTACTTCGTTTAGAATGCATACGTGAGATGCCATATGCATTTTTGTATCATTATTTAACCTACACTAAAATATGCGGAGTGAAAGTTCTGATTCCTTTAGTTATCAGATGGTTTATTGACTCGCTTCACGGTCTGTTGGTTTCTTATTGAGTAAGTTATCAACTCCTAGTTTGGAACGCAGTTCGGGATATATTACATTAGATTCATCCATTTTTTGCGTGTGTACTAGTAGTATTAAACCATGAGAAATATTTGTTAAAAAATAGGAAATTCAGCTTGCAAAGAAGATGAATCATTGATTTCAGCGAAATGGTTCACACACAATTTTGTAATGTTTCCGGGATTTATAGATATAGAGAAATCCTTCGCTCAACTGTTTTTAAATGTTTTCTAAAAAAAATATGCGACGTTTTCGCTTTAAATATATTTACGTAAGAACAATGAAAAATTATCAGAATACCAGTTGAGGGTGTAATTTCACGTAGATAACGTAAGGTGGAAGTCATTACGTGAACGATCTAAGTTTGGTGAGAAATCTAAACTATGAATTGAATCGGGTGATAAGTAGGGTGGATATCAGATTGCAGAAACGCTGATGACGATTGAACTTCCTGAAACCGTTCTTATTGTTAAGACTATTCTAGCAAATAATCTCCTTGTTTGGGTGAGACTTATCATTCACTTCCTAGTGTGAGCGTAGGCCGTACGCGCGTGACTCATCGTCGCTTCCATATTTGCGCTGTGTTGTGTCGACGTAGGCGTACATACACGAGCCCACGCTCATACTTGCGGTCTTCTCATGGGTATTTTACAGTTTATTAAGTGTTCACGTGCAGAGTGATTGGTCCGCATCTTTTGGACGACTAACAGACTCGAGGCTTTTACAGCAAGCTTTACGGTACTCCGTGACACGCACGTCGAGTTCTGTTAGAACATGTCGCTACTGTTTTCTTCTTTGTAAAACATCGAAAACGGGTACCGGAAACCTGTAGATAGCCAACAGAAAGGATACGGTTTGGTCAAATTCGTAGATTTAACAACAGATTCGGGTTTGTGAACCAGAAATTGTTATTCTTTTTATGACATGAAGAATGTTTTTCCCGAAGTATCAATCCTAGAATTCGGTCCTTCATTGCGATAAAACTAAATGATGGAAATCCCATTTCGAGTCATTGAAAGGTGAACTAGCAGACGAATGAAAGAATTCAACTGAAAATAGAAAATGGTAGGAGACATTTTCGTCATATTTTAAAATATAACACCTACGCTTCCTATTTATGAATTAATTAGTTCTGTCTGTCTAATTAAGAGAAATTACGCTACTATATATTTTCTTTATCCGCACTATTTACAATTATCTCAGAATTATTTCATTTTATTTGCGTTTTATGAATCTGACCTAACTGTCTTGAGCATTTCAGGTTTTCCTCGTAACACGTTATATATTATTCGAATTAGTCATACCGTACATCGTAACTATTGCTATTGACGGTTGTTTGTTTTTTACGGTTAAGGGCAAATTTTTCCAAGAATTTAAATTTTGCGAGTGATAAACGTACTGTAATGTTAATGTTTTGGACAAATTCTTTGATTTATTGTCTCTTTTGTCGCCATTTTGATGTACGCAGTCTTCATTTGTTATCCATTTACCCGCCCTGAGGTTATTGTATGTCTCTTGAAAAGTCATATTTCATCAATTGATTTTTTAATAGTGACCCTTCCTTATTACCACCAAGCTCTAAATATTCTACTACTAGTACGTCCAGGGAGGTCCGCCGACATTTATCTGTTTTTCGTAATTCAAACTTTAATTTTCGTAAAATTAACGAATTTTTTGATTGGAGTTTCCACTTGTCCGAAAGGAGAAAGTTACGCCACTAAGAATATTAAAGTGTCTCGAACAACATTCATTCAGCGTTAGTATGCTGTGGAACGTTGCACAAAGTGATAGATTAGCGTCAACAACCTGAAAAATTTTGGAATGAGGCTGTGTGGGAAAGTTGTCTTTTTTGAGGACAGTCTCACATTTTTGTAAGACGTTTATATTAGAATTTGTATTGCTATTGAGATCGCTTTTAGTACCTTCATGACAGTGATTTTTGTGTACGCCTTAGCTGCAAGGTAGCACTTTCGCAAAATTTTGTTGAATGAAATTATCGGAAAACCCGACTGTGTCTCGTTAGCCGCTCTCGATGTAGCTGCAGTGTCGTCCTCTGTCTTGCAGTAGAGTTTTTAATTGGAGGAGAAGCAAAAATGGCAAGTCTAATTTGATGTTGCAGTGCCAGGAGAGAGTTGCTTTCGTATGCTGGCTGTCATGAATATACAGCAGCAGCGGAGTCTAACAAGCCCTCCCTCCTGGGGGAAAAAAAAAAAAAAAAAAGAACAGGACACCTTGTCTGTCCAAACGGGGAAGCAACGTTGATAGGCTGTCGTGATCGATCGTTAGAAACCAGTTGTAAAAAGAGGTAACAAAACCTGGCTATACTATTCGCATTCATGAGGAGGTTCTCTGCAACAAAGCGTCTCTCTACCTGGGGTTCGCCCGCCCACACAAAGGAACTGCTTTGCAGGACTCACAGTACTATGCTCTGTAATTGCCTTTGATAATTATTTTTAGTACCTTGCAACTAAAAAGAGGGAGTGCGGTGAAGAATCGTATTGCGCAAAGAACAGTTTATAAATACTACGGAGATGCTTCGCAACTCTCTATTCAGCTCTGTTTATATGCGCAATAAAGGCCGCTAACGGCACAAGCAAAGTTACTCACAGGCGTCGGATTACCTACCTTCTTTTACTAGAGAGGGAAAACAACTCTTTCCTCCTCATAGAAACAGTTATTTGCCATAAGCATAATCGGGCACGATTCACGCGTACCTCTTTAGCAATGTACATCCCCCCCCCCCTTATTTATGGTTAAAACACACAAGTCCGCGACGGAAATTTTCCCTGGTCCCTAATTCTCTTTGTTAAAGCCTTAATTTCTATACCTAGAGAATGTTTTATCAAAATATATCTTCTGTAACTGCGAATACCGAAAACTGAATGACGTCGCTGAAATGAAAGCTTTGATTACCGTCATCCTTTACCATGGATGGTTATTTTTAATATATTTGCCAATATCCGCTCTAGATGTGGGCCTCAGGCAAGAGAGATCAATAAGCTTTTCTTCATCTGCATATATATATAAACAAATGTAACTTTTTATCCGAAAAACTTGTAGCGTTACACACACTAGGTGTGACTGTAGTGGCAGTATGGTCAGGCAATGTTTGAAATGAATCGTAAAAATGGGGTAGTCGCTGTTGTTCGCAAAACAAGTTCCAAATTTTCTCGAAAGAGAACGAACTTGTGATAATTTAATATACCTGAATAAATGTTTTAATATATATTTACCTGAATTCATAGGCACTATTTATGATGAAAAAATTAATGTTATTTGGAACGTAAGAAGATAACAATTGTTTTCAAAAATTTGCGAAAGTATTTGGTCTGGATTTTCGTGTTAATCTGTACATTTTGTGGCAATAATACCAGGAAATGGTATGAGCAGAATGGCATGAGCAGGTCCGCGCTTGCAAGAGCGAGGCTTTCAAACTTCTTAATTTCTATGAAGAAATACTTCTCTAAGCGTCATAATTGCGATTCTATTCGTCCTGGACTATAAGATTTAGTTGCAAAGAGAATGGGATCTTACGTTTTAACGGGATCTAAGAAGTAGGTTCAGGCTTGTGGTGATCTGATAACGGGAACCGCTCATGACAAAATTGAATTCACATGTTTGGAATGAACCTTGAAGCTATAATAATTCTTCCATTTCTATATTTTCTTTATTGGCAGCCGTATCGTCCTGATCGTAATCGCTTAGGCTGGAAATTTCTTGTTGGAAACAAATTAAGAAGTAATGGAAACTGTTAAGGGAGCGCTTGCTATTCAACCTCTCGCTTGTTAATCATAACATAGGTAACTGCTAGACAAAAGACTCTAAAGTGTACATACAACATCAAAGACCTCTGTGTAAATGAACTACCGGGAACTGTAATCCAACTAACCAAGACGGGCCAACTGTAATCGTCTAACTGTTCTTCACCTCGTGGCTTGCGTCTGTACCTAAAATCACTGTTCCAACAAATTTCAAGCTAATAATGTTGTAGAAATACGTTAAACTGGTGTTGCTTACAAAAACTTGAGTTTTTGAACTTTTTGAGTTACCATGAACTATAATATGTTGTACAGTTATACGCTTGACAGAATTTTCTGGTTTATCGGTTTCAATGATTATGGCGTAATGGGATGTTTAAATTGGCCTTCTTCTCTTCCTCATTCTGATTGTAGTGAAAATACCGGTCAATGTACTTGTTGCGATTCTAGCACAAAGGACAGAACTATAACAATTTCATTGATGGAAAATAAAACCAGTTTCCTGAACATATTTTGAATTACAAGTGAAAGAAGATATTTGAAATTAAATATTATTTTTTTAGTTTGATCCACCTTGCTCCTTTTTGTAGTATTTTTTTTATAAAACGTGACTGAGAAAAGTAGTGTAAGATACAGATTTTTGGGAAGCCTTGCAATTAAATTGTCGCTCGTTTTTATACAACAAATTTGCTTACACGAAAGACTGGAAGGTTTAAATTTGTTAAATTAGTTAAAGTTGCAGCTGTTCAGGATATTCGGGAAAAAATGGTGGTCTGAGGCACAGTTAGAGGAAATCACCTATAATTAACGACAGATGCGTGTCTTGACAAAGAGTCATGGACTTGAGACGAGCAATGGGGTGGGAGAAACCTAGTCTGCAAAGGACAAATCGAAGTTTAACGCTAGATTAGTCAGTTGTATGGACATAATTGTGTGTATGATTTTCCGGATATATATCAAAGTGATAAACCATTGAGTCTCATTTGGATCTACAATGCATTCACGAGAAAGTATTAACGTTTTTAGAACCCAAACTAAATAAAATTGTACGATGGGACATATCTTAAAATCGAGTGATTTTGGCATGGTTTAACGTTCCATGAATCAGCGAATCCGAAACCGATTTCATCAGAGAATTCCTATCTGTCTCGCTGACTTCTTCGCTCTTCATCGTTGATACGCAGCTCGCGAGAGGGTTCAGAGCGATACAAAACAGCCATCTTGAGATAAAATGTCGGACAGTCCAAAGTATTTTTTGTTCTGATATTCACAATTAAGGTGTATTACCGAATTCGATGAAACTCTGTCGTTCTGCTTCGGCAGAGATTAGTTTGGTTAGCAGAACAATGACTGAATGGTTTTTTGTGAAGTGGTAAATTTTCATCCACCATTTGATAATGTTAAAACTTAAAACTCAGTCATTCCAAATTCCTTTTTTTATGCAGTGAAAATGTTGGATGCCAAGATAGGCGAGAAGATAGCAGTACCATAATCTTATAGGTAAAGCCAAAAATTAATATAAAAAATTTCATAGGGAACAATGAGTCATATGTAGCATGTTGAAGATAAAAAGATAGACCAAAGCCAGGTTCTGTCAATAGACTAATCTGTGCCAAGAGCTCATAATGGCGTGTGCAATATTTGAATTCCCGTATGAATGTTGTGCACCAGACTAGCTATTAGTTACGATTAAATTACCATATATATTATAATCAAATACATTTACAGAAAATTTTGTGTACAAGTACTGCTAGAATTCAAGAGTTGAAAAATTAGTTATGTTGCTAAACTGTGGTCTTTATGTTTTGTGGATTTCCGTAATTACATTTAAAAATCCACATAAAAGCAGAAGCATATGTGATTAGCGAAGGCTTCATTCTTCGTACGGTAATTTAAAATAAATGGAAAATATCTGAGGTTTATGAGTAGAACCCTAGCTTAATTTGACCCATTTCTGCGACGTACGGGACGATGGATTAGATACCGCGCTATTTGAAAATAAAACACAATAATTCAATATATTTAAAACTACTAGTAAATATATTCTCATCCAAATAGAAATTAGTCGGTTTTGAACACTTATCTTATAATACAGACATTGACTATTAACATCGCTTTATAATATAGTTCCACGATTACTTCTTATTCTGTCCCAACGACGTTCCAATAATTTGAAACTAGTTGGTTACTAGTTTATGCATTTAAACAAGAGTATGTTTACACACGCTGAAAAAACAAATTACCTATGACAACCAGTTTATAGAATTCATATACACATTAAAGAAAAATAATTATATCGTTTAAATTAATCATTTTATTTTTCATTGCTTCAAAAACACCTAAATTTGACACGTGAATATGTAGTAATAAAGGGTAAGGTCGTGTATTGGATAACTATCATAGGACTACTTCTTTTTTTTTAAAAAAAACAAGCTGGTTAAAAGAAGTCCATAGTAAAACTATCCCAATTTACAGGTCCTGTTATATGACTTGTTCGTTTCTGCCTTCGTGTTCTCCGTGATATAGTAAAATATTAAGATATTTTCCATTATCAAGACGTGGATTTACTATCAAAATCATTTAATGACTTGTGGTTTGAGGTACCATTCTAGTAAAAGAAAGAACGTTCCTTGAATGCTACGAGCATTGCATATTTGATATCTAGAGCTTATTCGACTTTTATTAGCATTACAAGGATTTTAACGAGCAATGCCCTTTTTGCAATATTAACTCAATTTCTTGTTTTTATTTTACAAATATGATAATAATAATCCGGATAATGCTAAATTTAAACCTTTTCTACAGCGACATGCGAACCTTAAACATCTTTTTCTGATAGTTATGCTTTATTATCATAACGCGAAACCTAGGGGCGGGGAGCATACTTCACAGTGACCTCCCATATCTCTCGATATGAAGCAAAATTAAAATTTGACCCCCGTTAGACAGGAAGCACGAACCTTCTGTTTCGTCAGAATGCCATGGCCGTATAGCTATCAGCCAAGAGTAAATAATTGTCATACGTTTTACTGTTATAATCTGTTCTCTGGAACCAATCTCCAAGTTATTTACAATTGCATATTGTGAATTACATTCTAAAATAAATTTAAAGGTTTTTTTGCCCCGTCTAATTTAATAGTTGTAATTGAAACTAAATTTTAAGTTAGTCGTGAGTTGGACAAACCCGACTCCAGAAACACAAAAAAATCAGAGCGTTCTTACTGGTAGTGAAAATACTAACACTGTGTTTTATAATGAAAGACTTAGTACTTGTTTCTAGAATTTTCATTAATGACGCATTTACATATTCGCGTATCGTGTTTGACGATATCTCAAATATTGAAATATTTTATTTCCATTTTTTTAAGATATTCAGTAAAACCCATTTATTTAATTTCTTACAATATCAGAATTTTGTGTTTTTACATATACTGTAAAATATTTTCCCATTATTATTGCCCGTTAATATTACTATATATGTATCTACTGAGAAAGGAAAAATACTTCCGCGGTAAAAAATTTTATAAACAGGACTTTGGAGCGAAACAGGTTAAGCAACGGATTTTTCTTGGAGCCGGAGCACGGAAATTTGTACTGCTGCACTGCTCCGATATATATTTGTTTACGTTTTACATAATCGAAAATTAAAATCACTATGGATAGTAATAATTTCCCCGAGGGACTTTTGTGGTTTGTATGAGTAAGACACCACTCACTACGTTCACATTAAGTAACGAAGGACTGCTAGAGAAATAGCTCAGAAGATTAGTGTGTCGACAAGGCAGGATGCTGTTCGTCATTTAGTAATATAATAAGTACAGAAGAGTCTGCTCGCTTCAATCTAAAACAAATCTTAAAATGATATTTACGCTATTTAGAGCTAGATTCTGCAACCCGCAGAAACAGAAATTTTCTTACCATCATTGTACAATTTTGGAAGGAGAAATATCAGAAAACTGAAATAAAAAAAATTAGTTTTCGTTGATACTGAAGGAAAAAATAATTCTATGTGTGAAACAATGAAATTAAATAAAACATTACAGGTGCTGTAAATCAATTTGACGAATCAACGTGGACAACTACTAATTGTGATTTGGCTTAAGAGCGAGCAAATGTTTAACTCTCACAGCCAACCTGTAATATAAGAAATATAGATTCCGAAGATGATTTTTAAAAAGTATTTTATAAAATAGGAAATAGACTTCGAATTTCCACTATACATAATAAGGTTGACAACACATTTAGAGGAAATGTATTCGAAGCCGTTGATCATTATCCGGAAAAGTAAGCATACCAACTTCTCAAACAAGTTAAAATGAAAAAAATTACGTCTGGTGGAAAATAATGAATAAAAAAGTTAGCCAATTCAGACAAAAAAGTGATAATATAAATACCACACAACGTTTCTGAGATCCTTATCCCTTTCGTCAGGAGCGAAGAAGAGCCGAGAGCGACCCAACTGCCCAAAACTTGTCAGTTGACAAAAACTGCACTTGTCAGTTGACAAAAACTGACAAGTTCAGTTGAGCCGGACTCTGCTCTTGTTCGCACCTGACGTAAGGAACAAGGATCCCAGAAACGTTGTGTGGTATTTATATTATCAGTTTTTTGTCTGAATTAGCCAACTTTTTAATTCATCCTCAAACAAGTGTTGAGCATCTATTTTCCGGATAAAGTTTAATTTTAAGTGATTAATATGCAGTCATTGAAGGACGATTTACTGTCTCCCATTTTATTTATGGGCATCAACGAATAATATATATTATTTTTGTTTATTATTTTAAATTTAAATTGTATTGCATTTTTGAATTATTTGTTTGTAAAATTTTAGCTTGTATGTTATTAATGTTATTAATAAATAAATTAATGTAATTCCTATAAGAAAATTTTAAATGGAGCATCGAGCGGAGATGGAGGAAATACTTTTATGTCGGAGCGGAGCAACTAAAAAACTGGCCGCTCCAAAGATCCTGGTTATAAATCGTGTCACTATAATCGGTTAGATGATAGTTAAATTGTTAGCACTTCATTTATTGTCCAGTTAGATACTCGAAAATCGATTTTGTACTACACGCTACATAAATATGATTGTAAAATATAGCATTTTACTGGTATTTATTATGTACATCATAAAAAATAAAATCAAGAAAGGAAAGTTAATTATCGATTTTGGAAACTGAGCAAAAAATGTAATGGGAGGTCCTGTTTTCTTTCATGGCCAATAAGAGTCAAATATCGATATAAAAGGTATATTGCTGGTTGCATGGGGCGCTCAATTTTTGTAACGAATGTACATGCAGCAAGTGTCTATGTGCTTTTCCAAGTTTTCTTTTTCTTGAATGCCCTTCTTATTTGCGATATTTTCGTACTTCTAATAAAACCTAGTTATATTCTCTCATTTGTTTCTATACCACGGAAATGGGGTCTACACTGAGATAACGTCTACTTGAAACAAACAATACCTGAAATGTCCGATAACAGAACATACAGTAGCCTCGTGTAGCGTCACGTTAAAAAATATGTGGTCACTTGAACACCACTCGCCTTAGAGATAAAGAGGTGCATGCACTGTAGTCGAAGATCTATAGTTGCAATTCGTTTGCTTGTTTATTTAATCCAGCCTGTAAGACACAATACTACACAGCATATAATACTGAGGCAGATTATTTTTAGAAGAAGCAACTGCTTATTATTATAATAGGTCCTGTAGGATAAAAATTAATTAATTACGTTGAATGTAAGACAGTAAAGTAAGTTCTCAGAGTATAGTGCATAGCGAATGATTGCAGGTATTTGTATCTCAGGGTTGCTTCACACACGGAGAACTACAAATTAGCGTTTCCATCTTGTGATTAAAACCTTTAACGTTCTCTGCTGCGATAGGAGATCCTTATTGCACTATTTTTTTAACTAAGTGAAACTAGTCACGATTGGATTGGATTTATTGTTGATCTTGTGTAACACGAATAATTACAAAAAAATTTAATTTTCCAAAATATACTTGGGCAGGTGGTTAATGGATCGAAAGTTACTGGAAATGTATTTGCCCACTTTTTTAAAACAAATTTTCCTCAATTACCTTTCATTTCTGTGCAAATTAGACTAATAATGAGCTTTTTCCTGACTGCTGCTGCAGTGCATCGCACAATATTGAGACATTCCAGTTTTCACGTCTGAGCTACTACTTTTCAAGGTACTGATAAATTCTGGTATAAAGGTTACTGGAACCATACAATTTAGACTTTCGTCCCATGGTCATCGCAGTGGAAAGTGGCATCTGAACTTCTAAATTTGGTTCCCTAAAATATATGACCCATGCAGTTATATGTACACTCCCTCACGCATACCTTTATTACGTCTCCCATTTAGATATTAGCAAGTGATTATTGTTCTGGAACTCGTATTTCTACTGTATGTGTTTCGAGCGAACGTTACAATATCACTTGATTTAGTGAATTTATTACCCAGTGATTGCGCGGACTGTTTTCCGTAAGCACCTAAATATACTATGCATTGGAACCGTAGCCTACTGGTTTTGAATAAAGCTAAATTAATGGATATAGTAAGTAATAACATTGCTAAAAATTGTTTGACACATTTTGCTGTGTCCTATATAGTGTTTATTTCCACTCTGGTATTGAGATCAGGATCCTGTGCTGTACACGGTGATCGTCTGGAAGTTTGTACAACTCAGGTTATGGTTTCGATTTCCGTCACAACAAAATAGCAACGCTCTCGAAATCGGAAATCGAGGTCAGTCTGATATTCGTTCAGGACCTCAAGATTGCGTTTAGACCCAACATTCAACAACACCTTTAGTGCCGTGACAAATATTTTGTATCGCACAGAATAATCACCCCTAATATCCTTTACAAACATTTTTCATTTTCTTTGATAAGTATATTTCGGCGTCCTTCAAGTGATAATACTGTCCTTGTCCGGGTAAGGAAGTGTGGCCACGACACGGAAATTAACGTAGATAATTCGGAATACTTCGAGAGGTCTTGTATTTTTATGTATATTTGGTGCGTGAGACTGTTTGAACTAGTTGGCTCCGTGCCCGAGACGTCGAAGTGGGTCTGTAATCCTGAATAACCCACAGAACATCGCCGCGAGTTTTCACGAATTGTTCCGGCGAAAGCTGGGAAGGAGTCCAAATACAGGCCATCTTCGTCTCCCTTCCTTACAACTTTCACTCCATTTCTTAACGTGCCATCTGACAGTGGCCTTAATATAGTCCTCTATTTCACAGAACACTAGCGGAAATTTTTTAGTCACGACTTTGAACCTCGGTACATCTTCAGGGCTTTGAAGTCGCATGATAAGGCTTTGTCATATACATGGGAATGATTGGCCATGTAGTAGACTATGTTCTATGCTAGTGTTGTAAATGAAAGTGATTTGAATAAAGAATCGACACAGCTAACGCGTCTTCGGGGAGTCCTAATTAGCAAAACCGCATACCTCGGCTCGTTTGCTCCCTGAGGAAAGGACTTTTTAATGGCCTAAAAATTGGCGTCCGAAATAAATATGTATAGCATAACGTCAACCTACCTGGGAAGCGATTACGGACTACACGTGATCCCTTCCGTCGGTTGTCTACGCAAGGAGGGCGTGGTCTAAAACCATGCTTTGGGTTCTTGGGCCGTGGGAAAACTGATCGCCTTGCTATATAACCAGGAAACTATCAAGTAGTGCGTTGCAGGATACTGGCTGGTCCAAGGTCACCTTGTTAATCTTCCATGTAAACGCCAGAACCTTCTATCACATATTCTGTGTCATAGGTCTCGAACATTTTGCAATTTATTATGATGCCGGTTGATAGCAGACATTTTTCCTCGATGGGGCGCTCATTTCCATAGTGTAACTAAATTCTGTCGCTTAATGCGAATTTCTACGATCGTCTTAGTGGCAAAGGATAGTCATTTAAAATTAATACTTCCATTCTGACTACTTTATACGTTTCAACGATCTGAGCCATTGCACTTTAAAATGTAGATACAGCGTTAGAATTATTTGTTATATATCAGTGATATTATTCTATGAATATAAATTCATGAGGATGTCGTTCACGAAGCGTACGTATAATGTATCAAAATGCAAGTGTCTTGCGTATTTGCTTAATACGAACGCCTGAGGGTCAGAAAGACTGATATTACGAAGTCTGGTGCAACAAAATTATTTGAAATTGGCAGAAAAACCGTCAGAATATTTATTTAGAAAGGTGAAAAGCTTCATATAAAACACAAGTTAAAATTCCATCTAACGAAACTTTTGTTAATGACAAAGGAAACAGGCTGATTTTATGAGGAATAGCATTATTATTGAATTCAAAATGTAAAGAGAATTAAATTTAAGTGCTCAAATGTTTGATAAGTTTAGATTATGATTCAAGTTAAAATCTTCTAACCAACAAAATTCTGAATTGATATAAACTGGCTACAACAGGGAGACCGGCAAAATACACTAGTCTCAGACGTAGACCTTGTTGAACCTTTTCTCAGTTGTCGAGTTTCTAGGAGCGACTGAATATATGTAGGCCTTGCCAGGTACGGTAATGGAGTAGTACAAAGTTGAAAAAGCTTTGTAGGCTGGTTCTATTTTAACCATATTTGCTGCAGAAATATATATAGGCCCTATAAACAACCATTTCGAATTTCACAATATTTGAAGTATCTAGTATTATAACACATATTGTATAACATTCCGTTGACCTCTTGCCCATAAATAGTTTCCGTTAGCATTCTCGGTTAGTAAATGATAAACCGAAAACATCAAAATTTAAACATAAGCATTCTACCAGAAGTCTTCATCTGTTTAGGGAAGGAGGGGAAAAGCGAAACCGAGAGGACTACTATTAGATAAGTTATTCGCATATTAAGACAATGGTTTAACTAGCTGAAATAAGATAATTTTTCTTCAATAACGGTGAAAAGCGAGTCTCGAGTAAATAAATAGTGTATAATGATGGATTGATTCTTCCAAGGGGTTGATATAGTTAATATGTATGGAAAATTATGTATTTGTTGAAATGTCGTAATTAATAATTTAAATATAGTAAAGATAATATGTGGCTGGATTACTCGATTGATGTATTTATGAGTAATAAAAGATAAATCGTTGAGAACCTTGTATGATTTTAAGTTGAATACCTCATGGTTCTAAAATTTGGACAAATAATTATATTTGAAAATCTATTATTATTTCAATTTATTGATCTAAACGTTACGCTTTTTACTGCCCATCGGATAGTGTAATGAACGTTCTCCAACTATGACGACGGACGAGGAGCGATAGGTGAGAATGCTGACCGAACTCCGCGATCAAAATATCATACTCAATATTTTAGTTTCTAGTTCCTTTTATTTTTTCTGACACGTAAGTATAAATATGAATTTTAACGCATAAATTCGGTGGAACTTATTGTAATTGCATTGTCCTTTTTGGGATAGCTAATTTGTTAACCTTGGTCAGACCATTTCATTTTATTTCAATCCATTCTTAACGCACTGTAAATGTTTATAAATGTTGAAGAGAGAGTTTACCCGTAGAGAAAAAAGTATTTACGTTTCACTCTTCTCTTCATTACATTTTTGAATGAGTTATTCCTGCAGTTGTGGGAGACACAAGATTGCCTCTTTTTCCCCTTCTCACTTATATGTAAATGAGTACATGGTGTTGAGGGTTTCCCTCGCCTCCATCCCCGCCACGGATTTTTTCTGCTTCTTTCTTTAACGTGGCCTACATTCACCCTCATCGTCTAATTTAAGCTGAACACGCTTCTGCACTAACGCGTGGAAGGGGGCGTAGAAAAGCTTCCCATGCTACTTGGGATCAGTCACAGTAATTACCATAGGCTGTCTGCATTCCTCATACCTACAAATCACAGGTCCAACTTGTACTCCTTTTTTATAACCATCTACGTAGCTATTGAAATTTGATCTGCTACTACTATCGCCTGAATTTATACAAAAATGATTAATGGTTTTCAAGTCTGTCGCTGGTTTTTATTTATATCCACCACATGAAATACGTCATGCAGCAAATCATCTGAAATGAAGCGACGCGATTTCCTCGGCTCACGTGAACAGCCGGTGACACTTTGCAAGACTGATTCACACAGCTTAAGATTTAAATTAATTTGAATTAAAGTCAATTTAATTTAAATTCATGTCCTCTACGACATGAGCTTGTAGAAAGCTTTCTATCTATTCTTGAATTTAAATTAAATTTACATCCTAGTTTTCATTATATTTTCTCGTATAATAATATTTATTAGAAACTTAATAGTGCGCACACAAAAGATAATGACAACATGTATGAAACTGCTGGACAACAGACAAGGCAATAGAACCTTAACTCTAAATTTTACTCATTATTTGTTTACAAAATTATTAAAAACTGTCCAACCCTGAAGAGGTCCCAAAACAGGACGAAAGTTTGTAAAAATAATTTTTGTTAATAAATGTTATACTTGTGGTCGTATACTTATTTTAATTCAAGCCTTTGTTGTCCTGTCAGTAGCACGGGTTATGCACTGTAAGCTGTAAGTAAAATTTTACTAAAAAAAACTCTTTGCAACCCTATGACAAATAAAGCGCCTTTGTTTTTTTTACGTATTTTTAAAATAGATTCTAATAAAATTCCCAGCTAATTGAGTGTCAGATTTAAAGCAAAAATTGTTTAAACATATGACCATAGGTTATTTGTCTGCGTTCCAGTTTGCACCAGCATTGCCGACGAAGGTCTCTTATGCTAGTTTCCTAAAACCGTGACCTCATATCAAGCATGCGGGTGACGTGTTCCTCAATTGCGGGAAAAACACGAAATTCGTTTTTATCACAAACTTATCAGGATGTTATGTGTTTTTGCTATACATTTTCCTTTTTGATGGTGACTGCCTTAGAACTAACCGAACTATTCTACCCTCCCAAAATCCGAGTAAATGACGTGGAAAATGCCTGGAACATGTCTGGATAAGTCATTTGGAGTTTCAAGTTGAGGTCCTCTATCAAACTTCATGCTTAGTAAATGTTAAATTCAAAGTTACTTGATTAACCTAGAAATTAGTTTCTTACTGACATGTCAAATAGATCAAGGACACAAATTACGAATTTAATTGTTCGTATGTGCAAATTGTGGGAAGCTACCGGAGAACTTTGAATGTCATTTTCAGGACAATTCATTCTTTAAACTGACCAACTTGAAATAATGGTCTGAATTGCAAATGAATTGTCGCTCAGCTGCCACATCTGCCTGATCTTGCTATTTGGATTCGCGTTGGAAGTTGAGAAACACGTGCATACAGCAAAGGAAGTTACGAGACAAATAATTCAAACTAAATGAGCTGAAAAATAGTATATTGGAAAAGACAAATATAATTCCATTGCTAACCATATGAGAGCTAATAATAATTATTATTTATTCTTGAGCGACGACTCTCGGGTTATCTCATGTTTGAAGATTGCCTCTATAGCCATTGTGCAGGCGTCTGTGTTGGATCTTTTCGATAAGTGCCTGATAAGTACTCTTGATTCAAAACAAAGGAAAGTGCCTGTGTTAGGGATCCGGCGGTGCTTTGTGTCGACATCTTGTACTATCTGCTGCCAATCCTAATGAAAGTTCCTGGGTTATGGGTTCTTTCGTGCGTATTTATTATTCTAGCTGTCTCCAGAGAAACGGAAAAGAGACCTTGTAGACATTTTATGTCAACTCAATTTTTGTATTTTATTTTGTTACCACTTATGTAGCTCACATGCGCTCTTCGTCTTTTCGTGTACTGGTTACTTAATAATCCCATTATCCACGAAAGAAATACATCTTCGTTTGTTGTTTTCCTTACTTTCCGGTTAAAAATGCACCATGACTTTACGGACCCACTGTATATTGTTCGAACGTGATATATTTGTGGGCTGATTGCGTTTGTGCGATAAATATTACTCGGAATGTTTTTTTCTAAAATCCGATACCATTCACCCAATCTGAGATCAGTTCCTCGATACGAAATGTTGGCCAATAATCGGTATTGCTGATTTTCACCTCAGGTAAGCCAGGCTGGCCGTATGTTTTATTCGAGACGACAAAATTTTTCCTCATTGTAGAGACCTGTACTTTTTCAGCTCTTATAATCTCAACTCCTTTTCATCTGAAACGCTCGTATCGACATAAAATAGTCATTCTCGGCTAGATGTTCGGATGATTAATCCTTATAATTCTCGTTTCCATTCCGCCAATTTTTTTTTTACAGTTAATGATTACTTACATCTGGATCTATGAAATGCAATTGTAGAGGTAATTTCGATAATGAAGGTGTTAGTAATTAATATGGACATAATTTCAAATCAAACGTTAGTGATATAATTTGTTAGTATTAATTTGAACTACGTCCTTACCTTGACTGCCCTGTAAGTATGTTTTGTACTACTTATTAGACGAGATCTGTGGAAATCAGATCTTGGGTTCTAGTAAGACAAGTCAAGCCGAATTATTGACATACTATTGTCCACATCCTGCTCAAGCTTATAGATTATAATTGAATTCTTCAGGCTTTTTAAGTGATTGTGGAGTCATAATCTTCCAACTTCTTACGTGCAAGTCAACTTTATCCCTCTTATTTACAGACTTGGCCGTGTCTTTTTCCAAAACGTTGTTTTCAGTGGCCTCCACTGTTCTAAACGCAATCTACACGTGTCGCTAATGGTAATCGCAGAAACCAGAACTTTTATGAACATTCCTCCATGTTTCTGTGACTTAATCTATAGTTTCATTACTTTTGTGTTCAGTCTGGAGAACGGTCCCTTAATATTAAACTAGAAATAGCAACTATGAAATAAGCTGGGGTGCTTCGGCTCAACGACTCCGTTCGACCTTGAAATGTTAGTTGTTCACTTGCAACGCTGTCGCTGCGGAGAGGGCTTTTGTTGGAACCTGTTCCTTTTATATGCAGCAAGTGGCGGACGGCTATTGTCAGGACCTTCGCTTCTTCTGCGTTACCTGCCGAACATCCCACAAAAATTCCTTTGTCGGGGGCTCTTCGCTCTAGCCGCCCCCTACGAAGCTGGCCAGAACACATGACTACACAGTGGATGGATTTAAATTCGAAAATAACTGATTAATGGGATACGTGCAGCTTTCGCAATAGAATTGAAAGAGTAAACGGTAGTAAATACGGGTGTTTTCGGAATTTGTGGAATCTATATACTGAAAACTCAAACTTACGCTTTCCGATAATCTTCTATGAAATTAAACTAAATTATCTATTGACAACTAAATTGTCAATAGAATAAATAAATTCCGAGTCACAGATTGTGGAGACAATGACACTGAATTCATATTTCTTCTAATTTAGTATATATATATATATATATATATATATATATATATATATACGCTAAATTAGAATAAATATCAATACATATTTTTAGCCATATATATGATTTTTTTGGTTAAATTAATTAAGCAATTTTTCCGACATATTGACTGTGTTGTTTATTTATTAAATGATATTTGTAAGGTTATATTAAGTACATATGCACAGTTATATTTACACAGACTTCCGTCTTCATAATGCTGAATATTATGACCAGACAATTTAAGATCTGCAACAGTTTACAATCCCGTTTTCCCGTTTATAGAATATGACTCATTAAACGCCGGCATGATTCACTATTGTTCCTTTATCTCAAAATACAGCTATGCAACCTCAGTGACTAACGCAGAAAGTCACTACAATTGTTATATATACGTTTCATCACTATCTCGTTTCCGACGTGAAGAACTAGTCACTGCCATTAGTTAAACAAATTTCTAGGAACTACCACTTCCTCATAAAATTATTTTTACAGTTGTAAAGAAGTGACGTTAACAATCGAGTACCGATCAGGACGTGCCCCTTTTCTATGTAAGGTTGGGACAGTTTAGGAGTTACAAGTTTCACCCAGACGCCGTCTTGTTTATTTTACGATTACTGCAGAAAATTGGAAATTATGCTTGTCTGGAACAGGAGTGGTGAATCTCCTCTCTCAGCAGTCTCTTTATCACCATCCGTTTTTTCTGGTCTAAATTGAACCAGTCTGTTGTTTCAGGATCACCATTGATCATTTAACACGTTACCTTTTCTGAATTTTGAATAATAATATGGCCTTTGTTTAAACATAGGACTGGTAGGGGAAAAAGTACGATCTAGTTAATTTAATTTTTATGTTTCTAGAGTTTGTATTTACTGTCGAGAATCTCGTTTCTATGTCCAAGATATCCCTCCCTCCTTTTTCTTTTCATGTTAATGTTATTCGACATTATTTTTCTGGTCATATTTATTTTTAATTTTCCTATTAATTCCTGTATGCGTGACTTTGTGATCTTGAATGCGTCGTGTTGCAAAACTTTATTTTCATTTTATCCAAAGCCCTCAACGGCGCTTTATCGAATTATTATTTCAGTTTCGTATAACACTGGTTATCGTTAAATTGAATGTCTCTACATAATGTTATCCTGTAAGCTTGGGGTCATACTGAATACTGACAGCTATCGTCAGTTACTAACATTATCGAAGCATTGAGGTCTGGAACCTGCTTGCAAGGGTTGCTACTATTTTTTTAATTAACGATTTATAGTCGCAGTAACCTATTGGTCATTTGAAACTTACATATGTTATATTTTTACATTTGCGTTACATTATATTTATCGGTGTTTGTTAGTATTATTTCTTGTTAATTTTAATCAATGCGGAATACAAAAGCTTCAATGAGGTTTGTTGACTGGCTTCCATTGTGCCGATCTGATAGTCTTTGATTGCTCGTATTTGAACTTTATTCTCGTTTGGCGCTAGGTCTCGTTAGGGCATATTTTGCCAAGCACACAGTAGTAGTTTATTTACTTTGCTGTCGCCACATCGACTTGGTGACGAAGCCTCAGAACTTTTTAACAACGCTGTGGTAACCGGTCTCCTCCTGGGAATTTAACCCGGACCACTATAGAAAGTTAGAAAACGATTCGACCTCCGTCCAAAGCACGATCTGAAAGGATACACCTTCCATTATCTTATGTCGCTGTCATTGTTTTAATTTTCTAAAAATACGGAGTCTCCAAATCTTTGTTCGGACCGGAAAAGTGCTACCAAGACATTGCCGTGAATGTTACACAATTAGTTATTTCCTTATTCACTCTGGAAGGATAATGTTCTATACTCGGCTTTCCGGATATAGACATAGTTTCCTGCATTATTATAGAGAGAATGCCAACATGCAGCCTTGCCTCCCTTCCTTCGTCAAAATCTGTCTCATAGTCCTAAGGCTTCAAATCCTCAGTCCTGCCGATTTATGTCGTAAGAATATGCTTAACAGAACACATGTTAACAGCAAGCAGAATGTTGGAAGAATTCTCGGGTTTCCAACCCGGTTGAATTGTAAATACACACCCTGGAAGATGTCGACGAGGATTGTCGACAAAACGTCGTGTATTTACAACGCCACCCAGTTGGAAACCCGAAAATTCTTCTAGCAACAAGTTCACCGGAAAAGCCTGCGAAAGTTAAGCAAGTGGAATATTTAAAAGTTGAATTATTAACTAAGAACATCTTAATTACATCTACGAGGGTGTCCTGAAAAGTTTCCGACCTGGCAAATATACAAGACCTTTTTTCTCTTCAAATTTATTTTCATTCTAATATAGCAGTTACCCGTTAGTTAAGGGAACCGTCATTCATTCTTCATTGTTCGGTTTTTCTTTTTATACGATATATAATTATATACAATATTTGTTTCATAACTGTTTGACTAAGAAAATATTCCAATCTGAGATTTTAGTAGCTACCTAGTTTTTTTTATGCGCGTACCAATTTTTCTTCGTTTTCTACAATCCTTTAATAAGACATGGTGTATAATATATATACAAGTAAGTGTTACCACTGTCCAGGGATTGGCGAAGACTTTCCTTACACAGACCTCTCACAGAATTCCAATCCTATGCTGCCCTGGGATTTTTAATTAAGGGGAGCTGACTAGGCCAAGCCAGTACAAGTTTTGTGAATGCTCTACTAAAACGTACATCGAAAAAATTAATTTTTATGAAGATGAATTAAACAAATAATCAAAGCACGAAATAGATGTACTTATTGGTCCGAAGTACGACAGAGGCTTAACGTATACATACGGTGACAAAAGTTTGTTGGGAAACTTTTCATCTCGACGTGTAACTAATCTAAGTGTCAAAGATGGACAGTGAAAAAAAGGATGGAAAATTGATACCAGTTTTAATTCTATGTGTCGTTAATTCGGCGTCGGTTCTCTTAATACTATTGGTTTTTCTCTTGTTGCATTGAATATCGTGAAAATTGAGGTAATGTGTAACGTCATTTGTAAAATGTGAAGTTCTATTTACCGTCAAACCTCAGAGGCTGTCTCCTAGGATATAAAATGTATGATTCCTATTTCAAATGTATGTTTTAATTAAAAGCCTACGATTCAAGGAGTTCATATTCCCTTGTTTTCGAACAGTTTAAGAGAGTCGTATCTTTCTGGTACTTATTATATTAATCCTTAACTTATCTTTGTTCCCAGTGAACTAATTTGTTGTTTCTGATTGTTTGTGTGTATCCGTAACTATAAATGGAAACGTTCATGTAATGTTTTGATAAGTAAATGTCACCATGATCATCTCATTATGTATCTGTTCTATGCCGAAAGTTTTCTCAGTAATTACACCCTTTCTGAACGTCACATTGTGGAATGGTAGGTTATCTTGGTATGTGACTAATTCCTTGCTGCCATTTTTAAGTACATCTATTTTGTGCTTTTATTATTGGTTTCATTCATCTTCAGAGGAAATTAATTTTTTCGATGTACATCACTGACGGCGCCCACTGATTTGTCTGATTAAATTTGTCTAATTATATTCTGTTTGTTCTATTAATTGAACGTTATTCTTCATATTCATTGGTCATTTCAAATTTTGCATTGTAATTTCGTTTGTTATATTTTTGTGTAGATCAGAAGTCTCACATTCTACTTATGAATTTTGTACTAAGTGACTGTGTGGGGCTTGTTTTTCCTGTTTCTACGAAGTACCCACGGTTCCCAGAACAAAAGATAATTTGCAATTGTCTAATTATGATAAACTAAGATTCCTTACGTTAACGTGAGAATACGCAACGTAACGAGTTGGGCCAAGGGCGCCGTCCGAGTGAGAGACTCGAAAATTTCTAAGTTTCTCCGTCGGCAAATATATATGTAGACAAACTTCCTTTTATGTGAAGTAACATAATATGGAACGAGGTAAGCTTCCCATTGCTTGACGTCGGTTTCCCGGACACAGAAGACGCAACGCCGGATTTTCATCATAAACGGCTATCTGTGATGCAAGTACACAAGTTTCATATTATTTCCACATTCAAAACTTGTAGGAGAAGCCACATACTAGAAATCTTTTGCATTTGAGCTTCAGAAATGAACAAGAGTATTTCTCGTTCTTACGCACTGGAACTCGATTAATCGAAATGGTTCATCCCGTTGTGGTAATATATCTACAAGAATCTATTTCCGTATTTGTGTTACGATGTATTTGATCATCAACCCCTCTAATCGGTTTGACTCAGTCAGGATTGAACTCTACCGTCGACGATTTCAAGCTTATCTATCCTTAATTTATCGTTATATTGTATTCTATGAATTATTGATTACCTTCCCCTTTTTGCACGAACAGCCACTCCATTGCCAGTCCACCCCGTATCAATGAAATAAATAACCTTTCACAGATTTTTTTGAGGACTGTTATTTTTACAAACGTATTTTTCTTTAACTTTCTTGACTTGGTGTTTAGTCTTTCCCACCATGAAAAAATTTACGTCTGATTCAAAATAATGAATAAGAAAGATAGCCAATACAGAGAAAAAAAGGTAATATAAATACCACACAACGTTTCTGGGATCCTTGTTCCTTTCGTCAGGTGCTAAGAAGAGCCTAGATAAACACTGCACAGTGTTCGGTTATTCTGATCTTAATCGTTACTAGATTTATGACCGCTTTGAATTTTTCATACGACTTACCTGTGCTTTTTGTCTTATTATATTTTAATTGCCTTGACGTTTAGTCGCTGATAGTTAAGAATTTTAGAATGTGGTCTTTCTCGGTACAGAGAATGAATAAAGTGTTCTAGGGCTTCTAACCGAGTAAACAATTGTTGAGAAGACGATGGCGGTGAAACGTCGCGAATACAATTGTTTACTCGGTTAGAAGTCCCGAGAAGACTTTATTCGCTAAGAATTTTATTTGAGCATTTACAGATATAAAATTTTCTTGTGTTGACTGAGAATTTAATTTTAATTGTACATATCCTTTACATTTCTCGTGTATTCGAATTACATGCACACTTACTAATTTTTTGCGGTGAATTTTATTTTGTCCAATAACCAGTCGATAATTTGGTAAAATTGAGCTAATTTCGCTTCTCTCTGAAAACTTATAGTTTTTATGTTTGTAAATGCACAATTATAATTATGTAGAATGATTTATGAATTTGGAATTAATTTTTCAAGTCCAATTGACACGTAGCAGTCATATTCCTACTTTCGTCTTTTACTCTCATGCAGTATTCTGGATCTTGCGTGTATTTCCTATGTATTACGATATCAATTTTGGTAGACCTATATCTGAAACTTATATTGGGTTATAGGTAGGCGCACGATCGTTTTCCTGTTTAAATTTATACGTATATTTGCAATATTCATACGAGTTGAAGATCATACTCCAGAGAAATTTATTAATCGCTGCCATGTTTCAATGGTGTGTTATGTTGTGGCACGTTAATTATTTCACCGAACTGATCGCGTTCATTCGCGGTGTACCGCTGTATGACTAGGTTTGTTTTAATTTTGTGAGGGGGTGGGGGTACGGGGTTCTCTAGTTGCCTTGCCAATCGATCCCTAGGCTTCGAGTCAAGGTCGCCGCCCACCGTACCACTGACGTCATTCGACCCGACTTCCGTTTGACACGTGAATCTCGTGTGACTTCTCGAGTCGGCGTGCTTCCGGTCAGCAGAAATAGCGTCTCACCCTCACGCCAACCCTTATCAACCGGAAACTTATTGTATTCTTTTCCTGATGCGATATCCAAGATTGTCCTATTTTGTTTCATCTATTAACGTGCACCTTCCTCAACGACGTAGAACGATGAACTATATATAAACTTCTTTTTATTCTCTACTTTTACTGTCGTTTATATACAAATGTGAGAACCAATATATATATATATATACACATTACACTAACTTCTATTCTTTTCGTGTCTTCTTCTCCAATAATATAATCTTTATGATTAGAGTTAAAACTTAATTACTCATAATTTCTTCTTTACCCTCACTAATACTATCTACCACGCTTTCACTCAGCACTTTCTCACTTCTGTGTTCGCTATATGCACAATTAAAATGTCTACCCAATCGTAGTACAATTTCACTTATTACCAAAACTAATTTCATTTTCTAAGAATTTGTATCCCCTGCCTAATGTTTATAGGCACTTTTATTTCAAGTATAACTTCAAAATTTTAGTAAAAACAATTGATGTCCTTATACGGAAACTTTATTTTTTATATGACGACATTACGATACCTTTTTGTATCATCTTCTGGTATTTACCTACAGAGGAGGTATTTACAATTGATTAGATTTATACAACTGTACAAAGTAAACAAAGGCAAATTAAAGTACACACAAAAAATAACAAACTTGCCAAATTAACACAATAAACTAGCACAAATAAAACGAACTAGTGATTTATCCACACAGATTTGAAAGGGGATCAGAGGCACACTATTCACTTAACGCTAACAAGATTGAAGCAAGACTGATTGAAAAGGTGTAGTTTTGTAGGTTTGATCTAAGTATTTTTATTAACTCAAAACACGTTAAATTAAAAATTTCAGAATTTTATTTTAGGTGGATTGGGTTAATTAATTCATCTTAATTCGAATTTGCTACTTTAATAAAATTTGTATAATTTTTCATGGACTCGTTTTAGTATGGACATGGATTTCTTGATCTACCGTTAGTTTTTATTTTGTTATGTATATTATCAAATAAGGTCTAGTTCGGGATGTATACTCAAAATAATAAGATTTTAAAGTAATTTGCGTATTATTATAAAAATATTCCGATAAAGAAACACGTTTTAATTTCATCTCATTTTAAAAAATCATTGCGAATATTCTGCTTCAAAGACGCAGTTCTTAGTATCCGAATATCTTAAAATGAAATGAGTCAACTCTGTTTAATTCTTATCATTTGACGAAATGAAGCGTGATTATAAAAGAAAATGAAACTCGTGGCTTGACTTAAATTTTTCTCCCTATATTCTTCATAAATACAATACCACAAAAATAATTAAGTTTTGTAACAATTATAAACCTAACTGACGGCTGGGACTGGAAGTTGCCACACTATTGCATAGAACATCATTTAGGTATAATACAGTAGTTAGAGATCACAATAGAATGCTTACTCGATTACATTGATCTGTGTCCGTTAACTTGTAAACTCAAAGCTTGTGGTAAACATTCGTTACAGGAAGCTGTGATATATGACACGGAATGCACTGTTGGGGTTTCTGTGAAACACCTTTCCGTCGCTTATTTCAGTTATCACTCCTTCACGTATCCCATTTTTTCCATTTTCTGTTTATTTTTCCAAAGATGTCGTTAGCTGTTTGCCTCTAACTTCACTCTGAAATCTATTTTAATTTATCTGTGTTGTATACGATTCATGTAAAAGGTTGTCATTTTACGTGCCACTCTTTAATTGAAAATGATGAAGAAAGCGCCGTGACATTTTTTTGAACGATTTGGACAAACTAGGAAATGGATGGATATACGAATCCCAGTCTTTTACATAAGGACTTTTGAGCCGTGCCACCTCGTTCGATAATACCCACAATGTAAGTTTGGATAATTTCAAAACTGTTACGTCGACGGTTTAAGATATTTAATCCTGAAGAGGTCGTCAAATGACATTACCGAGTTACATTCAACGTATCCAGAATTTTGCAAATCCCAGCCGAAGGAACCTTTAAGAATCTCTACGTTTGCCTTAATTTGGATTCACTTGATATACAAACTGTAAATATCTCATTTTTGTGTATTCTATTCTATTTCATAACATTTTCATATAACCAATTATCTTAGTTTGTATTTAATCACAACTGTACACTGACTGTATCGCAAACCATTTAGAATTTTAGCAATTTGTTTTTGATCTGAATACCATTTTCTCGGATATAATTATCTTTCTCGACCGTTTCGTCAACAAACTTGCAGTGTATGATTAAATTATACTTCACAACCCCTACAGACGAAGCCACTCGAAGACAAACGCTGTATTCTCAAGTGTAGTGAGACCCAGCATCGTCAGAATCGTCGTCAGTCTCACTGCGTATTGTGCTACGTCATTATTTCACATTAGTGTTTTGACAAATTTTATAATTTTCCTGCCGAATAATTAGTAGGTTCCCTGCTTATTTTTGCAAAAAATTAATTTACTTTTCTTTATCTTGTCACTTCTTATTTTAATAGCACATTCTCTTGGATCCGGTTAGGAGAGTCTGATTTCAACTATTCAGGAAATATCAGGGGCTATTACGAGCCAAAATAGTTTACATTAAAGCTACCTGGAATGTTGAAATAATAGTTAATTGTCCTAGGGAAATCAGTATATTTTTTTTCTTTGAATCGCTATTATTTTCCATATTTGTAAATGACTGTTTTTAAGTAGACTCCTTATGAAATCGCATTAGAATTTGCGAACAGTACATCGAAATGGTTGTTTAATTTAAATCAAAACAATGAGAACTAGTTTTACAAATTTTTGTTATCTGTTATGAGATAAGAGATGAGCTTGCATATGCATGTCGAGTGCCCTGTCTCCCCCTGTTTCTTTGTTTGGATGCGTTTTTATGCTGGAATGTGGTGACGAAATCTCTCCCCCGCGGCTAATAAATTTGGACGACCTCCTTCCTCTAAGCCAGAGGTTGTTAGACGGCGGTCTAGACCGGCTCGTCTTTTTTGTATTCTTACTTCTAGCAGGTTCTGAAAGCGTGGTGGGACCAAGCCATTCCTACATACTCGTTCTTTATCTCCTGGATGTTAAAGGATATAGATAGGCCTACGCTTTACCTAACTTTCGTTTTTTTCTTATTCCCAGGAACAGTACATCTTAAACAGATATTAGTCACCATCTAAAAGTTTCTGGGGCTTATGAGGTAATCTGAAAATCAGTTTCCGATATTAAGTACGCACCTGTAAAATGTGGCTCATATCATGTTAGCAGGCTATGCCATTAAATTGCCAATAAAAATGGATTCTCATACGGAGAATAGCACAAGACACGGAAGGAAGTTAATACATTGAATTACGAATGCGAAAGAATACGCGTGAATAAACTGTAGTATTGTACTGAATAGATACTTGGTAACAAAGGTTATAAAGAATTAATTTTTGACTGATAATTATGAATCTGGTGAACATTTCACAAGACTGCGGTTGTTTCTAGAATAATAAGTGAGCGAAGCCAAGTCAGTGTGGCAGACAATCGAATTGTTGCTACAGAGTTACAAAGGTGATGGTTGCATCTTATGGAATATGCCTACACGGACATAGTAGTGAAAAGAAACGTAGAATTTCAAATGTCATAAAACTAAAATTGATTATACAACACGTGAAGGGATGACCAAAATTCGATGAATATTTTTCCTTATGAGAAAGGCACTTATCAAGGACTTGAAGTACGCGTGTTAGCGGGCTGTGATTTGCGTAGCTAGGTGTGGGCGGGAGACCATCGCTCTTAATTGGTTTCATTGTGACCGCGTGTGACCATCGAGCCTTCTCGGTGACGTCATTTCGCGTTGACCTCTTGTTAACACAGCCAGCTCGTAATGAGAGCAACCAGCACATGGAGACATCTCTAGATCGCTCCTTACAGTAGGAAAGTTCTCAATGTCATTTTAATTTTGGGTGATATAGTTAGACAGATATACAGGTTATCAAATTTATTCCTTTTTAACCCCTTACTATTGCCAGACATCGGATTATTTTTTCCTAAATAACCCAACTGCAGTTGTTTAAGAAATTAGAACTTTTCCTGTGGATGGCTTACTCCAATTCAATTAATGATACAACATAAACTAATAAAACGTTACTCTTTTTTTAGAGTAACAGACTTTATTAGGGCAATCCTCGTGGTGGAAACTACCCTTTAATAGCACAGGAAAGGATTTGAAATGGGGTATGCGGAAAGGTAGGGGAAGGTAGTCGAGGGTTAACTAGGTCCCCCCAGACTATTGTTGAAGGATCCTACCCGGCATTCGCCTAAAAGTGATGCAGGACTAACCCTAGAAATCCTGCATCACGTCCTTCCGATAGCGGGAGAGGGGTTTGCTTTGGGGACGCAGCTTGTGTTCTCCGTGCCTCGACCAGTTTAAGAGGCAGCTAGCTGACTGTTTCAATGAGAACAGCAAACAACTCTTACCGTATGTCCAAGGTCTGTGACACCGGAAAATACCTCTCAAAACAGACCGGGGTGCCTCGACGTGTGGAAACCTTACTTCAAAAACGAAGAGAGGAAAAGGCATCTCCAAATGTAGTCCTTCCGTCTCTCCAGAAAGGTTCTACATGCTTCTTCACGCAAAACATTGTTCTACAGTTCAGTTCCTTTTAATGAGGAAATAATTTTCAACATCTCCGATTACGTTAAAATAAATCACGAGAATGATTTTCGTTTATAAATAGTTTAAGGAAACAGTGGAAAGTGTGAAGGTTAAATTTTACATTTAGAAGTAACAATACGGTGAGAAAAGCGTTGGACTTGCGTCTGAAGCAGCAAAGGCGCATTAAGGAGTATCTTTTTAGCATGTGTCATCTATAGATATTGATCAAGCCTTCGAAATTACAAACTAGAATATAATGAAAAAATAATTGATCGTAACGTAAATTTAGTTGTAGAGCATTCATCTATAACCGCTAATGCAGTAACTCGGTTTAATAAAAATAACGAAGATAGAGGGGCTGCTATTAGTAAAGCTTCCAGCCAGAGACGTCTTATTGTTATTATTAAATTATGGAACGGTGGAAATAATTAAGACAATCAAAGAAAATATCGCGAAAGTAATTTTAAGGTACTAAGATTGCGAACCAAGTTTCATGGCTTATCGAAGAAGTTTGTGTTTTTTGAAAATATATTAAAAATAATGAACGTACTTTTCCAGAAATAATTCGAATAAAAAATTTCATAAGGAGTCGAAAAAATTCCTAAAGCTGCCCGCATAACAAATAAAATTGTGTAAATGGGACTTCAGTACAGTTTGAGATCTTAGAACGAGAAGACAGGAAACTGTAATGGTGTGTTACAGGAGAATGTTGTGGATAATATAAACGAACAAAAAAATTGCAAGGTTTTAAAAAAATGTCCGTTAATCAGCAGAATTTTCGGAAAATAATACGAGACTCCTTAGTCAGCCATGAACTGCAGTCCTCGATGATAAAAGATATAATAATTTGGATATTTGAGGTACTGTGATTTGAGTCTGTTCGCAAAGAAGGTAACAATTGAGAGCGGCATCATATCTGTCAAAATATCGATAACTCCAAACAAGGAATCTGCGTACCAAAAATTTCTAAGAAATGGAAGAAAAGCATTAGGATATGAAGCATTTACTTTAGTTTTCCCCGATAATTTAAATATAATTACCAAAAATTCTTGGAACTTTGACGTCAACACAGCCAAATAACTCACATGACGAGGAGCCACAATTTCTGTACATTCAACTTTATTCCAGCATTTCATTTTAGTTTCCCATAAACACTTATTGAAAACAGTACATACTAACTATTTTGAAAAGTAATAGTCGGCACTTTTGTGGTGAGCAATAAATATGGCTGATGAATGTGCGTAAAAACGTTTTATAAAGACTGTGTGAAAGTTTTCTTTTATAGTTTAGTAACTTATTTGGAATTGTTTCATTACACCCGTCTTATCATACCATTTTCTTGCCTGTCATTCATAAAGTATTATTTCCTCGTATGACGTGGAGCAAAATATTTTGAAAATTTTGTTGTTACGAATATAACCTATTTTATTTATTTATTCGTACGTGTACATTGTATGTGTGTGTTGTTCGAAACTCGTGGACATTAAGTGCATTTATTTTGCAAGATAAATCTTTTATTATATATATATATATATATATATATATATATATATATAATGTGTGTAGTATGTAGTAAGCTATGTATATTATTTAAAAAGGTTTTAACACATTTTATTTTGTTTTCTTTTGCAGGTTAGTTACCAGTATGTTCTCTGTTTTGTAAGAAAAAAAGCTGACACCTTTGGGCTATAAGGTACTGAAAAATGGGAAGGAAGATAGCAAATGTTTGTATTACTTTTTAATGACAATACTTTCCCCGCAGATTTGTAGGGTAAAATTGGTATAGAAAGAACAAAATTTCCACGGAAGCTCGACTGGTTTCGGAACAGCCTAAGGCATAGGGCATGTAATGTCCGCTGATCTCATTGGACCAAACGGTCATAGACCCTCTTGGAAGGTCGAGGCCACCATTGTTTCGTTTGGATGCGGAAGATGTATCTACTAGTATTCGCAGGCTGGAATTTCTCCAGCCATTCGGCTGTATACGCAAAACTGATTTTCGTAATTATTGACTTAGCCTAGATTCCAGGAGCTGTGTGCGTTAGTTAATTGTAGACAGTTCCTCCCGCGTCTGCCTGACAGGGCTCCAAACCTATTACGCCGCTAATAAGAAATTACCTATTCATGGGATCGTACCCTCAGCTATTAACATTTTTATTTTTATGAATACGCGATAACGTCAACTTGTCGAGTAACATGTTAATGACTCCTCCTCCCTAGCCAGCCTATCGCCGATCAGGCTGTCTCCACAGTATTTTTTTTACGGAAAGTGCTTTTTCAGAACTTCAACGCTTTAGTAAATGCGATAATAGTAAATTTATACTCTAATTTAGCTTATTTGATAAATAATAACGATATATGATTAATTCAAGAAAAATCAGTTTTCGAAACTCGTGACACTGTGTCTCAACTAATTTTTAATTCCACGAAAGCTCATTTCAATAAATTTGAAGTAATCGTTCCAGTTCAGTTCTATATACGAATTTATCTAATCTTGATTTGAAATGTATTGAAACTTTTGTGATGAAACTGATAGACATCCGGGTATTTCAATTGTCTTTGTTAGGAAACAGCAAAGTAAATAGATAAATTAAAAGTATAATAAGTAATAGGTGTTTCCAACAGTAAAACTCATTAAAGAAATAAATTTACTAAATTCAGTCTATTTCAGAGTGCTATGGAAGCTATTTGGACTGACTAATTTGTCCCCTTTTCTAAAGCTTTTATGCGCCCCCCTTTTTTTGTAAATAGTTTAGAGTTAGTGATTTATAACTTTGCTCTTGTTTTCGGACACATAATCTAGGAGTTATCTGTTTATGCAGCAGTGAACTTGATTGTATAGACAAACAGGCATTACGTCAGCTGTAAATTGATTTATTTGCTTGATTTTTATTCTCTCGAAAGCCTTCGTGGCTTTCAATCAGTACGTGAACCCCAATTGAGATATTCTTAGTTTGCGATTGAGAATATGCTCGTGGGTACGAATTTATATTGCCACAATTGGCCAACAACTCTACCACGTATTTAATGATTTGTGTTACACGTTTGTTCTTAGAACACACTAAATATATTAGTTTTTAGGAAATCGAATAAAACTGAATTAAATATTTATTATATATGAGCGTGAAAATGAACTTTTTCTCAGTGTTAGCTACAGCTTATTGTTCTGCATATTGGTATTACAGTAGTAGATTAAAAAATGTTAGTGTTTTCTACAAAGTCTACTGATTAATATTGGAAATTAATATATTATTTTCTTCCTTTCACGTTAAATTTGGGTGAATTACCTTGATTTTTTCTCTTACGCACAAAATCTGTTTTTTCTTCTTTAGTCTCTTGAAGAGACATATTTCACAAAACTACTTTTAAAACTGAACAATTTTTTAAATAGTAAATCGACGTCAAAACTACGAAATTGTAACGGAAAAATTCCTCGGTGTGTGACAAACGAATGGAGAGGTAAACTATCAGTTAATCTTGCTTTGGACTATTTAAAACCAATTACTTGTGCTGACTTTACACTTTATCGGGAAATTATTTGTGTATTTTAGAATAGAATAATTTATTTTCCTCTATTATTCAGATTAGGAAATATGATTCGTGACATATACGAATAGGAATATAGTAATAGGGAAGCATGTTGCATTTTTTTACAATAATGAAATATAAACAAAATTACACAATTGATTAGACTTATACTTTTTATTTATGTATTTACATGTATTTATGTATTTACTGTAAAAAAAATGTACCAAAACACTCACGAAGTCTCACAATCACTACTCGTCATATTAAAACATTTATGCACTAGTAGCAGAAAAAAGGGAACTCAGATCATGGGAAATTACTGAAATACTTTGTTCTACAAATTTTACGTAGTTGCTAATGTTCTTTACATTTTCAATAACAATAAGGTTATTCCTGAAAAAGAACGCTACATTCGCAGATGAAGGTGGTGTTACAAATGCGGAATGTATTGTAATATACAGAAAATATTAATAACAAAAAGCCATCACGTTGGGACCAAATTATGTCCTATACAATTTAACACGAAGTGTTAAAAACCACGTTGAGCGTCAATTAATGTGGAAAACAAATTTAAAGGAAAAGATAACTAATATAATTTTAACCTGAATTATAACAACTTTTTAAAGATAAATATTTAATAGAAATTTCTATTTAATTTAGTTTCTGTACATATTTTAAATAAATGCCTCGACTTTTAATTATACTCAATTCTTCAGGGCCGCTTATTAGGCCTCGAATGTTACAGTAATTTGCAATTATCACCAAATTATATGGAAATCAAGAGTTACAAAAGAATAATATTTAAATTTACAATATCAATTAATATAATTAAATCTGAAATCCAGTAAACTTTACAGTAATATAATGAAATATGACGGTACTCATATTTATATAATGTTTATAATAGAAAATTTTTACATACCAGTTATTAGAACTGCTCCTGTACCGTATTACTTATGCACTTCACTATTTATTTCAACAGGCCATTACACTGTTCACAACTGTGGTTCAATTCGCCAAATTCCTGCCCACTGACCACCGGACACTTCTCCAACAATTGTTCAAGAACTTTCTTTCGTCTTACTTATATCTGACGACTTTACTTTAAAAGTTATTTAATACCGTAGGTAGAATAAGATATTATCAGCCGTTATTCAGCATCAACATTGCTAAATTCCGCTACATGTTTACTCGCGAGAACAATTATCACAAATTTGGACTTGTTTCCCTTAAAATTTTTACTTGACACTTCCCACGTTGTGTTAATCCTGGTAAGTTAATATTCGTAATCCTATTTATTTCTTTGTTCGTCTGAACTGAGACATAGACACTTCTCAATTATTGCGTAGGCTTTCGTATTTAGCCACTTCTACTAATATTTTTCCAGTCACTTCTATGTAAACAATCCACGTATTTATGGCAGCAAGATCCAAAATATTGAAAACAAAAAACTTGAACAGATCTTCTCTTTAATTCTGTTTTTGTTGAATACTTCCTCGCCTTTTCGTATCCTCCGTCAGCGCCATATTTCGTAGCATTGTAGAACGAGATCGTTACCCCGAGTTTTTTTATTGTTATGAGCTATAGTTATTTCTCCATTAAGAGTACTCAAGACTAACACATTTTTATTTCGTTACTCTTGATTGAGTTTGTTTCATGTTCTCGTATTCCGATATACGTGTTGCGGAAAGATTATTTCTCACTGTGATTCAGGTTCAGACGGATTTTATTTCCTCTTTTTTGCGCATCGCCGATCTGTCAATTACAAAATTAGTTATCAAAAAAATACAGACAATGAATATATGGTCCATAAATATAAAGACATGTTACTAAATACACATTCACTGTTGCTATCTTGTAGTTCTTCTATATTTCTTACGGAAACTATTTGAAATTCGTGACATTCTTATTCTTCCGTTGCTTGTTTGTAAAGCAGAAAAGAACGAATACGACAAAAGAGCTACGAAAGTTTGGGTATTTCTCGGAGAAAACTAACAAAATAGGTAAAGAGAGTGTCTGGTATTTATGGGAAGAGGTCAGGGAAAATATTGAGGGAAGAGGAGTATTTGAAGGTAGCACGAACATGGATCAAAAAGACCCAACCTGGGAATTCTAGGTAAATAAGAAATTTACTCCCAGGTTTTTCCATGTAAGATTGCCGAGATTTTAGTATTTTAAATGACAAATTAAATAAAATACACAAAATTTGAAAAAAAAAATGTCTACATATACAAGCTTTTGAATATGTCGGATCTATGTTTTATTTTAGGTTACTATTACATTGAGATACCGTTTAAAGTCGGGGAAACCCTAGTGTCACAGACAGCTCATCAGGCCAGTTATATATGCATGCGATCAATACAAAGTAATTTGAGTGACTTATCTGACATGCCGTCGTGCACATGACCTTACCTTCGTCCTGATACGTAATCATGACCATTTGCAAGCAAGACTGGATGGACTAGATTTCCGATTTCTATGCTTTAAGTGAGATATTAAACTAATAAAATTCAACATTTAATTAATCGTGTAAGAATGTTATTACAGTTATCTCAGCAATAATAGATTGAGCATTGTTTTAGAGTCGCAAAAAAATCAAAGCAACATTAAAATGAGTCTTGAAAAACAACAGAGAGACCTCTTAGAAATAGTTTAATTTACGTTAACCGATTATATTTACAAAACCCATTATAGTATGTAATTTCTTAATATTGCTAATTATTTGCCCTTCATTGTACAGTATTTCATATATCGTATATAAGATTGCAGTGTTCCCATACTGTTATTGTTTTCTTATAACAATCATGCAAAATTCAGATACAATATCTATTTTTGATAGGTATAAGGAAGGATATCATTCTGATTCGTAAAACGGCCTATTCCTTTTGACGATATTTACCATGTGAACTTTACCCAAATATCTTGTTATATGGGCACATTGTACTGAGATCGGAACTGCGAAGTACAGAATCACGGTTATCATTGAAGTACTTTCGCCGTGTGACAGTCTCGAGGGGGGAGACTTTTCTGTGAGAAATGAACCGCCTCAAGCCGGAAGGTTTCCTTCCTTCCCCCGACATGCAAAGTGAAACGTGAACAAAACCCCATAACGAGACACGGCATTTCATTTCGCCAAACCCTATGGCTACGTTTAGATAAACACGACAGTGATACCGTGAACTGTCGAAGGGAAACCTCAAGGCTACTATTTTTGCGACACAACTTTTGTTCTGCGTTTCACAGGGGTCTACCAATAAGTGTCACTTCTTCTGAACTTCAAAACACAGCACAATGGAAAGGGCTCGTTATAATTACTATTTCTTTTATTACAATTTAATAATTTGATATTTTTGTTTAGAAAATAATAATCAAATATGTAATGTCGTGCAATGTTTTCAAATAGAATAACATTTCCCGATTACGAATAAAAATATAGTAATCCTTAAAACACCTATGGTATTAAACGTGATATTTTTACATCTATAATGATACGAGCTGTAGCAGCAATTTTATTAACACCATCACAACCAATACAACGATTATACGACTCTTAATTATTCCTACGTCTATGATCAAGGACAAATTATAATCACTACTGCGTATAACCGTAATTGTAACTACTAAATAGTCAAATTATACAATAACATAATTAAAAAATAACATTTCAATATATATCATAAATTAATTTAAGTCGTACAAACAACCACTTCATACAATAAATATTTTTAACTCGAATGTCTCTAGTTTACAAGTGAAATCAACTGCATAAATAAAATGAAATATATAATTGAAATAAAAATATTTGTTTACAATTCATGTCGGATGCTTATTTCTGACAAATTAAACTCTAACCCTATATTAAATAAGTTTTCCAAATATTTTACCATACTGAGAAATAGTCTCTGTAATTTAGAAAATTTCTAATTTAATTTCTCTTTATCGTACTTACAAACTACAATTTCCCTAGATAATACATTACGTTAATTTATTCCCTGTAATATACACAGTACTTGGCAACAGACCTGTTTCCTGTGTAGTTGTAACCCAAAAAGTCCGCATATTTCAACCGGGTGAAATTATTTACAAGTGATATTTCAATCAAAAAAATTTACGGCCCGTCCTTACGGCAAAATGAATATGAAGATAATGCAATCCATTGAAATGTCGCGTGTAAATAATTCTACTCAGTTAAAATCCTGGGAATATGTTGTAGACGATTGTATCGAAGTTTCGCGACACACTTCCCAAGTATCATTACGCCAGAATTATTACGTCTCTCTTGTCTATGATATGAAATGGTTCCCATGTTCACGAGACTATCATCTCGAATCATGATTAATTTTATTCTTCCTGAGATAGCTGAATTTCCTAGGTTTCTTCACATAGTGTGGGACCGGAGACTGCTGAATCAACCCTTATTGGCTTTGGCTCCCTCATGGGGCCCGCGTGATTTGCTTTCTATTCCGGTGGGACTACCTCCATTCGTGAGAACTTGCCTCTGTGCTTCCATCCGACCCGCTTGAAGGTCCATGGAACTATGTAGAGAACAGTACTTGACGCCTATGTAATCCAGCAGGTACGCGTACTTGTCTTTATATCTTTGCCCCTTGTCATACAATCAAACTGCCATTTTCATAGCATAAAATCGACAGACTTTTCCTACAGTAGATGAGGAACAGTCCACATTTTCCCTTCCGAGATGGATACACAAGCTATGTACTTTACTTTGGAGGCTTCCACGTTGGCTTTCGTTTCCAGCTCTTGTGGAGCCAGAGGTGTCCGTAGCAGAGCCGTGCCGAGTGAGGGAAGCTGGCCCATACGAAGCGTTTCTCTCGGGACGCCGGCGCTAGTATCGATTGGGTCGCCCCACCCGCGCTTCCCGGGTCACCGTAGCTTTGACCTCCGCTCACCAATTAGCCAATTTTTCCTGCTTACGAGACCCTCCTTTCAAGACTTAGCATTTGCAACACCATAAAGGCCTGTTTAATGCCATTAAAAACGCGGCCGTGCCACGAATCATTTTTGTATTGTAATAAAAAGCGAGGACTGACCAATTTTTACCTCATCCTGATTAAGATTTTAGTGGCCGATTTTGCGACTATGGCTTGTTATGGACAAGGTAAGAGGTTGTGTCCCATTCTTACCATCGCGAAGTTCAGCTCACATATTTAGATTTCCCTTCAGAACCATTTTCCATGACAGGTTTAACCATGATCTTTTTGTACCAGCCAACGAATTACTTTGTCTAATTCATTACCTATAAATGAACGTCTGCTGACATCCGAAAGTTACTCGGGTTGTATTTGTCTGATTCTGGATATACTACGTATTAAAAGGTGTTTAGGCCTATATTTATTAGCAAACTGGTGATAAATTTTAAAGAGTTGAACTAGAGATTAATAATAATAATACTAACATCGTATGTATGATGAAATTCCGGACATATAAGTACTACAAAATATCTAGATTTACATTTTAATTATTTACCAGACATTTAAATGAGCGATAGACAGCAACGTAACTCATAAAACCAGTTTTTATACATTTCAGGGAAGTTTCGTCGCCGAGCAAACCAGTTAAATGTACTTCCTGGTATGTGTAATTTTAGTTTATTGCCGTTTTCACACAAGAAAGCGATTGTTTCTCAAGGTAGTGGTATAAGTTAATCTTGGGTTTGAACTTCAAAAGTCACTCAACCGAATCCATTATTTCTGTCATAGGTACTTCACTACAGACCATCATTTCAGATTCCGTAAACCTTCGACGAGAATCACTTAGCTCTTATACACCCTTTATTTTTATTTACAACGTTACTTATCTTTTCGTCTGAAATTACCAAATTTGTTGAGTCTGATATCTTCGCTAATTAGTCATTTCTTACGTTGTAATAGTTGCATTTGCCCTTTGAAGCCTATTCTAAAATTCCTCATCTGCGCATCTGACGACTTGACATCCCAGCTGACTGAATTCGGACAACTTTTATCGTGCGCAAGTCCAGTCATATGTGCATGTTAAACGCCGAGTGGATGG
The DNA here is from genome assembly GCA_037074705.1 of Zhengitettix transpicula. Classification (NCBI taxonomy): domain Eukaryota; kingdom Metazoa; phylum Arthropoda; class Insecta; order Orthoptera; family Tetrigidae; genus Zhengitettix; species Zhengitettix transpicula. The sequence goes on along the minus strand of CM073593.1, from coordinate 29,216,974 downwards.
AGAGCCTCAAGGGTCGATATTCTGCAGTGGGAGACACGAAATGAGCCAGACATTCTGGTGAAATATTCCAAATATGCCTAGATTATTAAAATAGGTCAGAATCCTGTAAAATATGAAACGTTATTACTGAAGGCTTCTATCGATATTTAAAATTTTTGTTATGCTAGTACGTAAAAAACCGTTTATAAAGTCTTTACCCGCACTGCGAATATTAAAATTAATTCTAAACACACATTGTGAACGCACACTGTTTCAATGAACATACATTTAGTATGTAGTTCTTTAAACACATTTATCTCTTGTTTCAGTAGTTGCGAACTTTGTTCTACTTTTCTATCTAATTCTATATAGATTATATGGCGTCTATTTTTTAACTCTATTACTTTTCAGTTTCACTTATTCTTGCTCGAAAAAATGTTAGCTCTATCCGGCATTACTTTCAACAATATTTACTTGATATTTGAAGTTTTTAGTTATGGGTTTGTTTTTATGACTGTGCAAGGAAATACGAGATCAATTATCAGAATCCGAATGAAGTTTATAAAAGTATCTGTACAGTACTACTCGCAATTAATATCGGGACATCACATCTAATGAATTTAAATGAATTACTGCATTGAAATTACCCATTCATTTTCAAGAGCGAAAAGGTTTCAAAAAAATCCATATCAAGATATCGATTTTGTAATAATGTTGCTGTGCAACGAAGTTTCATCTGAGAATGGGGGGAGGGGGGGGGGAGAGAGCTGTGCGAACGGGAGGAAACATAAATTCATTTCCTTTGTTTTGTTAAACATTGTAACGTTAAGGAAGTTGCCTGGGAATAATTTTTCAATTCAGCCGACGAAAGTCCTCAGTACAGCGTTAGTTATGATTACCGTAATGAAGAACGTGAAATAAATGTTTGCTCGGTCGAATAAATTGCATCGGTATACAATCATTTTAAACAACAAGCAAAAGTGTTGACAACATCGAAGTTACAGACTAACCACTTAACATACGAGTGAATTGTTTAGTATTAAAGTTCTATATTAAAGAGTGAATTATAAATGTATTGAATAGAATTGCGTAAATGTAGTTTTTCAGGTACTAAATGTTCACCTAAATCTGGGACAGATTGTTTAAAGTTATGTAAACAGATTTCGTAATATAGGACTGATACTGCGTAATTGGGATAAAACTGACCACGGCTTATCTCACTCACGACAGATGGAAGCAGGTAACTTATATGATCCCTACTGTTTATAAAAACCATCATCTTACACCAGGAAGGAATTATGAGAACGGAATCGATTGAATTTTATACATTAATGACTTACGTTTGTGATCAGTACACCTGTAGACTTTATTTTGTGATGCTTTCACCTTTAATTGCTTTATGCTCGTGTCTTCGCATCAAAGATGCCTTGGATCTTTTTCTGGGAAATGGCTCGCTATTATGCTTCTCTTCTTGTCCACAGTTCACTGGTGCTGGCTCGTTCGATGGTGTTAGCGGACAAATTATCGACATATTTTATTCCATGCATGTTGAATGAGTAAACGGAAAGGTCAAGGAAGAAGCTCTTTCCTTTTGTGCGTCGAATACACCTTGAACATTACTTGCAACTTGTGGTTGGATATAGTTTTGCTGAAATACATAAGGAGTGAACTGATGGAAGAATAACTTTTTTCTTAAGACAACACTTGTCCTATATACCGATTGTCGTGGAGTCTGCCCTCGATATGAAGAAGCCGAGGTCGTGAGGGAAACCTAATGTCTCCTCACATCATCACAATTGTTGGTTCGTTCGATAATACAGTCTGAACGATACAGGTTAACATGATATCATCTATTGCTTGTATGACATTTATTGTAGTGAAAGTAAAAGCTCTGTTCTTCGTAACAATATTGTGTATCATGCTGCCTTCAACTTTGTGTTCACGAGCCAACCTGAGACCAAGTTGCAGGGTCAAGTGAACCCACCGAAAATATATGCATGCAACCAGTCTTATTTAGATTTGAATGCAGCCAATAGCAATCCTGTAACACTTCTTACTGTTGGATTCATACAATGTTGCTGAAAGATCCATCAGTGCCATGCGAACGTGACTTCAAAATTCTTGATCTACTGCTGTATTATCGACGTGTCGGATGCTCTTCGGTCCACTTCTTTTTCGCACCACTGTGTTGCCATTGTCTCTCACACGTGCAACAATGTGATACGAAAGTCAACCTTCACGCATGCCAATCTTTTGACCCAGTTCAACCTTTGTTGTTTCGCGAATACTGCACCCATTTAGCACGACGAGACATTGCGACTTGATAAAAAGGTTTGCCGACTAATACACCTTTCAGGAATACAAATTCATTTCGAAATTTAATATCCTTCTTTATATTTCCTGTGACTTTAACGTGTCTATCAACTTTTCTCATGCAGTTGCAATGAGAAGTGTATTTCTAAGTCAACGTATCGAGCTTCTATATAATTATTTATTATAAATTTATTATAAACGTGGGGATATATTTAACGTACAGAAATATAAATAAATGGTAACTACACACGTGTGTGTAATTAGCAAATGTAGTTTATTTGAAGAGATCAGATTAGTTCTGTCGCTCGATTTATTAGTCATTGGCATGACTTAAAGAAATAAAAATGTCTTAATTTAATCCACGAATCTTTGTAATGATCAGTACGAATCAACTTGATTGCACACAATTTGTACGTGTTGTGAACAAATAATCACGGTTAATTGAATATAAATTTTACTTGTGAAAACATAATCTCTGAAGGGTGCATTTATTTATATATGGTTTGCCATTTATTAATTTCAATAAAAGTATTTTTTATGTTATTTCTCAATTAAATGCTTCGTCTATTGATTTTTTTTGTAGACATCAGACATTTTAAACTAATTGGTTCGTTTCGCTGCAGGAAATCATAGCTTGTTGGACCTCTTCGAGGGGTAACTATTGCACATTGCAGAGAGAGTGGCACAACACTTTCACTTGGCTGGTTTCTCTTGCTCTTTCAGGCATCATACGCGAGCGTAAGACACGATATCTGTACATTTTAAAATTTACCTATGTGTATTATACTAAGAAAAATATTACAACATGGGGTGTCTTAGTCTTAAAACTTACATTCCTTCAGCGCTGACCTTTTATAATGAGGTATTATGGATATTATTAGCATATTTTTCAAATAGATGTCAGGAAATTCATTAAATTTTGTTTGTATGCCCTTGTATTATTCAGCCGTGGGTGCGCTTACAATAATAATCATTGTGATACCGATACGCAGATAAACCAAGTGGCGAAGTTGTACACAAGAACAGAAAATGTTTGTGCATATTTGGGCAAATAGATTAAACTAACTTAACCTTATTTGCTAGAATTTTTCTTTACCAACAGTTACACATTTAATATTGAAAGCTTGCAATGCCAGCCCAGCTGGCAGGAATACGTTTTACTCGTGCTAGACTTTTGTTTCGCGCGTGGGTCTGCATTCGTGGCGAAAACTCGCTTCTAGGTCAGATTAAAAATAGTTCATTATGACGTCAGGTCGGTTTATTCTCACCTCATGAATGCCTCGCTTTCTATTGCGGCTCACCGCGGAATAGAAAATCAACCAAAAATGACATCTCGGTCCCAACCGTATACACACCAAGGCGAAGACGCGGCAAAGTTGTACGCGAATCCACGCTTCTGTCTTGAAAAACTATTTAGACGAGGTTAGGAGACAAGTTGAAAGAAAATTTAATTGTTTATCAATTGATATAAATCCAAATAATTGAAAAGTTCCATTTGCGAGATATTAACCGATATCCAATTTACCACGAAAATAATTAATTCTCTAAGCTTCAACTCATTTTTAATTCATTATAATTAACCTATTTTAACCTTTCGTGATTGAACTGTCGGTGGAAGTGTCATTGTTCATTTCAGCTATACCAAAAACAGTAAATTCAACACAAAATCCATTTTGAACTAATTTTCCCCCCTGTCACCATCTCCTGTGCTGATGAAGGCAGAATGTAACTATAATAATAAATCACTATTAAAACAGCGATCCCCAAAATTATGAATACGACAGAAATCTCTTATATTTTGGTGGGGGGGGGGGATTCACATACCTCTCCCTCCAATAAACTTATGACAGCTGTTATTTAAATTTAATTAGTTTGTTCCTGAATCGTAAATAACGTCTCTATAAAGTTTTGTAGAAATTACTCCGCGCGTTTAAGATTGGAATAAGACCTTGATTTCACTTCCCCCCCCCCCCCTCTCACTCCTAGGGAGGTGAATTTGTACCCGCCCCTCTAGGAGTGCTCTCCTCCCATGCCGCTAGGGGTTGAAATTGTACACTAATAACATCAACATCTGTAGAGGCACTATCAATCTCACTGACCCAGAAAAATATTTATTAAGCGTCACTATCGTCCGTTTTTGTAATGTTTTAAAAATTTCACCCCAGCTCTTGTATTATGTTTTCATTCTTTGTTAAGGCAGGATTGTAAAATCGATATATATGCATGTATAGTATATTTCATGTTCAGAATGAAGCTTTTTTTTACGTTGTTTATTCTTAAAAATTTAATCCGTAGATTTTACATTTTAGTTGATTTAAATGAGTAAAAGGTATACATGCTCACTTGAAACAGGTGGAAGGTCCATTGATCTTCCTGCCCTTATGTTCCTAGTTGATGTAGTTCTGAGGGGGTTGGGTTGGAAGTTGGGGAATGTGTTTGGGTTGTCTGTTAAAATGTTAAAACTACAGTTAAAAGAATATGAGAGTTTCTAAATCCCATTTCAGTTTGCCGTCTAATTTATTAAGTTTTCTTCACCTGGCTTCTGTAAATTAATGTAATAATTTTTATTCAGTTGCAATTTCAATATAAGTGTATATATAAATATTGCTTTTATATAACATATATTTGAAATTAGTTACAAATACTCCGATGCACACATGAATACCCGAATCCAATAGAACCTATTCCAAATCACTTAATTGTAAACATTTATTTTATTTTTATAATCATTTCTTTATTTATTAATAAATACGAAATAATTGTATAAATTTTGGTTAAAACATTATAATTCTAAATTCACTGGAAAATCAAGTGAAAATTCTGCTAGACAAGGTAAGATTCATTTCGGTGAATCGGGAGCGGTGATTAGACTAATATATATATAAAAGAAGTTGGTGAGTCTTTCGACTGAACGAGTAGTTGCGATCCGATCACTAAAAGGAACGGTTGTACCCATTTCTAGTTGGCTAGTTGGTTTGATATGTCGGGGAATGAGACCGAAGCTTGCCTAAAAAAATTAAAGTGATTGCGTATTTAGATATGCTTTCCCTATTTCATTTTCTTCATTTTATAATTATATCTTATCCATGTTAATTGTTAACCGTGGCTTTCTTACTGATGGTACATAGTTTGTACCGCACGAGTGTTTATAATATGACTTTATTAACTTTCAAACTGTTTTACGCGGATTAATTTTAAATTTATCTTCAATACATACAAGATGTGAACGTTAAATTGTAAGTATTGCGTGTTTCGCACAAGAAGCCCTTAGACCAGTTTATACTGACAGTTGTCTGACCATTTCTTTGTATAGTAGCATGAATGGATGGCCGCATATGTTCACCAAGGATTGAACCAGAGTCTTTGAAGAAGCGTGAGCGAGGTTGTTTAACGATCGTAATCTCCGCGTGACCTGCGATGTTAACGATTGCGGATGTGACCGGTCAATGTCACCGTAGTTTTTAAGATTCCGGTGACGGCAGGGTCACACGGAAGTGCGGTTGCCATAAAACCCGCGGATTCTGGACTACAACTTCATATTGTCTTCCCGCAAGCATGTGGCCGCACTGTTGTTTCGCCAAGATGCTCTTCGGGCCGGGCTTCCGGACACACGCCTTCGCCTTGCCCCGGACACTTGATGAAAAGGTACTCCTGCATATTCCAAATATGCAACATCTTCCCTCATATTTTGTCCTGAAGCTGATATTTAGGACATCGTATAGAATGGGACTTGGAATTCAATATTGGGCCGTTGGACTGACAGATCCTAATTTTCAAAACGTTATCCAGTCAGATATCCTAAGTAGTCTGTTTGAAACTTGTTTTAGATGTCGTCGAAACTCCAACTGTCTATTTCTCTTACTTCTTTTTGCCAAAACTCTTTTAATATTTTGTTCTTTAATTTTTTACTTTTAGCGGTATGTAAGTTTCTCATAAATAAATTCCTAAATCGTCTTATTAAGTGTGCAGCTTTAAGGTGGTGCAGCAGTAATAGACAAATGTAAAGATTAAATTATCTCCCTCCATGATGAATGTAACAAAACTGAAGCTGGAAAGCGACAGGACTATTTATAGTAAGTTTTACAGATCGTAAATCATACAGTTAAAGTCACCTTAACTTTGTCAATCGCCCTTGAAAACTATTGATTCACCTTTATGGCAGCGTTGTCCTTGCGTGTGTAAAGTTTCTCGCTACTCGTATCGATTTCGACACATTTTCTATCTTCGCTGTCTGTGAAGTGCTTGCACGATCACATTCACCGATCGATTACTTGTTAATCGCGTGCCGAACGCGGTAATTGTTGGCTGTTTCCATTTGTCACGTCTGAAAGAGTCGTTTTCCACAGTCACTCTCGTTTATTGCTGGATGAAATCTCTGCGACTTTCTCCTTGACAATGAACTTTCTCTTCATCAGCCGTGCGCGACATGGTGTTCCGTTTTAGGAACCAATATTTCTGGCGAGAAGTAGTTCATAGCAGTCAAATATCACTAGAAAATAGAAAATTGTTACTTAGAGTTAAATTTAAAATTGTTCGTGTTTAATCATAAATTGTAAGAATACCGTAGCTGTTCTAATTTACATAGTTTCACGCATAATATTTTAAGATGCAATAAGAAACAGTGTGTAATTCTATTTATTTAAATATAATGTCGAACAACCAATTAACAGAAACAATTGCATAAATGAAAGAAGGCGCGAATTCCAAATTCTGTGACCGAAAAATCGCTAAAAAAATAAATCTGGAAAAAGGAGATATGTTTAAATAGAAATGTAAGTGAATAGAAAGTTTATAAAGTATCGAATTCCCGAATGTTGCAGTTCTTTGACATTTTCTTAGATTTTTCTCCACAGTTCATTATTGCGAAAAAACGCTTTTATATGGAGACATTGCTGTTATTGTTGTATCCACATTGCAGCTATATGTACGTACAATAGTAAATTGACACATTTCACACAGGGAAGCTGAAATCGTCAGAATGTAGAGAAAATAGTGGCACTATCAAATGGTATTTTCAATGAGAAATGATTTCCGACTTCCATGTATTTGATTCTGTAAGTATCCTAAACACTTTTGTCGTTTCTTTCATCTTTCTTGAAGTTTGCTGCAGTCGAAAAACGCCTTATTCTGTTGAGTGTAGTCCATACTGGTTGACATTACTTACTTTCGAAATACAAGCAAGCGTTGTGAGACGAAGAATGTACGTGCGGAGTAAATGGTATGCACAACAGAGTCGTGATGATACCTAAATAATCCTGCAGGTTGTAATTTTCAATACTGGTTCACAAAGAAAGTGAATGCGTTTTCCTTTTACTTTTTTTTAAAAATATAGGCGGAATTGCGCCTAGCTACGTACTAAACAGCTTATTTGATTCATTTGTCATACCTGACTGATTCACCTAGAGTTGAATGAATTATTTCTGGTAAGCATGGATGTAAATTTCACGGGTATGTTCCGCAAAACAAAACGTGAATAAATAGTTTTCAGTTGATTAGTACTGTTGCAAAGCATTTATTTGTTGCTACTGCACAGGCGATACTCCAATCACGTATATACCATGCAGTTGTAACAACGATTAGATTTAATATATATATATATTGGTTGTAGACAGGCTATGTATAGGGTAATCCACATAGTGGCAACTCCCCTCTTATAGCATAGGAAAGGGATTTGAAAGGGGGGATGCGGAAGAGTGGAGGAAGGTAGCCAAGGGTTACTAGGGCCCCCGGGCTATGGTTTAAGGATCCTACCCGGCATTCGCCTAAAATAAATGCAGGGAAAACCCTAGAAAAACCTGCATCAGGTAGGTCGGGCATTGGGTACTTGTCCCACGCCCTTCCGATAGCGGGAGAGGAGTTTGCTGTGGGGACGCAGCATTCTCTTCTCCATGCCTCGACCAGTTTAGAAGGCAGCTGGCCGACTATTCCAATGACAATGGCGGACAACTCTTACCGTATGCCCAACGTCTGCGACCCCGGAACATACACCTCTCAAACCAGGCTGAGGATTTAGTCGGCCAGCTTCCTCCTAAACTGGTGAAGGCACGGAGAGGGGTAAGCCGCGACCCCACAACTAACCCCTCTCCCGCCATCGGAAGGGCGAGGGACAAGTACCAAATGCCCGACCTACCTGATGCAGGTTTTTCTAGGGTTTTCCCTGCATCACTTTTAGTGTAGTAGTAATTGCTGGGTAGGATCATTAAACCATAGCCCGGGGGCCCTAGTTAACCCTTGCCTACCTTCCTCTATATATATATATATATATATTAATGTCTGTGTGTGTCGCTTTATGCATTCCTAAACCATTCATCCGATTGCGATGAAACTTTGGTGAGTTGTTGTGCGCACCCCCGCGAAGGTTTCTGTCGGGTTTTCGAAGTGTTAGGAATCTCTCAAGGGATGAACGTGTGTGAAATTTAAAAACATGCTAAAACTGCCGATATTAGCGTCGATGAATTACTTTTCTGGATGTATGTGATTAACAGTTTCTATCAAGATGTTTTTGGTGCATAATTTCATCCCCTTAAAGCACCAATAAGGGAGGGGTTGCAGGGGCATTACATAAAAATAACGCGATGAAACCTAGATTGGTGTAAAATCCAGGGTTATAGTTGTCAATGAGTTTAATTTTGACATTCATTATGTTAGTTAAATTGTAGTTCAGCCCATGTGTGGGGTGGGGGAGGATGTGGGTGGAAGGTCGTAACATAAAATAATGAGTTAACGTGGATACTGTTATTGAACCTGGGGTTATGGAAGTCACTAAGTTTAATTCTGACATTCACCACACTGGTTAAGATGTAGTTCAGCCTCTAGGAGTGGGGAAATAAATGGGTGAAACAAATTTCAGTTTACAATCTTAAATTCGTTTACCAATTCCTGTCAAACTTTATACTCATGTTACTTACGATCCAGGAACAAATTCTGAGGGGTTAAGACACGCCTACCATGTCTTGGGGTGAGGGTGAAATTTAAAAACATTCATAAACGGTCACTATTAGCGCGAATAAAATGTTTCCGGGGTCGCTTAATTTTATAGTGTCATTCTTTAATTTTTATGTCTAATTTCAACTCCAAAAGGCAGGGGCAGCACCCTTACCGTACGGGTTGTAGTGAAAGGGGTTTACATAAAAGTAATGCAAAAAAGACCGATATTACTGTCGATTCTGGTCTTACAGGAGTCGCTGATGAAAGGTTACCTAGAGTAGTTTTCTCTTAAGGTACCGGCTATTTTTTTATTTCCTTAGGGTACCCTATATATTTTGGTTTCTATTTAGTTAACTGTTGTATTTATTTACCCCTTTAAGGTATCTGGAATGGTTTTAGACTTTATTAAGTTATCGAGTATTTTTTTTACTGTTTTAATTCGTCGTGATTTTTAGACCCTATTATTTTATGTTGTAGGAGGGTTCCCGAATACTGTCCGTCTTCGTCGTAGTTTCTTTGAAGTTAGATGCCGAGGGGTTAGGTCGGGGAGGGGACCGTAAATGAGCAAATGTTACTAACACGGGCGCTATTGGTGCTGGTTAAAAGAAATGTTTACCAAGAGGTTGGTGTTCAATCATTTCCTACTCCGGGTTAATTTAAATAAATATCCGGGAAACGCGCGGTTGATTCATTTTTATTTATCAACATAATTTCGTTCCAGCTCAATGCACTACGCCCTGCGTTTTTACAAGTTTTTCCAGTCGTCCAGAACATAAGTTTTCGGTAGGTCTTCAAGATAGACGTTGTTTTGGCAATGACCGATTTGAATTTTTTCCGGAGAGCCATTTTCAGGCCAGTAAATACAATAAAGTAGGCCAAATCTGTGGAATATGGGGCACGCGGCACCCGTCTTTCTGATATTTATTGAAATACAAAATTTCATACAAAATGAAATGATAGCTAAGATGGTACTTTGAGAAAAACTTGTTTTGCTATTACCAACGCTGTCTCTTAGCTTTTATGAGTATTAATTGACCTACGTTCTTATATTTTATCATACAATATAAAAAGTATAAACTGTAATTTTTGTGCGCGTGCTTTGCAAAATAATCTATGCGTATTCCAACAATTATCATTTTACATAAAAGTTAAATAATGATGATCTTTTTGCAATAGTAAACTGCTATGCTGATTTTTAGTGTTTTAAGACACTATTACACAATGTTATGTGCAAGTCGCGTACCGAAAATTTTGCTACTTGAAGATTTGTTGTTACCTGTGAAAAAAAATCTATCTGCGTGGGATGTCGGCACGTGGAGCTCAGGGTCATTCACCTGCTACCAGCAACATTAATGGAGCTTCTAATATTTAAATTGATTGTCTAAACCAGCGCCAAATTAATAACTACGAAGACTATACTAGTGGTTTAACCTGTCGAATCTATTCGAGCATTGTCTATGAAGAGGCAGTTGAGCACACACAACTGGACTGTAACAAAAAATGTAAATTTCTATATATTTCAAAAAATTTAACGATTTTATAAAACTTACGCGGGAAAAAAAAATTGTCTCCACAAGGGTTAACAAAACGCTATAAATTTTCAGTAGTTAATACGAAGGTGATTCTTGAATGACTATAAATACACCTGCTGGGTAATTCAGAATTATTCAGAAATATTTACAGAAACATTCGAGTTTAGCACAGCACAGTCAGGAACACACGTGTATTAGCCAGTTCCAAAACTATTCCCGCCACCATAAGCTTCTGTTATTTTAAATTTATATTACGTATATGTCTCTCTCTCTCTCTCTGTGTGTGTGTTTGTGTTTTAGTAAATTATAAATGTGCTTGCTCGGTGCTATTTTTAACATTATCCTTCACAGCGCATTATCGCTAGTTTAAAAGGACTTTTTCGGAATTTATGCTATGTTGCACTCCAGATCCAATTTACGTTACAACAGTCATCACTTTTACTTTGTGAAACGACGCTCGAGAGTTTTTGTGTAGATTGTCTATCCGGTATACAATTTATGTTAAGTGGATATTATTTACAGAACCTATTTGTCCTTAAGAGTATAATAAAGTTTTGTTGCGCGTATCGTTTGGTAAGAACTGAAAGTTACGCTTGATATACGGCCCATTATGCTACTTATATGCAATTTCTCAAACTTAAAATAAATCTAATTACTTTGTGTAACCTATATAATTTGGAGTTTTTAGTGACGCTCAGTTTTCGTTACTTTCATGTCCAGGTAATGTGTTGGTATGTATTCATATCAACATATATTCTTGTTTTACAAGTATTTCATATGTGGGGCTTAGAAGACAAAAGTAATCTTTGTATACTCCACAATACAGAGCCGTTTTTAATGTTTAAAACATTTTTTTCTTTATCCTTAATCCTTATTTCTCACATTAAACAATTTCTACTTGTCATAGTCTTATTTTGAATTTGTACTCCTGTTGGTTGTCTTTGGTGGTGGAAAGGAAAGAAGGCAGGCACGCAGGGCCGACCTTTAGCTCCGGGTGCGGAGGAACGCCAAGGTCACTGGTAACACCGACCCCAGCGGAACTGACATACCTTTATTTTCGTGTTTCAGATCAATTTGCGGCTGATACTAGTCAGCGGGAAGACGAAAGAGTTCCTTTTCAGCCCCAGCGACTCTGCGGGCGACATAGCACAGACTGTCTTCGACAATTGGCCGGAAGGTAACGTTTCCCTCTACCAACCCAAACTTTTATCAAGAAAACTCGGAAACATCAACCGTAGTTACTCTAAAATAGAACTACCAATTTTTTTCCCTTCAACAAAGTGTTTTTGAAATAAATTATCCGTTGCTTTTACCCTTTGTGTGCTAACAATTTAGAGTTGTTCTCATTGTCTATGGAGTGGATGAGAAATTGAAGGTTTTTATTTTTCTGAGAAAAGAGTCAGATTTTCCCCCCCCCCCCCTCCCCCCTAACTTAGTATTTATTTTACCACTTAATTTAGTCTGTTAATTGGTTACTTATTTATTTGTTTAGATTACTTTTGACACGCGTTTTATATTTTTTTGGCGATTTCAGGCTGATTCCTTAGAATGACGAATCTGAAGAAATAATAAAGTCCATAGCGTCAAGCATTGTTTGTAACTTTTAGTAATGAATAACTATTTTTCTGAGATGACAATATAGTCGTATAAAGTAATCGAATACTTTCAATCAACGATGTGTATTGAATTCTTAAAGTATTTTTTGCTTTTGATCACAATTTATGGGACACTCATCTTTGTGATTCATAGTCATATTAAGTAAGTTGTCCATTTTGTATGTTCCCCTGAATAAGTGTGTTTTACGATAATCACTCGATGTGAGAATCTAAAAAAAATAGATAGTTGTATGAGTGAAGAGATAAGAATGAAGGAAAAAAGTAGATACACAACACAGAGAGAAAATCGACAAGAAAAATGAGAAACCATAAAGGCAAGGAGATATAAAAAAACAAGGCAGATAAACAAGACTTTCCCCCTCTCAACTTTGTCTAATAAACCTGTCTGCACGTTTAATCTGTCATGTTTCTTGAATCTCTCTGCCATTTTAGTTTCTCCCTTTTGTTGTTGAGTTTTTCTCTCTATTGTGCATCTATTGTTTTCCTTCATTCTTCCTTTACTCAGATAATGGAAATCCCGAAAAATATTCATTACCTCTTCATTGTCAAAACAAATTTCAGAACTAGATTAATAAATACAAGTTTTAAAAAAATTATCTTGCGTTGATGAAATTCTTACGGTATTTAACCGTGTAAATACGTCGAAAACGCGAAGTTTTCCAAATGATGATGACGTGGACAGTCATCGAAACATCGCTAATTTTCCACTAACTTGCCCGGTTTGAATCCAGAGACTTTTGTCAACTATTAACACCGGGAAAAAACTTAATACTACAATATTTTGTTTTGTTTTTAAGTTAACTAACAATATATTCATAATTATTGTCACGAGTAAATATTTTACTTCTTTCTGAAGGATAATAATCAGCAGCTTCATTTATGATAAACTTAGATTATGAATCCGATCACTTAAGTAGAACTAGTTATTCAAATGGAGTCAATTATAATTTTTATATTATTAAATTACTTTTTCGTATGGCTGCTTCAGTCTTGATAGTTCTGATTTTACAACATATTTTTTCTGAAGCCCATCATAGTTTGCATGTTACAATCGTGCAGTGTCTCATACAATAAGCAAAACTCATTAATGAGTTGCAGTTTACCATTTACAACAACTATCATTATTTTAAAACTTCCATTGGGCAACTGTCCAATTGTTAATTATTATATAAATCGAATATACCTGTAAACTATGTAACTATAATTTTATATTCTTTCTCTGAAATCTGAATTATGTTAAGGTGAATTGTAATTTACTTAGATTGGGCAGAAGAAGCGGTAGCCAAGGCTGAAATCTTGCGGCTAATTTACCAGGGACGATTCCTACACAGCAATGTAACTTTAGGTGCTCTTGGTTTGCCGTATGGAAAGACGACAGTTATGCACCTTGTTCCGAGGGAAAACCTTCCGGAACCAAATTCACAAGGTAAGCATCCTGTTTCATTTGATACAGAAATGAAAATTTATTTTCATACAATCTGAGAGGAAGTTAAATCAGTATGATTGTTATTTTTGTTCTTAAAACTAAATTTCATTTACAAAATTACTTGATGTTGATATTATTTTATAATATATTTATCCGGACGAAGTAATATTTATTAATACTAATAACATTATTTTACTTTCGTTATCTCTAATGTTTTTCCAAATCTTCATAAACATATTTTAAGCTAGTGTCCCCAGTATTCATCCATTATAATTGTGAAAAATGTTATTTGTAGTATTAAAGAATAAAACTATTGACAAAATTAACCCTTCTTCTTGAGTATTTATAAACCTTTTTGGTGATTTCATTGTCCAAGCTGCATTGTGCTTTTTCTATTGGGTCTACAAAACACCAATCCATAATTCATGAATGTATTCTATTGGTTTTCAAATTTCTGCAAAAAATAAAAATGACAAAATCTACAACAAGAGGAAATCTGAGATGATGCCACTGACATACTGTTAAAATGCTGTACAGAATGATGGGTGGAAGCTGGCATGACAGCAATTCTTTGAAACAATAAAAAATCAAATAATTATTGTATTTATTAAGTACATGTTTCCGACACCAAGAATTAAACTTTTTAATATCTCATTAACATCATCATATACATATAGTTGATCAATTACATTTTAATAACTAGATTTATTAGACACTATGAAAACACTTATTTCAGTATTTCCATTTGCTCAAAAATATATTAGAAAACAAATATGGTTAAGTGTTTTTGACAAATCTGAATGTATTAAGCATAGCAAGTTTGAAATGTCAAGCACAAAAAATAAACTTCTGAGATAGGCTATTTGTATTGAATAATATGCAGAAAAGTGGTCTGGTTACTAGTGCACAGGAAATCAACATACATAAATTGAACAGAATATAAAAAAGTTGCTGTTATGACAATTGTAGAACTACTTAATGTGCAAGATTTTCTGAACTAAACTCTCAAAAATGCTTTATATTAACCTCACAATAGTATTAGTTATGTTAAGGTTTAGTTTTTAACAGTTCAATGTGGTGAGTTATGTGACTGTAATGTAATGTAATTTGTAAAAAAAATTACATTTACTGTTGGGAGGTTTTATCAGATTACTACTAAGTAATTAACATAGTTATTCTAGAATTTAGTAATTTTTCCTTATTCTGACTTGGAGACTACTCTAATTTTAGAATACATGTTAATTCCTTTAATGATTATTTCAGTGATCAGAATGATATGACTTCCAAGCAGTGCTGCGACACAAGACAAAACAAAATTTGCATGTGAAAGAAAATTACTTCATGTTTCAATGTAATTTTAACAGAAGCTTGTAAGGTATCAAATTGAGTAGTAAAATGATTGAAATCATTATAGCGTAAATGAAGCTTTGTCATTTGTAGTTAACATTGAGCTTATTTTGCTAAATCTGTGAAATTTGTAACTGTTGCATATCTGTTCGCAATAGGGCAAGTTGATGCTATAAAAAATTGTGATTTTTAGTAATTATATAACATAATTTAAGTATATTCTAAACTCATTGTTCTCATATCTTCGAATAATTGGGATATTTTTCTGTTATACTGAAAAATACCCGTTGGTTCATCAAAATGCACAAATCACAATAAATACTCGTTACTTACCGTACTTAATTGAATTATTTTGGATAGTTTAACATGGTGAGTTAATATATTACTTTCTTTTTTAAGCTGTATCCTGCTTCAGCATATTTACATCTGGTCTTGTCTAATTATTTCCCCAAGTATTTTTTTGTCAACAAAGCTAAAAATTTATGGTAGAAAAGACTTCTCTCTTGAAGAAATATTTTTTAAAACTCTGTGGTTTTCAAGTTGAATTGGTTTTAAAGTGCAAATTTAAAATAGCCTTTATATATATTTTTTGCAATAAGTTCTCCTTTGTTATGTCCGTCTACACTTAACCCATTTCAAATAATTTTCCAAGTAGTTATGTGAGTATCTCTCATATATTGTGAGAGCTTGAAAAATATACATCAGCAATTGAATCTTTTTTATTTTAGTCCCCCTCACATTTTCTTGCTTTTTTTATATATTGGTTAACATACAATTAATTATTAATATTTGTATTTTTCTTTTTTCAGACCAGCGACAAAAAAGTAAGGGTGGTGGAAGTAGTTGTTGTTCAACCTCGTGCTGCATATTGTAATACGGACATAACTGTGCACTTGATAATGTATTACAGAACTCCAACAAAGAGAGAGCAAGATCTTGTGAGATTTTCAAAATGTTGTGATATTCAGGTAGTATAAAAAGAAAATTTTAATGTGAGGACAATTTTTTTTAAATGTGGTAGAGACAAACCAGTGGAGAAAGTTGTGACAATTGTGTAGAGACGTGAAATAAAATTAGAATTGATTTAAATGAATTCCTCCACTATTGGGCACTCCTAAGAAACAATCCTTTGTTCAATTATTTTTTTACAACACATTGTGTTTGTGCTCATTTCACATAGTGTTTTAAATGTATAGTTTTACAGAATTTGTTAAAGGTTATCTTATTATTGTATAATAGAATTTTACATAGCAGAGCATTTTTCTCTTTTTGTTAAGACTGGAAAGACCAACTTACTTGTGAAGTTCATTTTATAAAAAATATATATAAATATCTGTGAAGGTAACTCCACATGAATGGAGTTGCTTTACCTAAGTGACGTATCTTTGTTGCATGCTACGTATCAAATTGCTTTGACTGCCAAATACTTGCATAAGATGGCATAGTATCGATGTGCGTACGATTCACTTTCAGCTGAGAGCGTTGTTTTCGTACTCATACCTTTAGATGACGTTTTGAGAAATCGTGTTATTGTGGAGACCATCATGATATTTTAAATTTGTATCACTCATCGTAGAGTATATTCCGACCGGTCAATCAGAAAAGTTCTTACATGATGATTTTTGATTGAGTCACTCCATTTAAATATATATTTTATTCCCAGACGCTGATTGCCAAATGCTGAAATATTCTAAGCTGGTAGTTTTGTTATTAAATGAAATAATGAAAAAAATATAAATAGAGTGCATCATTGTTGAATATGATTGTGTACTCATCAAAATAATTAGAAAATATGTAGCATATTTGATTATTTAATGTTTGTTGATGTTCCCGAGGCCTAGCCGACAGACCTGGGTGCTCGAAGAGAATTAGTGATGTTACCCCTGAGGTTTCAAATGTTTCATCCTCTTGTACCTCCATATTGCACTTCTGATAAATGAAACCTTCTTGAAAATAAATATATATATGCATTATTAATATGGTTAATTAAATGTGAAAACAAGTTTATGTAGTTTATTTTCTGTTAAAAAATTGTCAAGGGATATATTTGAATACCTTGTTAAGGTTCAAAAGGAACTTGTGGCCTATTTCACAGAATAGAAGTTATCAAAACTATGTTTGACTACAGTCTATCCAATCCAAATTTGTGATGGGCATAAAGTTGACAAAACAATTATTCATACAGTTCACAAACAAAAATATATATAAATATATGCATATTAATGTAAATATACTGTAATGAACCTCAGGACTTGTGTTTTTGATGTGGTAAATTATGGGAACACATTAAGTATAAAGTAAGTTACTTAAAGAAATTAATTAAAATGAAAATTATTCTGCGGTGTGTTGAATTTACCTGCTGCAATAAGTTCTTTCCAAATTTTGGAGTTCACAGAGGTTTCCTATTGTCTCCAACGTGAGAAATTTACAATATTGTGGTAGTATGATTTTCATATTATGGAAATTGATATACAGTTATACAGATATTCTTCTTTCAGAATATATATGATACAATAATTCCTGTCTCTCGTCCTTGTAACCTGGATTATATAATAAATTATAGATAATTGAACAGTGAATAGTAGTCTTCACACAAAAAATACAGTCTTGTGTTAAGAACATTTATATTAGGAACGAGTTAATGATATATTTTCAGACGTACCAAAGTTCTTCAAATGCTCGTACTAATAGTAATTTCCCACAAAAAAATCTCAAATTTTTATTTACTACAGCAGCTACTTAACCAGGTTGTGAGAAATTAGATTGTGTGGATTAAAGGATATTTTAACCTCAGTTCGTAGTATCAAACAATAATAGGAATGTAAATGGTTCTTTGCTTTGGCATTTGTTAGTTTTTCATAGCCATGTTAAATGGGCATATTTAATTCATTGTCATTTTATTTAATTATTATAGTGTTTCTTTTAAAAAAAGTTGTGTGTACCCATATTTTCTACCAATCATACAGAGAACCCATTTCCTGAGGACATTACCGTATATTATAATTTAAAACTGTAATTTCATCTGCATGATACTTCCTCTTCTTCATTATTGTCAGGGATTTTTATTGATCATTTAAATTATTACATTATAACAAATTATTTGGTTCCTCAAGAACAAAATGTGAGAGTACTGTAACAGACGACGTGATTATAGTATAGATATTTGTGTATAAAAAATGGTATATATTTTCTTTTATGCCTTGTGACATTTTTTGTGACCTGCAATCCTCTGTAATGTTCAAATATATTTAAGATATATTATGTAAAAGAACGTAGCATGAGGAATTTACTTGCCTGTAAAAATTTCTCATACTACAGAGTGCCACGTCAACGAAGCAGCACCTTGATGTACATTTTTCTTTGATATGATGTCTATTTGCATTCTAGGTTTTATTGTAAATATAACTATTGTATTTTTTGTTACATACCGGTTATGTGACTCCTCAGTGAGAGGATTTTATTCTGCAGAGATGGAATAGAAATAGAAAATAAAGTTCAGATCACTTAAATATTTTTATTCCTTAATGTTATCAAACATTTATTTGGAAAGTTTTATCTACAGCATGTGTGACAAACAGAAGGCATTATAGGAGTCTTAAAAAATAACACCTGGAACATTTAATTGCCATTATTAGATAAAGTACATATTAATTTCGCCCTATTTAAGTTTGTTTCTAAAGGTTAATTTATTAAAAATTTTGTCTGTATTGCCTCTGTTCGATCTTCAGCTGGTTTTTTACTACCGGTTCAGTTTGCATAATATTGGTACTCATAGTTAATGTGTACATAATCCATGAAATAAAGAATCTGAATTCTTTCTTTGAGACAGATGTGTATTAATCCAAAGTATGAAAAGTAATGCAATGAATTCGATAACCTTAATTATTTCCACAGAAGTTACAAACTTAACTAAACCTTGATCATTTAGACATATAAATCATTGTCAAATTTCAAAGTATTCTGATTATTTTGTGTGTTACAACTGCTACACACACTGACATCTGTTTGAGGTAAGTTAGTTTGTTTTACTTTAACACTTCTCTAAATCTCGACACACACAAAAGTGAAGTGAAAAGTCCACTAGCTTACTCTAAATTGCTGCCACACTTCTTAGAACAAATATTTTCATCAAAATTAATTTAATCAGAATACACTTCTATATCCAGATAAGATGATTATATTGATTAATCCTTTAAATTAGACACAAATATGAATTTCATATGCTTTCCTAATAGCAAACTATTTCCTTTTTTCTATTTTACTGTATTAAATTTTGGGACTGATTAGTAATCAATTTTCATGGTAGAGAGTAAATGGACTACGCTATTTTCACCTTTTTTATACTACTAGAATGCGAAACATTTCCACACAATTATTAATACATAAAATAGTCAGTAACCAAATAAATCACATTTAGGGGTTTACAGAAATCAACTCAATCAAGAAACTTTTGACATGAATTACTTACTTAGAATAAAATTAAAATATCTCTCATACAGTTGTTATAGTAGTAGACAATGTGGCAACACACAAATATTGTATTCATTTGACAAAATATTGTACTGGAGAGATTTTATTTTTAAGTGAAATGAGATGTATATTAAAATACTAAGGATGGATATTGATGTCACGTCGAAAGCTTCTTATTTGATTGATAATTTTGACTGTTTAGTTCATAATTTAATTAGTGAGAATATGGTCATATACAGACTTCTTAATTGAGTTTTATATGCATCAGTCCTATTCAATGAATGTAAAGTGTGTAAAAATTGACAAATATGAAATATGTCAATCTGTTGAATCTTCAGGAGGTAGTCTTGAAAAGAATAAACTACCAAAAAATGTTAGCAACATGCTGTGTAAGATTTTTCTCACATCCACTTTTAATTTTTCAGAATTAAAACATTTGATGGAAGTTATAAGATTCACTTGTAGTTATTCCCTAGATAATAAGTGGTAATTTTTCAGTCATTTATACATTTAATTAATAAGAATCATATTATTTCTTAAGCAAATTTAAAATATAGTTTGACCCATTATAATTTGGGCTATTTAAATATATAAAATAGTGTTTGAGGTAAGTAATGAAGAGATGAAAAGTTTGAAACATAGATACTGTTAACCATGAAACCTGGTTCAATGACAATAGTTTAAATATTTACACAAGCAAATACCTGATTAATTTGTCACACTGTAAAAGAGAGAGACTTCTACAGTTTACTCATATGGAATTAAATATGTAAGAAATTAGACTATTGAAAATGCCCCTGTAATTTTGAATGTATATTTCTGAGATTAGAAACTGAATTTGGAACATCTTGGCAACTTTCATTAGTTTCAATATTTATTACATTTGTCTACAGGACACAAGATAAATTAATCTCCCTTAACTGTGTCCCATATAATTAAGTGTATGAAATCTTATATTTATACAGCAATGAGTTTAAAATTTCCTTGAAACAGAAATAAACCACCCAAAGGTTCAAGAAAATTAGATCCATTAATTGCAACAGGAAGACCTTTGTACTCCAACTTCTAGTATAAATTATTTCTTTCACCACAAACAAGTTCAAAAGTTGAAATAAGTTCTTACTCTTACACAATAACAGATTTGAAACAATTAGCAACAAAGCCTCATTGTAGTTGATACATATACCAACTTGACAACACAGTAATGTTGATGTGTACCAAATCTTAAAACCTCACTCGGAAAAACACAAGATTCAGGACTCTGTCCTGAGAAAGGAAATAAAGCTATTATTATGACAGGAAGTACAATGTAAGCAATAACATTTTTGTAACTTGTGCTTTAAAAGTTATTTTGTAGTGGATATTTTTAAAACAGACCATTCTTGTTTTTGACCTTTGACAACGTTTTCTCACAGATGAAAGTTGATCCAAAAACAAGTAAAATTTATCAAGCAAATCCCTTTAGATTTAGCAAATTTGTACCAATCAATAATGAATAGTAAAATTTAAAGATTTATTCTTGATAAATGGATGTGTGTGGATGTTCTGCTCAGTCTTTTAAACATGTTGGGCAAATCACACTAGATACACAGGTCATGAAGTAGAACAAAAAACTGGTAGGGTGGATGCCTTTAGGGGTGGTGATGGTTTGGCGACAACAATTGTGTGAATATGATGGAGATAGTGTCAAATCCACTGTTTTGGGAATCACTCAGATGAATTCTTTGAATAAGTTGACGTTTCTATCCCAATTTTTATGTTATACTACTGATATGCATTTGTCATCATCCAATGACTCTGGAAACCCTGTTTTTAATATCTAAAAATAGAATGATTGCATATTTTAGATCTTGTACACTCCAGAAAACTTTTCCTAAACTAAGCCAACAAATTTCACAAAAATAAGGAACATCTGTGGAGACAGATACAATACCTTGAAGGAAATTAATGGGCTGGTTCAAACCCTCAATCTTATTCAATTCAAGAGTTTCATAACACAAGTTGTGTTGTGTTCCACTTAAAAATTTCTTACACAACAATTGTTATTGTTATAAATATTTTGGGGGTATTTTATATATCAACACATTTTGTCATTTGAATGTTTAGTTGTAAATTGTATTTTATTACTATCACTGCACTCCTCTCCGAGCGAAATAAGACAGACACACTGTTAATGTTAGCAAAAAATATTGTTTTACAGTTTATTAAACATAGGAAGCTACTGTTAAATATTTAGTTTATTCATTATTTGAAAGGTCAAGATTATTATATTACTACTGGTGTAAAGACAATCAACCACATCAACATTTCTTACCTACCATGTGATGCGGTGTTTAGGGAACAGGTTGAAGGAAATAATGATATAGGGATTCAAGTCACCAAAATTTTTAAAAAGAAATGGCTGAGTTGAAAATATTGGTTAATAGCAAAAATGAAGTTCAACAATCTGGAGAAGTTGTGAAAAGTTGAAAATGCAAGTAAGTGTGAATAATCCAATGGTAAAGTAATTGGTTTACAGGGCTTAAAGAATTAGACAACAGTGTACTTGTTAGTAAAATTACCAGGGAGAATGATTTGGAACACAATAGGCATGACTTTTCTGTAAAAGTGATAAAGAAGTTGTATAATCCAAGATATAAAGACACATCATATTATGTTATGTGTTTTTGGATACACTTGCAATATTACTGGTTTCCAGATGGTTAGGGTATTCAAACATCTCATCATAACAAGGTGTTACAAATCTTATGGTACTTGAATATTGCAGCAACATGTAAAAACAAGAAGAGATGCTCTAAATGTGAAGATTATTGTCTGAGGAAACACTCTGTGGGAATTCTTTAAATTTAATTTAAAGCCCAATCGTAAACATTACTTATTTTTTTCTACAGACTGCCCCTGTTACCAAGAGAATGTCAATAAAGTGCTACGCCAAATGACTCAAACTGAAATTACCAATTTCTTAGCAACAATGGTCTTAATCCTGCAGCAAAGATTAGGCGATAAAATTGATGAAGTAAGAGATTTGTTACTGAGTCAGCTTTACTTGGGTAACAACTGGAAATAGATGATGAAGCTTTGTTGAAGCATCCTTACTATCAAGTAGTTAGATGTGCAACAAGAACAGGACACACTGGTGGGATTGTAGTGTACTTTCATCAGGACTTCATAATGTTGACAGTAAGAGTGAAAACCAGATGGCATATTGGTTAATCTAAGGTATTGTCTGTTATAGGTCTCCAAGCGGTAATTTAAAAACATTTATGAATGATTCACAAGAGGTGATGGAGGATGTATTAAATTATTTAATAATGGGGGATTTCAATCTTGACTGATTCAATTTGAAGGAGGATCTAAATGCTTGCACAGGATATTAGGTGATTTTGGATTAGAGCAAATAGTAACCAAGGCAACTAGAATAACAAGAATATCCTAATCTTGCATTGATCTGGTATTTACAAAACAGAAAAGTCTTAAAAAAGGCTTTTGTGTTTTGTCAACTAGCTAGTGCCCCCCCCCCCCCCAGTTGTCTCTCTCGGCTCTTTCATATTTTCTGCACCTGAAGAAAGCAACAAGGCTTCCAGAAACATTGTGTGGTTATTATATTATCACCTCTTTTGTGTATTTGGCTATCTTTCTTATTATCGTCATCAGAAAAGTCTTAGTTGTGAAGTACTGGACACTCCTAAAATTTCAGATCACAAAATATTAAAAGTTTTGGACTCTATAGGTATGCAACTAAGTAAAAATATTACAATACATAGCAAATTTAATGAAGATCGCCTAATTGAAATTCATGTCATTCCCCAATGTAAATCACAGTTGCAAACATGAAAGATTGTGTGACGTCTGTTTGAGAGATGTGTTTCATGGTTCAAATAGAAAGGTTAGAACTAGCAGAACATCAAGAGACCGGTGATTTCATAGGGTTAAAGTATTTCAAACTCACGATATTGATTGTAATAAAGTCACTGATGCTTGGAAAATTTACAAGAGAGCACAAAATCAATGAGTCAGTATAATTAGAAGTGAAAATAGGAAGAATTCTGAGCAGATCATTGACAGAAATATGGAGGGTTTGAAAAAGCTCATTTCAATCAACAGGATGCAGTTAAATCAGCTTCACTGTGGGGATGAAATTGTGAATGATCCTGCAGATATAACAGACGCTGAACACATATTATCCAATATGCTAAATAAGTCTTCCGAGTGTCCAATTTTGTTAAAAGTTTTGTGTGTTGTTCCCATCAATAATGTTCCAAACAGTATAAAGCATTGTGATATGTATCCTATAAATTTGTAGCAGTGTTAGAAAAAGTGATGGGAGTCCATTTTGGTCACTGAAATTAAGAGTCTAGTTGACGATAATATCTTATTCAGTGGCGGCTGATGCATATGTACTACAGCACATGAATTAATTTAGTAAGAATTATTTTTTCTTAGTTTTAAGAACCTTCATATTAATTGTGGTTTAACAGTGAACATTTCTGCCTCAATACTGAACACTTGACTGCAGGCCTTCTGTCACACATTCTACCGCTAAGCAGCCAGCTGACCATATGAGTGCTCTTAGTTTCTGAGCACAGGATCTGGCACGTTATTGACAACTGTGCAAGCACAGTATAGCTTTTCACTGCCACCACCACCCCCTCCGCCACATTAAAGGTCAACAAACTGCCTCATTTTTGTGCTACAAAAATTTGAGAGCACGATAAACAGAGGCGGCCGCATCAGGAAGCATAAGCAACAAATTCTAAATAAATTGTAACTATTTAGAAATTATAAGTAGGCCTATTATTTAAAAACAGTTTATATTTCAAAATAAAAAAATAATATTCGTACATTTTTTGTAATATAAAAAAGTCACAATCTTTAGGAGAACAACATTTAATAGGTATTATAGTGCGAAAATCTACCGCTCGATCCTGCATGCAACACTGCTCAGTAGCTTGTTCCGAAAATTAACTTTGTTTAAAATATGTGCCCAGGACAATACGGGTTATTAATGCTAAATTATTCCTCATTTAAAAATTAGACACCATTGGAATTTATGTAGACAGAATTAGAAATGAAGCATATTAGGTGTGGGGTCCGAGTATTGGTAACACTATCACTGATGTCGTTGGAGTTATATAGCACATAACTTCAAAAACTCAGGAGCAACCCACTGTTCGCCTCCCATATATAGTCCCAGAAAAGTTTGCAGGTAACGTCATTTGAAAACGGATTCATTTGTCCCCATCCGTCTGCTGTCTCAGACAGCGATGTCATTGTCTTACTTTTGTAAGATGCAGGCCAACTGCGAAAATAGACATTTCCTGTTCTCACTATCTTTATATTATTCCTGCGCGAGCGAATTGCTGTAACAACAGCGTCATTTCTTACTGTCAGTGTTTGTTTCACTGACCGCGTAACCTTTTAAACGCCAAAAGATAGTATTGTCTTAGGGCAGCTTGGGGTCTTCTATTGAATCCTCGAGTCGTATCTGGTAACGGCCCCGAGTCAAGCCAAAATCTCACCGAGTGGGTTAACTCGGATGGACTCGTGGACTTCAGCTGCCTGATTGGATTATCAATTACTCCAAAATCTATGAAGTCGAACCATTCGTGGCTTGACCGTATGTAGCAACCACCGAGTCGAATAGAGCCGCGCCATACATTGGACTCATCGTGTGTGTAAAATCATCGATCCAAACTACTGACAGTCTTGGTTCACAGTGTAACCTGTGACGACGTATTTTCATATTTTCTGTCTACTATACGTACATACTTGTTTATTATAGATATACTCCAGACTTGTTCATTATAGATATACTAGATGTCATGATTTTGTTTTGGAGGTTAAGGAGAAATACAGATCACGTGAATGCCTTTGATAACTTTCTAATGATTACAACATAAAACAAAGATAAACGCTAATCTGAATTATATATTTCAATTATTTCATACTAACGAACCTGAGGAAAACAGTCCAAAACAAGTAAAATAATGAGCTGAGAAAGAGGAGTTCTTGTTTTACATCTTTCATCCTGTCGTATAAGTACATATCAATACCTTTTTTATATAACAAAATATAGCAATCTTGAAGACAACCCAAAATCGCTGTGCAAGTGTCTGGTATAATATGGCCTAACGACAGAGGTGCAATGACTGTAGGAAACTTGAGTTCTTCATACGTATCCGTTAGCTAAGTACCGAAGAATAGCAGTCTTTTGTGAGTAGTGATGGCTTGTTTCATATTGGTGTCCTTTCTCTTGATTAATATGGTAACCTTCTGGAGGAACGTATTGTATGTCACCTCATCCATCCGAAGGTAGTTATACCCCATCGAGATTCTTAAACCAAATTTACATGACTTATTCGTTTCCTATTTATAAGCTATCCTTTCTGTTACATGGTTTTCGTTTCTATATCTAAATACAAACTGCTATAGGAAACAAAGGTCGTAATTCTCCATAATTAAACAAAATTAACGGAGACCAGAAAAATAAACATAAATGATACATCGACTGTAATGGACTGACTGGCTCGAGTGTGAATTGTTGCTAACGGCTGGCCAGCCATAGTTTTAATTCGACACTGGTAGGCCCTCACAAGGTGCAGCCTGTTGCGTCCTCAAGAAGAGGGCTTAGAGCCTTGAAAGTTTAACATGCTCCTTCCTTCCGATACGGCGTGGCGAAACCACCTTTCTATTTAAGTTAAGTCAGCTGCTCTGTCACATTATTCTTCGTTACTATTTTCTATTTGTATTAGTTTTTTGAAAAAATGCGAAATTTGTTTTGCAAATAAATCAATTAAAAATAACATTATTGCCAGAAAATTGAGTGCTACCAATAATTGTGTTAAATACGGGCAATTGAAATTGTTGCAATAACTTCACTAAACGAGTTACATGGCTAGTTCCGTACTACGTATATTGTCTGCCAGAACTTTTTGCTTCACAATATGAAGAAATCCGTACAGATAGTAATAGTTGATTGAATAGCAAAATCCGTAGAGAAACAATCAATTACTTTATGAATTACAGGCCTATACCTTATACGAGAACAAATGAAAATTATAAATATAATATTATTTTTCAAGTATTTGTTTTCATATCGATAGAATGCCTTCATTATTCCTTTACGCCCTGATTATGTTTTTGAATATGAAATGAGTTTGCCGTGTAACATAACATAAGACACAACAAAAATGGGAATGGGCATTAAATTATCATGTTGGAGGATCTATATCCTACTTGAATGGTGCTTCAAATGATTTAATGGAACATTTGTTTGTTTTTGTGTATAATTAATGTTATTAAATTATGTTAACTTATGAACAGTGTAGTCATCCGTGCCACCGAGTATTGAACTTGTCTTGTAGTGATGTTATGTAAGCAATTTCAATTACCCGTAAATCTCAATTACTTCAAGCACTCAAATTTCATTTTGCAAACATTCTATTTTAATTTACATGCTAACGAAAATTTAGCTTTTTGGTACATTTTGATATCAAACTTAAAAACACTTTATATGTTATCCAAAAAATTCATGAACTTCATTTAAATCAAATGTAACAAATGCATCTTGACATTATTATATAATACATTTTTCATGTAATATAAAACTGTCAGATTTGTTTCATGGTTTTCCTGCAACGAGATACATTATACAAATACATGAAAAATATACATTTAATTACAGAAATATCATTAGCCCAACTAAAGCCCTCTATTTAGTGTTTTCCATTAATGCGGATGGCGGGATTTTATCATATTGTAGGGATCCCAAATATTTGTTTCTGTGTAACTGAACCATTGAAGGAGTTATATAAAATTAAAATACTGTCTGTATTTTGTGAAATACGAATAGGTATGCGAATTTGCCAAAACTACTCAAAATATTTATAGTATCCAGAATAGTTTCGGTACTCCCTATACTGACATTAGCCAATTGCAGAAATCGACGAAAATAGGCTACGTTGGAAAATGTTATGCGTACCTGATTTCTGTCGTTTCGATGTTTATACAGGGATATTACTGCTAAGGAATATAAAGTAGAGTAAAAAGACAATATGTGTTTAGTAACGCAAATAACACGTTCGTCAACAACCATTTTAACTATAATAAGCTGTCGAAATGGAAACACAACGTGCATTCAAACATATCTGTACGGTGTCTTGGGAACTCTGAACTTGGTTCAACAGGGATTCTTGGTTCAATTTCAACTATAGAGTTTAGATCATACTGGGCAGAGATTCATATAGGTTTCGAAGACATCTCCAAAGAAAATCCTATATTTGACTGAAAATAAATTTGACACTTATGTGAGTGAGGAAAGACGAATTGTCGTCTACCTTGGTCTACTACTGTGTTTTCTTTGCATATTTCACGAAAACGATTTTTTAAACTCTTGTCACTTTTGTACGTTACCCAGAATATTTTAATAACTATAATTATTTGACATTTTAATTTTACAATAATTAAATAAAATATTGACCATAAGTCAGAAAAAATTAATGAAGCATTTGGTCATTATATAATTAGCCAATGTGTCGTCCTAATCAGGTGTACATTGGTTTGAATATAATAAAGAATTTGTAAAAATTGCCCAGTTCTTCAAATAATGTGTTAAATTTGATATTATGTAAAGTTTTAAAGATAAGTTCTAGCTGCACTCAAAAATTTTAAACGAAGTATTGTGTATCTTTTGGTTAACTATCAGCTCCCTTTTATTCAAAATATGGGGGAAGAGGACGAATGATTATTGTATCAGTCGTTGAAAATGGTGACATCTTTAAGTAAAATTTTATCGGTGGATTCATCGACACGAACGTCGCTAACGTTTACTATTTCAGTCTGATAAAGGAAAAAATGCTGTCTGGACTTTTTCCGATATCACTCTGAAATTCCATATCAATTGTTCATTATCTAGGTACCAAAACGCATATAACTTATCAGTTTGAATTTATCTCCTATGCGTCACAAAGTCTTCATTTATCGGATAATAGTAATTCTGAAGCATTGAACTATGATTGTCCTGAAAGGTATTGATTGATTCATGAACAGTGTGAAAGGGCATAGTTCACATGACTGAATTGGGAAATGTGAATATAATATTTGATTAGCATCTTGAAAACTTAAATAAATACGAAATCTTTCAATCTAATTTATTAATTTACATTTTAGTAAATTAATCGACTTTGTTATATACTGTAACTCTTATAATTCTAGACTGATATCAATGGTATAATTAATCTATAAGATTAATATTTTTTCCTAAGGTTATTCTGAATTAATTTCGGCATTGTAAATGAATATGTAAAGCGTTATATAAAAATACACTAATCGAAATTGGTTATTCCATAGTTTCATTCCGGACGTTTTCAAATATGGACACTATTTTGAATTATTTTGTACAGTCTTCTTCCGGAAAAGATGCGTCTTGATTTACTGTACTTAGAAAATGGCGGATGGCGTGGACATTGATTTGTACGCTGATGATATAGAACAAGATTTTGCCCAGGTAAGTTCAGCAGAGTTAGTACTTATTTATTAAAAAAGAAATTTTGAATTATTTGAATACTATTGCAAAACATATATTATATTTTTAGTTTTAATAAAAGGTTACGAATAACCGGCATCCACTGAATTGGATTGAAATTGTAACTTATTATGTATAGGCTGAATTGTTAAGTATCTAATCCCCAAGTCAGAATATTTGTATTAAGAATGAAATTTGTTATGAATTCGTTATTAAGTGTCATGTGTCGTTCTTTTAAGTTATTTTATAAAAGGCTGATTTTTATATAGATTGTTAACTTTAATGTATTCTTGTTTTTATATTATTTTTTATTCTCAGGTTGTTTAAATTTATTGTGGAATATATAATTGATATATGTGCTCATTCTGATTCTCTTTGTTATTATTTGCTCATTTCATGTCGATTAATTCTTTAACAGGATGAATTTGCAGCTGATGGGGTAGATTTGTATGATGATGTAATTGCTGCACCTCCAACCGGAGGTGCAGGTGGAGATGACAATTCCCAGCCGCCACACACTCCAAGTGGGGGTCAGATTTCAAACACTGATGGACATTCTCCAAATTCAAACCCACCTTATCATCAAATGGGAAACAATATTCAACCAAACCAAGTTGGAAGACGCCAATTGTATGTGGGAAACTTGACTTGGGTAAGCTAAATTGTCAACGTTTCTCAAATATTTCCCTAAATTATGTTATGAAAGTTACAAATGTAAGTTATGTCAACTTATTTATATTTCTTCTCTTACAACATTGATAGTCAGTTTTTAATAGTTCAGGAAATCAATGCTGTTAAACTACAACTCCATTTTGGCAATATTTATTTTATATTCTGAATTTTCATTACTGGAATACATCAATTAATTATTCAATATATTATCATATTTGTATTCTAGTGGACTACTGACCAAGACATTACTGATGCAATAGTTGGTATTGGAGTATCTGATTTTGTTGAAGTTAAGTTCTTCGAGAATCGGGCTAATGGCCAATCTAAAGGTTTCTGTGTTATTACATTGGGTTCAGAACCTAGCATGAGAATGTGCATGGAGAGATTGCCCAAAAAAGAACTTCATGGACAGTGTCCAGTAGTGACATATCCTACTAAAGCAGCTTTAAATCAGGTACAGTATAAGAGGTAATGTTAATATTTGTGATATAAAACTAGTAACTGAGCCTATTTACATTAATTGAAATTATTTATTTTCATCTGCAAAAGATGTAGGGTTAATTTACCTATTGACATGTTTCTCAAAAGTAAATTTTTATTACTCGTAAATGCATTAAAAATAATACAAGCAGTTTAAATTAGTAACTTAACTGCACTACACTGCTAGACATTTATGTTTATTTACCACTGTCCTGTCAGTAAGAAGTTCAAAAATATTTTAAATTTTTTAAAAAAATTCGTCTTAATGTAATGAAAATGCGTAAATTATTTATGAAATCTGAATTGAGATACGAATAAAACTTTTTCGAACTATTTCTGTTTTTCGGGATTAGAAGCAGAGCCATTTTCATAAAAAATATTTGTATGATGTAGATAAAAAGCTGGAAATGTAGATTTAAAATTTAATTTTGAATAAAATAAAGTATGTTTATTGTAGATATCTTTACTGGTTTGCGATATAATGCGTAGTTTTGTGTATAACCTAGGTATAGGATTTACAAGTAGTCGAACTGCAATGAAAATGCATGGAAAGAAGTTTATTAGCAAGTTGTCAGATAGATATCTTTACAGTGTTCAAGATATCGATTATTTTACATTCACCAAAATTTACACGGAAGAATACGGTAAACAATTTCGTTATTCATCAGTAAGAAGTTCAAAAATATTTTAAATTTTCTCAAAAAATTCGTCTTAATGAAGCGAAAATGAGTAAATTTTTTATGAAATCATAATTCTGATACGAATAAAACTTTTCGAAATTTTTTTCTTTATCGGGAATAGAAGTAGAGCCATTTTCTTAAAAAAATATTCGTATGATGTAGCTAAAACGCTCGGAATGTTCGTTTAAAATGTAATTTTGAATAAAATAAAGTTTTGACAAGACAGTGCAGTAGCATTTAAAATGTCACTGCATAGCTATTAACCTTTTTGTGAGTGTTTTATAATGACTGGAATTCACATCCTCTAAAACCCCAAAACCCTTTGTTTTTACTTTACAAGTCTGTCAATTTTTATAACTGTTATTATCTTATAATGTTTCAAACCATAGTAGTGCTAAGTTAGCAATTTCAATTGCTCATTCTTCCCACAATTATTTGACTGCATTTTTTTCCCCCAAAAAGGTGCAGTTATTATTTGAAAATAATTTGCTTTAAATTCTATCTAATACAGATAATACTGAATTTTAAATTTTAATATTAAACCTAAATAGTTAATTAATGTTTATTATTTTATCAGTTTGAGGCCCAATCAAAAACTCGACCAGTACCACCACCTAATCCAGGACCGAGGAATCCTCACCCACACCAACATCCTCACCCACCTAGAATGATGATGGGACCACCTCAAGGCATGAGACCAAGGATGCCACCTCCTGGAATGCCTCCTCCTGGCCCAGGACAGCGTATGCCCGGCCCACCAATGGGTCATGCTGGACCTCAAGGTCACGGGCATCCTCCAGGACCTCCGTCTCAAGGTCACCCTCCACCTGGATTTCAGCATGGCAATTGGAATGGTCCTCGTGCAAACGGTATGTACCTGCTTCTTTTTACTAATTTTTTTGTGGGAAAGGGGGGGTATAGTGAGTTTTGATGGTTTAATTAGCTTCTTTCGTTTAGTTTTGGATTCAATTATTTATTATTTGTTGAATTTTTTCTGTGAATAATTATAAATGGTTATTAAAGGATAGTAAATCCATATTTTGATGTTAGGACCTCCTCGACCAGGACCCCCACCTCAGGGTCCACATCCACAAGGACAACAAAGACCACCACCAGGAATGGTAAGTTATTGGAAATGAATTGTAACATTTTAAATTTAACTTTTAAATCAGCATACATTAAATATTGTTTGATAATTTCCTTTATTTGTTTTTTAGTGTTTCAAATTGATTTGATTGCATTAGGTTTTAATTTTTAGGACAGTAATTACTCCAAAATCTGGTAATTAATGATTTTGGTTCTGTTAGTTTTTAAATACATAGCAATTGGTTGGTTAACTCAAAACTTATGACACATTTATTCTTTCTATCAATTTAATACCATGCAAATAGTGGCAAATAATTGTTCATTTATTGTCTAGTTGTACTAATTTTTTATTGTATAAAGTATGAAAATGTATAACTTTTGTTTCAGCCATTTCAGGGGCCACCCCCTGGACAAGGACCACCTAGAGGGCCTCCGCCAGGCTCAATGCAACCCGATCCCAGAGGCCCTCCACCGAGGCCTGATTGGAATCGACCTCCTGGACCAGGTACTTATCTTCAATTAATTGTATGAACTATATGTGAAAGTTGGGTGAAAAGTGATTTGTTTTGAATTAATTCATTTGACTTTATTACTACATATAGCCATCATTTTATTTTTTATAGAGCCATAAATATTTTTCTACTTCAGGTACACAGATTTTCTAGTTTATTACAAATATTTTACATATATTAGATTTTTATTGGTAAGGTATTGTAATATTTTATCTATTCTTACCCTGATTTTAATTATATGAAAATTTTTGCTATTTTAAGTACTTAATTGGCAATTTTTCAGCCAGTTTACCAATTGTCATTTTTAAAATTAACATTTATTTTATTACACCATATGTCTATTACTTTAAAAATTTCTGAATATTCTTTGTGTGCTATTTAAACCTAAATTAAACCCGAAATGTTTTGACAAGAAAATATAGAAACAAGTTATTCATTTCTGCAATAAATTTCAACCTGTTGCTGTGTGTATGCAATAAACTTATTTATATTTGGTATTTCAATCTTCAGTTATTAAAAATTGGTAGTGATATTGCCCAAACAGAATGTAAGGATAATTTGAGATTGTCTTCATACTTGTTTGTTAACCATCATTCATAATTATTATGTCTGAATGTTTCTGTTTTCAAGTATCATATTTTCAAATCCTATTACATTCATTGGAAAGATAAATAATTAAAGTTTGATTCAATTAGTGTTACATTTATTGCCACACACTTCACACACACAACCCTTACAGTCCTAAAGTTTTTTTAAAAAAAATTAAACCACATTTTCTGTATGAGTATGTTCTGTAGACTATGTGAATATAAAAAAAGTATTCGGATGGGGTTTTCGTGGGAGCATTGCATAGGAAAAGCACTGAAAGGGAGGATGTGGAAGGGTAGATAAAGATTTTTAGGATCTTATTCCGAAATCCTCCTAAAAGTGATGCAGGGACAAACCCTAGATAAACCTTAATCAGGTAGGTTGGGCTGTTGGTATTTGTCCAATGCTTTTCTGATGGCATAAAATTCTTACAAAAACACATTCCATGTGCAGCCGGTGTTGAAGACTTTGTTTACTGATCCGATGGTGGGGGTTGATTTCTTGCTTATAGTTTATGCAATAATAGATTTAAATAAAGGTATAGTTACAGGAGTACCAAGAAATGTTAAAGATAAACAAGTTGAATTTATATGGAAGGTGGTGAAGTTGGGAGATGTTGTGGAGGTGGAGAATTTGGCTCCTTTGAGATCCCTTTGCATAAGAGATGATAAATAGTTATGAAGATGAAGCAGCGGAAGCGTTACATGAGCAATTTGTAAAGATATCGACCAGTATTAAGGGAATAAAAGAAGAAATTTGATAGCAGTGTTAGAGAAAAATAGATCGGTATTCAGTAAAGAACCTGGAATGTTATGTGGATACGCACACAAAATTAAGACTATCACAATTTCATTTACAAGTAAATCATACCCCATCCCTAATACAATGAAAGAAGAAATAAATGATGCGCTAAAGAAATTAATGGATGGAAGGATTATAGAGATAGCCCATATAACAATAGCATTTGTGTCATAAGGAATAAGGACTTGCAGCTAAGAATCTGTTTAGATACCAGGCAGATAAACAAAATAATTGTAAACATTTGTGAAAAACTCACTGCAATTGAAGAAGCGCTTTGGAAATGTAATAATAAAAATTTGCTTACTAGCACTGATTTAACAAAAAGTATAGTATCGGACGATGGTACGCAATCCTTTAATGTAAAGTGGTGCAAAACTTGGATGAGAGGGGTTGAAGGTATTTTACATTTCAATCCAGAATCTCTAAAGCAATATGCTACATGCATACTATCGGGGCAATTTTGAGAATCATTTATATAAACAAGCAGGATATTTGGGCAAACTATATGGACAAGGTTCAGTGTTTCAATAATGAGAATTTTAGTTGTGCAACGGGTATGATTCCTCCTAAACTTCAATCTGGTAAAAAAGTGGCCTTGAATTTTGAAAAGATAATAGAATGTTAGTACTTGTGAATTTGGAACTAAGGCTATTGTGAGACTTACAAGTTGGGCTGTAGCTCATAAATCTAGACAGAAAAATAAGTGCACTAGATTTAGGGAAGGGGATTTGCTTTTAGTCGAGAAGTGCCGAACTATTACTGCTTGCAAAAAGGTAACTGTCCCATTGAAGTCTTCAACTTGACAATTCTTGCACTGTATTTTGCAAGACAGCTCGATTCAGCATTTTCTTTTGATTTCTTCTTTGTTCTAGTTTAATTTGTTGTCATATAATTTTACCTGCGTTGAAAAGCCTCATGATAGTCATGGACATAATAGGCACATTTGTTACAAGGCTGAGTGGACAATTCTAATGTGTGGTTAAACTACGATCAATCTGAACTGTGTGCTATGCCACCTACAAACAAGAATGTGATGATGTTCTTTTACCAACAAACCACTGTTTGAAAATAGTGTGTCAGTCAACTGACTGATAGAACTGAATGATGGAACTGATAGAATTGAATGATGGAAGTGTTATTGTTATGTGGACGCTGAAACGTTTCAACATTGAACTACATAGTAAACACAGATTAATTCATCACATCATTTTAAATTTTATCTTGTAGAATTACCATGTTGTTACACTGTTGCCAATTCATGCAAAATGAAATTTGGGGCAACCTGTTCATAATTATTATAATGTCTGAATGCTTGTTTTCAACTAGCATATTTTCAAATCCTATTGCATTAATTGGAAAGATAAATGTGTTTAAAGTTTGATTCAATTAGTGTTACATTTATTATTATGTTAACAAAGAAGCAACCGTAGGTGAGCGGGAATGTGAATTCCGATACTCTGTAGACGATGTCAAATTAAATAACACATTAAGATAGGAAAGACAGACAGCGATTCTGACTTATCTGTAAATCAGTAGTAATAACTTTATGGCATAATTCAAGTTGTGTATTACCCTATTCCTCTTCGTCTTTGGTAGATAAAATGTGTGTGTTCCCTTTACATATATACTATAGTGTTGAAATAACTGAGCAAAGTATCTTTGAATTGATTATATTATAGTTAAAAATAACATTATTCACATTTATTGATAAAAGGACAGGGTCTGTATTATTGTGATATTTGGTTGTAAATTAATTGTTAATAGTTTTCCAAACATCGAGGAAGAGGGTTCACATTTTCATGTATTGGGTTTGTTGTTTATTGGTTATTTTAATTTTCACATTATAACACGTTTTCTTATTGAAACAGTCTAATAACTTGGTTATATAATTTTTTTTCAAGAGTGAAAGTTTTGTGGAAAAAAACCTTTCTTTTTTTTAAAAAAAATTAAATTGTTAAACAATTTTGAACCCATGATATTAGGATAGCAAAGGAGATGTATTCATCTCAGGAAGATACAGATATGAAATTGAGTTGACAGATAGATTTATGACAGCTCTGGATACATATTTTCTATAGGCTGATTGTATGTTTCTTTTTAGTAAGTAAAATCAAGTGTCATTACTTTTCTTAAAGTATTACAATAACTTGTCATAAATATTGTATGTGCACATATCTTGTTGTGTTTGGTCAGTATTAGTGATCTTTAATACTAGGGGTTTTCCTTATACTATAAAATGCATCACAATAATTGAAATACGCAGCTCTCTTTTTTTCTCATAATATTATCTTGGCCAAATATTTGTTTATATAGTGCTGTCAAACTGAGTTATAGTAGTTTCCTGAGCATGTAAAAAATTTAAAACAAAATTTCAATAGCTTATTATGGTAAACAATTTAATAGCTTCTGTTAAATTCATATTTTATAATAATAATTATATTTAATTTAAAATTTACTGTTTACTTTCTCATGCAAAAAGTGTAAATAAAGTAATTTACCTGAATTCCTATAAAAAATGTCAATGATAGTACATACTTTACATATTTTTGTACTTTTATCAGTAAATTCACAAGTGTAAGACGAAGTTTTTGCATATGTATCTGTGGACTAGTGATTGATGTGCTTTAATTTGATGTACCATTATATATATATATCTTGGAGAAAATAATTTAATACAAACTAATTTGTACTAAAGTTAAATTAACAAAATATTTGATTAGACTGAGTGTGAAATAATCAGCATCCAGCAATTGGCACTTTTAATCACTGTAATTTGTTGACCTGGGCTTGTATGTAACAATTCCAGTGTTTTCCCATTTTGGTAGTAGTACTGAGTTATCTGGATTTGTGTTCAGGACCTGTTATAAATCTGCTTAGATTTCTTCAATGGCAGCATAAGTTGTATTATCAAATAGTTCTTATTTAAAACAAAAGGTTAATGATAGGTAATTAATGTGTATTCTTAGCTGTTTAACATTCCATTTCTAAAAATCTGTGCTTATTAATACATCTGTTGGTAGATTGACTATTGTAACTTAAGTTATTATTACTGTGTACACAGAGAATTCAATTTTTCACAATTTTGAGTTGCACCTTAGAAATAAACAATTAACTTTCTGGAAATAATCAGCAAATGATAGATTATTATAGGAAATAAGGCAATTCAAAAAAATTTATTTATTTGTTTGTACTGTTCCACTTGCAGCCCACTTTTTATATCCTTTCAAGTTAATCATGAACAATAAAGATATGTTATATTAACTTAATGATTGGATTGGTCTTGTTCCTAATATTCTGACATTTGGTAATTACTAATTGAGCATATTTAGTCCTTCCGGGGTATTATAAACAAATTATGTAAATAGTAATTATAGAACTCCTTTTGGACAAAGTAAACTTTAAATATAATATAATGACTGGTTGGTATATTTAAATATAATATTGATCTATTACAATATCAATTAGTATTAATATGTAAGATTATGATATTAATGACTGCATTTAATGGGTGTATTGTAGTTCATCATAATGCTAAATTTAAGGATAATGTAGAATTCAGTTGTGCCTTTTTTATTAAATTTTTGGTTTCAAAACTGTAAAATTCTTTGGCCACAGTATATTTTATTATTTGTATTTGGTATTATCAAATAACATCTGTTTTGTGTACATTTTGTAGCATTTTAATTAATATAGTACTGTAAGATATGGTAAACAGGTAGCCTTCATCCTATGTCACTTGTAGTTTGTGTGGTGTAAAATAATTTTAATTATTATTTTTCGTATCAAGTTTTGCATTTCATGTCCTTTATTGTTCAGCAATTTGGTACCAGTGAACATTATTTAAGATATGCTGCTGATTTTGCCACTACAGACTAGATTATTAAACAGGAATTAAGTCTCATTTTATAAAATGAATTGCACTTTGTAAGAGCATTGCGCTTCTGTGAGAAACTCAGGTGAATCACTCTGTTTTAGATTATTTTTTCTTCTTTGTAAAGTAGCAGTTTACAAAATACATTTTTGTATGTATTGATTAAGAAATAATAAAATATTGAGTGTAAGATTTTCTTTCCCGAGATCTATGTTGTTGATTTTCAAGTTTCATTAACTGCATTATGGATTTTTTATTATTCCCTGATTAGTACCCATGTAACATGAACTTTAAACAATCAATTTAAGTGATTATCATGAATTTGTTTTTCATTTATATTTATATATGCTTTCTTTTTTAACTTCTGTGAAATCAGAAAGTAATACTGTATATAGTTATTCCTGCTCTGTATCAGAATATATAATTGACCTTGGACATTTTCTCACATTCAATACCTTGGCCTTTATATCTGTGATCACTTTAATTCAAGACTAGTTAAAAATTGCCATACTAAATCTGAATATTTCGAATTGTCTACAGCTTTTATTAACTTATGAGTAACATTCTCAAAATGATGACATTTGTTACTGGTTGATGACAGATGTTATGTAACCTGCTTTCAATGTGACCATATGGTCAGTATGTACTCTGTGTATTTGCTGAGTGGAACAATACCCTGTACATTGAGACTTGGCTTTTATGGCAAATAGTATTCCCTCTTCCTAAGTTCAGTTTCCTTGTTTTTGAATGGAAACATTTGTTGCTGTAGGAATCCATCACCATCCAGGACCTGGATTT
Source organism: Zhengitettix transpicula (assembly GCA_037074705.1). Classification (NCBI taxonomy): domain Eukaryota; kingdom Metazoa; phylum Arthropoda; class Insecta; order Orthoptera; family Tetrigidae; genus Zhengitettix; species Zhengitettix transpicula. The sequence continues at coordinate 29,178,353 of CM073593.1, read as the reverse complement.
CCACACAATCAGCCTCCACCCATGCAGGGGCCTCCTCCAGGGCAAGGACCACCACCTAGGGGTCCACCCCCAGGACAGATGGGAGGTACATGAACACACATTTCTAATTATTCTTACTTATTTAGTTACATCATTGTAATCGTAACTTTTTCAAACCTATTCAAATATACATTCCAAATTCTTAGGTTTTCTTCACAAATATATCCTCATTTTTAGCCAAATATCTACTCTTTACTGGAACTAGCGTAAAATGATCATCCATTTTATAAAGGCTGATATGCTAGGAAAATACTTGAGAATTTGGTTAATGATTCTGCATGGACCACATAGTGATGGGTAATTTGAATGTTTTGGCAATTGAAAATGGATACAAGAACTGCATTTGTTTTTTCAATCAGTAGGTTGATATAATTGGTTTGGTTGAAGACCTTTTAAGCACAGCACATTTGATTACACGAAGAACAACATTAACTAAATTATTTTTTTAAAAAGCTCACATTACCTATAAACATTGTCTTTCACATTTATTTAAATAATAATAATTATTATTTATCTCATATGTTTCTTAATAATGTGTCAACATTATGTATTGTATTATAATAGCAATTACTTTAAACTATGTATGTTAGAATTAATACCGTCTAAAAAATATCTTCTTTATGTATGTAGGACAAATATTGCCAGTAGTGGATTATTGATCTGGTTTAATTTTTTATAAAGTTAAAATAAAATGTTTATTCTGTTGAAAAAATACTAATTAGATAAAGTAGCCATGAAACAATCAAAATGAAGTGATAACACAATACCACACAACATTTCTGCAATTCTTGTGCCTTTCATCTGATGATAGAAATGTGTGAGCCGTGAGTATGACAAAAACACACAATCCACGTGACTAACTCAAATAGATATTACAGAATATAAAACTTATATGTTAAAGGAATACATTTTAAAGTTCATAGGTGCATGAAAGGTAAATATCTAACTTGTTAAACACACAAAATATTAAGTTTTGTAAGCTACAATTTTGTGGTCAAATTGTTACATGAAGATTCCCATATAAAGGAAGATGTACAATCTCTAGATAAATAGTTCTTGGTTTTCACACGGGTTTAATGTATTAAAACATGACGTTTTGACGACGAAAAGCTCTGTCGTCATCTTCTAGATGAAGTACCAGGACCATTCCATTTCATATTTTATATATATATATATATATATATATATATATATATATATAACCGAGAACTTTTTATCCAACAATTACACTGGGAAAGTCTTCAATCTTTAATCTCTAGATATATTGTCAGTTTTTATGTTGATAAAAATGATTTTTATAATCTTACAAATGTGTGATTTGTTCCATTGTCTGATTTATAAAAGAATATGAAGGAGGGTGTATTATAAAGGAAATAGAGTCTAAACCTTGTAATTGATCTTGTAAACAATAGAAGTATTGTGTGTATAATAATATTAACTAGTAAGATCATGCTTTCTAAGTAAAGAATATCTCAAAGGTATAAAAATATTGGAATTATCACCTTTCTTATTTTTGATGTCTTGCATGAAAACAAAAAAAGGTTGTTTTTATTAGAAGGCTCTTGGTTATTCTGAAATACAGAATAAAGATTTATGACCGTCTTTATTGTAGTATCTGGTGGTTTTTGAGACTGATGAAATTTAACCTATAAGAATTAATTTTAATGCTTTTTTGCCACATTTAAATATGCTTCAACCATAAATCCAACAATTATTGCTGAAGTCTTCCCGATTGTATAAGTAGAAGAAGCATGACTATCCTAATATATAAGAGCTGTATACTTCATCTCCTTGATGCTTAATTCTGCAATAGAAAATACAGACTTTCTTTTGTAAGATCAATTCAAATGTGCTTCATTGCAACATTTTCTAAAGTAATTTGCTATCACCAAAATCACTGAAAATATTTAATGATTTGTCTCCATACATCATCAAATTTCCACAAAGCATTCTAATGTAATACACACACACACACACATACACACACACACATATATATATATATATATATATATATATAGTTAGTAACATATCAATGGAAGTGTCGGTTGGTAGAGGTGTAATTTTGACTGTTGTTAAGGATTTTGGTCATTGTTGTGTTCTTCTTTGGCAGCCAGAGCTTCAATGATTGGGGCGAGTGTGCAAGTGTTATTGTTGGCTTGAAAGGGCAGTTCCAAGTTGGATACAGAAGTGTGCATACACTACAAAATCTTGTACTTAAAGCCACATGTCATATAGGTCTAAACAACTCTCTGAGATATACGTAAACTCATGTTTCAAAGAATAAAGTTATTGGATAATAAGTTTTGGTAATTTCTTTATAAAAAAATTATCTGGTGCCCTATTATTGAGTAACATTGAGAGAGCTGTACGAGTCGGCAAATTCAAAGCAGTGTCGTTACATTTTGTTGCCCATAGGTATCTGCTACAATATATATAGGTACAGAAAGGAAAGAGAGATAGTGGGTGGCTTATCTAAAATTGAAGCTCGGAGTAGCCACTCGGGACAGAAGGATGTGTTCTTCAAATTTTCAGAGGCTCTCTGGGCTACCCCTTCTATCCTAAGTTACTGTGCCAAGCTTCAATTTATACTATACCTCTTTCCTTTCCTTATATACAGTACATTTAGATAGGAAAAAGACACAGTGAAGATGATTTACCTGAAATCAACACTTGGTCCAGTGGAGCTGAGGAGTGAATATATTTATTTATATTGAGTAAGGATATGACGTCTAAGTAATTGAAACAATGGGCGTGGAGAGGAAAGAGTGTAAGGGTGGTGGCTTAGCTGTAGTTATGTGTGTTTATATATTTTAAAGGTACCAGTTGACTCTTTTGTTACCTTCACTGAATTTTGTGTGATGAATTTCATTTTTGCATCTTTTTTTGAGTGAGAGAGTGACCATCATGTGTGTTATTTCCAATCCACTGTATTTTACTTCAATGTGAATTGTCTAGAGTGTAGTCTAATTTTGTGTACTTATGTAACGAGTTACGGCTGTATTAGAAAAATGTTTCTGGGAATACTCGACAAACTATATTCCTGTGATATTCGCCATAAATCCAGCCTTTTACAAAATATGAAACTCATATAAAATTTCATTGCACTTGCCGTACTTTTTGCATGAGATTATTTGCAGTACATATATATATATATATTTGCTTTTAAACTACCTGTTGTAATATGTTTAATAGGACTACTGACTTGAAACACTATTTTTATCGAGTGTTAATTTAAGTTTCAAAACTTATGTAGGCTTGCTTTTGCTTTCTTAGACCAACATTGTTGAAGCAATTATTTATTGACTCATTTTTGTAGGACCAGGTGGGCCACCTCCTGGACATGGAGGACCTCCAGTTCATGGAGGTCCCCCACAAGGCCCTCCAGCTCCTCATGTAAATCCAGCATTTTTCCAGCAAGGAGCAGGACCCCCACATCAAGGACCTCCCCACCAGGGGCCTCCACCACCACATGGCCCACCACACGGCTATGGGCCACCTCCCACTCCTCAGGTACGAGGTTGGACTAAGTATTCACGTGTAAGTTGGCTTAAATTAATAAAATGCAACCTTTCTGTGGTTTCATGAGAATGGAAACATACAGCTATAGCTATACTAGAGCAATTTTATGATTTATAAACAATGTTGACTATGCATAATATTGCACCGAGTATGTCTGGTTAAGTCTTGTATTTTGGATGCAGTGAAACATTAGTTATTTAAAATAATTACATGTAATGGGTGAAAAAATTGGGCAGTAAACTAGGCAATTAATTTAAATGTGGTCTGGAATTTTAAGGCTGTATTAAGTGCAATTTATTTTTATTAATTTTTTTTAATCTGGAAGAAATGTAAGAAACTTTGGGAGGTATTTTGAGTAAGGTAATTAGTCTTGTGATTTTTATTATAAATCCAGTTTTAAATTACTCATAAACTTATTCATTTTTGAATAAATAAATAAATAGCCAAATAGCAGACAAGAATAAGTTATAAATTAAATATTGCACATTTCTGCAATCCTCATAACTTTTGTCAGGTGATTAAAAAATACAAGAGCTGGAAGAAGAAAACCTGTACAAACCAGGTGACAATCTGAAAAGCAAGGCTTCATATTGGAATTTGTTACCTGGTTTGTGTGGTGTGTCGTTCTTACACCTCTTGCATTTTTTGAATCACCTGACAAAAGCAACAAGTTTTGCAGAAACTATGGGTGATTATTTTTGTCAGTGATTTGGCTATTTATTTTATAACTTATTTATTTTTTGTTTTCGTGTGCTTAGGTCTACTACTTTTCATTGATCATTATTGTGATTTTCAAGCAGAAATGTCACGTTTTACTTTTATTAAGTCATACCCAGGTCCTTGAGATTTGTTTTGCTAAATTCCTAATTTGAAGAATGTTTGTTTAAGGAACATTTTATAATAATCTGTTACTCAATTGTTTCTGTAATTTACTATTTGGTACATCCAATATTTTATTTTATTTAAGCTGTACTGATTCAACATTGTGCATGTGTCCCTTGATACTGGAACAGGCCGTAGAAACTTGTTTGCAGTTTACATTGTAGACACCTTGTTTGGTAATCCATTAATCAGTTTCTCTAATACATTTCAAAATTAATTACAAATTGAATTGATATTTTGAAACTAAACATGAATACTTGATATAGATTCATGGTTTTCTCCTAATATTAACCAGATTAAAAGCAAAGTTTCTATTTTCAATGCGTGAAGATTTTCCCAGAGTATTTGCTACATAAGTAACTATTGGACCAACCAGGTGAACGTAGGAAGTCGATGGTATTTCCATGGTAGTCACTACCATCATTCTCAAATGAAGTACTGTCCTGTAGTTTTGTCACCATTAAACCCTTTGCTATCTGGAGGAGGGTGTAAATGTGATTATGAACTGTTTGTCAGCACCTCAATTGAGAATAATGAGTGACCACCTTTGAAACATAATGTCCTATGTCTAAATTGATGAAGTTGCAAGTCCAAGAGGTACATATGAAGTTAGTTTATTTGTAATGCTTTATATATGTATATATATATATATATATATATATATATATATATATATATATATAAATGATATTAGTAAGGATATGACATTGTCAAAAATAAATGCGATATTGGTATGGAAAGGAAAGAGAGGTAGGTTTAGGCTTACCTGAAAGTGAAGTTCGGTGTCGCCATAAGGAACTGAAGGTTGTTCTTCAAATTTTCAAAGGCTCTCAGCCTCCTTCTTCAGGAAGGAGTGTTACACCATTCTGTGCACCAGCAGACTGCAGCCGGCCGGTGCACAGAATGGTGAAACGCTCCTTCCTGATGGAGGAGGCTGAGAGCCTCCAAAAATTAGAACAACCTTCAGTTCCTTATGGCAACGCATCACTTCACTTTCAGGTAAGACACAACCTATTTCTCTTTCCTTTCCATACCAATATTTCAATTATATATATATATATATATATATATATATATATATATATATATATATATACATACACTAATTTGGTGACAAAGTCACATTCAAACTTGGATAGTGAGGAAGGATAGAAATAAATACGAAAAATAGGACGATTGTGCTTTATGTGAATTTATATGCTCAGGCGAAGAATTACGCACATAGAAAAGCATATGTTCAAAGCAGTGGGTTCAAGTCCCGTCTGGGTCAAATATTTTCAGTCTTTCCTTCTTCTTCCACCCTTCTCTCTGCTTTGAACACAAGCTTTTCTATGTGCGTAATTCTTCGTCTGAGCATATGAATTCACATAAAGCGCAATCCTCCTATTTTTCCTATTTATTTCTATCCTTCCTCACTATCCAAGTTTGAATGTGACTTTGTCACCAAATTAGTTCCAATTCCATAATGGATTATCCTAATATTATATATATATATATATATATATATATATATATATATATATGTATATATGATGATGATGTGATTACTCTCATTAAGCTAGTATATTATGAGAAGTGTTAAATTATTTTTTTAAAAAAATATTTATTTCTTGATTTTTTAAAAATTAATATTTTTGTGTCAGTCTGTCAAATATTTCATTTAGATTAAAATTTTATACCTGTTCATTGTGCCAAGTTTGTCCATTTTATTTCAATTAAGAAGTGCAAAATTATTTAAGCCTAATATATGGAAAGGAAACTTGGCAAATTTTACTTTATTTTTTTACGTTATGAATTGTTACCTGTATTACAATGAATGTGCCTACAAAATTAAGTCTCAACACCAGATTTTAGCAAATGTGCAGTTTTTCTTGGAGAAAGTTAAATATGTTGTATTCTTGAATGATCAAAGCTTATCTCATTAATGTTGTTGCTCTTCTGACTGGAACACTCTTCAAAAAGTGGAGCATTTTCTTTTACCGCACTTCTTCAATAGGAGTGCAAAAATTATTCTTCAAATGCTGACACAATTTGTAGGTTTTGAGACTTATGTAATCATAGCCTTTGCTAGTATTGCACCATGTTAGATATATTTTTTTAATATTCGATGTTTGTAACAGCCCCAATACGGTGCACCACCACCTGACCATCGCCCTGATGGGCCTCCTCCTATAAGTGAAGTTGAATTTGAAGAAATAATGGGCCGTAATAGAACTGTCTCAAGCTCAGCTATTGCAAGAGCAGTGTCAGATGCAGCAGCTGGTAGGTTCATACAGTAATTTTAGTGTGTGTTTAGTTGTTTATGAAATGTCTGTTGTTAATGTTTTATTTTTTTGATAGGTGAATATGCAAGTGCAATTGAAACTTTGGTGACTGCAATTTCTTTAATAAAACAATCTAAAGTTGCAAATGATGATCGATGTAAGATCCTCATAAGCTCCCTTCAGGATACTCTTCATGGAGTAGAAACCAAAAGTTATGGCTCAGCTCGCAGAGGTAAGAAACTCAATTGTGAGCTATGCTACAAATATATTTGTTTTAAAGATTATTTAACTTGAACTTGCTATTTCAGAGAGATCAAGGTCACGAGATCGTGAACGCTCTCACAGACGCAGACGTGAAAGATCTCGCAGCCGAGACAGAGAGTACAGAGAGCGGAGTAGAGATAGAGACAGAGAACGTGATAGGGACAGATACTATGCTGATGCATATCCTAGAGATAGATCACGCAGTCGAGAAAGAGAACGTGAACGGGATTACCGGGAACGCAGCCGTGAAGATAGGTATGCTGAAATGCAGTCTGCACAGTTAAAGATATACAACCAGTATTGTTTGACTTTTGTAAGCTGAATTTGTGTGATAGTTAAATCTGAGCAATGTTTGTACCTTGTTCTAGTGTGTTTTTAATTTGTTTTTGTTTTGTGTTTCAATTTTTTGCTTTTAATGTGAGTTGACTTAAAAAAATGGAAAATATCTTTCTAGTTTTATTCTGTGAACCCAATCATTAGCAAATGTAGATTTTCCCAGTGAATTTGATGAATTCAGACTTATTGGGTTTCAGCCAGGGTTATATCTTGTGATATGTGACTGTTGATGATGGCGGAGCTAACTGTCGAAACCAGTTTCACATAAAATATAATCTGGATACAGTCACATTTTACACATGCATAAATATTTAACGAAACCAGAAATAATAATAATTATATCCTGTGATAATTTGTTTGACAGATTATTTACAAATAATCACCACCTTAAATTTTATTAGTCTTATGTAGCACATCTTCACTTTTAAGTTTCTGCTCTACTTTTTATTTGCTGCTCCAACTATTTTAATATTTGTAGAATGTACCATACTAATACATTGAAAACAAACCTTTCTGAGATAATTTGTATGTATCTTACTTGTTCTTTCATGCATATCATTGCGAATATTTCCAGTACTAATTCTTACTGTACAATTGTGAAGAACTTGTTTTACATTTTCTTGAATTTCATGTATAACTTATTTGCTTTTATTGCAGTTCAACACGACAGGCTGTACGTCCTCGGGCCAAATCACCTGAGCCTCCAGAAACAACTGCAGTTATAAGTTCAAAATCCAGGTAAATTAAGTGCAAAAGATCTGACAATTAATTTGTGCTTTCTATTAAGATAAACTATTAAGTTAAGGGTGTTCTGAGTAAATAATTTAATCCTTTAACATTTTGTGTTTCATTTTTGGTATTGTTGTTGAGCACTTGTATAGACGCCCCTCAGATTAGTAATGTACAAAATTAAATTACCATTAGTGGTGAATATAAACACCCCCTTACTTTTGTGGATTCCAGGAAAACAAAAAAATTTCTACTTTTAGATTTTTCCAGAAAGAGAAATAAAATTTGACACTACTCATCATTCTTCCATCTAGCTGACACCTAATAAGACTTGCATTTGTCATCTGTGGGGATTCATGTAATTTGTTGACTTGATAGACAGTGAGTGCAGTTGCATAAGTGAAGGTTACAAAATGGGATTAATGTGAGAGTTATGTTGTGACTTTTCAACTCAGAATGGTGCTGTTTATAGAAAAAAATTTGAACTGTATGGTGTAGAGAAAATTTAGTGACAGTAGAAGTTATGTTAGAAGAAGGAGACAAAATAAACTGTTTTCTTTTTTTAAAAAAAAAAAGTTGAAATGAAGAACTCTTATCATTTCTTGGGATGTGGTTAGGAATATTTTCAATTATAGGTGATTGCAGTGTTCAAAGTACTTCTGAAAACTCTGAGATGACAGATGTGTCGTTACTCACAAGATATAGCTGAGAACTTAAGAACAATGTTGCAGCCTATCAATTTAGAGCCAGCTTTTGAGTGGGTTGTCAGTTTCTTGTCACAGAAGAATTTCCAAGTGAACAAGTCTATACCAAAAATTGCCAAAAGGATTTTTAGGAGACTGATTCAGTATGATAACGGCAGACACAATAATATTTGTTCTCACATTTCTTTTAGTGCCAGGTGTGAAGATAAGGTGAACAAAGGTGATTCTTGATGCATGCACTGTGCTCCTTTCAGCGTATTGACTCTGTTTTTGTTTTACTTGAATAATGAGATAATATTGTTACATATTTCTTCTGAAGACAAAGTGTTTCCATTTATTTTTGGAATAAGTAAATAAATGAACTCTTGAATATAATGACAAACTGTCTCCCAACTCGGAATAGGTTGTAAATGTCGTTCAACAGTTCAGGGCTTAAAATAGTTTTCTTAGATTGATTCTATTTCAAACTTTAGTTATTACTTTTGAAAACATGCAGTCTGCAATACGTTAATTTTGAATGCCCAAGGTTATATGGGGTAAATAAGTTTGATTATAGTCTTCTGTTCATAAACTCAACTTGAACATTCAAATCTGTCTACTTAATTTAATTTTTTTCTTAATTTGTATCCATGATGCTCACAAACTTCTCAACTGCTAGGTATTTCCCAGCCAACCCAGTTCAACTGTTAGTCATTTTTGTTCTATTCATAAACTTTTCTAGAAATTTCCTGTCATGTTTAGTTTCATTTTTTAAATATATTTAGTTATCAGCCTTTGTGAATTGCAAATATTAACCATGTATTACTTTAAAAATGCTACTTAATACCTATAATCTATTTAAAATTATAAGTCTCCTGGCATGCCCACTTGGAGGGCATAGCTCAATTAAATTGGTATTGTATTTCAATTATTATTTCATCATATTTGTCTTAAAAATACTGGCATCATAGTGGGCAAGGGTACAATACAAACTTTGGTACTTAATTGATTCTTAATATGACATGTATTGTCAGCAGTACATAGTGGATACTTTGAATAGTTTAATGTAAGTTTGTTTAACTGAAAAAATTCAACATAAATTAATTGTATGATTCAGGTACTATGATGACCGATACAGAGAACGTGATCGTGAGAGAGAACGTGAAAGAGAAGGTACAAGGCGAGAACCAGAAAGAGAACGTGAAAGAGATCGAGAACGGGAACGCAGAGAGGAGAGAGAATCTTCACACCGTAGTTCTCGACATTAAACTTCATTTTACAACCAGGATTTATTTTATCTATCCTTTTGATTATTTAAAGCCATTGTAGTGTAGAAGTGTAAACGGACCTGTTTAATTAGTAAGGGTTGCAATTTTCTCAGTGTGACTTAATAGATTTCAATGCTGGTGTGTTTCAAAATTGTCAATTCAATGTTGAAAACATTCACATGTATAAAAACTAGATAACTTCTACAGATGTGAAAGTAGGAAGGTTGACTTATGCCATCATTTTAGATACCTAAATTATAATGGATACAAAGCAAATCACAAATTTTTTGGAAACTTGATTTTTGTGTCAAAATGGTGGCATTTAAACAGAAGTTGTCTTATCTTTTCATATTTGTTTGCTCATTTTAATTGTTATTCTAATGATTACAAACGTGAAAAGTTTTCCATTCTTTCATTAGTTTTTTCAATGTATGTATGTTAAACAAAAGTATAGTCATAGAGATGTTATGAATAACTTTTGTAAAAAATACTTGTTTGTGAGAGAAGAGGAATCTGAAATAGCTACTCATCTTTTCCTCTGGAGGAAGTTGAAGAGCTGTCAAGTGGATTCAAAGGAAGAATATAAAGAAGATTGTAGTCATAGTAACAAATAAATGGTACTTACTCAAATAACAAAATATCTATTACTTCATTTTTACCCATTGTGTCCATTGATTTAGTTTTAAAGGAGTTAAATTGTACTGAAAAGTGTCAAATATGTTTTTACAATTATTGGCTAATACAATTTATATTTCTGGAATTATGGCCTAATATTTACACCTAAATACAGTTTGGAATACTGTGGACATTCAAATGTTTTTTTTTTTAAAAAAAAACTTCTGTATTTTATAGCCAATTTCTTGGTTAAACCATTTTAAATGAAATTTGTAATGTTATAGAAGTTTTAAAACAATAATAGTATTTCTGGGAAATAATGAAAACCTGAACTTGTATAGAAACTAAATCACTTCTACAGATGTTAAACTAGCAAGGCTGATGTATGCCAATATTTCAGAACCTAAAGTACAGTAGATACAAAAATAACAATTGTACAGAAGCAAGATTTTAATGATAAAATGTTGGCGTTCAAGAATACTTGTCTTTTCACATTGATTTATAATTTATTATTGTTTTTAGTATTGCCATAAATTACAATATATATATATATTCAGGTGCATGTACAACAAGACATTTTATGTTCACTGATGAAGACTGCTCACTTTGTTATGCCATATTTCTGTAATTTTTCATTTAACATATTTATATTTATGGATTAGCTTTAAATTGTGGATCTTAGTTTTGAATTAATATTATGGAACATATTTCATTACCTGCAAAATCTGAGTTAAATGTTGTATCCTTTTTCAGTTCTTATACCAAAGTTTATTATATTTCAGTGTATGGTGAAGCCATTTAATGGCAAGTGGTATAATTTCATAATTTATAATTTTATACATAATGGAGATTAAGACTTTTCTTAAAATTGTTCTTGATAGTGTTCAAGTTAGCTTTGAAATAACATTAATCTGTGATAAGTAGAACACAAATTTAAATCTGTGATATTTTGTACAAATTATCGAATATAAATTAGGTCAATCCTATGTGCCCCATTTTAACTTCAATCACATTTAATCAAGTGATTTTATACTAATACCTATTTGTGGAAGTTTACTCATTTATCATATAATATAGTAGCTGCAGTTTCAGTGTAATGTCCAATTTGTTTCAGTATTGTAAATTATAGTAACTATCTTGTGCAATATTATAGGACTGTAGTGTAACACAAACAGGGAAGTTAAACACATTTCTAGAATAATTTTTTTCTAGCTTAAAAGTATTGCTTCTCAATACGATACCTTTAAATAGAATATATTTATAGTTTTAACATTTGAGATATTTTATTCTCTTGAACAAGGTTTCTAAATGAAATATTTTTATGCCAATTTAATTTTTTGGATCTGGTCGGTAGTGTACAAAACTACTTGTGAACATTGTTTTAAACATGTATACAGTTCCATTTGTACAAGCTTGTCAAACAGAAATATTTTTATTTTTTACAATTTGGTACATTTGAGTGTTTTATTTCTTGTATAGTTTTGAACATATATAAGGTTAACTAGGGGAAACCTAAGTTGTGATAATATAAAACTGAAACAATAGTAAACTTTTTGGTGATGTATTTCACAATTAGCTTTCTGCTTTTCTGTATAACATATATATTTATATCAAAGTTAATGCAATTTTGGGATTTAATTTTTTCATCTTTTATCATTCTTTGAAAGAGTTATTCTTCTAACCATTGCATCATAGCTTATAATTATAGTTTTGTTTTCTATGATGCATATATTTATAATCATATGACTCTTAGAATATTTGTTTCTCTTCCACTTTGGCCGTAGTATCTTATGTTTGGAATTCTTCATCATTTGGAAGTTGTTGAATAGTAGTATTGTCAATTTTTTCCTCAATACCCAAGTTAATGAGTTTCTATGAAAATTCATCAATTTTCTCAGCTTTATAAAGAATTTTGCTATCAAACTTGTTTGTATGGTTTTTAATATTTTTTTATTTATGTTTGAGGCTTTATTTTAGCGAATTAATTCAAAGTGGTTATTGGACCACAAAATTGTAATGTATATTTTTCAGTTAAAGGTGTTTAAACCTATTTTGTGAAGAACAATACAGGATTTATTATTTATATACTAAAAAGTGCCTTACTTTGAAAAAAGCTTAATTTAATAAATGGAAAAATTAACATAATTGTATAGTCATTAGATAAATAGACAAAAAGAATTGCTTAATTAAATCCCCCATTGTTTATGCAATCCTTGTTGCTTTCATCAGGTTATTTAAAAAACTTAATAGCTATAAGAACTACATATTGCACAAACCAGACGAGAAATTCAAAAGCTAAGCCTTGCTTTTGTCATCGTCACCTGGTTTGTGTCATGTCATTCTTATGGTTCTTGTGTTTTTTGAATCGTCTGATGAAAGCAACAAGCCTTGCAGAAATATAAGTATTTATTTTTGTCTGTTATTTGGCTGCTTTTTTTATCTAATTAGTGTATGTTTTAATACACACAAACATTATTTTATAATTTCAACATTGTGTAGGTCATAGCTACAATACTCTGCTCAAGTATATGCTTTAATTGCTCATATTTCAATTTTAATTTTTCCAATCCATCTTTTTTTAAAAAAAAAATACAAAATATATGAAATATTTATCGCTTTACTCATACAATTGCCTAATTTCGTGAATTCAAGTTTACTATTCTAAACTGAATGCCAAACAACTTGTATACTGTAAATTGCACACAATACATTCACATGCTTGTGAGGAAATTAATTTCAACATCTATTTTATTCTATAATATATGTATCTGATTAGTTGTATTATCCACATTTTTGTGTATACAGTTCACAAAAAAGCTTCTAGGAGCACAAATTTAAATATATCCTTAGTCCATAAAATATTTTTTTAAACTTAAGCATTCCTGAATACATTGTATGAAATTTGTGTAATGAGTCTGTTTGATTTATATGTAAGTAAGTTTGCTTTAAAAACACACAAGAAAATAGTTTAGATTTTCAAAGTTCTGAAATATCTTCTCAATGTTTATATAAAGTTATATTGAAAGTTTACCATTTAAATATTATTCATCTGAATTAAATAATTGTCATGCTAATATAGCTGTGAAAAAATTTGACTTACATGTGCATATCAAGATAGATGAATTTTGCAGTTGTCTTACTTCAATATGATTGTGATCTAAATTTACTTTCATTTTTTCCTACTTGAAAGTAAATATTATTCAGTCATACCCTATTTGACATACAATATTTGGGAGCATTACTAGAATCTGTTTATTAAATTTGAATATGTTTCATCATGTAAATATGAAACAAAACTTTCAACATCTTCATTTCCAATTATGAAAATCCTTGGAATCAACTTATTTCAATTAATATTGTTCAGCTTCATTGTAATTGTTACCTTTAATATAAATTTGTATATTTTATATGGAGGTTTTCAATTTAAATTCTGCAGAGAAAAGTTTATTTGACTCATTTTATTATTGTATAGTCTTAAACATGTTTTTATGCTTGGAACATCCTAAATTTTCTTGGATATTTTAAATTATGATGAACTACCAAGGTTTCTGAGCTATTATTATGGTAATATATGAGGGCTTTTCTGGTGAATGACATTAAGGAAAGTTTCTCAGAGCATCATTCAGGTCATTGAGATGACCAAGATGGAAACACTAGAAACTTTTCTTAAGCTGTTATGCTCCCATGAAATAGTTCCAAATAAGCATGTGTAAGGAAATGGTTGTTAAAATTGTTTCGCTACAATTCTGGAAGTAATGATTTCACATTTTCTGTGAACAAAACTTCACTTGAATGTTATAGTTTCGGGTTGACTGTGGTTAGTATGTTAAGATTCTTTACATTGTGTTTTGTTATAAAAAAATTTTATTACATATTTCTGGAATCTGATTTTCTAAATATGCCCTTCTTATTTTGTCATGATACACAATGGCTAATTATTTATTAATATAAAATTGCTAGTATTTCAGAATTAATAATTGCAGTTTTTGATATAAACTTGTTCACAAAGTTTAAATCATGTAGTCTGTTCTTGCAATAGTGTTCTTCACAAATAGCTTACTGTATATATTCTATTTTTGTAGAAATAGCAAATGTTAGGTTTTTCTTTGATAAGTCTCAACACTAAAGACAATAAAATCATTTGTAACTCAATAGTGAATATATACTTTATTATAAGCATATATATATATATATATATATATATATATATATATATATATATATATATATATATTGTAATAGTAAGGATGTGACATTGTCAAAATTAATTGCAATATTGGTATGGAAAGGACAGAGAGATAGGTTTTAGCTTACCTGAAAGTGAAGTGCGGTGTCGCCATGAGGAACTGAAGGTTGTTCTTCAAATTTTCGGAGGCTCTCAGCCTCCTAGCCTCCTCCTTCATGAAGGAGTGTTACACCATTCCATGCACCGGCCAGCTGCAGACTGCGGAGTTTTGACCGCCGCACGGCCAGTAGCCCATAAACAATCAACACCCCCACTTTCTCTCTAAAGGGAAGGTTGTGGCGTAGGAAAGGTTAGGATACAGATCATTCATACAAAGCATCCCATGTATACATGTATGCTTGAACATACAAATACACATAAACATGCACACACACATGTATGCATACTTATACATACATGAGCATGCTCATACATACTCACCTGGTCTCGTGAAAGTGGGGATGGTACGTAGGAAGGGCACTATTTACAGGATGTTGAGTCCAGGGCTTTGCCTGGACTGCAAGACATGTTGGAAAGATAGTTCCCATAGATGGAGTTCTGCCTCTGATGAGTCAAGGGGGGGGGGTGAAGCTTTAAGGATGGTGAGTGTGGAGCATTGGTCGAAATTGTTTATGTTGTGGTTTTGGGTGTGAGCAGCTACTGGGAATTGGGTTTTAGATAGTTTGACAGTGCTGCGGTGGTTGGCTATACGTTCAGGGAGGGGTCTTTTGGTTTGGCCTATATAGAAGGCAGGGCAGAGTCTGCAGTTAATTTGGTAGACTGTGTGGGAGGAGAGGCAGGTGATATTTTATTTGATTTTGAATGTTTTTGTGTGATTATGAAAGGTTGTGGTGGGCTGTAAGATAGGGCAGACATGGCAACTGCTCCTACCACAAGGTTTGCAACCCGGCAGGGGTGGGGGTGTGGGTTTTGCACAGGTGGACAAGTAAATTTTGGAGGTTGGGTGGGTGTCTGATGGCAACCCTTGGGCAGGTGGGGAGGATGGTTTTCAATTCAGGGTTGGATTTCAGTCCAGTGTATGCTAGGCGGAGAATGGAATTGATTTTTTGTAGTCCAGGGAAGTAGGTGGTCGTTAGGGGTTGACTACTTTTTTTGTTTTGGTCAAGAGTGGGTTTGGAGGTTTGAAAGGGCCCGGGTTATCTGTTTTTGGAGGAGGTTGCTGGGATAGTTTCTATTGATGAAGGCGTTAACTCCACAGCCGTCTGGTGCACGGAATGGTGTAACACTCCTTCCTGAAGAAGGAGGCTGAGAGCCTCCGAAAATTTGAAGAACAACCTTCAGTTCCTCATGGCGACACCGCACTTCACTTTCAGGTAAGCCACAACCTATCTCTCTGTCCTTTCCATACCAATATTGCAATATATATATATACACACACACACAAATTAAAATAATTAACATATCTGTATTAAATTGAAGAGAAACACACTTAAAAAATTTGTATTGTGATTTTGACTGCCACAACATGTCTATATATAAGGATATTTTAACAAATTTTGCAGTTTATCTGAATTTGAAAGACAGATATCATGAGGTAGGAAATTAGCAATTTTGAAAGTGTAACACTCCTTCTTCAGCAGATAGAGTTCACACTACTTGGTAGCTGACTTGGCAATGTATTATTCATTACCAATGTTAGACAAGGTCCTACTTACTGCTGAACAAGGATCATAACTGCTACTGATTGTTTTAGAGCAGTCTTGATGTCAGTACTTTGTATCAACTTTAGGGTTTTTAGATCGTGTTTTGTCTGGCATTCTTGCCGATTTTTCGTTTAATAGCACCGAACATTTTCAAGGCCAGGCCAAGACTGTCACCCTCTCCATCCGTATGGCTTGGACATCCAGGGTCACTCCCACTCTGGCCCTTGTGTCTTTCCTTCCTGGAATTTCCTTGTTTACTCAGGCATGTAGCCCAACTACACGATAAACCATGTCCCAGTTGAAGGTTTTGGGACACTTAAATATTTTTATGCCTTTGGATATTTTTCATGTATAATTGTACTTTTCCTTAGAGCACACATATGTTTCCTGTAAGTTAATTATGTGGTTCATATCTATGATGTGTTCTGTGACAGCAGACAAGAATGCCAAAACAAAATGTGGCCTAAAAACCCCAAATTTGATACAAATTACTGGCAAGGATCATAACTACTTTGAATCAAGACTCAGGTATCCTAAATTTATTGACAGACATTCCAGATAATTTTATGTATATATAATTGATCTGGACAGGTTTAGAGACTATTTGCATGCTTTAAACCAAATAATTCTATGACTAATACAAATATATTAATAGTGAATAATAATATCAAAATATTAAAACTATAAAAATTAATTCCACAATTGTGTATATATATAAAACAGCCATTTTGTGTATGGTATTTAAATATGATCAACTTTTTACTTTGTAGCAATGACTTGCAGGAAAAGCTATTTACTGATATTTTGTAATGGATAGGTATGTATGATAATCAACTACAATTTTTACTGTGTTAGTAGGATATTGAAAGAGCTTCATATTATTACTTTGTATATTTGATGTATCATAATTAGTGTTCATTTTATAGCTCCTTTCAATAAGTACTATTAAATTTAAACCTCAATTCATCTAATGAAAAACATTTGTATCAAAGGTTTTTACCCCTAAATTTTGATTTTACCATCTTTTTTTTGTAAGATAAAATTGCATGTAAAACAATTTAGTAAAATACAACTTTAGGTTTGCATGTTATGATTCCATGTAATTCTCATTATCAGTTTGAGAAATCTGTAATATTAAGTACTTAATATTTTCAGTTAATTGACAGGTCAAATATTCTTCATTAGTCACAGCTAATTTAACCATGTGCTTACCCCATTCGAGTGGTTTGGATATTGTTTTTAAAAACAGATCATCATTCAGTAGTGAGTATAGTATTTTTTATGAAGTTAAGAATAATCATATAATATATACATTGGTGTTTCTACGAAAGTTAAATGCATATTTTCCAAAATTAAATTACTTTTGAGAAAAATTAATGTGGAGAAATAGTTGGTTAGCTTGTAATAAATATGCTGAACTCTGCCAAAGTTAACATTATCATGTAGATATAAATTTTGTACTTGTGACAACTTTCTATCCTTTCTCTTGTGCAATAATTTTTGAATGAACATAAGATTAACTACATTTCTTCACATCGTTTGATATGTGGGAGAAAAACATGTTCTGTGTTTCATGACTTCAATATGAATCATGATCCACATTGCTTCTATTTTTGGTAGATTTCAACATTTCTTTATCACTTTATCTGTATTTATTTCTTTAACCAATTTCATGTGTTCACAATACAATATTAAACAGGAATATATCGCAGACCATTCGTCAAATTTAGAATCGTCAGTCATGTTCTCATCTTTTGATGATGCAATTGGTAAACTTTGTCATGTGATAGGTTCAAATGGAACTGAATGATTAAATGTGTTCTTTACCTCATCTAGAATATTAATGATACAAAAAATTGTTTGAAGTGAGAAAAATTGTTTATTACAAAACAATCATTGATACAGTTTTGAATTATTACTTAAATTTTACTTTTGAGACAATTATCAAATTAAGAAGTATTAAATTAAAAATGGATAAATTTTTGTGTAAATCATTATTGCTATATGTTTTCTCGCTGAACTTAGGAAAAGTAATTTAAAGTTATATTCTTGGCCTAAACAAAGAAATGTAAAACATTATACGAATATTCACTCCTTTATTTTGAATTAGTATCATTCCTGAAAACAATTTTATTTTTATGGCTGCTAAGTAAATGGTACATGTTCGTGCAACATTATTTTTTTGGCTATTACTGTATAATTTGAGTATTCCAATAACTACATAAAATGCAATGTAAAACTCTCAAAGTTTGAAAATTTATATATCTATATATGAATATAAATTCATTGATTAATATTTTAGATAAAGAAATGGCATTATTACCAACTACTAATAACACTTGGTAATTTATTTGTATATTTTGTTCCCAATTAAATTTTAATTGTGATGAAAGCCAGAAACATGAAAACTAATTAATTGTATGCATTCAACTTTGTTGAAATATATTGTGTTCTTATAAATTTTCGAAGGCTTGATTAAATGTAAAAATATTTGAAACTATTCTTTAATTAGAAAATTTATTCTTAATACTACAGAATGGTGTTTTCTTGTTATAGTCAAACCAAAATTATAGTGTTCAAATAATGTTTTATGCTGAGTGTGTATTGTATAAACTACCAACACCCACCCCCACAAATTGCATTTTATCCATTTTTATTTTTGTATTGCAAAAGAGTTAGGGATTATTAACACAATAAAAAACAAGTTGTCTTTCAATAATGTTCGAATACTCAAAGAATAACAAGTGTTGTATACTGTGTATTATTTTCTTATTACGGTCAGTCTGGTGTTAAATTCACGATTTAACGACACCGAAATAGGAGTCAAGAGCAAGGTATTATGTAATTATATTTTTAAGCAGCTATGTTTGGTAACATGAACATATGTTAGCGACAAATTATTTTTTAATGGTGTATCAGTTCAATTTATCATATCCACTCATAATTTTACTTATAGTTTTGAGTGGCACTTGATAACCACTCTAGTTTGTTTCTTGTTCTCCACACCACGTATCTTGATCTTCATTATCAATACATATTTTGTAATATATTTGTTAATATTCAACATCAGCAGCATTTTGAAAATGCTAAAAAGTGCTTAAGCAAAATGTTGGGAAAATTTTCCCTAATAAAGGTGGTCCAAAATCCTATGTCAAATATCATTAGTTCCTCAAACATGAAAACCATCACAAAATTTCATATATGTATCGGTGTTTTCTGCTCGTACAATCGATATTTTATAAATCTGAGATATTTTTTTATTACATTGTATAATAAGAAACTGACATAACTAAATATTAATTTGAAAATATAAAACATCTGTATTGTATATGAAGACTGATTAGATAAATAACTAGCCAAGTAACAGACAAAATTAAGTGATAAAATAAATAGTGGTATTTATTTTATCACAATTTTTTTAATCATTAATTGGCTTCTTCTTTATGTAATTAAATATTAATTTCATTAAATATACTAAATGTTTTCCAGTATGGAAATTTATTATTACACTATATGAACTTCACTGTTATCAAAAAAAATTGTACTGTTTTTCTAATACAACAGTGAGTTAAATGTGGCTCTTTGTTGAGTCAATTGCAGCTCCCATTAAAAAAAATGTTTTCCTTGAGCCATTTGTAGTGTGCCAGAAATTGTTGTTAGATGTTGTTATAATTTTTATTAATAAATATATTTTTGTTGTATTTAATTTTTATTATAATTGAATTTTATTACTAAAATCTTGAAATAATTATTTTCTTTATCATAATTATTTTTTGTGTGTGTTCGGTCTTATATATGACTTGAAAGTATGTAATTACATTAAATAACAGATTTTGAATTTGTTTATCTACATGCGCACTTATATAAAATATAAAAACAGGATTGTCCTCAAGTGTGCCCACCATATTATATGGCATCTAATCAGAGGGATACCAGACTATTTTTATGCTTTCTTATACTATAAAATAAAATATTAATGAGTGGTTTTTAAAAGTTAAAATTGTTGTAATTAATTGCAGCATTAAATTGTATCATTTGTTAACATTTCTACAATAAACTTGCTATATTTACAATTAAATGATGGTGCAGGTATACATGGCATTATGATGACATTTTGAACTCTTCAGTTAATGCTTTGGTAGCCATTGGTCTTATTATTTAAAAGGCCATGGAAACTAATTTAAAATATTTCATATTAAGTCAATGGTTTCTTATTAATATTATGTTTACAGCACTAAAACAAACCGCCACAAATAAAATGTGTTAATGTAGTGTGAGTAAATAAGTAGAAGTATAGGGATTTGATTTGTTACTGTATTACAGGTAGTTTAATATAGAAAGATTTATGAAAGCCATCAAATAGTTGTGAAATATTCACCCCCAAATTCTTCAATATAGTGGTTATTATATAGAAAGGAAAATAGGGTCATTTTAAAAATAATTGTTTAAAATTAATCTAGTACTTGGTGATTATTATAAGTGAAACATTTCTTTTTAAGTTTTATTTATCAGTTAATTCTTAACATGAAAATCAACATTTCAAAACTATAATAAAATGACATTAAATAAGAACAAAGTTTATTTTGTTTTATATAGAATGGAAAGGATTAAATACCTTTTTGTGTGTGTGTAATTTGTGAAATATTGTAGGTCTTTGAAATGTGATCAAATGTGAAGTTTTATTTCTTTACAATTATTAATTTGACTTAATATTTAAGAACAAGTATTTCTAAAGCAGGCACTACATTGCAGTTGTGTGAATGGTGTTTGGATTTTATTTATTAAGCACAGTATACATGCAAATAAATTTGTTTATAAAATAATAAAGAAACACAAATATAAAGATTTTGTTTTATCATATTGACAATATATATATATATAACAATCAGAACAACAGTTAAATACCAACTTTAATAATTCATATACCTACAGGAATTAAGAGTGGATATGTTTACAAATTTTGTAGTACATTGCCATTGTTTAAAAAGTAAAACATTTTCATCCCTCATCCAAAACTGCATTTTTTTTAAAATTATAATGTAACATACAAATTAATGGAAGATATTTACTTAATGTAATTAGGATAATTTCCAAGTAAGATGTTAATGAATAATAACAAATTTCTCAACCTGGTTTGATAAATGCATTTAATTTTGTTTTTGTTTCAGGTTACTACCTTATATATGTTGAATTAACTTCATTAGAATAATTCCAGTAATGTATCAAGTCCTTCAAGGCTACAGCAGAAAAATAGACTTCACAGGGAATGACAAAATTATCAAGGTAAATATGTGTGTGTAATCTATCAAGATAATGAAATGGTCACATATTTGTCATCATCATATCAACACATTTTTCAAGGTGAAGCTTTCATTACATACCTTTTTAGGTACGTAACTTTATATGTATATCATACTCTTCCTTTCTCTAAGGTTCTGTTCCAATTGTTAGCTACTGCCTTCCTAATTTCTCATTATTACATGGATACTCCCGTAAGTAAAATTTTACCTTCTTGATTATGATGTGTCTTGTACCTTTACATTCGTTCAACTACTACAATTATATTTATTCTGTTTTTTATCCATTCATTTCTCTTATGATCTCTCTGTGATTCGTACCTTTGCTATTTTTATGTCTTTGTGTTGTTTGCATCTTGTGTGCTTCTATCGAGTTTAGAACATGTCACATTGCCTTATGTTAGTATGAGGATCTCACATGGTTATTTGTTTAACATCACCTTAGATTTTTTGTATCTTAATTTTGAATCCTGATGTGGTGCCTTCATTCAATTCTAATACTAGTGTGATCTTTCCTGTTGTATTTATTGAGAATACAACAATGGCAAATCATAAGTGGTGTTCATATACTCCCGCTGCTTTTATTTCTCTGCAAATAATCTGTGTCTCAAGTTACCTTGACAGATTCTGATCTCTTCTGGTTCTCCATATATTTTATTGTGTCTGTTCCTTCACTGTAAATACTCTCAAGTAATTCCATGTATTGCCATTCTGAGGCTTTTGTCAGTTGTGCATATATTACTGTAGATGCATTAATTCTCGTCAGTGGTTTATCAAAGTCTGTGAAAGTTGTTATTGTGTGTATACATTGGCTTTTGGGATTGTCTCCTGGTTTGTGTTATATGATTTTTCTTATATTATCACTTAATTTTGTCTGTCATCTAATTGTTAGTATTTGATATTCTTTCGTCATGCTGCTCACCTCTAGAACTACACATAAGTGGTCATTTGTTCTGTCCTGTTCTTGTGTAATGGTGTTATAGTTGCACAGTTATAGTGTTTTGGTATATTTGTTTTTATAATGCACTTTGAACACATTTGTGATTAACTCTCCAAATTTCTTATTTGATGTTACTCCATCACTTCTTGAGGTTCTGCAATTTTATTTAAAGTGTTCTTTAAATAAATAACCCAGGTTTTGTCTATTTAGCAAAGAGGTATTGAGTAAACAAATTAAACAGAATCTTCAAATTTGAGAGTCACTTGTATATCAACAATTTATGTAGATTTGTTTTCAATAGAAGAGAAGTGTAAATGGATGGATGTTACAGGATACTTAGTCCCAGGCTTTGCCAAAATTGCAGGCCTGTTTGGAAAGATGTTCCCAAAGATGGAGTTCAGTATCTGAGGAAAGTAGAGTTAAGTCTTTTATTACAGCCTAAAGCATTTGTCAACATTATGGGAACTAAATGCATGGAGCAGATGTTGGGAAAATGTCTTTTGGTTTGGCCAATGGAGAATCCAGGACATAGTCTATATTTTACATTTTGGATGGTGTAACAAGAAAGGCAATTGATGTTTTCATTGAGGAACAAAATCAATAGTTTTTAGGAAGTCTACAATCCACCAATTCAGAAATTTGTACTTACTAGAAATACTCCTTCTGCACCCATTTTTTAATAAGTTATCCTCAGATTATTATTTTTTACTAGTGTCCTTTAAAATTAATCAATATTTGGAGAATTACTATCAAAGTATTGAAGGTATAGTTAATTTATTATAATCAGCTTCTTAAGTGTTGATGACAATTATTTAAGAACATAATTTTTTGATATTTTTCATTCAACGGAAAGTTTAGTAAATTCATGTTCAGACCTAGTTATGAGTATTTGTACAATTTAAAACATTGTGTGTAATTTATTGAATAAAGAACTTGTAAAGAATACTGTCATTTTTTTATATAAAACCTTGAATAAAATAGTTTTTTGGTTGTGTTTTATCATTAAAGTATTCATCAAAAGTATAGTCCTAATCTTGCACATAACATTAATTTGTTGGGCATTCACTCCTTAACATTTTATATAGAGATGGAACTGATAATATTTAGAGTAAAAGTATGTGGTAAGTATATAGATGTTAATTTTTCTGAAGTCTTTCTAATTGGTTCTGAACTTACTTAATCACTTTTGGCAAATGTATTTGTCATGAATGTTTATACACCTTAGCCATTTAGTTTTTCTCAGGAAATGGACATTTCTTTCATAACTATGAAGGTAGGCACATGTTGCAACAGTCCGATGAGCTATTCTA
Organism: Zhengitettix transpicula; assembly: GCA_037074705.1. Taxonomy (NCBI): domain Eukaryota; kingdom Metazoa; phylum Arthropoda; class Insecta; order Orthoptera; family Tetrigidae; genus Zhengitettix; species Zhengitettix transpicula. The sequence continues at coordinate 29,154,315 of CM073593.1, read as the reverse complement.
ACCATTAGATGTGTAATTAACATTTCTGTAAATGCACATTATTTGGTGTGGAAACTGTTGTTTGGTTAGCTGCTTGACTGTGGTCTCAGTCCCTTTTGGGGGCAAAAGGAGTGCATGACTAAAAGGCTTTAAGGGGTAGCCAACAGCTTCACAAAGTGTGAACATTATTGGGCCTAAACAATTGAGTTCCTGAAGCATATATTTAGATGACAGACACAAAATTGGAGGATTTTGAGAGTCGAAATCTGGCAGTCGGTAACCAGCCATTGAGTGGCCGGTGATCAGCCTTGGTAAAGAACAGCAAACAATCCTGAGAAAATTTTAGAGGGCATACCATTATCCAACTCCATCCAATTATACACTCAGCTGTTCCTGCTCTAGTCCATAACACCTCCACTACAGCCAAAGTTAACGACGAGTGGAAATCCACAGATACTCGTCAATATTGATTTATGTTTCAAGTATCGTAATGCCAGGTTCCTTATTTTATTCAGATTATTCAGTTTATTCACATCAAATAAATACAATTGCCATGTTGCAGTTCACCCCAAATAATTCATAAGAACACACAGAGAGAGTATGTTTTTATTATTGTCTTTGTTTTATTAATTTAATTTAATGTTTTTTTTGTTGTCATTAAATTAAATTGAATCCTTTTCATTTATGAAACCCGCCCCCTAATAAACATAGTAAAGTTTAAATATTGCAGATGTGTGCATCATTGAACTGGAAATATATGTGTGTATATATATACAATATTAGGAGAATCCATTTAAGGAATTAATTCACATTTAAACTTGGATAGTGAGGAAGGATAGAAATAAATAGGAGAAATAGGAGGATTGCGCTTTATTTGAATTCATATGCTCGGGCGAAGAATTACGCTATATATATATATAATTGTGAAATTGGTATGGAAAGAGAGAGAGAGCTTGTGGCTTACCTGAAAGTGACTCCTTTTCTTGATTTCATGGGGAATATGGAAGTGAATTAAGTAGTGTGTTTTTCCTTAGTATTCAGTTACATATCATAATAATCTATCTCAGATATTTCAAGACTTGCATTAAGTGATTCTTACTTAAAATATGAATTTCTTAGTACAAAAATTTCCTTTTCTGAAAATATTAAATGTTATGTTTTTTAAATTCTCTCTTTGTGATAATTCATTTCCAAACATTATTTTTCAAACTTTGAGATACCATTCATAACTTGGAAGATTGTAAGACCTGTATACATTTTCAAATTAAGGTAGGGCTGTGAGTCAATGTTATATATAGAACATAATTGATTTTACTTTTCACTAAAATATTTTATCAATTTCAAGTCATCAGTTTTATAGCAATATTAATTGTGCATTTTCTACATACAAAATATTTATTTTACATTTATATTACAGATATTCTTGCTTAAGATAGTAAAGTTTTGATCTGGAGTAAAAAAAAAATTGTAATTAACTAAATATAAGCACTCAGAACTATACTCATTGTTCATAAATATATTAAGGCTCAGTAATAAATGCTTTGCTTCTCAATTATACAAAATAGTAAAACTGTTTAACCAGCTTGAAGGAATGAATCATAGAGTGAATAAACCTCGTCAATATCAACATAGCAGCCTATCAGGTGTCTGAAATCAAAATATTAACCATTTATTATAATCATAAATATTACTAAGAGTAAGTTCAATTTTTTTTTAATCTGGAAAAATAAGTAGTTAATTAATTACCAAACACACACAAAAGGAAAACAGAGAAGTAAAAGTAACAAATTCCACAAAAATGGGGTACTTTTGGGACATCCTGTAGTAAAATTAATTACAAAATATGGATTTTGATTTGTTATATATATATCTGTGGCAGCTCCACAATATTTTTGTTCTAGCTGTAGATAGAATATAATTTTGTTTGTTGAGCTTTTAGCCCAACATTACTAACCTTGAAACATTTGCAGGATTAAATGATGTTCGGCCATGCAATATTCTTCTGTTATTAAAAGCTACAACATCACCAGGTAATAAGTGGAATCTAAATTCACTACATTCCTGGCGCATTTTTTGGGAAAAAAGCTGAAAATTTAAATTTTACAAAGTTGAGTTAGAGAAAGTTTTTCAGATAGATTTAAGTCCCCAGGTGTAACAAAAGTTCATATTATTGTAGAATATAAAATCAATTGATTTCAGCGCTAAACTATTGAAAGCAACTATTTTTACTTCTGTAACACATTATTGCATTTTTACGATATCAATATTTAATGATTCAGTTTTTAAAATAAGGAATTAAAATGTAACTGAAGCCAAAATTCATAATAGTGATGTACCTTATATGCTTGATAAAATGGTATGACATTGTGTGATGTGGTCTGAAGAGGACCCATAGTTCGGTTATTGTAGTGAATTTCTGAAATTTCTCCATTGTTTGTCAGGCATATCACTGGCCAAAGTTGAGAATACTTTTTCTGTGGAAAATTGAAATGAAAATTCATTGTTACATTACTGAAATTAAACAACAGTATTCAGTTCCATAATACTAAATTGCTGTGTTAGATTTACTTGGTAGAATTGACTTTATTTTTCTACTAACGTAAAAAAAATTAAAAATATACGTTTATTAAATGTTTATTACACAATGTTAAACCACTTACCATTTTATCCATTAGCTGAAATCTTACATAGGTAGATGTTAAAATATGGAAAGCACTGGGGTCAAATATTTGTAGCCATTTTGCTACATTAAAGCCGTCAACAAAAAAAGATAAACCTCCTGGATCCACAGCAGATTCACCTGGATCAGTACTCTAACATGAAAAAGTAACATTTATAAACTCAAATCTAGGAAAATTGATTCAAATGAGGTCCCTTTCACATAAAATATATCATCAACAATTTCAATAATGTTATGGCAAATAAAAATCATTAAAACTTTTTTGGTGCATTAGCAAAGTAGTTGCATATAAAATAAATAATGGAGTGTAATAGGAAGGATAGAAAATGGATGTGGTGCATGGTTTACCTAAATATTTATAAAGCCTGTGCCCATGTAGGAATAAGGTGTCTAATTTTTAGGTTTATCACACCACTTTTGAGAAGAGAGGGATTGGAAACGCATATGTGGGTTCAGAGTAGATGGAAAATTGATACGGCTTAGTCTAAACTATGTCATGATAATATGGGTAATATAAAATGTGTCTTTCTTCTGTGTTAAAGGTGGCTTGATTGGTTTTTATCTCCCTTCTTCTGCAATTAGTAGATATGGTTCACTTGGATTTTACATTTGAAATGTTTCTTTGGAGCAGAGGCAACAATCTACACCCAAGTGAGTAATTCTCGTCTCATTTGAATGCCTCCATCAAATACTGTGGGTGTGTACTTGTATGTTTCCATGATATTTCTATATCTTTCTTCCTTTTTTGGAGTCTTTGATTAAGAGTCAAATGCACTGGTGTGAATGTTGGCAAAGCCATAGCTTACAATCTGCACAGTATAATTGCAGTCTAATGGAGCAAATGTTCTTGTCCACTCTACTTTTCTGAAGAAGGGGTGAATTAAAATTAAAGTTAAAAATTTTATGGCTGCTATCTTTGATGTGTTCTACATATTCTGCACTGGAGCTGTCATTAGATTTTTATTTATAAAGAGATATTTCAACATAACTCAGTTGAAAACAAAAAATGTAATTCAGCTATTTTATTATGATAGAACTAAAGGAATTTATTGATTGAAATTAATGTGTTTTGTTTTCAGTTCAACCAAATAAAGATCTTTTTAGGGTAGAGAGAGAATTCTACATTTTCCATCTTTAGTCCCTTCTAGTAACCACCTGCAAAGAGAAACAGTTAGACCGTCCTGTTTTTTAAACAATCATATCTGTTAATAAATTTCATTAAGAATATTTATATTTCTATCACATGTAATGTTTTCTTCTGAAACAAAATATGTACAAACAGACATATTCTTGCTATTTTGTACCAATTTGTAAATTATATTTTAAACTCTTGGTCATTGGGTGATTTAAACGTAATTGAGGGCATGACTTTTTTTAACATTTATATTTATTTCCTCCACCCATACCCTACCTATGCCGATGGAATATTAAATTTATTAAAACCTGTATGACTCACTGTACCTTAATCAAGTCAAGAAATTTACTGGTACCTTTAATAAGTGTAGTAACTTAAAATAAGTACACCAATAAGTAATGACAATGGTACAAGACTTGTACTATTTGCCATATCTAGAAATATTATTCATGGAGGTGCCAAAAAAGATGCAAGGAAATTCTGTTGGACAGAGAAGTCATGGTCAACCAAAAATTTGATGGGAGGATGGAGTCATTAAAGATCTTAGTAAGACAGGTTATAGAAATCGGATAACTCTGGCGAAGGACTGTGATAATTGCAGAAGAGGGCAAGGCTCACAATGATCTGCAGAGCCATGAAAGATGAACTAGACATTTAAGAGAATCAGTACCCTAAGAAAGTTAATATATCTTCCAGTAACTTGAGATTGTATAAAATATTCCTAACAGAGCCACAAATACTGCCAGTATATTTAGTGGACTAAAAATACTCATGGTACCATCAGAGACATTAACTTTATTGTAAAAAATAACACCTGCCTATATGACTCAAAAATACTCTTGAGTAACCTAATAGATACAAAAATATTCTCGATACCCTAATACTGTCAACATTACAGCTAGTACCTAGACAGTGTCAAAAATACTCTCATTACCCTAAGATATTCAAAATATATTTTGGTACATTGATAGTACTTTAAGATTGTTAAAAATACTCCCGGTACATTAAGAGAAGAAAATAACAGCAGGAGCTTAGGAGAGTCAAAAATATTCCTGGTACACTAATAGAGTGAAAAATACTCCAGGTATGTTAAGAGAGTATAAAAAATTAAGTGGAATGTTAAGATTGTATTGCAATCTTTGTTTCACCCTCATAACTAAGGGCCCATATTACAACTCGTTGACTTCCATAACCATAAATTCAACACCAATCTTGGTAGTTTTCATATTATAAATATGTTATGCCATTTGACCCCATGTCCCATACTCTACACCTAGGGGCTGAACTACAACTTAACCATGTCAGAATTAAACTTGGTATCTTCAAAAACCCAGGAACAGACACTTTCCTTAGTCATTTTTACATTATTTTGATTTAAAGAGCTTCCATGTCCATCCCTATATCCCATTATATCAATTAGAAGTTGAAATTAGGCATTGACAGCTTCAAGAGTGACACTATCAAACTCAGGGATCCTAAAAACTTTTCATTCAATGCTAATAATTTCTGATTTATAATGTCTTTAAAGAGCCACCCATATAGGTGATAGGGTTATTTTACCAAAACACTGTTTGTTTCTGGATTGCAAGTAACATGTACAAAATTTGGTAGAATTTGCTCCACATTTTTAAGACTTACACAGATGTTTGTTTAACCCCCCGCCCCCCCTTCAACCTCTACTCCTAGGGACTGAAGTACAATTTAACTGGCAAGTTGAATGTCAGAATTAAGCTCAGTGACTTGCATAACGCCAATTTAAGTTGTTTTCACTTTATTTTCATGTTACACCCCTCCACCCCCACACGTACAGGTTCTCTCATCGCATGCTGAAATGGGTCAAAATTATACACAAACAATCTCATTGACCCCAAAAAATTTTCATATAATTCAAATATCAGTCATTAGGTCAAAACTGCTCCTTGCTTTTAAATTTGTGTATGGAACATACACACAAACATTATTTACTAGAAGATGGTCAATGTAGTTCATGTAAGATTAATCCTAATAATGTTTAGCAAGATTAATTAGTTTTCCAAATTCAACAAACTATGGTAGAAATACCTTGATGCAATGTAAAAGTTGCATCCCAGGACTTTTCTCTCTATAGTTCATATCTGTGTGGTGGTGCAAATGTAGTCCACTGAATGCAGGATGTGCACTTGGATCAGCTTCATGAATAACATCAAATGTAACACCATACTGAGTTTCCTTTACATATGTAAAATGCTTCACAAATTCAACCAAAATTCCCTACAAAATAGTTGAAATTATTATAATAAAATTAATTTTAACTTCTCATCAATTCAGAAACTAAGTAATTGAATATTACCGGTCTTGGTGGTAAGTTACGTATTATTGCTATACCATATTTATAAAACATTTCAAGCCATTTCTTCAGACCACAATGACCACTAATCACCTCATTGTATGATATTTCTGGAAAATTATTCCAAATCTCAGATCTGTCCCACAAGACAATTGGTGGTCTGGTGTCATAAACATCTGATTCTGACTCAAAAGTTTCTGTATTGAAACACTGTCCATAACGGTATAACCTACAAAAAAATTAAATATTGTTATAGGTTGTGAGAAATAGCAAGTCGTGTCAAGGTACTATGTGCAGTAGCCTACTACCCTGATATTGTAGTGAGGGTAGGCTGGAGCTTAGTTTAGCATGAATCTTTGTTACGAGAACTAGGAGTGTAAAAGCAATTCTGAAAAACTTGACAAATGGAAATATGTGTTTAGTTCAGGATATGTTGTACACCAAAAAACTCATCCATAAAAGTTATGGTGTGATAAATACAGAGTCCTTGCTGCTGTCTGTCTATCCCATTTGTAAGGATATAATTAATGTCTAGAAGATGATAGTAGCATAGTTCCAGGTTCTCCACAAGGGGCAATTCCCAGATGACTACAATGTTATGCTCCACTTTCTTCTACTGTGCATCTGATGACATGATTCGTTATATATCGTGGGATTAATATATGATTCTATAATTTATTTATATTAATTACACAAAATAATGGTCCAATTTTAATCTTATAACAATTTTATAATCTTAGAAGCACTTTAGTGATAAAATTCTTATACTTTCAAGCTAAAACTCACAAATACTTATAAATTGCAATATTTCAAGTTAAACAGGTCCAAATCACAATCGTTGATCAATTAACAAATTCTAGTTATTGGACAAGTATAACTTGATTGAAAACATTTGGTTCCAAATGTATTTTGTTGTCTAGAATTTCTACTAGGAACTTAAAAATATATTTAATGAATCTGGACAATCAATCTTGTTATATATTATATAAATAAATTTACAATCTAAAGCCAACCGAGAAGACCTAAGTGTAGGAATTTGTACAATAGAAGAGATATGATTCTATTTATGATTTATATATGGATCCCCCAATTTAAGGGATAACATTCTATAAAAATTTGTGTTGAACTGTTTCAATTATATTCATATTTGATAGAGTATATGAAGATACAACAATACATTAATATGGATTTAATTAATAAAGAATTCTCGTAGTACTAATTGATTTAAAATGTTTATAGATTTGATTCATAAAACCAAGCAATTGATTAAGTATTTTAATACATAAGTCAATATGTAGATTGAAATTCAATTTACAATCAAAAGTAACTACCAGATCCTTGATATTGTAATTGGTGATATAGCCATTAAGATTATTTGTGTACTATTTTAGATTAAATTGTTAGCACACGGTTGTGTGGACTGAATGTTTATGTACTTAATTTTCAAGAACCTCCTGAGGTGGGGGAGATTTGATGTGATGGTTTTTTGGATTGTGGAGGCGGACACACCTATGTTTTTTAACTGTTTCCCTGGTTGTGAGACTGGCGGCGAGGATTTGGACAATAATGGATATATCTATCTCTCTCAATAAATAGGGTGTTTTTGCCATTATAGTTGTTATTGACATTAATATCAGGGTGCCCATATGAAGTTTTGCCTTAACTATTTATAATCCGTCAGAGATGGTTTGTGAGTTGAATTAGGAATTACGTTTTGAGGTCTATTTGGATGTACATATCTCCAAAAATATTTAATATGTATTGAAGTTTCAATATTAAAATTATATTTTTTATAATCTCTTCTAGAGTGACAACCACACACTACAGTTGACAAAACTCAAAAACTTTGAGTTTGTTACCATTTTGAGTTTTGTCAACCATATAATAGCATTTGACTACTTTTAATATTATTAATATTACTACAGGCTTATATTTTTCATTTTTATTAGTAAGATTTATTTTGTATTCTTTGTGAGCCCTTATTTTGAAATAATTTAATCTTCAAGTTCAGCAAGTACCATTAAATATTATATGTACAAACCATGTAAGTGTGAATGTGTAAACTGTTTATGGCCTTTAAATGGTAACAAAGTTTGCAGTAAAATGGAGAGAATGTATTAAAATGCTGAACAAGGTGATTTTTTCTAAGTTTTGCCCACACCTACTTTTTTTAAACTTAAGGTTGTCATACAATTTGTAAAAAAAAACCAATGCCAATAAAGCATATCCACAATTATGATTTCATCAGGCCAGTAACAGAAAAATTTACCTTGAAACACAAGCCTTCACTCTTTCATACATACCAACTGTAATCATAGACAGACACATGCTCTCCTCCAAATTCCTCCCATGTTATTGTCAGGTTTCCAGTTTTTCCAACAGTTACAGACATAGGTTTTAAAAATACATTCAATGATGGAGTATCTAAAAGTTTTTGACATGTTTGTGAATGAACACACAAAGGGCATTTACAGTTGTCTCTTAACTGAAACAAAAATAAGCTCAATGTAACAATTTGTAATCAATCTTTAAAATATTTTGGAAAATCAAGCTTTGAAATAGATTTTTCCCAGATTTAAGATTAAATGTTATTTATACAAAACGGATGTATCACTAATATGATTCAAGCCCATCAATACTACTAAATTTTAATTGAAAATAATATAGAAAGAGTAATAAAGAAAAAATATAAATCTAAAATAAATACCAGTATCAGCTTACCCAAATATTTTTGAAAACTGCATACTTCTGATTGCCAAATAGCACTTTAACAGATTGGTGTTCGGTAGCAACAGCTGTAGACACAACAGGACTAATTGAGAATGTTGTCTCTCCTGAACTAATACTAACTGAAAAGTAAAATTTAAAATATTTTCTGTATTATCATAATATTTTCTCAATATGATTTATTTTATTTTAGGTTTTAGGTTAACAAAGTGCATTCATCTAAACATTAATGGCCACATAAGTCAGAATAAAATATTTTATAAAGAAATTACAAATTCTTCAATGTTTCGTCCGTACATTAGGACCTCTTCGGGTATTAATTAAGATACATCTCTGGGCATCACTGCACATACAAACAGATATATCACAGAATTTGTTTTCTTCATTTTTGTGGAGTATTTGTTGGAATGCAGACCAGTGTTGACCCTTAATTAATATCAAAAGAGATCAAAATGTAAGGACAATATGTTTGCCATTAATACTTATATTATATCTTTCAAATATGTCAGATAATTTTCAATTGCAGATTATAATACAATTTATTATTATTATAAGTAATATTTCTATTTGATAATTACTTATAGGTAAAATTATCAACGTAACACATTTGCTAAACAAGTAATACAATGGTAAAATTAAAACTGAAAATAATCAGCAAAATCAAGTTAAGATATCAACTATTTGCCTATCACTTCTGGCAGTATATTTAACAAAGATAGAATCATTTAAACTACTATTTAATATAGTAGAAGAATTAATTATGCCAGTTCAAATCAATACTGAGATTCATGATAGTTTGACTTCATAAAAACTTATAGTTAAAAAGAACGTAGTGGTCTCTTTTCAAAACCAAAATTTTAAAAATACTGTTTCCAAATAATAAATTTCAGGTGACTTTTGGATTCATAATAATATGTAATATTCTGTAGATCCTGTATAGAAGTCGAGCTTTAAGGGTGTGGAATGTCTCAATGTCTTTTCAGCTCCATACATGCCTTCATTATGTTTCATTTCACACGAACTATTATAATAAATTAAAATAAATAAGTCATGTGTTACAGCTAAAATATTAAATTATGACTCAAGACTTACATTTCTGTTGAAAATTGTTGAAAGAGCTCTGTTTGAAGACTGTCATAAGATGAACTTCTTTCAATAAATTTGTTTTTCTTATTAATGTCAGCATCATACTTAAATTGCTATAAATGAGGCAGTATGCATTAATTTAAAAATATATATACAAAATTATTAATTTATTTCAGTCTCCCAATTATTACAAACAACAGAAAAATTGTGAATGTACTGGATATAGAATACAGACATGTCTCATTGGATCCACTGGATGAATTTACCCATGGTTATGGGTTAAGATATATGTGTTTAACATACAAGATCACTTAGAGAAAATAAGTTTAGTTTCAACCAAAAAAAAAGTGTGTTTATTTTATGATTATACATATAATTTAAATTCAAACAAACTGTTTTTATCTTATATTTGTTGGTGGCCTTACTGACAGCCCCATCCTTGCATTATTATTAAAATTATTTAGATGTAAATTGGCTTCGTTTGATACTGAAGAAATTTTTCTATCTTCTAAGTAATAAATATATTTAGAAGTATTAAATGGAATTGGAAAGTATATTTGGTAAATTGTAAGACGAACAAGTTCAAGTTAGTGGAGCATACAAGAATTTGAAATAAACGTGATTGTAAAACCGAAAGGGGGGAAAAGTAGTAGAGGTATGTTAATGAAAAAGTACTAAAATTTTACAGATGATTAATAAAAGGCCCGAACTGACTTAATTCTGCCATTAGTTTTACTCTAAAGGAGAGAATGAAAAAACTAAATAAATAACAAGTGAACAATATTATTTCAAATATTTATAAAGAACCAATTATTAATTGTATACTTAAATATACCTGGTTGTATAGCGCCCCACAATACAAGTGTACCTGCTTTGAATACCATCAAGTTTGACTTGAATATTTCGAACATAATAAAATTGGGCAAACTGCGCGTATTAGCTCAGTCTAATAAACAAATGTCTGCTATAAATGAATAGAAACGTTTTTAATTACATGTTTTGGTAATGTTTTATTTTATTGTCTAAAATTTCTCTTATGGAACTTTTTTATTTTAAGAATAAACGCTAATTGAAAGTTTTTAATGAAACTAATTAGATTATGTTAATCCGAAGTTATTTTAAAGATAGTCATGAAAACCAATTTATATTATAAAAATACTATAAATCTGTTTATGTTTTTCGACATGCGCAAATAATTTTGTCAGTAAATGTAAACTAATATCGAAGAGTTGCTAACATTTATAAGGTACAGATTGTGTTGCTTATTTACAAATAGTGTGTTTCGAACGGTGAACCCACACAAATTTCAATACGTAAATCATTCGTGCATGGCGTGCCGTGTGTTCGTGTATTGCGGTTTGTTGGTGCTTAAAGAGAGGAGAAGTTTGTCGCCCTGAGTATTGTCTGAGAGAGCCAATCATAATTCTGGGTTGCCTTCTAGTCGCAATTTCTAGAAGTTTCGATTTTGTTGTCTGTGGATGCGTTGTAAGAAATTATTCACTAAGTGAATCGTTCTTCCATAGCGGTTAGAAAGTGAGGCATCAGTATAAAAGTAACCTTTTTTGTAAATACCCTCAACATTTTATTTAGTAGCCCTTCATAATTATTTGTTCCAGAATGACGCTGAATACACCGGAAAACGATGAAATTGCCGCGGAAAAGAAGGAACCATACACCCCGGGCACTAATGCCGTAGACATTTCTCCGAATAAAGATAACGGGGTGGTTAAGGAAGTTATTAAAGAGGGTATCGGTTTTGAAACACCTGCTCGTGGAAGTAAAGTATGTGTTCATTACGTTGGTACCTTAACAGACGGAACTAAATTTGATTCTAGTAGAGATAGAGGACAACCGTTTGATTTTGAACTTGGAAAAGGTAATATTCTGTTAATTTTATGTTGTCTTATAAATATTTAATGTTTTAAATGCCTATTGTTAGAATTATTGGACGATGGGCTAATCTTTTCTAAAGTCAAGAAAGATATAATAATTTTTATGGCAAGAGGAAAGATTTCCATACTCCTAATTAGAGTCCTGAATGGAGTTCTGCTTTATATAATATTCTAATTGCTCTCTTTTAAAGTCTGAAGGAAGACATGGATTCTGGAGTGTTCCCCCAGTAGATAATTCCATGTTTTATTTGGAGTAAAACTGGGTAAAATATGGCACATGTAACCTGTCCTTGCTGATTTTATTTGAATGAACCCTCATAAGATAACATAATTTATTTAATTCAAATTCTTAATGTGAACAACTTTTAACTCAAAAACTAATAGTTTGGTTTTTGTTTGGATTAAATATTTTTTTTAAAACAAAGCACCTATAGAGTTTAAGGCAAACCTCCACAAAGTGCAAAATATTCGCTCATGCACCTTCACAAAATGGCAGGCAAAGGATAAACTGAAAATCAAAAATAATTCACGATTGCCTCTATGTAACACTGTATATAATAATAAATTTTCATTAAAAACATTGTCAACCTTTTAAAATGAAATTGGTTGATTTAATTTGCATTGACCTGAATGTAATGGATGTTAGGAATTGGTATATTGAGTGAAAGTGCAGAATTAATTAAGAGGTTAACATTTCTTCTAACTGGTGCATGGAGTAAGTTGTTATTGAAGCCTGTTGCTTGACTCTGACATAACTGATATGGATAGTTGATCCACTACTCCTGAAAAACCAATCTAGTGAATAGCTTACCTGAAATTGAGGGCTGATGCAGTTGTGTTGAACAAGTAAAATTTTCAGAGGCTAAATGTCATTGTTAGGTGAGGCCCATATATATTTAAAACTGGCATGGACTCTATTTCAGGTAAGCCACCAATTATTTTGACTGACAAAAACATTTATATATATAATAGACCTTAATAAAGAATGTAGTCTTTATCGGTGCAGAGAATGACTTCTGAGTATTCATGACATTTACATGATATTGACTGCCATAATCTTCTAGCACTTTTGTATCCTCAAAATGTCATGAATACAATTGCTTACTCAGTTAGGAGGTGGAGAAGACTTACTCATAATAGACCTTGTCTGATTATGAAGTTTAGACCTGAAGTTATAACTTTCAATTACAAACTTCACAATTCAGTGATTCAGTATACTATTAATTTGTTCATATTAATTTTGTAGGTAAAGTTATTAAAGCATGGGACATTGGAGTTGCTTCAATGAGAAAGAAGGAAATTGCTGTTCTGACCTGCAAATCAGAATATGCATATGGAAAAGCTGGAAGTCCACCTAAGATTTCTGCTGATGCCACCCTTATTTTTGAGGTTTTTATATTAAATAAGTTTTTTATAGCAATTGTTATGGGTTAATAATTATTTTACTAAATTTCAGATTGAAGTGTTAGATTGGACTGGGGAAGATCTCTCCCCTGGGAAAGATGAAAGTATTTGTAGATACCAAATATCTTCAGGTGATGGACTTGAGACACCAAGCGATGGTGCTGTTGTTGAAGGTATTAACACTATATACAATAATAATTATAAACTTTATTGCACAGAAATATAAAATTTTTATACTCTAATCTGTTTATTAACAAAGTTGAAATTTTTGTAATTCATATTAAAATTGGGAGCTGTTGTCTAATATAGGTATATTCATCTGAAAATTGAAAGCGGTATCATTATTATGACTTGTCAAGATATTCATAGTCATCTATAATTCAAAATATGTTTATATCAGTGTATCATAAATCAAACATGCCACATAGTGGTGGATAAATTTACTAACATTATCATTTTGGGTATTATTTAATATATTTAACAATTCTACATACACTAACCAAGAATACCGACTTATTTTTCCCTATTCAATGTTTTATCAATATTACAGTGTATATGGGTACTGTGTGATACTTCTATTAAATTTGTTTTCTTATTTCTGCAGTATTTTAATCCTTCCAATTTACATTATGGTTTAGATCTTGTACATGTACAGGGAATATCTGGCTTTAGTATTCTCTCAAGCTACTTTTAAGAAAATATTTTCTTCTGGCTAAACACATTCTAGTATTTCCAATATACATTAATTTACCATTTAAAAAATCTTAAATTCCAGTTAATCTGTTAATTTTAATTTAATAAACAGAAAAACTGCCAATTTGTCTGAAAATATAGTTATTCAACTAAAACAAAATAATTACAATATTATATGACATTTTGTCCACAATTTTGGGATTTTGTCAGGTGATGGGCAGTTTTGAATTTATGCATATATGCATACATTAAAATTTGATGTCCAAATATAAATATAATCCCAAAATTGTGGAGGAAATAGAATATTGTAAATAATATTTGTTCTCATTGAAACTGTATTTTTTTCTGATAAATTGGCTGTTTTTCTGTTTATTTATTAAGTTAATATTAATAACAATATTATTTTCTGGTCTCATTACAAACATGATTTCAGAAAATCTATGTTGATTCAAAAAATATATTATTCTCTCTGTGATACCTACACATTTATTATTACAATTTACATTAATAGATTTCGTTTTGTTACTATTATAATTAAGAATCTTGTAATAAAACCACTGTTATATTTTTATGCCTAATACTACTTTTTTTTACAGTTGATTTAGTTGGTAAATATAATGGAGAAATTTTTGAAACTAGAAGTGTAACATTTTCACTTGGGGAAGGAAGTGAATTTGGTGTTTGTGAAGGAATAGAAATAGCTTTAGAAAAATTTAGTAAAGGTGAACAGGCCAAATTGGAAATAAAGTCCAAATATGCATTTAAAAAGGAAGGTAGACCTGATCTCAATATACCATCAAATGCAGATGTAGAATATGAAGTGACGTTGAAGAATTTTGAAAAGGTATGTATAGAATGACAATGCCAACTTAAGAGCAGTTCATATAAATCTTATATATTTTCATTTTTAAAAGTAGCAATTTAAATAAGCCCTTTCATGTAAACATTATTTTCATAGAAAATACAACAGGTAAGGAATGATTTACCATAAAACCTCTTGTCTTTCATTTATATTTTTTTATTAATTATTTCAATTTTTATTATAGGCTAAAGAATCATGGTTACTAGATGGTAATGAGAAACTGGAGCAGGCTAAATTCTTTAAAGAAAAAGGTACCAACTATTTCAAAGCTGGGAAATATCAGTTGGCAATTAAAATGTATAAAAAAATAATAAACTTCCTTGAACATGCTACCGGTAGGTTTTCTGACTGTAAGAATTGAAAATAATATCTTGCTGATATTGTTAAGTGTAAACTTTTCCCCAGGTTTTGATGAAGAACAAGACAAAGAACGCCAGACGCTTTTATTGGCTGGACACCTTAATTTGGCCATGAGTTTTCTAAAAATTGAAGAGCACATAGAAGCTCAAGAGCAGTGCAACAAAGCTTTAGCAATACAACCTTCAAATGAAAAGGGTTTATTCCGTAGGGGGCAGGTAAGGCACTATTATTATAGATTTACCTTTTTCATTATCTTAACAAGAAAATTTAAATACTTGTTGTTTATCTAGTGCTACCTTGGAATGGGAGAACCAGAACTAGCAAAAACAGACTTTGAAGCTGTTCTAAAATTGGAACCTGCAAATAAGGCAGCTGCAAACAGCATAATTACATGCAATATCAAAATAAAGGAACAAAAAGGAAAGGAGAAAAAAATATATGCTAATATGTTTGAGAAGTTTGCCCAAAGAGATAAGGAGGTAGGTAGGTTATTTTTGGTCCTGGTTAATTAGAATATTATGAATTTGTTCTGTAAGATTAAATTTTCATTCTTGTTTTAATTGGTTGTTTGTACTCGTGTGGGATTATTAGGTGCCGTGTGACTTGGTCAATGGTTGGTGGGATGGTAACAAAGTTATAACAGAGAGAGATGATGGTCTTGTTCCCCCACCTCCTCCTAAGAAATCTATTTCAGAACTTAAAAAAGTGGTTACCTGTAAAAAAGAAATACAAACTGCAGTAGAAGATGATGAAAGCAATGAGACTAGTTCTTCAAATATTGATAATACCAAACCTCCCAATGGAGATGGTGAAAGTACTTGATTGATCTTGTTGAATAATTAACATGCTTGCATACATACTAAATATTTTGATAGCCTAATAGTAATTGTTATTCAAACTACACCTTACAGTTTCTATAAGCAATTCAAATTTTGTGTTAAAGCAATGAGACTAGTTCATCAAAAGTTGATAATACCAAACCTCCCAATGGAGATTGTGAAAGTACTTTATTGATCTTGTTGAATAATTAACATGCTTGCATTCATACTAAATATTTTGATAGCCTAATAGTAATTCAAACTACACCTTACAGTTTCTATATGTAAGCAATTCAAATTTTGTGTTCTTGATGCTTTATGTTCACTAAATCTACTAATTATTTGTTATTTTGTTTTGCTGTTTATTTAAAATATATTAAAATATTTCACACACAGAACTGTATCCTCTAGTGAGTTTGTGAAGTAATGTCTTGATTACAGAAGGAGGAAGAGTGGAGGCGCAACCAGCCTGATGTTATGAAGACACTAGGAGAATGGGGCGAGGATGAAAGAGAACGTGAAATGACAGACTTTGAACGAGAGAATCCTAATATCCTAATGCTGAACAAGACTGGTGAATTCAGAAATATGTGAATTTTAAATTGACTTTCAAAGCTACTGAAGGTTGTTTATGATCTCATCCAGTGTCATACAATATTAATTTCTAAGTATCCCAATTTGTGAAGTGATATTGGATTTTTGTGAGTTGTGATAACGCCCCTATGTAATACTGTGATTGAATTTAAATAAAGAAGTTAATGAAATGCATGGAAAAATTTATGATACTATAATGGCTTCAATGTTCTCATCTACCACCATGTAAACCACATCCTAATGCCAAAATTTCAAAACCATCCTTTACAGAATAGGAAGGAGTCGTGCCTGCTCTTGGCATAGATATTGTAAGCCTAAAATGACATTTAAATTTTAATTTTTTTTTAAAAAAAAAGACATACCACAATTTTCAGTACTGTAAGCATGTAAGAGATTTGGATATTAAAGAATGATATATGTAAGACATATTTGGCGGTAATTAGAAAATCGCAACAAAAGTAGCTGAGGAAACTTGACAATCCTGTTACAAGTGAATATGAATCTGAGTAAATGATTAAAATACTATAGAGAGATTCATTGAAACGGATCGCCACAAGAATACATGGCGAATGTACGTATGGAACAACCTAGGAAAATAAGCTAGTACTTTTACAAATACTAATTAGTAAAATAATAAGCAGTGAGCATTCAGTGGCGTAGCGTGGGTTACAGCCGCCCCATTATTTAAGTATTTAAATCCAGAATTCACAAAATTTTGGCGCTCGAGGCGTGTCACCGCCAATGAAATCATAGTAAGATGATCTCGAGGAATCTGGTGAATTCAGAAATATGTGAAATTTAAATTGACTTTCATAGCTACTGAAGGTATATATATATATGGTTTCTATATTTGCGACAGTGTGAGAGTCATGGAGAATAGCGTAGGTGAATTTTTTTTTTTTAATTTCAGCTATTAGTTTGAAGGACAGTCTCTGTGATGGAATATCTTTGATTTCCTGTATTGGTTGGTAGCCGCCTACCTAAATGTCAAAAAACATTTTGCCGAAACTAGTTTGCTTAACTCTAATTCGAGAGTTTCTGGATCTGGTTTAAGTTTTAATTTGATCTTCAGCTCCATAGAACTTAAGTTATGTGATGTGGTATTGTAGCACTATACGTTCAAACATATTTTTGTAACATTTTAACAAGTGGTTAAATAACTCGTCTTTGTAGGTATTCACTGAGTGAATATATAGCATATCGTGCGACTTGTGTTTCGTTGGTCATCATATCTTCACTGGTTATGTTAGGTAGCTAATAACTGAAATAAATTTTCATCTTAATATGGCTACAGAGAAGGTGACACTTGCTGATGCATTATCTAACGTTGATGTTCTTGATGAATTAACCTTACCGGATGAACAGCCGTGTATAGAAGCACAACCTTGTTCAGTTGTATATCAAGCAAATTTTGATACAAATTTTGAAGATCGAAATGGATTTGTAACTGGAATAGCAAAATACATTGAGGAAGCTACTGTTCATGCAAGTCTAGTAAGTACTTTTCTGTGACGAATATAATTTTATGGGTTACAATATCAAATATTTATTAGTGTAAGCTTTTACATGTCAAGAACCTCAAGGACATACAGTTAAAGTTTATTCTTAAATTTTGATGTCCAAATGTTTGGTGGTAAACTATTGTAAATCATGAATTGCAGAAAAAATTATTGTATCTTTAAACAAACATCATTAAGTTCTCTTTGAGTAAGAAAATCATTTAAGCTCAAACATTATTACATATAATGCAGAATTCCATATTTAACATAATTATACAGAATTTTTTAATTGTATTGACTCAAGTTAATAAGGTTTTCTGAGCACATATGACTAAAAAGATATAAAATAAAAACGTTCACCAACATTTTATTCATTGGTACATTAATTATTTTTAATATTGAATATAACCTTTCTGAAATTTTTGAAGCCCCTGATTTCTTTTGAAATTAGTTTTTTGTAAGTTTATTGGAATCTTCATAGCCTCATGTATGTAAAATTTCATGGTAATCGACACCTAGTTTTGCTGTCGTAAAGCCAAGCCAATTTTAATATTACTCTAATGTCCATCTTATAAATAATTTTATGTTGAAAGTGATAAATTTTTATAATTTCTAATGCTTCTGCTGCCTTAAAACGTTAAATTGTATTTGTGTATCATTAATAGTATTTTAATAATTGGTGAACTTTTTTGTAGGAATAAAAGAGCTTTGGTTCTGTTTTACTTTCAAACAAATTTGTGCTCTTTTTAATCATGAAAGTCTAATTCTGGTATTTTTATTTTCGTTTTTCAAACAAATTATATTTGTCTCTATAGTAATGTATTAATTTACCAATTTATTTTGTTCTATAATATTTGATTCAGAATGAACTTCTGGAAGAGGGAGTCGTTCACGCTGTTATGCTATATACATGGAGATGTTGCTCTCGTGCAA
Source organism: Zhengitettix transpicula (assembly GCA_037074705.1). Taxonomy (NCBI): domain Eukaryota; kingdom Metazoa; phylum Arthropoda; class Insecta; order Orthoptera; family Tetrigidae; genus Zhengitettix; species Zhengitettix transpicula. The sequence continues at coordinate 29,135,327 of CM073593.1, read as the reverse complement.
TTCCTCAGCCAAAATCAAATGAACAACCAAATAGGGTGGAAATATATGAAAAGACAGTTGAAGTACTAGCTCCAGAAGTCAATAAGTTGTTAAATTTTATGTATTTTCAGGTGAGTCTGTTAAAAAATTTTGGTTGAGGTGTAGTGTGACATCTGCTACAAATTCAGTCTAATTTTTGCAGAGGAAAGCTATTGAAAGGTTTTCAGCTGAGGTAAAGCGATTGTGCCACCAGGAAAAAAGGAAAGATTTTGTATCAGAAGCTTATTTGTTGACGCTTGGCAAGTTCATTAACATGTTTGCTGTTCTTGATGAATTAAAAAATATGAAGTCCAGTGTAAAAAATGATTACTCTACTTATAGAAGGTTTGATGTTTCTGTAATATGTGAAAGTAAATTAAATGTATTTATTTGATTAGTAAATACAATGTCTTTATTTTTCTTTAGAGCTGCACAGTTTCTAAAAGTTATGGCAGACTCTCAGACCCTTCAGGAATCTCAAAATCTGTCAATGTTTCTAGCCACTCAAAATAAAATAAGAGACACTGTCAAAGAGAACTTGGAAAAGATTCCTGGTTATGAAGAACTTTTGGCAGATGTTGTGAACATTTGTGTGCATATGTTTGAAACCAAAATGTACCTAACACCAAATGAAAAGCATATGCTTGTTAAGGTTATGGGATTTGGACTGTTCTTGATGGACAGCGATCTTTGTAATATAAACAAACTAGACCAGAAGAAGAAATTGAAATTAGAAAAGATAGACAGAATATTTAAGGTATGTTTCAATTATGCTAATTTATGCTATCTGGGTATAGGTAGTTTTCCATTATATTACTACCAATAGCATAAATATTTTCATATTTATTTACATTGAACCATAGATTTAATTTTGGTCTTCCTTGAAACTACTATTAACATTTGTTAAGTACCTAGAAAATAAATTTTAAAAAATTTGGGAAGTATAATGTAATTTTTAAAATTTTTTATATCAAAAGTCAAAACCTTTATTTTATTTCAGAACTTGGAAGTGGTGCCCTTATTTGGTGATATGCAAATAGCCCCCTTTAATTATATTAAGCGCAGCAAACATTTTGATCCATCAAAGTGGCCATTATCTAGTTCTAACACAGTGAGTCCTCAAGCTGATCTTATGGTGCATCTCCCTCAAATTAGAGAAGATCATGTTAAATACATCAGTGAATTAGCACGTTACAGTAATGAGGTAAGTTTAATTACATACATTTGCTTAGTTTTCATGTCCTAGAACTTGTGAATTTAAACAGTCAACATTGTTTTTCTTTTGAGCCAATAATTGAAATTAACAATTTTTTAAGAAACATCTGTATCCTGTTGTGCAATACTTCAGAGGACACATAGTACTTATATTTGGTCCTGTTAATAGTGTTACTAGGGCCAATGACCTTGTCTCCCACAAGCTGTCAGAACTTGAAGCGATGGTTGTCATGAACACTTAATCAAATCTTACACTGTTAACGTTCTATCATCAGGTGGTTGTTAACCATTTTGTTGTTGAAATAGCATGTAATTTGTTTCTTGTGAATAAAAAATCACGAACTCCAATGCTTCCACATGGGATGGGTCTTTTTTCCTGAAAAAGGAGGCTAACACCTCTGAAAAACACTTCCTTCTGACCTGAATGGCAAATTAAAAAATACATTTAGATAGGAAATATGCTGACTTACCTGAAGTCAATAATTGGTCCAGTCTGGCAGTGGTAAGTAAATACTGCAAATTTTCAAGGGCCTGTCACCCCTTCATCAGGAGAGAACGTTCGAATTGTGTGCTCGCCAGGCACAAATTGATGAATTCTAGCTAAGATGACAGCAACAATTGACTCCTAACAGAGCCAACAACTCTTCCTCTCCCCCCTCTCTCCCTCCCTCCATCCCCATCTCTCCCTCCCTCCATCCCCATCTCTCCCTCCCTCCATCACCATCTCTCCCTCCCTCCATCCCCATCTCTCCCTCCCTCCATCACCATCTCTCCCTCCCTCCATCCCCATCTCTCCCTCCCTCCATCCCCACTCTCTCCCTCCCCACTCTCTCCCTCCCTCCCTCCCCTCCCTCCTTCCCCTCTCCCTCCCCCTCTCTCTCTCACACACCACACACACACACTCCCACTCTCTCACGCACGCACGCGCCCCCCACACACACACACACTCACACACACTCACTCACTCACACACACACACTCACTCACACACTCACTCACACACTCTCACACACACTCTCTCACACACTCTCTCACACACTCACTCACACACTCACTCACACACTCACTCACACACTCACTCACTCACACACTCACTCACACACCCACTCACACACTCACTCACTCACACACACACACACACTCACACACACACACACTCTCACACACTCACACTCACTCTCACTCACTCACACTCACTCACACTCACTCACTCACACTCACTCACACTCACTCACACTCACTCACACTCACTCACTCACACTCACTCACTCACACTCACTCACTCACACTCACTCACACTCACTCACTCACACTCACTCACTCACTCACACTCACTCACTCACACTCACTCAATCACACTCACTCACTCACACTCACTCACTCACACTCAATCACACTCAATCACACTCACTCACTCACTCACACTCACTCACTCACACACACACTCACACTCACACACACACACTCACTCACACACACACACTCACACACACACAGACACACACACACACTCACACACACAGAGTCGGCAACGCTGTCTCTCTTTCCTATCTAAACGTGTTATTTTGTTTGACTTAGTCACATTTTCCTTAAGTGTAAGACAGCATCGCTATCTCTCTTTCCTATCCAAATGTTTATATATATATATATGTGATATTAGTAAGTATATGACATTGTCAAAAATAATTGAAATATTGGTATGGAAAGGAAAGAGAGAGAGATTGTGGCTTACCTGAAAGTGCAGTGCAGTGTCGCCACAAGGAACTGAAGGTTGTTCTTCAAATTTTTGGAGGCTCTCAGCCACCTTCTTCAGGAAGGAGTGTTGCACCATTCTGTGCACCAGACAGCTGCAAACTGCCAGTTGGCTAATTTTTGTTTATTTGCCATACTTACTACTTACTAAGTCTGTTCAATTTAGGTAACAACCACATACAAAGAAAGCCGGAGTGACCAAGAAAACAAAGAGACTGCTGATTTGGCCCTGCGAGGCTTGCAACTCCTTTCAGAGTGGACAAGTGTGGTTACAGAATTGTACTCATGGAAGTTACTTCATCCAACAGATCACCACCAAAATAAAGAGTGTCCTCCTGAAGCTGAAGAATATGAACGAGTTAGTTTATTTTTTAAGTTAATGTTTGCACATAATTGCTTTTTCTTTTGAGTCATATCTACAACTTGGTCTTTAGTGACTTATTAAATTGACTTGCAATGTGAGTTTTAGCCTTATTAACAATTTTCTTCCATTCCGCCCTCTCCTGTGTCAGTCTCCGCCATCCTCTTAATTTCATGGTTTGTATATCCTTCTCGATGTCATCTAACCATCTTGTCCGGGGTTTCCCCCTTTTCCTCCTCCCAATTGGCTTCCAGTCCATAATCCGTCAAGGTGTTCTGCTTTCATCCATCCTAAGTACGTGTCCCATCCAGGCCAACCTTCTGCTTTTGATAAACCTAACAATGTCCTAGTTATTTATGAGCTGCTCTAGTTATCTGTTTGTTCTAATTCTCCATTCTTACATACAGGTCCGTATATCCTTCTCAGTATCTTGCATTCAAATATTCTGAGTAAGTGCTTATCATTATTATTAAGGGTCCACGTTTCACAACCGTATATCACTACAGGTCTTATAAGTGTTTTGTAAATTTTTAACTTCCATTCCCTATTTAACATCTTGGATTTAATTAATTTTCCATACATATATTAAGTTCTGTTGCAATTGATGATACGTTGTTGTATTTCACTTCCCACATTATTTTCACTGTTAAGTTTTGAGCCTAAATATGTGAAATCCTGTACTCGTTCAAAGGTATAATCATTAAATTTAATATTATTTGTACTAGATTCTTTCTTTGTAACCATCATATATTTAGTTTTCTTTTCATTAATTATAAGCCCTCTTTCCGTAAGACAGCGATCTATTGTGGCCATCGTTTGTCTTAATTCATCTATATTTATAGAGGTGATATCAATATCATCTGCATATGCAGATATCTGGACCATTTTTGTTCCTATGTGTCTGGAGATATTAAGCCTTTGTAGAGCCATTTCAAGAGACAGATTAAAAAGCAAGGTGGACAAGGCATCTCCTTGCCTTACTCCGTTTACTACTTCAAACAGTTTGGTTAGTTCACTGTCCATTCTCACCATTGCTCTGGATTCTTCCAGGGTAGCTCTGACCATTCTAACGAATTTGGATGGTATCCCCAGGAGCAACATATCTTTAAACATTTTTCTCTGTTTAGAACTATCAAAGGCTTGTTGTAGATCAATAATCTATTTTTGTATGCTTGATATTTATATGTGCTCTCCTGGCTATATACAAGGGTATGTAGCACGGATGATTGTTAATATTTTGAAATTTAGGCTATACTTCATGGTATATAAAAGGGTTATTGGATTTGCTACTTTAAGGGCTTATTTGGTTATTAGGTTCTGCATGTGATGTGTTAAATTAAGTTCCTTAGCTTCAAATTCAGGTTCAGACCTTCTCGCCTGCATTCAAATAATGCATATTCCCACTTTTCTCCTATTTATATATATGAAGAACTTTAAGGGTTTTGTAATTCTGCTGTTATTAAATAGTTTATTTTGTTTTCATAAATTCTGTGTTAAGTGATATTTATATTCATTGACCATAATTATATTATTATAAAATAATGCAAATTAAATTCTAGGCCACTCGATATAATTACTCTGATGAAGAAAAATTTGCATTGATTGAAGTTATAGCTATGATAAAAGGACTGCAGGTATTAATGGCACGTATGGAAACAGTTTTCACAGATGCTATAAGAAGAAATATTTATGCTGAATTGCAAGATTTTGTTCAGCTGCTATTAAGAGAGCCATTACGGAAAGCAATCAAGAATAAAAAGGATCTTATCAGAAGGTATATTAAGTTTGACATGGAATTAGACCATTTCTTATAACACTGACAAAAATGTATTATGAAGTTGCAAAAAACACATAAGTTAGTAAAAAGCTAATCAGGCAATACATTAGGCAAATTTGGTTTTCTTTAATGCTGCTTTAAATTAGGCCTCTCTGTTAAGTAATAGAAAATATGTCCAATAATTATGTAGCAAAAATGATCTAATTTTACCTGACACACCTTTGTATTACTTGTTTTTCTTTATTAAAATCTCTCCCTTTTTTAATTAAAAGGTTATTTGGTTGTTCTTTCAGCATTATAGTTTCTGTGAGGGAAACCTGTGCCGATTGGCAAAGGGGAGTTGAACCTCAGCAGGACCCTGCTTTGAAAGGCAAGAAAGATCCCGATAATGGTTTTGGTATAAAGGTACCAAGAAGAAATGTTGGTAAGTGGATTGCAATCAATAGTTTCAATTATATGAATCGTTGCCAGTTCTATTATGTGATGGGAAGAAATATGTAAGACAAAATATTAAATCTGTAAATTATATATAAAAAAATCTATTAACACATTTTAATTAGTGTACAATTATATTACATGTAGTTTATGTAGCATAATTAATATTCTATTAAATAAAGCAGAGTGTTTGTATGTATGTATGTGTGTGTATCTTTGTGTATGTGTACGTTTGTGTGTTCTGTATACAAATCTACACCGGTGGAGCAAATTTCACCAAGTTTCGTTCACTTGTTCATTGAAAATAGGAAACAAACACAGTCGTGGTGAGACATGTCTACCACACCCCAGGAGTGGAGGTGGAAAAATTCAAACATGCTAAAACAGCTGATATTTGAGTTGGATAAATTTTTTCAGGCATCTAAGAGATTGAAAGTGTTTCTACAGATGTTATCTGAGTATAATTTCAACCCCTTACAGCATGGGAAAGGAGAGCCCTTAGGGGTGGAGGGGTGTTACAAGAAAATAACGTGAATACAACTGAGATTAGAGTCAAATCTAGGGTTATGGATTTTGCTTAGTTTAATTATGACATTCAATTGACCATTTAACCCCCAGGGGCGTGGATATTATAGTATTCTTACCGACTTTGTTTGTGTATAATTTCAACCCTATCAGCATGGGAAGGGAGCACGCTTAGGGGTGGGGGAAATTATGCGAATCAACCGAGATTCGAGTAAATTCTGGGTTTATGGATATTGTTGAGTTTCATTGTGACAAACTGGGTAACACATGGGGGTAAGGAGGGGTCTGGGCGGGGGTAGAAAGTTTCAAACAATGTAACTGGCTGAATTTTACGTGGAAGAAATACTTTTTGTTTAACTAACAGTAGCAGAAGTAGATATTTTTGAAAATGTTCAAACTGCGATATATTTGTTGAATGAAACTATTTCAGCAGTCAGTGAGTTCAAGCCCCTGTGTTTTTAATTTTCGGAGGATAGCAAAAACGATTGCAGAAACACTGTGTGGTATTTATATTATCACTTCATCTTGTCTGTTATTTGCCTATTTATTTTTCTATTTAATATACATTTAACGCAGACATATTTTATATATTAGTTTCAATATTGTTACTTACTATCTTAACTATTTTTAGGACCATCATCCACACAGTTGTACATGGTGCGTACCATGTTGGAGTCCTTAATTGCTGACAAATCTGGTGGGAAAAGAACATTAAGAAAAGACATAGATGGCCAATATCTTGTTCAGATTGATCAGTTTCATAAAACATCTTTTTATTGGAATTATATGCTTGGGTTCAGTGGTAAGTCTGTGTTATTATTTAGATTATTTTTACTAAGCAGTGTATATTGTGGTTTGCTTGATAAATATATTCAATCACATTAAAGTAAGATTTTCAGAGACATTTTAAAATTATAATTACAAACGGGAATATATTCATGGATATTTTATGGATATCGTAATCTTGTTATACAGAGCCCTTTGTTTTGGTCTCTGAATTTTTTCCATCATAAATATTTATTAAACGAATGAAAAAATTGACATTTTCATTACTACTACTTTAAATTAAACAAGATCTGTATGTGTTACTTTTTCATTTGCTAATAAAAATTAATGGGTAATTATATTAAATATTAAAATGTTAAGTTTTATGTATTATAGGAATAATTTGTTTTAGTCTTATCATTTGTTTTTATTAATGTAAAATATTTCAGCTTCACTACAAGAATGCTGTGACTTATCTCAGTTGTGGTACAGGGAATTCTATCTGGAAATGACAATGGGAAGGCGAATTCAGGTGTGTAAAGCAGTTCTATACAGCTATGTTTGAAGCAAATAGTCGCTTATAATACTGAGATAAAAAATTAATGTAGGTTCAAAAATGTTGCCTTTTCTCTAATCCTTTAAAAGGATAACAAATACTTGACAACAGTTTAATATTTATACTGTGGGAACACTCTGAATTTTAATACATAATTACTGAATAATTTTAAAATCAGATAAATTAATTTTATTGTGTTATCTATAATAACAAGATCTAAAATGTTACTCATACTATTGTCCATACTAATATGTGTGAAAAGCAACTTTCTTGTGAAAGACTGTTGTCTCTTTATGGAATTGAGTGTGTAATGGTGTTGGTGTCTTGTTCAGAAATGTACCGTGAGACATCAGCATAATGAAGAATGCAGTGACCTCATCACCATGGAGAAACGTATTCAGGTAGATTTTGTTTGTGCTCACCAACAAACTCTTGTCAATGTGTTACTGAATATTCATTAAATTTGTACAATATCTGCTGTTAAAGTGTATGTGCTTTTTGGTTGACATATGTGATTTTGCTTTACACATGATTTTGGTGTGGGTGCACCAACCAAACCAACTCTGGCTGAGGTCATGATGTAATATGAAAGATGAGGAGGGAATTAAATATTTGTTTCATTTTTAACTCTTTCTTCCTTAAAATTAACACTGATTTAAGATTTGACATTGATAAATATATAATTAAAGTATGCCCCATAGTGTTAAAGAGAGTTAATTCAAGCAAATGGAAATATTAACAGTACATTTTTGTGATCCTAATTTCTATATTATCAATGCTATCATATAGGATCATTAAGTTTGTTCCAGTCATTTTTATGTTTTGACACCTACCCTGTTGTATGTCAAAAGGCATGTCATGGGTCAGAGCCGCTCCATGATGGAAGCTATCTCTTTGACTCCCGCTCCATTAGTAGGGTCATTCAAAGTGCAGAGACAATATGCTCCGCTCATGAGATGGAATGGGCTCACAGAGTGGATGGATTATCTCAAAGAGCAGAGTCAAGGTGCTTTGCTCCTGAGTGAGTTGTGGCAGACAGGGGATATCACTCAAAGAGAAGTGCACTGCAGAGAATCGTTATACCCTGTATGACTCTTTGGAGTCATTTGCTCCCTACTTTGGAGTGAGTGGGGAGGCACTCCTCACAAGGTGTCATTTCTTTGAAATGACTCACTCCAGTACTCCATCTATAGCTTGAACAAAATTTCCGAATAACGGTTATTACTCAAATTAATGGAAACACGAAAACATGTGGTTGTGTGTCTTTCCATTTACACAACATTTTTGAAAATGTTGAAATTAAAGATTCCCAAATTCAACATTTAAGTACTTGGTAAATAGTTTGAAGATGTTTGAAGTTTTAATTGTGTGCTATGGTAACTGTGTAATGGGTAACAATACAATATTGCTAACCTTTTCTCATTTATTGGCAAAGTAAAATACAAAAAGTAAAAAGCTTGCGTTTTCATTGGCAACTTCACTTTTTTTTATTATGAAGTATTTACCTACATATTTCTGGAAGTAAATACAAACTAATGTTGCTCATTTTCCCCTTGCTCCACCACTTACAAGAGATTACATTTCAAGTTTCAGTGTTTCTCAGACAATGTGCATTTGCTGTTTGTAGTATATTTGATAAATGATTGTGTATTTTAACAATTATATTAATATTATTAATTTTCATATGGGAATTTGTCAAATGTATTAAATAACAATTAACTGCAGATATTTGACTGATTTAGTGGTTGTTAATTTTGATTGTTTTAATTATGATTTAGAAAATAAAATATTTTACAGGAGTTTGTTGTGTATGAACACTTTCAAGTGTTATAACTTTTTTTTCAGTTTGGTTAGAGACTACTCCGCATTTGGCATGTCCTTGTATGGTTGTTTGGTTGCTTGACAGCTCATTGTTTGACCACATGAGCTGTACTCTTGGTGGTGTGTCATTTGTTTTAGTATTTGTTTTGTTGCAATATTCCATGTGTTGTACTGTTTGTTCATAACATTTTTGAAGTGGTTATATCTATTAACATCTGAATATTTATCTGGCTGCTTTTCCTAATGGTGGGGGGGTATCATAGAAGATAAGGGATTTTATTTCAAATCAATTAATTGCATGATATTTGGATTTTATTTTATCACATTTGTCAAATAAACTTCTTCCTACACAATAGTGATTATAAGTTTCCCACTACAATATTAAAAATCAAGTAGTGTAGGAACATATTTCTGGGCACATAATTGTTTCTGTGCTTTGTAACAATTGTATAATTCACATAATTAGTCATTATATGTTGTGTTGTGGTATTGCTTAGTATAATTGTTGAAATTGTATTTTTTATATCCTGTCAAAATGTGTTATATATATAGTCTCAAGCCCTCAAAAATTTGAACTTCCACCTATACCAGACTACTGGACCAACTACAGATATCAATTGCAATATTGGTATGGAAAGGAAAGTGATCTAGTTTGTGGCTTACCTGAAATTGAAGCACAATGTAGCATCAGGGGACCCCCTTCTTCAGGACTGTTACAGCAGTCCATGCACCAGCCGGCTGTGGAGTTTTGACCACCACATGGCTAGCAGTAGTCCATAAACAATAAACACCCCACAAGGTCACTAACTGTCTCTGTTCAGAGAAGGTCGTGGAATAGGAACGGTTCTGATGGCTATCATTCATACATAGCATTTTACACATACATACACAGCATTTTACACATACATACACACATGTACATACATACATACACACATGCAAATACATACATACATACACACATGCAAATACATACATACATACATACATGCACATGGATTTCAATCTAACCCTGACCTAAAAACTATCCTCCCCACCTTCTCACCCAACCTCCACAATTTACTTGTCCACACCCTCACCTACTGGGTTTCAGACCTTGCGGTAGGAGCAGATGCCATGCCTACTCTATCTTACAGCCCACCACAATCTTCCAGAATCACACAAAGACATACAAAATCAAAGAAAACATCACCAGCCTCTCCTCCCACATAATATACGAAATTAACTGTACTCTGCCCTGCATTTCATATAGGCCAAACTAAGAGACCCCTCCCTGAACGAATAGACAACCACCGCATCAGTGTCAAACTTTCAAAAATTTAATTCCCAGTACCTGATCACACCCAAAGCCACAACATAAACAATTTTGACCAATGCTTTACACTCACCATCCTTAAAGCACCACCCTCCAATTCATCAGATGCTGAACTCCCTCTGTGGGAACTGTCCTTCCAACATGTCTTACAGTCCAGGAAAAGTCTTGGACTCAACATCTGCTAAATAGTGACCTTCCTATCTGCCACCCCTACTTGCACAAATCCATGTGAGTATGTATGGGAATGCTTATGCACGTATGTTGGTGTATACATGCATATGTGTATTTGTATGTTTGTGTATGTAGGTGTAAAATGCTATGTATGAATGATTGCCATCAGAACCGTTCCAATGCCATGACCTCTTAACAGAGACAGTTAATGGCCTGGTGGGGTGTTTATTGTTTATGGGCTACAGCAAGCCACATGGCAGGCAAAACTCAATGGTCCGCAGGCAGCTGGTGCATGGAATGGTGTACCACTCATTCCTGAAGAAGGGGGTTGAGAGCCTCTGAAAATTTGTAGAACTTCCTTCGGTCCCCTGTGGCTACACCATGATTCAATAATTTCAGGTAAGCCACAAAATACATCTCTTTCCTTTCCATAACAAGATCACAATTATTTTTGACAATGTCATATTCTTACTCATACGTGCATATATATATAGTCACATGGGATCATGGATAGGAAGGAAAGATAGAAATAAATAGGAGAAAGGTTGGAATAAATTTTACATGAAAGCATATGCTCAGGTGTAGAATTTCGCACTTAGAAAAACATATGCTCTAAGCAAGAAGAAGGAAAGACTGAAAATATTTGTCCAGGGTGGGACTTGAACCCACATATTCTGCTCAGTACACAGACTGTCTGGAACTTGGCCCGGTGACTGAGATGGTTAAGGCATTTGCGTACTGCGCAGAATACATGAGTTAAGTCCCACCCTGGCTGAATATTTTCTGTCTTTCCTTTAAAATGAAGCACTATATGCTGCTCTTGTATTTTGGCTTAATAGTGTGAAATTCAGGTACTATTTTATAACTTAAAAATTGACATTGGAATCAAACAGGGTCTTAAATCTTAGTGTATACAAGTTATTCTCATAAATACCAACACAATTTTAGTTTATTTCCCAAAGTCTGGGAAATATGATAAATTTTGGTTTGTGTGTATTTGTTATGCTATTCATTATAAATTCTGTCTTTATTATTACTACTACCACCTATGAAATGTTTTTCTTTCAAAGCTTGAATATAAAGATCTGTAAAGTTTAGCCTCCTGTTAACCAACCACTTCCCGGTTTTTCCTCTATACCTTGTATTATATCAACTTTGTTAAGTTTTTTTTACCTAAACTCCATTACTTAATCTCTAGTTAATTTGAATTATTGTGGTATTTGAAAATCCATATTTAAATATTTTAAGATAATATTTTGCACAATTTTATTTTCAGTTTCCAATAGAGATGTCTATGCCATGGATTTTAACTGACCATATTTTGAGAACTAAGGAACCTTCTATGATGGAGTATGTATGCAATACTAAAAAATATTTTATATTTTCATTTATGATTTTTAAGGATGGGAGGACTTTTTAAGGAAATAGAATGTTTAAATATGGCCATATAGAGGGAGACTTAATTCAATGTCACTTCCAAGAACTAAGTTTGAAGTTATATATTAGCAAAAAATCCACTTGACAATTTAATGATAATGCATTTATTTTTTTACGGTTTAATGTTTATTTATTTGATTAGTCTTTTTTAAGCTTACCAAACATGTTTAAATTTCTAGGGTTTAAAAAAAAATAAAATGTAGTGTAAGTTTTGTAATCATAATACTATATTTTTATTTAGCATTGAATGTATGTTTTCATGACAATAATCAGTTTGGAATTTTGAATCCCTGTACGAATGCACAATTGATATAAATATTTTTGTTCATTAAAGGTACGTTCTATATCCTCTTGACTTGTACAATGACAGTGCTGTATATGCACTGACTATATTTCGTAAGCAGTTTTTGTATGATGAAGTGGAAGCAGAGGTGAATTTGTGCTTTGACCAGTTTGTGTATAAATTAAGTGAACAGATTTTTGCACACTACAAACAGTTAGCAGCAAGGTAATTGCAAAATAGTATTTTTTTAGAGTATATATATATATATATATATATATATATATTATTCTTGTAACAGAAGATATTAAAAAACAGTAATTTATTTTAAAGTTTCCATGAGATAAATATTTTTAAAATGAAAAAGTTTACGTTTGATTGAAATAATGAATAAATATATGTATTTATGTAAAATATTTGTATTTAATTTGAAATAATATCACTTAATAGGTGTAAGTGTTTTATGAAAAGTTAATATTAACTTTTGAACGCAATATTATAAATGAACTTCTGTTCAAATAAAAAACAATTCCACTATATATCAATAATTTAATTAGCATTGCCCAGCTTTTTTTCTTTTTTTTTCATTTTTGGTTCATGTTTTTTTAATCTTAAATTTCAGCATTCTCCTGGACAAACGTTTCCGAGTTGAGTGTGTTGCTCAAGGAACTTATCTTCTACCATATCCTCGAGCAAATCGGTATGAAACATTACTGAAACAAAGACATGTCCAACTGCTGGGGCGCTCCATAGATCTGAATAAACTCATTACACAGAGAATTAATGCTGATATGCAAAAATCTCTAGATCTAGCTATAAGTAAATTTGAAGCTGGTGATATAACTGGTGTTGTGGTAATTATATTTTTTTCATTAATACTTCAGTAATGTATCATTTGTAACCTTTTATAATATATGAAAATAGACAAAAAAATCATATCTTATTTTAAATATCCTTGAAAAATTACTTAATGTGTGTGTCTGTTCTAGTAAATAGCGTAAAAATGATTAACAAAAGATAATTAATGGTAACTGTTTGGAAGTTTAACACATTCATGCTTAATATGTAAATAATGTTTACTCCCAATTCTTACAAGTGTTTAATGATTTTGGGGATTAATTCTCACAATTTCTGTCATAAGATCTATACATAGCTTACAAAACATATGAGAGAAATATAAGAATAAATTGAAACAAAAATGAAAACTGCATCTTGTTACTTTCTCTGGACAGTTTTTCGAGTCTTGGTACCAATTATTTCTTGTATTCATTCTTAATTACACTAATTTGCTTAATTTAGCACTAGTGCCCCTTACCTCTGAATACAATATAGAGGCATTCGTTTTAATTACCCAGTCCCTTAGCTGCATACCTGTAAGATGTTTTCGTGTGATTATTAACAGCCTTCTTTTTTCTCCCTTTGCCCAAGTTGTACCATGCAAGACACATTGGCACTGTTTTGAGGTTACATAACCATACCTTCCTTTCTATGGCTTTAAATATTGCATTAACAGTCGCATGGAGTGAATGTTCAATGACATTTTACTTTTCTGGAAACAGAGTGTGATAACACTGAAAATTCTAGAAATATCTTCCCAACGTGGAGATAAATTATTATTCAACAAATATCTCTCTTTCCTTTCTTTCATGTTTATAATATGTGGCTTTGGCATGTTCCATCTATTTGCTGATGTGCAGTTCTGTTCTGTCCTGAGGAAAGAGGCTTGGGCACCTGAAAAAAAACATTTTTTAGTGTCTATCCAGAAAATCCAACTACGGATTTAAGGTTGTGGAATATTAACTCAAAACTCTAAACATTACCTGCCTTTCCCCCCACATCTACCAGATGAATTGCAAACTCTGCACCATTTTCTATATCAGCCAAACAGAATGACCTCTTTCTGAATGCATTGCTAACTGGCACTTACAAAAGGCTTATTTCCAAAATCAAAACCAATAATTTAGACCATTGCTTCACACTGACCCTTCTTCATATTTGAGAATGTTCTTTCCAACAAATCTAATATTATTATAATTATTATTGTAGTAATTTCATATAATAATAATAATCTTTAATCCTTTCCCCAATCAGTCACCTTTTAACTTTTTTTAACATTCAACTTTTAGTCTGTTTGTGTATAATATGTGGGGTATATATTATTCTGTTATTTTTTCATTGTCATTCCTTAAGAGAGAGAGAGAGCGTTGTTGGGTTTCGATTGTTGCTGTCTAATGGTGTTTAATTGTAATTATAATGTATTCATATATATTCTTTATAATTATAATAATAATTACGGAGTGTTTGAAGTTCATGGTGTGGAGGAATTCAGGTAGGGAGTCTCTTCCACCTGATACCCTTTTCGTTACTATAGATGTTGTTTCACTCTACACCATTATGCTATTTACTAGAATTGGACAATTATTACCTGGCCGGTACACAGTTATACTGATGATGAGGAGGACCCAGACTCTTGAAATATTTATTTTGTCCCAGATGACTTTGCCACCTATCAATGTAAGGTAAATCAACTTCTCTCTGCCCCTCTTTTCTATCCAATTTGACCTTGCCATGTCTCATTATTTAATTTATATATATATATATATATATATATATATATATATATATATATATATACAATATTAGGAGAATCCATTAAGGAATTGGAACTAATTTGGTGACAAAGTCACATTCAAACTTGGATAGTGAGGAAGGATAGAAATAAATAGGAGAAATAGGCGGATTGCGCTTTATGTGAATTCATATGCTCAGGCGAATAATTATGCACATAGAAAAGCATACCAATATTGCAATTATATATATATATATATATATATATATATATATATATATATATATATATCCATTCCTCAACTAAACAACTAATTTTCCACAATAAGACTGTATATTTGCCTGGTCAGGAACTTGACCCAGTGGTCGAGATGGTTAAGGCATCTGTGTACTGAGCAGAATACGTGGGTTCAAGTCCCGCCTGGGTCACATATTTTCAGTCTTTCCTTCTTCTTCCATCCTTCTATCTGCTTTGAACATATGCTTTTCTATGTGCGTAATTCTTCGCCCGAGCATATGAATTCACATAAAGCGTAATCCTCCTATTTCCCCTATTTATTTCTATCCTTCCTCACTATCCAAGTTTGAATGTGACTTTGTCACCAAATTAGTTCCAATTCCTTAATTGATTCTTTATATATATATATATATATATATATATATATATATATATATTTATATTTATTTGTGTGTATTGTAAGTGTAACAAATTTTATTATACTGTAATGTTAATCAAGTAATACATTCTGACACAGGAGCTTGAAGGATTATTGCAAGTAAACAGACTATGCCATAAGCTTTTGTCAAAGTACTTGGCACTAGATGAATATGATGCCATGTACCGAGAGGCTAACCACAATGTTCTTGCTCCTTATGGCCGCATCACACTTCATGTGTTTTGGGAACTAAACTATGATTTTCTTCCAAATTACTGCTATAATGCCGCTACAAACAGGTAGGATAACTTGTCTTTTCTTAATATGATAAATAATGGAATACTCATTTATTATTGTTTTTCCAGATTTGTTAAATGCAAAGGTCTTGTTTTCACTCAGCCAGTACACAGAGACAAACCTCCACAAATGGGACATCATTACCTGTGGGGAAGCAAACAGTTAAATTTGGCCTACAGTACTATATATGGCCAATACTCTGGTAACAACTTCACATTAATTACAAGGCATATACATCTGTTCTGTGAAATAATCATATTTCAAGTTTTTTACTGTAATTCACCATTTTTTATGATTTTTATTCATCAGGATTTGTTGGGCCTTATCATTTCCGAACTATGTGCGTTCTGCTTGGATACCAGGGTATTGCTGTAGTGATGGAGGAGCTTTTAAAAATTGTAAAGAGCCTTGTGCAAGGAAATCTTTTGCAGTTTACAAAGACATTGATGGATGCAATGCCCAAAGTTTGCAAGTTACCACGCTATGATTATGGTTCTCCAGGTGAGTTCATCCTATTTTACTTGGCCAATTGAGGTGAATAAATAGAATTGCTTTGGTGTTACTTTTGTGTTTTTACAGTAATAACCTAAAATGACCATATATACTTTTTACAAACTTATTAATGTAATAAATTACAATTACAAATTAATATTTTTATATTCAGATTGGAACAGAACAGTTATCATAATTCTGACATTTCTCTCAAAGCTTGACACACAGAAGGCAATAATTGTAATTCAGGTTGTCTGTACTTTTAATTTCATAGAGTGCTGACTTATCATGGTGGGGAGGTTTGTGTGTCTAGCGACCTGAAGAACTATGCTGGGGGAAGTTTAAGCTACTGGTAGGGCCACAGAAGCCAGACAAAATGCATTTAATTGGTTCTCCAGGTTGGACGAGGAACTAACAACCCATCACTGTAAAACTCCTTATCGTTATGAAACTTCAATGGAAAGAAACCCAGTGGATTAATGGAAATTGACATGGTAGGGATAAAGATAATGATAAAGGACAAATGCCAAATAGGCAAATAAAGAAGGAAATAAGGCAGGATCACTAAATGTTACTAAACCAAATCAAAAACCTAAAACAAAGTATTAGCACTTCAAGTAAAATTCAGATCACTACCTTGTAGGGACTAAACTGAGAATGATCATCAATAATGCAAATAAAATCACCACCCTTGAAGCAAATAAGATATCAATAAAGTGTGTGAGAGAGATACTCGAGGAGGTCAACAAAGGTAATACTGTCGAGGAGAGTTGAAGTGTGATCAATACCACAGTCAATGCCGCAGCTAGCGAGGTACTAGGGAAAGGAAGATAAGGCTCCAAAGACCCTTGTGGTTCATCATAGAGTATGAGATAGGAGCCAGAGAAGAGAATAAGGCTTATAAAAGGACAGTTTAAACAAATGCAGGAGGACAAGGAAGAGTATTAAGAAAAAAGGCTGACTGAGAAAGAATTCATAGGTATAAGTAAAGAACTTGGATGAGAACAGAAATTTAATAAATAGAACATTGAGAAGTCACAAAGAGATGAGAAAGTTCTTTAAGAAAGTGAATGATGCTTGGAGACCTTACTTCTGTAAATGTAAGTGAAGAAAGAGATCTGTGAAAGATGGCACAGACATTTTAATGACCTCTTCAGTCCTATAACATCACAGTGAGTCTTCCAAGATGAACAGACTGAAAGTGACATTGTAGAGAAAAATGAAGAATCTTCAACAAACGAAGGAACTGCACCAATGGAGGGGAAGGACAATAAGGCCCGTGTAACAAACCATGTACCAGCTGAGTTACTGAAGAAGAACAAGCCTTACTAAAAATTAGTAATTGCTCCTTGGAAAGAACAAACACAACAACAGTGGAACTATGGTGTTATATGCCTCATTTACAAGAAAGGAGAACCACAGAGACATAATGTTACTGAGCCTGA
Source organism: Zhengitettix transpicula (assembly GCA_037074705.1). Lineage (NCBI taxonomy): Eukaryota > Metazoa > Arthropoda > Insecta > Orthoptera > Tetrigidae > Zhengitettix > Zhengitettix transpicula. The sequence goes on along the minus strand of CM073593.1, from coordinate 29,117,441 downwards.
GTTTTAGTGTTCTCATTATTGTTATTTGATTGCCTACTTCCTATAGTTCAGAAAGAAATTGGCAGCTACCAATTAAACAAATATTTAACCTGAGACTTCAGAAAAGAATAGAACACAGAATTGGAACTCACAATCTATTTATAGACTTCAAAGCAGCATATGCTAGTATAATAATGGAACAGTTATACAAATCCAAGGAAGAAATAGGAGTACCAGGGATTGGTGAGGATAAAAGGAGTGTGACAGTGAGATACACTGGTCTGCCTTCTATTTAATATTGTTCTAGTGGAAGCAAATTTAGTTATCAGAGGGACTATACCGCAAATCAGTGCAAATATTAGCCTATGATATCAACGTAGTTGCAAGACAACTTAGGACCATGAAAGACATTCTGGTTCTGGAATATGATAGAAGTATTGGATTGACAATCAGCAAAGCCTAAATATATAGCTTCTGGCAAATCATACAAAGATTACATGCCCCTACAATAAAAATTCAGCGAATATAATTATGAAACAGTATAGCAGGTTAAATCCTTGGTGTAAATCAAACGGTTAATGGCAGCTAACAGAGTGTATTACACATTTATATGCTTGCTCCAATCAGGAATTATATAATTTTACGTCAAACTCATACTTTATAAAACTCTCATAAGACTGGAACTTAACACCTTAACAACAGGGATACCAAAATACTGGATGCCCTTTGAAGAGAGAGTACTGCATATGCCCACTATGTGAAAAGGGAAGGTGAGGAGGCACAACAATGAACTGAACTCTCTATATAAAAAGGCATCAGTCGGTAGAATTATAAAACATCAAGACTGAGATGGGCAGGGCACATGGCAAGGATGGGGAAACAGAGATATCAAAAAAGATGCTGAATGGACATCCTAGTGGACAAGAAGATAAGGTAGACCAAAAACCAGGTAGCTGAATGGAGTGGAGAAAAATATATGTAAAATTGGGTACAGGGGAATGGAAGGTATTGGCACAAGATAGAGATAATTGGAGAAGGGTAGTTGAAGAGGCCAAGGATTATAGAACCAATCACTAAGAACTACTTTTAGATCAAACATTCATGTTTTCAGAACAAAGCTATCATTGTAGACCCAAAGTTTTCATGGTGTAGATAGTGGGCAAAATTCTCCCAGGATTCCAGCTGGGTAAGTTAGTTGAAACCCATGTGTATTTAATGAACTTACCTAAATGGAATCCTTAGAGAATTTTATCCAATAACAGTATTGCTTTGGAGGGTTGCCCTACTTTTAGCATGGTCAATTCAGGTAATTTGGGAGGTCTGTTGCTTCCACTCCTTTCTCAGGCAGTTGGTGAATGGCATGAACAATAATATTGCAGCTTCAACACTTTTTGGAATGTAGGCCTTTTATGTAAGTAGATTAATTGCAATTGGGGAAAAAAACTATGTTTTTTTTTCATATTGCCCATATGTTAGTGCATTACAATCAACATCAACAATGAATAACTGCAATTTTAGGTTGGTTACTTATATTTTATATTATGTGTGTCATTGAAATGTGTACAGGTGTTCTTGGATATTATCATGCTCAACTAAATGACATTGTGCAATACCCTGATGCAAGAACAGAGATGTTTCACAGTTTTAGAGAGTTTGGGAACACCATACTCTTTTGTCTCCTTATGGAGCAAGCACTTTCTCAAGAAGAAGTTTGTGATTTGTTGCATGCTGCCACATTCCAAAATATTTTGCCACGTCCATATTGCAAAGGTGAGCTGATCACATGCCAGAAACTTTCTTTACTCAGATTACAATAGGTCAGATGTGTAAATAAGCTTGTTAATTTCAGATGGTGAAAAGCCTGAAGCAAAACAGAAAAGGTTAGAAGCCAAATATTCTGCCCTACAAATTGTACCCAATATTGAGAAATTGGGAACACCAAAGGTAAATGTTTAATTTGTATTGACAATGTGCATAATTATAGATATTTTAAATTTTAATTGTAGTCCTTAAAAATGAGCTGGCAACATTACTAAATTCATGACATAAAGCATTCATATATTAAAATTTAGCATTCCAATTGTTTTGGTAAGAAAATGTTTGTTTATTGAGCATTACATATGGAGAAATAATTCTAAGAATTTAATTAAATCAATTCACACAAAAACTGCAAATGAACTGTACACCATCAGATTAATCTTTTGTAGCATTTAACTTTAATAAGTTTAGAGTAATAATGTATGCTGTATAAATATCATATTAAAATAATAAAATTACAACAGTGTTGATTTATTAAATTGTTCAGTATGTAAAATACTTTGTTGCAAGCACACACAACACTACATTGTAAGTCATTTGTCAATTCTAAATACCATTTTTAACATTGCAGCAAGCTTTAATTGCACGAGAAGGTGACCTTCTCACTAGAGAACGTCTTTGCTGTGGGCTGTCAATATTTGAAGTGGTGCTCAGTCGTCTACGGAGCTTTCTGGATGACCCCATTTGGGTTGGTCCACCTCCAACAAATGGTGTGATGAATGTTGATGAATGCACTGAATTCCACAGATTGTGGTCAGCGCTCCAGTTTGTTTATTGTATACCAGTTGGAGATACAGAGTTTACTGTCGAGTAAGTATTAATTGAGTTTTCAAAAGAAAACAGGAATATTGTATGTTGAAGATGTGTATTAGATTTGAATTTATAATAATGAAGCTTATATTAATCAAATGATGTACTAGGGTTTTTGAGATGTGTTTCATAGTTCATAACAGATTAGATATAGGTTTTTACTCAAATTTCACTATTTGTGATTTGTATAAACTTTTTGAAGTAGAAATATTGTAATAAAGAAATTTATAGTCTCTTAACTGAAATTTTTAGCATGAAAAAATGTAAGCTTATGTTTTGCATAATATAATTTTTTTTTATGTATATATAGGGAACTTTTTGGTGAAGGCCTTCATTGGGCCGGCTGTACAATGATTGTCTTGCTTGGACAACAGCGACGCTTTGAAGCACTGGACTTTTGTTACCATATACTGAGGGTCCAAAGAGTTGACAATAAAGATGAAAATGTTAAAGGAATTGTAAGTCTCCAAGTAATTGGATTCCTCTTCTCTGAGCATATAGTTTACATTGAGCTTGAATACTGACACAAAAATTAGTTCTTGACTAGTAACTTAAAAGAACTTATTCATTGTCAAGACAAGCTCTTTTGTAATAAATGTCTTCTACTTATTTAAAAATAAATCATCATCTTAATTTATTTGCAGGCACTCAAAAGAATGGTGGATCGAATTCGCAGATTTCAAGTTCTGAACTCGCAAATATTTGCTGTACTGAACAAGTTCCTGAAATCTAGTGACTCTGATGTTATGTCAGTAGAACATGTGCGTTGTTTCCCACCTCCACTCCATCCTTCATTAGCTGCCCAAGCACATTATTACCGGCCTGAACATCTGCGACAAACTATCCAACATTGAGCATGCAGGAAAAATAATACGTGATACTTGAATGTGTAAATTATTTAATGTTTTTGTACAAATATATTACATTTATAAACAATATATACTGGAACCATACAGTAAACCTTTTTAAACCATTATTATAGTTCTTTTATTACCTTTGATAAATGACAGTTTTTATGCCATACCAGAAAAAAAATCTGATGCATTTTTATATTTTGAAGAGGGCAAATTATGTTTCTGATCACGTTTGTTAGCTTTTTTCTTTTCATCAATCTGGATGTCTTCAAAATATCTTATATTCCAGAATTTAATAGTCTGATTTACATCAGATGAAGCAAGGAAATTACCATCATTTGAAATGTCTAAGGAGTCCACAGCATATGGGTGCTGTCCGACAATTCCCAGATGTCGATGAGGGAATAAGTACGTTGCCCTGGAAGAATTATTAATTGAAAAGATTGATACGGTGCTGTGTAGTTACACATGTGTCAAAAATTTCTTACCTCAGCTGGCCATCGTCATCAGCTTTGACAATTATATTGTCTGTTATTGCAATCAAGTCAGATGTGTATGATTTAGGACCAGGGAACTCATCACTATGGTGTCCAAACTCTCCCCAGTTAAATACATATAGTTTTCCTTTTGAAGAGCCAACAACAAGTTTTGTGTCACTCCTCACTAATCCCATACATGTCAGCTCAGCGTCATAATACTCCGACTGTGGATAAAAGGTTCGCAGATTAGATGAAGGGCTCATCAACAAGCTTATTTACTGAACATTTTTATATCCATGCAAAAAATTAAATTGATAGTTGAATATATTTTCTTCAGGGTATCTGTTGTGGCAAAAATATGAGCTGCTGCTGCGTTACTTTCACAATACCAATCTGTTAAGTAGGTATATATTTCTGAAGTCTAATCACTTCTACAGAAACTAGTTTTTTTCAGACCTTTTATTACTACAGTATTTCTTTCATTATTAGTTAAGATTGTAAAAGAGAAATACTTTGAAATGAGGAAATTTCTCTCTGTGGTTATGTTGGAGTGCACAGTTTTTTGTGACTTATAAGAATTATGAGAATACCTGCAAGTGCAGCTTTCTAGACACCATGTTAATGGTGGTAATACATCCATCTCCACTTGAACACACCAAAAGCCTTTTATCATCATTTGTTATCATTTTAGTAACATCAGAATCCATTTCTCTCAGTGAAAAAATTGGGTCATTTCTTCTCACATCCCACACTGAAATAAAAACAAGAACATTATAAGATGAACTAAAAAATGTAAGCATAATACAAATACATGTAAACTCACTTTTTACGGTTCCTCCTTCATCACCAGAAACAAAGAGATTCTCGTCAACAACCAACAAAGAATACGGAGAGTCCCTATTCACATTAAAATAATTTGAATTAAAACTAGTATTTTATATAATCAGCAGTTGGCAATGCCAAATACAAATTACAAGTTAGTTATATTATACTAGCTGGGTGCTTGCCGTTGCCTGGGTATTTATCTATATAAGCCCAAAAAAGTATTTAATTCTACATTCTTCTATTAGTTAAGAAGTGATTTAACCTACCTATGCAGAAGGAATACTAATTTCATAAAGTGTCAAGACCTTAGACAAACACACACTCTCGGTACTAAATAGTCTTAACCTTAAAGAGCTTAAGAAATACTTCCAGCACATAGAGAGAGTAAAAAATATTCTCTGTGCCATTTGGTGCACATGTTTAAAATTGTATGTAGAACATTTTTACCCCTTCCACCACCACTCCTACAGGTTGAAATAAAACTGACATCATCCATAACCATGGATGCTACTCCAATCTTTGTTTTATTTTTGTGATGCCCCTCCTACCTCATGCTGAAAGGGGTTGAAATGTTACACTAGCATCAATCGGAGAAACAGCATTAATCTCCTCCGATAGAGGTGGTAGTTGTGTCTTACCCCCACAGTGTTTGTTTCCAGTTTAAAAGGAACAGATGTACAAAATTTGGTCAAACAAGCTCTGTTGGCTTAGATTTGTATGCGGCATATACACAAAAAACAGTTCATTTTATTTATAGTTAGATATTACAAGATACCAAAATTCTTCCTTTTAATATAGGCAGTTCAGACTATGTACTTACTCATGTGTATTTTCATAGAATTTTTTCATATTTCCTGTGGCCACATCAGTTATAACAATAGACTTATCCTTTGAGCAAGAAATCATTGTTGTTCCATCTTCAGTGAACTGGACATCTCTACATCCTCTAGTATGCAATTCACATGAATTAAGCAACTCATTGCTTTCATTTGAATATCTGTACCTGAATTCAAAGATAGTGTTTATTAATAATGTTCTCCTCAGATTATTAATTCGAAAGAAAAATGTATGTATTCCCAGCCAGCACACAGTTCACATCGTCCTTCCTTCGAAAATTTGAACTTTCTCCTATGCCAGACTGGACCAACTACTGATTTCAGGTAAGTCGGCATTACTGACACACTCTCCTATCCAAATATGTTATTTAATTTGACCTCGTCACATTTTCCTTTAATTTTATAATTGGTGTGGAAAGGAAGGAGTCCACAGCCAGCTGGTGCACGGAATAGTTTAACATTACTTCCTGAAGGAGGAGGCTGAGAGCCTCTGAAAATTTCTCTCTGTCATATCCATAATTGCAATATTGGTATGGAGAGGACAGAGAGATAGGTTGTGGCTTACCTGAAAGTGAAGTGCGGTGTCGCCATAAGGAACTGAAGATATTTCTTCAAATTTTCGGAGGCTCTCAGCCTCCTTCTTCAGGAAGGAGTGTTACACCATTCCGTGCGCCAGCCGGCTGAGGACTGAGGAGTTTTGACCGCCGCACAGCTGGTAGCCCATAAACAATTAACACCCCACCAGGCCACTAACTTTCTCTCTCAAGGGAAAGTTGTGGCGTAGGAAAGGTTCAGATAGTTATCATTCATACAAAGCACCATATGTATACATATATGCTTGAACATACAAATACACATAAACATGCACAGACACATACATACATGAGCATGCTCATACATACTCACATGGTCTCGTGAAAGTGGGGGTGGCACGTAGGAAGGGCACTATTTACAGGATGTTGAGTCCAGGGCTTTGCCTGGACTGCAAGACATGTTGGAAAGATAGTTCCCATAGATGGAGTTCTGCCTCTGATGAGTCAAGGGGGGGGGGGTGAAGCTTTAAGGATGGTGAGTGTGGAGCATTGGTCGAAATTGTTTATGTTGTGGTTTTGGGTGTGAGCAGCTACTGGGAATTGAATTTTATATAGTTTGACAGTGCTGCATCTATACGTTCAGCAAGGGGTCTTTTGGTTTGGCCTATATAGAAGGCAGGGCAGAGTCTGCAGTTAACCTTCAGTTCCTTATGGTGACACTGCACTTCACTTTCAGGTAAGCCACAACCTATTTCTCTGTCCTCTCCATACCAATATTGCAATTTTATATATATATATATTATAAACACTTAAGGAAAATGTTTCATACTAATTAACACATATGGATAGGAAAGAAAGAAAGAGAAGCCAAATTACCTGAAATCAACAGTTGGTCTATATTTGCCAAATTTTAATTCATATCATATGATAGGTAATTTTATGGAAATGAAATTTTCCATCTATCTACTTAAGTCAGGTGTACACAGCCTTAACATAATGCCTTCCTTATTTTCTTATGCAATATGAAAGGCTATCAAATTCTGAAAACTAAATGTTCTCCTTCATTTGCCATTAAGAGAATTTTCATCATCAAAAGTAAAGCACTTTGTGCTATGGCATTCTACAATGTGTATTTCAATGAACCCATCTTTTTATGAAATGTGACTACACTATTGTTTAAAGGATTTGGTAGTTTTGATTCATACTTTTGTTTCTATTTTCATGTTGAGGAACTAACCAATTTTGCCAAGTCAATAAAATTAATAGAACAGAATATAAAACCAAAATCATTCTTGATTGTCACAGTTCAGTAATTAAGTCTAAGTATCATAGGGTAGACACATTGTAATCCAATACATCATAACTAAACAAATATAAATTTAAACACTTGTAGCTTTAATAATATATGCACTATAGTATCAATAAATATTAAATCAACCAATGGGTGTTGCTAACATACTTTATTTTATTTTTGATAGCACATTTTCTGTTATATACATATCTGGGATTACAAATCAATGTTTATTATAACTATATTGTCTTTTAGAGGGAATTTTGTTTAAGAGGATTGGCAGTTTTTGGCATTCACAGAGTTTAGCGATAAGTTAAATAACTTTTTTGTTTATTAAGATATCAACTTGTAATAAAAACCATCTCATTCTCAATTAAATCATGTATTAAGTTGTAAGGAAATATCCTACAACTTAACTAGAAAAATGTCTTTTGATTAGAAAATATGAAGAATTTAGGAAGGGATTATAACACAACTAATGTTTCATCCCCTTAAAAATATAATAAAGCACAAGACACATTCTTGGACATTTGAGAAGTTATTCACTCAGAAAATGATAAAATCTGAACTTATTTTAATGTGTTATTCACATAACTAACAAACGTTTACTGAAAGTGGATATGGTATATGAGGATTTAATTATGTAACAGTTTTTTTTAGTGTTATCAAGGGTTTTTAGAATAAACAATTTGAGGAAATGTGATGAATTGTTTTAAATCTGAAATATTAGAAAATACTCGGAAACAAGTTAAGTTTAGTCACACCCAAGATGTCAACCCCCCTCCATGCTTTCTTGACAAGATGAAGGAAATTGCTAAACTAGATATTTGAATAATTAAGTCTGAAAAATGCAGGGATACATTCAATCTAGAAATTAAAATGTATTAAATGGTTATTCTACACACTAAATTACGATATGTCACATATGGGTGTGACATCACGGACAGAGTAGAAAGAGGCAGAGAATACAATGAGGTGGGGCTTGGTGCCAGTGGTGTAACTAAACCTAAGTGAATACTGGTTTATATATGACTTTCACATTGTTTCAAGGTAAAAACTTAATTCTAAAGCAGATGTTTACTAAACTTTTGTTTCAGATTCAGTACTTACAAACAAACGTCACCAGTTACTAAAGCGGCAGCCAAAATACTTTCTTGGGGGTGAAAAGAAATACGCACAATGAAATCTTCACATTCAATGTCAGGAGGATGTTCTCTTGCTTTCTCTCTCTCTCGTCTAATAGCTTTAACTAATTCATTTTCTTCTTCTTCTTCTTCAATCACTGAATCATTTTCGGCTGGCTGCATTCCTGAACTTGACTGCTGGGGTTCATTGTCTGAATCACTTTCAGAGATGTCATCTGAACTGGAACTGATTACAGAAAGCTCTTCATCACTGTCAACTTCAGTCAAACCATCTCCAGTTCTTGGATGCCGTTCATAAACATTCCCTGATAACAAAATAAACTTTGTTGCACATGCACTGACCAAAGAAATGGGTTAGAGGAAAGCAATATGAATGTAATAGAGCAAGTATATTTAGATGTACAAATCAGTCCTTAATTGAAATGAAAAATTTACGTCTGATTGAAAATTAATAATAAGAAAGGTAGCCAAATAAGACAAAAGATGTGATAATATAAATACCACACAACATTTCTGGGATTTTGAGTTTTGTCAACTGACTAGTGCAGTTGTGTCACTAGGTTCTAAAGAAAGGTACAAGGATCCCAGAAACATTGTGTGGTATTTATAATATCACTTCTTTTGTCTGTATTTGGCTCTCTTTCTTGTTAATAGTCCTTGATTGTTTGATGCTTGGCTTCTAGTAAAGGATTACATTTTTTTGTGGTTTGTAGTAATTGAGATAATTTGAAACTTAATTCATGCAATTTAAATATCACAAATGCCAGTAATTGCTACACCAAACTTACAAAAAAAATAATATTTGTACAGTAGAAAATTACATAGTTTACTTTTCTTGCATTACATTCAGTTCAATAGGAAATAATTTAAAAAATGTATCAGGACATTTATTCTATACATTCCCTCATGAGAGATAATTAAGTGATTACAATAGCAACAAATATGGTAATGTAATGTATTTAATATTCAAGTTGTTGGACATAAGGCCCATCCAGCAGTATTCCACTTTATATAATGCAAGTTCATAAATTTGAAAACTTGAAAATCATTATATTGCAGAAAACAAATGATATTGTAAATATTTTTTCCAAGAGATGTTTATTATTTTTATTCATGATTAATAATAGAAACGGTTACTTTATTTACGTTTCCTTCCATTATCAAATCTACAGACTTTCATGAACAATTTTAAATTCGAATTGTCTTACATTTTCCCATTCTTTCTGTTAATATTACAAACACAAACTGTACTCAGCAAATTATTTTCACAACCAATGAAGTACAAAATATATTTTCGAGCACGTTACACACCAAACACTGGTCCCTTAATTTTTCATAAGCACGGCCTTCCTAGGTACTATGAAAAATATTACCTAGTACAAAAATTATCTTTGCAATAAACATGTTTTACTTATCACTATTTTTATATGTTTATTTAAATGCGACTGCCTTAGTAGCAAAATTTAAGTGATAGCAGCCGACCATAATATAAATTTTATGATAATGAAGTGTTTAAGCGGAGAAACTTTATTCGGATGTTAAATTGCCTGCTCAGTGGTGGATGTTTGTCGGTGTTTCGGATAGGAAGAAGAGAGCATTACTAGTCGTATGGAAACCCGAGAAGCTTTTCATAATTCTATTCACCAGGAAAGTAGGTGCTTATGAAAAGATCTTTAATGGGAAAAATAATTTAATGCCTTCAGTGAGGAAGATAATCTTTTCAGAGCATTACCTCATAAGTGATGAGTTGCATTAAAACACCATCGCATTTCTGATAGACAAATACCTCCTCCAATGTTAAAATAACAGCGGTTTCCAGATGAAAGTCACGAGTTATCGCGTTCGCAACTGAACTACGATTGTAATTCAGGTTATGTATTACCTAGTCTACCATAATGAGCTCTGCACGGTAGTTACTTTGTACTAATTCTTTTTATTTCTTTACTGTTGTAATGAGCAGGTATCACTAATGTGATTATTTAAATATTTTATTTTGATTTATTCATACTATAATTTATCTTTGAACATCATCGTTCTTGGATAGCTTTCATATACATTCCATTATAACAAAATAAACACTGGCCAAAAATAGTGGGTAAGATGAAAGCAATATGGATTTTATAGAATAAGTATATTTATATGCAACTATCAGTCAATTCTTTGATGCAATTCTCATGGTATCGCCTCCGCAGCTGAACTACAATTGTCGTGGTATCGCGTCCGCAGCTGAACTACAATTGTCATTCAGATTATGTATGACCTAGTTCATATACCGTAACGAGCTCAGGACGGTAGTTACGTAGTACTAGTACTATTTATTTCTTTACTATTGTAATGAACAGGTATCGTATAATGACCTATTTTATTTTGATTTATTTGCACTTTAAAATCAGTTTATTGTAAAATTAACTTAAAATAAAAAATTACGTCTGATTGAAAATTAATAAGAAATCCAAATACAGACAAAAGAAGTGATAATATAAATATCACACAACGTTTCTGGAAGCCTTGTTCCTTTCTTTAGGTGCAGAAAATATGTAAGACCCGTGAGAGAGAGCAACTGCACTGGTCAGTTGACAAAACTCAAAAGCAAAGTAAAACGCAATGACAATGGGAAAGTCAGTTACAATTTCAGACATATCCGAGTTGATTCACATTAAATCAAACATCACAGCAATTAATGTACAAACAAACACTATGAAATTCAAAATTGCTACGATCCCTTCTTGTTACGCAAACCATTCTGCTTTCCCATTGCCGATGCGATTTACTTCGCTTTTGACCGTTGTCAACAAGTAGTTTTTTGCAATTGTGTCTCTCTCGGCTCTTGCATATTTTCTGCTCATGAAGAAAGGAACAAGGCTTCCAGAAACGTTGTGTGGAATTTATGTTATCACTTCTTTTGTCTAGTCGGCTGTCTTTCTTACTATTGAAAATTAACTTTGTGAACAATGTCGTTAAGCAATTGTTAGGAAACTGGTTCAATGAACGGCCACTAATCGTAATAGGACATTGTTGATGGGCGCTTCGACGAAATTCTTACGCTGTATTAAACAATTTTATTCATAAATTTTTAGAAGCCGCTAAATGTTAATAATTATCTAACTCCTGAAAAATGAAAAATGTCGAGAAGCTTCTGTAGACGAGAACGAAACGTCTATTCTGCTATGGTTTATTGAGATAGTAACATTGTGCATGACGGATGGACGTCATGCTTAATGAATCGACGGGTGTTGTGAAAAACATTTTAGTAGTTCAGATATTTAGTGCCAAGTAGAAAATTGAAAATTAAAGTTTTTCAATGTATTTCGAAGTCATAGGATTGAAAATTTGGGAACTAAAACTACACACATTCGCACGGAGGAAATTATTAATTTATAACCAATGAAATGTAATAATTTGTGAAAGAATTTGGATTGTAATTTAAAACAATTTGTTACTCAGAAACTCTTAGAATTAATTCGTCAAGAAATTTTGGAAGGTAATTAAAATTAATTGGTTAATAAAATCATATTTGAATAAAATTTATCACTTCTATTCTATAATAACATCACAACGGTTTTCTGGAGAAAATGAATCATGTGTAATTTACTGTTAACGCCCGAAATATTGAAGCGTATGTAGAATCAAATCGATTGTTCTCGTGTTTCCCATCATTCAAATATACACTAAAAAAGGCTTTGTAGTTTCCAAACTGGTCAGGATTTATTTGTATCATGACACTTCTACGATTTAAAAAAATATCTAGCAAATGATGATCACAATATTTAAATTTATAGCCTGTGGATGATATTGAAACATTGCGAACTATATTGCGTAAATTTAAAGGTTTTAATATGTATTACGCAGTCTAAAGAAAGGTTCCAGTCTGTCACGTAATCCACAATGGTTATTCAGTTTTTTGTCTCTTGTCACTGTAGTGTATGGACTGTGCCTGACATTCAATATGGCTACCAAAGAAGAGAACAGAAGGTTTATTTTGGAGAGTAAAGACGTTTATAAAAATATGCCAAGTTTGTGGAATGTTAAATCAAATGACATCAGTAACCGATCAAAGGAAATTGAATAATATGATTAGTTACTTTAAAAAATACATACAAGGGGTCAGCGTGACTGCCTCGCCTCACAGAGGTCCCGGGTTCGAATCCCGGCGAGATCATGGATGTTTGTGTGCGTGAGAGAAACTCATCAATTAGTCCTCCGACAAGGCAAAAAAATTGAATACCTATAATGAGTCGCTAATGACCTTAGAAAATGATGCGACTGTAAATAAATCAATTTAAAAAATACATATAAAAGTACCACAAAGACGACAGAAGCCAATTAGTTAAAAAAACTTAACTCTTTTTGCGATGTAATAAAAAACTTATTTGTGGGGATTTATATTATAGGATTTAACACAAATTAAAATAAAATGAATTTAATTAATATACAAATTTATTAACAAAACAAAATTTGTTAAGGAATTCAACAAACAAATTGCACCTAACGGCATGTCGACAGCACTGGAAAATGAATGACATAGTTTTATTTTTATTAAGTGATATAGTGCATTATTTACTAGTTATTGTTACAGTAATTCTTATAATATATTATTGTAATGTTCGCTAATTATCTGAATTATGGATTTAATTATTAATGTATTTGTGGTCTCCCGATAAAGGCTTTTTCTATAATTCATTTTATATTATTACTAGTTGATTCAAGTTAACACAAACTTTAGTATTTACAGTATAGCTGAACTATGAGATTCACTCTCGGACTTTAAGGGTCACAAATAAACAAAACTTTTACAAATGAAAAACTATTGATTTCTTTACGAACTCGATTTGGCAGTACTTCAAAATGACTCAATTGTCACAAATATGAAATACGAAATATTTCTATACCGTATCGATTGGCAGCAATGCAGCTTTGATTTCAATTAGGTCCTGAAACTGGGTCCAAATCGGCAGCTCACAAATGTGACCAAACAATTGTCAAAAAAAAAGTGTTACGAAACATCGTGAATGCCCCCTAGTATATCCGTTCCCTCAGCAAACCCCCACTCCAGTCATCGGAAAGGGGTGAGATAAGCACCAAATGCCGCAACTACCTGATGCAGGTTTTCTATTATTTCAGATTATTATAGATATCATCCTCATTCAGCTGACACTGGATCTTGTGCGGCTATGCAGGCAAACACATTCATTGCAACCGAATCCATACGTCTTTACCCTCAAATAACACAATAATCTATTCTATTCTATATTATCTATTCGATTCACTACATTGACATTCATTGTTAGTTAAAAGTTAATTGTTTTCGGCACTACCAATTATAAAGGAAGATTTTAGCTATATTTCCGCGTTGGCTGGGATTAACGTGCACATTTCTCATGAAATTCCTGCTTGCGAGAGCAGTTTGCTTATTTTTCTGAAGGCTAAATGCATTTTCACTTGACGTGTTTTCGTATTTCATATTAAATATATTAAAAAGTGCTCAATTTAAAAGTAGAATAATTTTTTTTTAATAAATAAAACCACCAGAGAGAACTGAGAACCTCATGCAAAAACTGGATGCACGTTCTAAGATAACAGTGTACTCAGTTTATTATTTATAAATGATTGATTCGATATCGGTATGATTGATTACTTACCTTCTGTGTCTTCTGTTTATTATTTGGTTCATATTTATAAAGTATAAAGAACATGAATTTTTCGCTAAACCACCGTGTTACCGTAGTTTCACATGAAAAGTTATTTGAGGGAAAAAAAGCTACCATGTTTATAAAACAAAATATTCGTTACGTTAATGCAACGAAACAGAAACTTTAAGAACTTAAACAAGTTGCCGTATCTTTACTTCGCGTTTGTGATATGGACGAATGATATGTTAACACACTCGTGTTTAAGAAAGATGTATTAAATATCGCAGTAAATAAATAATGGGAGGGGGAAGGTCATTTGGTCGCGGTAATATCTATTACACGTTGAACAATACGAGAGCTGAGCGGAGATAAGGACGGAGAAATATTGTAGTTTATGTCTGTGACAATGAGAACAAGGCGCAAGGTGCTAGTCCGCGTGTTAATTTTCACTATAATTATCCTCGGACTGATCTACGCTTGCAGCAGCATCACCATGGCCATCGTCATCTCGGCCAACAGCTTACCTCGCAGGATCCTCCAGACCGTGCATGCGACCTTCTGGAGCAAGAGGTCCACGATCCTGGAACTGAACCGCTCAAGAGACACGTCAGACAGGGACGTAATATTCGACTTCGACGGTAACGACGTCATCGTCTTCCTCCATGTCCAGAAGACTGGGGGCAGCTCCTTCGAACGTCACCTAGTGCAAGACCTCATTCTCAAGAAGCCTTGTCGTTGCTATTTGAAGATGGATCCTATACGTTGCTCGTGTCAGAGGCTCGGAAAGAAGGAAACCTGGATAGTCAGCAGGTTCACTACAGGTTGGATTTGTGGCCTCCACGCCGATTGGTCAGAGCTGGTGCCCTGTGTCGAAAAGAAGTACAAGGAACTTACGCACAGCGACGTTGATCGAAGGTAAGGGAAAGTTCACAACATAACAATTTAGATTGTTTATATATAAGATATATTGTCTTGTCGGAGATGAAAGGCGCTTCGAGGTAGTGTGAATCTACGAAAGGAAAATGTAGAACAGATTGCAAAAGTGAAACGAAAAAATTCTGCCATTTGCGGAGAAACTCTGTTGTGCAGTATCAGAGTAGACATAAGTAAAACAACGTAGACAAAATTTCATTGATAAAATGGAAGAACTAAAAAAAGAAATAATAATATGATTTTCAACTGCAAAAATAAGTGAATATTATTACTCCCTTGACCCTTGAAACATAACAAGCTTGGTGCATATAGGATTACGGTGGTAAAATAAAAATAACCCAAGAGTTATTACATACATACATAAACTTAGTAGTCTTGCTTTGCACGCAATACTATGATATTGATCAAATTACGTATGTGAAACACAACGAAGAACAAGAAGAGGGAACAGATTTCCAATTGATGCTAGAATTAGCCCTTCAGACGAATGAAACCAATTCGTAATACATTTTTTCTGACACTGAGATTCCGGCAGTGTACGTGAAGGATAATAGCGACCGAGATGATTGTCGAGCCACTAACATATGACATTCTGGATTTAGAAAAGCACGGTGTTACGGTAACGATTCTCCTCAGCCAGTTTTATAAAATAACGGACGGAAGCATTCTTGGACTCTGGAGGAGATTGAAAACAGATTATTCTAATATAGCGGGTAGATTTGGGTCATAGAGGGCACTAGAATCTCATCCTAACATGCTTGAATGATTTGGGAGGAAACCAAGGATCAGATTCTAATTAATTGTAAAAATAACATTTCTCAGTCATAAATGTTTTTATTGCATATATATAATAAACTGGAGCTTTCGGTCTACCTAGGCCATATTCATCAGAATCTGTACAGACAAAAAGATTTAAAATAGTTGAATATTATAAAAATTCATAGCATAATATTACAATGTCAATTTATCAAATTCACTTATTAAATATAATTAGTCATTTAACACTTATATTATCAGATTCTAACGACATTACGAACGGCACCGATTGCAATATATTTTGTAGTAGTTTCACAATTAAGATTTAAACTTGGCTATCACAATGGCAGTATTATAAGGACGAGTAGGTAACTATAATCAAATTACCAATATTCAACGTTTTTTTAACTCTTACTTCTCACAAATTTTTTCCTTCTTTTATTTATATAACGGAAATATTATATAATTTATTCAAACTACTGTAACCATTAAGTGCTACCTTACGGTTGATACTGTGAATTGAGTACTTTCGTGATAAACTATTATCTGTAAGGTATTTTACTTAACAAAAAGTGCGATATTTCAACTCATTAGTTAGTTGTGTGGTATCTATTGACCCTCTTTTTTTTTTAAAAAAAAGTTATCATTGGTTGCGATAATAGAATTCCTTTTTCACATAACCTTAATATTCCCTCAATTTCTCAGAAGAATTTATTTTTATTTACGACTTTTTCGTCCTCTATCCGCTTGTTTGGTAATTTCGTCGCTATCGCGTCAAACTATTGAATTTGAAAACGATTACTTTTTAACAAGGATTAACAATCAGAAAAGAGTACGAATCGGAATTACGTTAAAGAAAGTTCGAAGAATTGCCGACTTTACATATCATGCTCAATTTAAGAGTGAAGTATCGAATATGAAATAATTTTAACAAATCTAACAATGTGACTTCCAATTTAAATTAAGAAATAAAATTACAGGCCTTTGTCAGAGAAAACTTAATATCTAATTTAAAAGATGATAAATATTAAATACGACGTTTCGGATCTGAATTGGCATCTCTTCAGGTGTATGGATGTTAATTAAATTGTAATTTATTGCATGAAAAATTAAGTTGACAAAATTTGTAACGTGCGGTTTGTCCACACGTCAGGGCCAAAAATTATCTAACTAAATCATAAAAAATAAATTAAATGATAAAATTAGCAGCCATTTTTTACGCTTTCTAATCGTACGCAATTCCTGTGGAATATTTTGTATTGAGATATGATTGACAACTCTGTGAACTGAAATAATTCACTTAAAAGGAAATATTAAACATTTGCAGTTAACTAACAACAGAGGCAAGATAATCCAATGTATAAACATATTTTTGAATTTAAAACAGTATATTGAACTGGAAGAATTATAACGGAAGGTCGTCTTTGCCGAAAAGTTTCTTATTATTAAAGTATCTCGGCCGTATCCAGGATCATCCTTTAGTGAGCGATGCTCTTACCATCTGAGCTATCCTTGTCGTCTCTCCTCGCCATCCATGAAAAATCTCGCCTACAACTTACTACGTCACATACTTTATAGCCAAATTGGGTTTCAAAGCATTTTCTTCTGTTCTTGAATTACAAAAGTACCTTTAATCAATATGCACAAAATATCCATTCTTCATTGAAGTCCCAAATTTACGCTGTGAAGAATATGATTCAGTAAATTGTAGATGAACCTGTGTTTAGATCTATACAGCGAATGGAGAAAGTTATCATCTGGCAGTGAGTCTTCTCGGATAGCTCAGATGGTAAGAGCACCACATAACTGGAAATCCTGAATTCGATGGATACTGAAGAGATTTTTTCATCCTGATCCTTTCGTTCATTATTTCAAGATTGTTCGCTTGTTTTCTCTGAGTTTGAAATATTTATAATTTTAAAAAACTAATACAAGAATTCTTTTCTAAGTTCGCCACTACCAAATGTATCTACACACTGTAAAAATTGGAAAGCTGTAGGATGAAAATTTCAAATAAATTTAGTGCATTAATTTTGAAGTGACCCTCGAATTTATCTCTCGACGGTCCCCAATATCTTTCATGAAGCAGTAAATAGTTTCTTCTTATCTATTTCATTGCATTTATTGGCCGTAATTATTTATTGCCATTCACAGATAATACTCAAGATGTAGTTCGGTTTGTAACATAATTTTCATTCGTTTTTTAATATATCTCAATACCGATCCGGACAATTTTACTAACCGAAACGACTGATAGAGTAATTAAATTACAAAAATCCTCAAGACAACTTTAGTAAAAATAAACAAAAAATAGGCCCCTCTTACAACAGTTAAAATGTAAAAACAGGTCTTTCTCATTTCACTGTTAACTGAAAATAATTGTGAACTAAACCCGACACTTGGTATCTCGCTTTTCCGAAAATGATTTATTCAGTATCTTAGAACCTTAATTACGAAAAGCTAATGTATTCTTGAACTATTTCATTTTCTGGGGACAAAATATGAATGTAATATCAATTTTACAATCATGTGACACAACGCAATTATGTATTAGTATAGTAGGCCTATATATTTTACATATTAACAGATTTTATTTTTTTATTAGGGTAACAGGCTACATGAGGGTAATCAGCATGATGGCAACTCCCCTTTTATTGCATAGGAAGGGATTTGTATTGGGGGGGGGGCGCGGAACGGTTAACTAGGGCCCCCAGGCTGTACTTTAAGGATCCTAACCGGCATTCGCCTAAAAGTAATGAAGGAAAAACCCTAGAAAAACTGCATCAGGTATGTCGAGCATTTGGTACTTGTCCCACGCCCTTCCGATAGCGGGAGAGGAGTTTTCTGTGGGGACGCAGCATTCCCTTCACCGTGCCTCGATCAGTTTAGGAGGCAGCTGGCCGACTGTTCCAATGGGAACAGTGACCTACTCTTACAGTATGCCCAAGATCTGTGACCCTGGAACATACACCTCTCAAAACAGACTGAGGAGCCTCGGCTTGTGGGAACCTTAGTTCAAAATCCAGACAGAAGAGAAGGCATCCCCAAACTAAGCTCCTTCCGTCTCTCCTACAAGGTTCTGCCTACGAGAGAACATCCCTCGCAGGTTCTGTCTGCGAGATAATAGCCCTCGCATTGAAGCTTACATATTAACAGTTTTTTTAGGGTAACAGGCTACATGAGGGTAGGCAACTCCCCTTTAATAGCATAGGAAGGGATTTGTATGGGGGGGGATGCGGAACCGTTAACTAGGGCCACCAGGCTATACTTTAAGGATCCTACCCGGCAATTCGCCTAAAAGTGATGCAGAAAAAACTGCATCAGTTAGGTCGGGAATTGGGTTCTTGTCCCACGCCCTTCCGATAGCGGGAGAAGAGTTTTCTGTGGGGACGCAGCATTCCCTTCTCCATACCTCGACCAGTTTAGGAGGCAGCTGGTCGACTGTCCCAATGGAAACAGTGAACAACTCTTACCGTATGCCCAAGATCTGTGACCCCGGAACATACACCTCTCAGAACAGGCCGAGGTGCCTCGGCTTGTGGGAATCTTAGTTCAAAAACGGAGAGGAAAAGGCATCCCCAAAGGTAGCCCCTTCGTATCTCTCCTACAAGGTTCTGCATGCGAGAGAACATCCCTCGCATGTATTGCCTGCGAGAGAATAGCCCTCGCAGACCCCTCTTTTACGTTTTAACAGAGTACAAAACTTGTGTTGATAGATTTTTCTTCATTACGTTCCTGCGAGAGCCTATCAGTCGATATTTGTCAGAATACAAGCACGTTCAACGAGGCGCCACTTGGTTCAAGAAAAGATACGGTTGTGGAGGCAAGAACATCGGCCATGAGTTAATAACTCACTGCTACGAAGGAAAAACGTGGAACTGCAGCTCTCTGGAAGAATTTGTCGACTGTCCTAACAATCTTGCGCACAATAGGTAAGCTTGCTCAGCTAATACTAACGAGAACTTCCTTGAACTAGCACTAAATAATGTATTTCAGTGTCGTTAACATAAACAGTCTGCATGTACTTATATTTGACAAATGTAGTATGTTTTCTGGCAGTTGGAGTGTACCCAACGATATCGCATCACGATCAAGAATGATTCTCCATATCTTCTAGATTGTATTTTACTGATAGACCTCTATTATAATTCTCTTGTACCTTATTTATCCAAGATTTGCAAATATTTCATAATTTTAATTTATATTTTATCCAATATTCACTTTATCATTTTCTCATATTGAATGATCACGATATAAAACACAATATTGTCCCGATAAGATGTGAACATTTTTAGTATTTATTGCGAAGAATTTATTAACAACATTTATTTTATATGTTTACTTCTTTATAAATTCTATATTAATGGTAATCTCCAGAACTTTAAATGCAATATTTGATATCTGTAAGGGACTGAGAATGGGTCAAGTCCAAGTACTTTCCTATTCTCTTCACTTTCAAAATTAGATTCTACATTAAACAAATCTGTCCCATTCAGTTCAAAAAGAGTCAAAACTATTTCACTACGATTGAGCAAATATTAAACCTGTCATAAAGATAGTCAATTAAAGATAATAGACCTTGCTGACATTGCAAAGAAATCGGTAGAAGGTATCTACAGATGTTTACGAAAACATTTCCTTTTAAAAATATACTATGGCGATAAATATGGCGTTCAAATCAGTTGTCCAGAAACGCACTCCAGTGAACATTTTTCAATAGTATTAGATCTTTTTAGAAGAAATTTAACTGAGTTATACGACGCTTCAATATCGATGATGAAACGTGGATTCATAATTACAGTCCTGAGGCAAAGAAACTGTAGGGGAGCCTGAGTTCATGGGCGTAGTAATATCGCATCTGACGGAGAGTCGACTCGGATAGATCAGGCGGTAAAGGGCAATACGTGCCAAGTGGAGATCCCGGATTTGATTCCTGGTTCGGTCGAGATTTTTTACATTCGGATCCTTTAATTCGGAAGAAACTATTGGTCTGACCTGTGCAATTGAAATCTATTCCATCAACGGGAAAAGTCATGACGACTGCTTTTCTCGGATGCTTATCGTGTGATTCTTTTGATTTAATTTGATCTGATTTAGTCATATGCTATTTGTACACTTAATTCAAGCCGCAGACAACAATTAGTCTACTCTGAAATACTTGAAAAATGTAATTGAAATAGTGAAAGAAGACACACGTGTGCGTGGATTTACTATTCCCAGCCTTCAGGAGCAGTCAGTTGTTTGCCTCAGTCAATACCTCAAGGAATCTAACGGTGCGACAAGTAGACTTCACAGTTAACTTCCTACCAATTCATTGGCTAACAACATAATTTTATGTTAAATTAACCAAACCACGTTTGAAGAAATAATGATCCATACCGTTGAGCATAATGTGTAGTTTTATCTTCATTTATGCTGTAAGAAGCATTAATTTGATTTCACAAATTTAGAAAAAACCTACACTTAAATTATTTATGTATTTATTTTAACTAAACTGACTTAATGACTAATTACAATTTCCAGAAAAAATGTATACATAACGCTTATATATAAATTTTTAAAATAATGACAATAATCTATCTATATAATAAAAAAGGACAACCGAGATTGGAGTCAAAACCAAGGTTATGGATGTCGCCGAGTTAAATTATGACAACCAATTTGCTCATTTAACCCCCAGGATTTGGGTGGTTAGGGGTGGATATTTTGAAACATGCTATCACGGCGGTTATTAGCGTAGAATAAATATTCTCAAGGGTTAATTAGATTGATTGTATTTCTACTGATGTTGTGTGTGTAAAATTTCAACCTTTATCTTGCAGAACTCAAGGAGTATATTTAAGAAGAAATTAGGAGGTATGTTTGTTGCGACTGATGCAATAAAATTCAATGTATTTTATAGATTTTCAATTAATGCACTATCGGTCTAAACAATGTACGGAACAGTTAGATTTACTTTTTCGGTTTTATATAAATAAGTACACGGGCAACGCCGGGCACCCAGCTAGTTATTCATAAATATTTGTATATAAAAATTTCATTAATTGACTTTAATACAAATTTTACAAATTCTGATTAACGGATTATTCTGTGTATAATTAGATTTATAATATTTTATCACAAACATGTTTCTCTGTCTTGCATTTATACCAGGAACTTTAAAATTTAATGATTTTAATAAATCTGAACAATCGATCATATTATTACATATTTTAAAAATAAATTTAAAAACATATACGATTCTAGAAGACTTAAGTGTAGGGATTTTTGGAATAGAAAGATGTATTAATAGCTATGATGTAAATAAGGATCTTCCAGATTTAACTTAAAATACATTCTGAAAAATTTATGTTGTACAGTTTCCATTTTATCATCATTCACTTGAGTATATGGAGACCACACTATGCTACAATATATCAACGTAGGATTAATTAAAGTTAAATATAGTATTCTAAAAGTCCCAATAGAAATAAAATGTTTACATGTTGTTCTGATAAAACCCAATAGTTGATTAGATCTATTAATACAAGTATCTATATGTGAATTAAAATTCATTTTAGAATCAAATATAACCCCCAAATCTTTAATATGATATAATAAATAATTTATCAAATTATTTAGATCCCTTAAAATCAGCACCTTTATGCTGACGACACAAATTTGGTCATCACGGACTGCGACTCGGAAACGTTGCGTGAGAAAGTAGATATTGGGATGAGCCGTTTGAATGTATGGT
The DNA here is from genome assembly GCA_037074705.1 of Zhengitettix transpicula. NCBI lineage: Eukaryota > Metazoa > Arthropoda > Insecta > Orthoptera > Tetrigidae > Zhengitettix > Zhengitettix transpicula. The sequence continues at coordinate 29,094,816 of CM073593.1, read as the reverse complement.
TCACTGCAAACAATTTTTCTCTTAAACAAATAAACTTCACTTCTAAAACAAACAAATAACTCCTAATTCGGAAAACATTTCGGCACATGCACCTTTTCTTAGTCTGTTGATTGACAATAAATTGAAATGGAATCACCACATAAATATACTCTCAGGAAAAATTAGAAAAATTGTTAGCTAGGAACGCGATATATCTACATCTAAAATGATATATAATGCATATTTTCAGTCTGACATGTCTTACGGCATAGAAACTGGGGTCGATCACATCACGCGTTGCAAATTTTTAAACTACAAACCATATTGGGAGCGGATTGGAATGCCAGTAGCAAACCTTTGTTTCGTAAATTTGGGATTTTAACTTTGCCTTGTACGTATATTCTAGAAATTTTTAATTTTGTCTGGAGAAACATCAATTTATATGCCCTAAACGGAGCAAATCATTTTTACAACTTAAGAAATCTCCCTCAACTCCGCATAGAATAAAGCATTTGTTATTCCGGGATAAATCTATTCAGTTGTCTTCCGGAAGAAATAAACACTTTAAGTATATAAAATTTATTTGTAAAGAGTTATAAATCTTTATTAATTAATGGAGCATATTACTCGTTGAAAGAGTTCGTAGAAAGGCAGGACATATTAGATCCTCTTTATTAAAATAGTTTGCTGGTATCCTATCAAGTTATGCTATTATTTTACGATTATAATATTGTAGAATTTAACTTCTTACTTATTTTCTTTTTCATGTTCGGCGGGAATCGAAGTAATATTTTCTATTGGAAACTCCGTCGAATGAAAATTGAAAATTAATATAGTTATCATTTTTTTAATTACTGTTATATTAGTATCTTTAACATTGCTTTAAATTATATATATATATTGTAATGCATTGAGAGAATGCATTGTTTCGGATTAATGTCTTGGCCGTCACAGAAAGTGGCAATGTGTACTTAGGATCAGTATGAAGGAGTCAGGGCAAGGCACATGCGCGGGTGGCCTGTCGCAAGTTAAGGCAGGCATTGTTCTGATTAATGGCCTGGACAGTGGCGTGTTGACTTAGGATAATGGAGGGTGCAGTTGGGCGGTCTGGAGAATTTAAAAACGCACACGTGTGAATGCGGGGGGATGAGGATACAAGTGCAAAGTAATTACGGGTCCTGTCTCGATGTGACAAGACAGAGCGGCTAGATATTTTGCTAGCTAAGGAACAGCAGATGCAGAATGTAAATCTCAGTAATGGAGAAACTGTCAACGAGCAGTTGCAACGTAGTTTTGGGAACAAAGAAGGGACGGTCATTTATAAAGAGAAGATAAGATTTTGGAAGTTAGTTGGAGTCGAGGAGTGGAGTGAGTTGAGTGTGGAGCTAGGAGGTGAAAAGTTGGAGTTAGTTGGAGTTTAGTGTTGGTTGTGGAAGCGTACGGCGAGCACCGAGTATGGAGAAAATTTGCAGCCTGCGAGAGAAATAGCAAATTTATGTCAACGATAAACATTTTTGTATGCAGAAGTTCAATCTGTTGTAATATCAAAATTTGACCACTGTCTTCGATGGTAGGAGACCAGGACACTGCATCCAGCGTCGAATAGTTTAACCACGAGAAAGTGGGATGTCCTTCACCGAGTATGGAGAATCAGCTATCGTCGAACCAATAATATGTGTTAGAGTCAGTGTTTAAACGTCCAGTCTATAAAGTGTGTGTGTGTAATGAACGAGCCAAATGTTCCTGAGTAATCGTAAGTTGAAATTTATGGTATTAATATGTGTAAACGGAATTAAAAGATACAGTCAGATATCGTTCTCTTCTTTTTGTTAATAAAATAAACTCTTTTAAATTTAGAATCAATCTGGTAGAATAAGTTCGTTAATAAGTTTCGTCGATGTCTAGACGATTAAATATTTCTGTTTAATTTAAGGATAAATGTTGGGTTCTTTGATTATTTAAGTGTTCTGTCCGTTATGAAACCCAGTAAAGTCCCATGAGAGAAAAGAGATCTTTTTATATAATTAAATTGTATAATGTTTCAAGAATTGATAAATAAATGTTGTTTGTTTTAAAGTCTATAATTTTTCATTTAAAAGCCCATCATATTTAATCATTACAATATATATATATATATATATATATATATATATATATATATTGTAATATACAAAACGGTTACTTTTTATTTGACCCCACGTTGTGGTAGCCAAAATGTAATAATTAACTATGATAGGCTTTTTAAATGTAAAATTATAAACTTTAAAATAAACAAAATTTATTTAACAAAACTGGAAACAATGATACAATTTAATAAAAAAACATATCTCAATCTCTCAAAGGTCTTTACTGGGTTTGATAACGGGAGAACATTTAAACATAATCAAAGAACAATTTACATTTAATTTAAAAGGAAATATTTATTCGTCTAGACATAGTCGAAATTAATTGCCGACGAACTTATTCTACAAGATTGACTTTAAATTTAGAGAGTTTATTTTATTAACACAAAAGAAAAGAACGATATCTGACTTTATCGTTTAATTCGGTTTACATCTATGAATACCATGAAATTTCAACTTACGATTACTCAGGAAAATTTGGCTCGTTCTTACACACACACTTTATATATTATATAACACACACGGTTAGTTTGACAAAAGTTGGTTCTCCGTTTTGAAGGACATATCACTTGCTCGTTCTGAAGATTACTAGACGCTGGATGCAGTGTACTCGTCTCCTACAATCGAAGACAGTGGTCTAATTTTGAGATTAGAATAGATTAGACTTCAGCATACAAAATGTTTATCGATGAATATTTGGCTATTTCTCTCGCAGACTGCAACTTATAACACATTCTCCTCCCTTAACCGATGTCTCTCCTAGTCACATTCTCCAGCTTCGCTGATCACAGCACGATTGACTTTTTAAACACATTCACCATCTTAAGTGATCGCCTCACGACTAACTTCTCTAACTAACCTCTCTCAAAAGCTTATCTCCCGCTTATATACCCCCAGTCTTTTCCTTTTTCCATTGTTCCAAAACTTCGTCGCAAATGCCCGTTGACAGTTTCTTCCATTATCCCGAGATTTATATTATGCAGCTGCAGTTCCGTAGTCAGCAAATGGCTAACTACTCTGTCATGACCGAAATCCGACAATCGAGACAGGACTATTTATCTTTTTGCACCCTCACACACCCAGCTTTTCAAAATGAAGAATTACTCAGTCCTACTCAGTCCCAAATAAACACGTTACAAAACTGCCTCTTTCAACAATCCAAACCATTAATCAGAAACAATGCCTGTTCCGAATTCTCAAGACCAGTCCTAAATAAACACATTACAAAACTTCCCTTTCAACAGTCCAGACCATTAATCAGAAACAATGCCTTACTTACCAGGCATTACAATATATATATATATATATATATATATATATATATAAAGTACAATCTTTGTTTTCTAAACTATGTAATTGTAATATTTTCTTCTTTTCTTGTAATTTTATATTATGACGTTCCCTATTTCCTCGACCGAGGACTAATGGAATGGATAATAAATCTAAATATAAAATATTAGTATATCATTAATAATTTAGCTGTGTGATATTTTGTTTCTTGCACCTTGGCTTTACAGACAAACCCGGATGCTTTCAGATCTGACACTAGTGGGATGTTACAATGAATCCTATTTGTCGCCAGAGGAACGGAACAGGATCATGTTGGCTAGCGCCAAGAAGAATCTGGAATCCATGGCTTTCTTTGGTCTGACAGAGTACCAAGAGGTGAGTTTTGTATTTTAATATATATATATTTACTTTCATCGTTACCTAGCTTCAAACATAACAGCCACTCACGTTTACAGTTAGCGCAGTACTACTTCGAGCGTACATTTGGCGTCCGCTTCAGGATTGAATTCCAACAGGACAACAATACTTTTTCGAATGCAGGAATGGCGTCTCTGAAGCCGCAACAGTTGGAGAACATAAAACAAGTAAACGCTCTGGACATGGAGCTGTACGACTTCGCCAGGAAACTTCTGGCCGAAAGAATAGCTCAACTTAGCGCATCAGAATAACGACATCTTGATCTCAGGGTCTTGCTGGAGTCCGTCTACAAATTATCTAGGCGTACCGACTTTTCATCGATCAAGAGATATTTAAGTTAGAATCAATATTGAAAGCCGTTTAGAAATTTGCTTCAAAACTAAATTCCATTACACTCAATAAATATAACCAACAACTGATAAAACTATAAAAGTAAAAATTATTTATTATAATCCTATGTATTATTTCTCTTATACCGAGACGATATTTTATTCGTTTTTTAAAGCACCGAATAGAACAAGTCACCATAAATGTGATCTCTTACTAGTGGATTGTCAGTGCTGCTGCCTGGACTATTATTTCTTCTTTAAACAAATAATATCACCAAATGTTCTAGGCGAAGGAGCTAATGGTCGTATGTTTAATCACTGTTGTACACATATAGAAACAAGAGTACACTTTTTACAATAATAAACTTGGGTTAACAGTATAAAATTAGCAGACTACAGAACAAACGTTTCTGCAAATATTTGTGTTAATAAATTCTCGGCAATCTTAAAGTAGACAAAAACAGAAAAACACTAAGAAGGAAATACAATGTTAATATATTGTAATAATTGGTAATTAATTCATTGTTATAATTGGAAAGTTGGATTGTAGAGGACTCATTATTAGTGGATAGAGCGGACGCCGCAACAAGGCGGTAACGCAAAGAATGTATTGTTGTCAATACTGAGAATTTTACGCGCTCAAAATCTACGAGACGAGGAAGTTCAGTTGGGCAGCGGACAGCAAACAGTTCGAAAACAATCTTGGGTCAGGCAATGAACGGCGAGACATAAGGACCAGCAAAGTTTTTGTACAAAAAGTAATAGAGTCGGGCAGCGGACAGCGAAGAGTTTGAAAGCTGTGCAGTTGGGCAGCAGACGGCAAATAGAACAGTTTGATAGCAGTTACAAACATGCTTTAAAGTACTAAAAAGTAAAGCAATCGTCAGTAGGGAAGGAGAGAGTGAAATTAACGTCGTAATCGGTGGCCGAGCGTAAATTCAACCCGGAGAACCATAGACAAACCCAAATGAAGTACATTTCCAACTAAAGCTACGAGATCTGCAAATCCAGGTTGCAGCAAAGCATCGAGAACCTACTAATGTTTGTTAGACCAACTAACAAACTACGCCAATTAAAATTCGTTGACATTTAAAGCCTGTGAGTACTAGAATCAGTGATATCCCCAAAATTTTGTGCACGAAAAACCTAAAATGAGACCTGGGCGGCCGTAAGTAGAAAACTTTAAAATAAACCACTTTTAAAAGATAAAAAAGTCAGATCGTTCTTTAATTTTAATTATTTAATTATTACATTTAAATTCAATCTGTAGTGTTATTTTCTTCCACAACAAAGTTCGTCTATGTTTCAGACGCATTAACTTCCATAAAAGCTAAATGTAATTTGATTGTAAACATTCACCCATTTATAAAACCCAGTTTAAGACCCTGAGATCCCAAATATTATATGTGTATTTAAAATTGTTAATAAATTTTGTTTAATTGTTTTCCCTCAATAATCTTTTTATTTTATTTAGACGCCTTTTTATTACAATATATACACAAATGTATAATGATTACAATATTACACTACACATTGCAAATAGAAACATTCATATAAATTTTTCATACGTGAATAACGCAGTTAATTTTTGCGATGACTATGGTTGTTAAATTGTATCCAGAAGTTTTCCACCCTTTTATGTCTATCACTTCCATGTTTATTTCTAATTATTTTCATTATTGATTCTGAAAGTTACAAATAACAACTGTATAACTCGTAAGACCAATTGTTGAAAAGATAAAATACTCAACCAAGCTGACATTCAAAATTAAATGACAAATATGATATTTAAGAATTGGACTCGAAATAATTCATACATATCCAGGTAATAATAGTTAAAATTTTCAGACACTATTCGTAATTAATAATAATGTATAAATAAATTCATATCTGAGTCGTACGGAAAATTCTCGATCTAACAGAGTTGGCGTTAGTAGGAACAAACGACGATTCGTAGTTCAAGTAAGTAAGTATTGGATTGGATACTATGAAGTATGAAGGAGTCCAACAGTAAATGCTTGAAAAAAGAATAAATACTTCGATGCTTAGGGATTACCCCGACAGAAATAAAATACAAGATATTGTAATAATTTAAAATAAAGACTAAAGGCTGTGGCTAAATAAAAGAATTCATGTAAACAATTAAACAAAATTTATTAAAGTTTTAAATACAATATAAAAAATTACACAATAATATTTAGAATCTCAGGGTCTTTACTGGGTTTGATAAATGGGTGAATTGAATTTACAATAATTTATAATTACATTTAGCCTTTATTGAAGTTAATTCGTCTAAACCTCGACGAATTTTGTTGCGGATGAAAATAAGATTACAGATTGAATTTTAAATTAACTAACAAAACAATTAAAGAAATGAATAATTAAAGAAAAGAAATAATTGAAGAACGATCTGACGTATCTTAAAAAAAATGGTTTACAAATAAATTTTAGAGTTTTTTTACTTACGGCCGACCAGGTCTCAATTTTGGGGTTTTCTGTGCACACGTTTTTGGGGATATCACTGAATTTAAATTGGTTACAAAACACTGTCGAAACTTTAGGTTCTCTCAGCTGGAAACGGCTACTCCTTCCGAATTAATGGTCAGTCAGATTATTAGCAACTTTCTCTCGGTGACATTGGTGACGGTCTCTTTACTTATTGAGTTTTTACTGCGGCATGACTTATTAAGCTACTGTTTGTGGCAGATGAACCACTGAGTGAAAACCTTTTACTTGGTTTCACCCTGCAGCGTCTCTAGATGGATATCTGCCCGCATCTGACTTCCAACTAAACTCGTCTCTCTCCTCTGACTTACTGTTCGTCTCGTAGTTTTTTGAATGCGTACGTCTTAACAATGGTTCTTTTGTCTCGCCGCCTGTGTTGCGGTGCACGCTTTATATACTCTAATAATGAGTCCTTTACTTTGCAATTATAACAATGGATTAATTACTAATTACTACAATATATAAGACAATAAACTAAACTTAACCGCTGTTTCCAAAGGTTATGCTGAATTCAAACGCGGTCGAACTCCAATTTGGTGGATGAACGATTTGGTACGCCAGCTTGCTGAGACAGCTAAGATACAACTAATTTGTGTCTTTATTTTTAATGTTCGTAATTTTTTATTTCTGACGAATTTTTCTGGATCATTAAATTATTTTTGACTTATGTTTTTTTTTACACCTGACGCTTGTGTTATCGTTTGTCGATTGACTTTTTTTGCGCTGATAACATGTTAGAACTATTGATAATGTTGGAATTTTTCTCGGAGCGCGGTTACTAAGCATGGCAAGTCGTAGACATCATCTAGAAGATTTATCTACTGTGCTAGAGTGCGTATCAGATTTCTTTCTAGTCTAATTCTTTCTTCGCAGGTACTATTCCCTCTTCGTGTTAGATAGTTGCAGTTGTCTGTTTATTCCACTCTACCTTCCCTACCCTATCTCAATCTACGCCACATGTCTTCGCTGCTGACGAGTTCTATAGTCGAGAAACGTCATGCTTAGTAAACTCCACCCGGTGGGAATCAAGTCAGCAATTACAACAGCATATTCACTGCGAAAACCTACGGAAATTTATTATTACTGTTCAAGAAAATATATATGCCATTGTCAACTACTAATTTCTGTTATTTTCTCTTCGCCTTAAGGTTGTATTTTGGGTTATATTTCTCTTTTGTATGTACGTTCACAGGCGAGAACCTTATCGGATGGCTTGAGGTTCACTGGTTGCTGAGATCTCTAACTTTGCTCGCAGGATGTTTTTCGCAGTACTCTGGAATTGGTTGATTGAGCTGTACTAATTTTCCACATTTCTGTGACTTCATGACTCAACTGTGATTTATCATTCATAATTAGGAATATATATATATATATATATATATATATATTGTAATAATCAACCGGGCGTCAAAATAAAAAAAATATATTTTAACAAACAAACAAACAATTTTTATTTATTCAAAATTTAGCAATTATACAATTTAATAAAAAACATATATCTATTTCTCTCATGGGTCTTTACTGAGTTTGATAACAGACAGAACACTTAAATAATCAAAGAACCCAACATTTATCTTCAAATTAAACAGAAATATTTAATCGTCTAGACATCGACGAAACTTATTAACGAACTTATTCTACCAGATTGATTCTAAATTTAAAAGAGTTTATTTTATTAACACAAAAGAAAAGAACGATATCTGACTGTATCTTTTAATTCCGTTTACACATATTAATACCATGAAATTTCAACTTACGATTACTCAGGAACATTTGGCTCGTTCATTACACACACACTTTATAGACTGGACGTTTAAACACTGACTCTAACACATATTATTGGTTCGACGATAGCTGATTCTCCATTCTCGGTGAAGGACATCCCACTTGCTCGTGGTGAAACTATTCGACGCTGGATGCAGTATCCTGGTCTCCTATCATCGAAGACAGTGGTCAAATTTTGATATTACAACAGATTGAACTTCTGCATACAAAAATGTTTATCGTTGAATAATTTTGCTATTTCTCTCGCAGGCTGCAAAATTTACCTATACTCGTTGCTCGCCGTACGCCTCCACAACCAACACCCAACTTCGGTGCTCACAGCTCCACCTCCCACTCTGACTCCACCTCCTAGCTCCAAAACTCAACTAACTTCCAAAATCTTATCTTCTCTTTATATATCACCGTCCCTTCTCTTTTCCTTTGTTCCCAAAACTACGTCGCAACTGCCCGTTGACAGTTTCCTCCCGAGATTTACGTTATGCTGCTGCAGTTCCTTAGCAAATTGCTAGCTCCTCTGTCATGTCACATCGAGACAGGACCCGTAATTACTTAGCACTTGTATTCTCACCCCCGCACTCACCCCCGCGCGTTTCTAAATTCTTCAGACCGCCCAAACTGCCCCTTGATCCCAAGAAACTAAATAAACACATTACAGAATGTCTTTTCCACTGTCCAGGCCATTATCCGAAACAATGCCTGCCTTAACAGATTTATTTTGTGACAGGCCCCCGCACATGTGCCTTGCCCTGAATCCTCCATCCAGATCCTAAGTCAACAAGTGAACTGTCCAGGCCATTAATCAGACACAATGCCTTTTTTTAACAGATTTATCTTGAGACAGGCCACCCGCAGTTGTCACCCTTGCTCTGAATTCTCATGACCTGCCCCAAGTAAACATTACAATTTCCTCTGACGGCCAAGACCTTTAATCTGAAACAATGCCTTTCCCTCAAGGCATTACAATATATATCCGTGAATTAGGGACACCTTCTTCTTTTATTTAAGGATGAAATTGGTACTAACATTAAATATTGATATCCTCAGTATTACTCCAATTATTTTAATAATTTTCGTTGGAGCATAATTATTTCAAGACCCCTTCTCTGATCTATGCCGTTAAAAGTATATTGTAGTCAAAGGACCACGAAATATTTAGGAAAATCAAAATATTTTTATTTATTTTCTCGAATATTTTTATTGTAAAGTTGTTGAATAGCGACTGCTAGGAGCAAACTCTGTTATTCCCTAAATTGAATCCAACCACCCTGTCTAGCCTTTCTAAGCATCAAAAATTCATTTATACCCAAACTTATCTTTAAAGATACGTTTTAAACTTATGTTGTCAACATTTTTTGCCACCGACAATGTTGAACAACAAAAGCTGACAACATATGTTGGCAACAAGACCCGTCGAAATGGTTGAGACTAAATGTTCTCACAGAATGTACGATATGTTGACAACACGAAAAAGTTGTTGGCAACTAATGCTCTAGTCTAGAATTCTTCTAAAAATTATGAAAATTGTACCTAACGCAGCTTACGAACGGTTATTACGTTCGAAAACTAATGTTATCCCATTTTAAAAAAAGAATACATGAGCTCTCGGAAGCAAAGCAGTCTATTATAATGTGAGTTCCACGAAATGTGATTAATTTCTTCCGAAGTTACAACTTTTATAAATAAATTTTAAATTAAACGAAATACAGTGGGAAATGGAAACTGGCAAGTGTCACCAGAATGTACAGAGAGTTACAACTCATAAAATTAAATGGTACACTATTTAGAGACGATCTTAACTATAATACATATTTTGCTTCTTAACTTTATTGATAGCAAGAAAACTTCCCAATTTTTAGGAAATAGGCCGAACTATAGGAAACTAGCATATTTTCCGTTTTGTAGAGACAAACCAGAACGACATAGATAAGAAACAAAAATTTCGTTTTGTTATGTTGGATAGCCTTAAAGATATTGCAGTCCATACGAAGAATAATCCGTGGTTTTGTTTTGAATTGGCCATTAAACAATCAAGTAGTCTTTGTGATATAAATTAGTGAAACATTTGCTAAATTTCGTCTCGCTGTGAAAAAAAATGATGTTTTGATTAATATGTAATATATAGCCGATTCTTCAGCAAACTCAATAGCTGTTTAGTGATCATATTTTGAAATGTTGCCTTAACCTACCTTAATTTGAGTCTGCTAGCAACTTTAACTTTTCAATAATGAGTTTCGGTGCTAAGAGCCAATTATTTATTGCACATAGTCCGTCAATCATTAGGTGTTCGTACTTAAAAAGTTTTGCTTGCCAATTACAACAAATTGCAAAATATAGTGGTAAAAACAGGAGGTTGAAATCTAAAGAAAACATTGAATTAGATGATCACTATCGGAAGGATCAGTATCATATTGAAGAAGATGATGATGAGACAGAAGCAGATTTTACTCAGTTACACAAGGCTCATTACCAATTTGAAAGGTGAGATTGATTATCTCTTAATTTATTGAAATAATGCAATATGTTTTAAATGGAGATAAATTCCAAACATATGAGGCTGAGTAGTAGTAATTGAACTGAACACACATGTACTTATTTAACAGTGCTCAATAAGCTAGGCATTTTTACATAAAATAAGTTTCATTCCATTTTTTACAGTTCCCAGAATTTTATAACTTATTGTTTCACTTAAACAAAGGCCTTAAACAGAAATATTACACATGATATAAATTCTTATAGTTTTAAAAATTCCTACGTTAAATTTAGCACTAATTTTGTATATTCCAGACTTCCTATGTTGCTTTTGTTTTTGAAATTTCAAATTGTTGTTTTCGGGAAAGCTTCAATTTAAGTGTTATTTAAATTTACTATATTTTTTCAGCTAATCATTAGTGGACTAATTCATAACATATTAATAATATACATTTTCCTTTAGGGAAACTACTTTATATAATGAAAAAAGGGATCTAAAAATAGCTGAAAGTAAGTTCTTTAAAACAAAGAAACAACCCAATTTATTAACTTGGGAAGAGAAGGAACAAATACGGTATTTACATAATTACGAATCAGAAGAATGGTCTATATCAAAATTGTCTGACAGTTTTCCAGCTTCTGAGGAAATTATAAAGGTAAAATGACATTTTATGTTACTTTATATTCCAAATTTTTGTGGTAAAGAAATTACTTTAATTGAAGTCTCTTTGGGAATGTGTGATATTTACTTAATAGTCCTATTTCAAAATATACCTTAATGCAGAATAGAATACAAACCATTTCCAGAGTTAAGTTTATCTTTATGTAGATTTTATTGTAAATAATATGAAATATGGTTTTGTCATAGAAAATTATAAAAGCCAAATGGAATATGTCAGATCCAAACAAAATAAGAAAACATAATGAAATTGTGAAGAAGAACTGGGAGTTGTTGAAGGAAGAAAAACTAGAAATGTCTGAAAGTCTGAAGAAACATGTTTTAAAATTTACTTCTAGGAAAAGAGCAGTGTTACCTCAACCTGGTAAGTGTATGCTATAAATTATTATTGAGGCCAATTGTTTAGAAAGGTTAAAATATTATTAGTGTTATAATTGTTTGTACTTTTTAATGGAGTGAAAAGACAATAATAAATACAATTAAATCTTTTTGAGAAAGCAAAGTTTTGAGGTACAATATGTTAATGATTAATGTTATTTTCTGTAATTATTAGTTGTTGCATTTCCATTATTGGCAAATCTTATAAATAATGAGGTGTTATTTATATTTATGGCTTATCCTATTTTTATATGGTATATATTTTCAGTTTAACTTTAATTATCTCATTCTAGGTATAAGTGACTACTTTATTCCTAAGCCAATAATTGTTAAATGTATCACTTCTTGCACATAAATGTGCCTATTCTGCATAACTTGTAAAACATCTGAGAAAAAAATAATTTTTTAAGTAAGAGGAAAGCTTAACTTACATCCTTGCTGAAAATATTACTTGGCACTCATAACAGTGGCTATGTTTCTAGTTCAATTATTGATATGACTCAAAAGAGAAACCACCTATTTTTAAGTTATTAAACCATCAATACTTCATCTTTTATTTATTTCTCTGTCAATGCAAACAAAAATGTCTTATTAGATGTTTAAAGTATCTTAATGTTTGTTTGAGAATTATGTGTATTGGTTGCATGTGACAATTTTACTAATGAAATTTTATCTGTATATTTTATTTTAAGTTGTCATCTGATCAACAAAATGTTTGTCTTTTTTTCTGAGTTCTGCAAGTGTTTATATCACTATTGATACTTTTCTTTAATGAATCCTACTTGAAAAACAAACAATTCATTTTATTAGCTTTTATTTATTTTAAGGGTTTGCTTTATAAAACAATTTTTTTATCAAAATTTGAGCAAAAGTATATTTATTGCATAGTTTTAACTTATATATGCATGTGTTATAGTTAGAATTAGTATATTTTCATTTTCTTTGAAAGTGAGAGGCAAGGGTAGATGGTTGAAGTATAGACCATTATTCATTTAGTGTGGGCCTTGGACTTATGTGGATGATGGTCATTTTAAAAAATACATTCAGATATCAGGAATGAATATTTTTTAAAAACATATTTTCTTGATACAATATATTCTGGTATTCTCTATAATTGAAAGCAGTCTACATATTACAATATTATTTTTATTATCGGAACATACATACAGATTAGATTCATTAACAAGATGTTCTAAGATGAAGTTAGAAAAAAACAGTGAGAATATAGTCATATAATCAGAAGAAATTCTAAAATCACTTCAATTTTTGTTCCAAAAGTGTATGAATAAATTTACTAAATTATATATGAAAGGACCAATAAGTTTTTTGAATAACTGTAGTCATGAAATGAGCCCAGCATGGACACCTTCACATTCATTCTCTTTCTCAATTTCAACTTCATCACTTTCAGGGATTACACATGTTTGTGAATGATATCACAGCTATTAGTCATGGAATGAAAATTACCCCTTCGAGTATTATTGGGACATCATTGGCATCTGAATCATCTCCACAGAATCAACAGCTTTATCATAAAATATTGAGTTGTCATATTATACAAATTGCGTACTGACATCTCTTACAATTCTTTGAATAAAAAACTGATCATTATTCTGTTAATCTATATAGATAAATACAATATGACAATGAAAAATTTATGTCTGATTGAAAATTAATAATAAGAAAGATAGTCAAATACAGACAAAATAAGTGGTGATGTAAATACCACACAACGTTTCTGGGATCCTTGTCCCTTTCTTCAGGTACTAAGAAGAGCCTAGAGGGACACAACTGCAGTGGTCAGTTGACAAACCTCATGTATAACAATATTCAATATATATAAATATTTTATTAAGTTAAATCTATCAACGTCGGATAACGGAAAGTAGAATCTTAAGCAACCACTATCCATTTAGGAAAACATAATCTGTCATTATGGTTCAGTTTACAATATAAAAACTATACTATTTCAAACTTATGATAGGTGGTCAATATATCAACCCCTATCATATTAAGGGTTATTTGTTACAGTAATAAAAATAAAAGAGAAGTTATTTGGGCAGGGAAACATCTGCTTTGCTGGTTGAAATGATTATGTTGTCATACCCTGACTTATGCAAATTTATAGGTCTAGTTGCAAAAGAATCTACGATTCCTTTCGTTGATCATTTGTACTTGCCAATAAACATTACGTTTGTTTAATATTCCAAGTATTACATAAGTAATTTATGTTTATCATGTTCATACTCATGCTTATCAATAGTGTCCGAGACCAGAAATGCCGTGCAACAATGTGCAAGAGAGGCCCTCTTACACCAGTGCGGGAACGGGAAAGGTGCGGGACGTGTTTTCATTGCGAGATATGGGCATATTCAGACCAGCACGAATTTTCCCGCCGCCAGCAAAGGTTCGCAGTTTGCACGGTATTTCCCGCGTCCCGCATGTGCCTGCTGCCCACTGGCCCCAATGTTTTGGTGCAATGCGCCAAATAAAATATTAATAATACATTACATTAAGTATTCGAAAACGTTCACACTCGTTTAAATGTTAAAACATATAAATCTCAAAACAATTTCAACTCGTTCTTCAGGAGATATTGGTTCATGGTAGTTAGTGTATTGCTTATTAATGTCATTCTTAATTGAGATCCAAATTTCATCAAAACAATCTGGTGTTATTCTGAAATAAAAATAAAATCTTGCAACCTCCTTACGTAGCTCTGGCATTAAGGTATGATATTAACCAAATGTTTTACGTTTAGAATTAATTTCGCGAGTCCATATTCTTTTCCTAAATATATATAAATAATTAGGAAACAGGGTTTAGCGGGGTAAATATTTGCCTTATTTCTTATCATTCTAGTAATTTACTTAGCACGTATTTCGTCTTCGGCTATAGCTAGAAAAATTAGAGGCGCTTCTTCATCTGAAGACATTATTGAATACGGTATCTTAACTTGAATTAAAAATCGTTATTCAGAATGATTAAAAATACTTAATTATTTTAAGTAAAACTGCAGTGTTCGCTGGAAGGCGCCTAGAAAATGAATTCCCGTTCCCTCAATGGTGTGGAGGGTGAGCGGTACGCTGTCCCGTACCTGAAACGGGATTCCCGTTCCCGCACTGGTGTGTGGTGGCCTATACACTTAATCATAACCGTTTATTTTTTGTAACAATTAGTATTTCTTCATAGATAATGACAGATAAACAAGACTTATAATATTTCAGTTTCTGTGCCACCCCACAACTTGCTGCCTGAAGGGGGAGAATTTGGAAGCATCATTACAGAATATCAAAAGAGAAAAGAGAAGGCTGAAGTGGAAGTTAGTAAGAAAATTGTTGAAACATCATCCCAGTCTAAGCCATCTCCAAGTGACGATGGTTTTGTATTGTATGGAAAAAATAATAAAAAAATAGGTACACTTGATATGTCTCAGTCTGTGCCAGATCCAAATGATGACAGTTTTGTATTACATGGAAAAAATACTAAATATAGCCAACAGATTACACTTGATATGTTGAGGAAAAACATAAATAAAATAATAGAACATGGTAAAAAACCAAGTTTGATAGATTTGACAATTTTAGAGAGTGTGAAACCAATTGAAAGAAGTGGTTGCCCAGAAGGAAATTTGTCTGAGAAACCTCTCCCCAAATCAGCAGATAAAGAGGAGAAAGCAATCACATCAACTAAAGAATCAAGTGCTGTTAAATTAGAGCATACTGCGAACTCTGAGAGAGACCTTATTCCTGCTAGAATAAAGATTCCCAAACATTGTTGGGTTAGAGGTGCAACCTACAAAGTAGCAGATCGTTATTATGACTATGATGGTCAATTTCTGTACAGAGTTCCAGGAATGAAATAAATGTGGGCTACAATTAAACTTTAAAAAATTATGCAGTGTGAAATATGTTTTGTTGTTATTGTGATGATTTAGTGACTTCTTGTATTACATAAATTCTATTAGAATTTTTAATATATGCTATCTTTTATAAACAACTTGTGTCCACAAATATTTAATCAAGGTATATTATACATGAAAGCATTCTTATTTTAACTTAACCCAAGAAATATACTTTTTATTGGTATAAAAATTAAAACGTTGCCATATTCATAAGAAAAAGTTTCTCTTATGTCAAAGAGCACAATAGCTACAGTATAACTTTTATTGTCCATTTTTGGTAGTCTAATGAAACACTTGAAAAATATATAACAATGAACGAAACAGAGGGGCAATATAAGAATGAGTTGGAGTCATTATAATTCTGCACGAGTACTAGAATATGAAATAACTGATTGATAACTATTGTTTCAAATCATATGTTAAACTTCTGGATTGGAAGCTATTTAAGTATGTATAGAAGCCATGTATATATATTGTTTAACATCTACTTTTTTATTAGAGATTCATAAGCCAACTAAAATTTTTACTAATCACACTTGGCAATACTTTATTATAATGAAAACACAAAAAATGAGATGGTACATAAATATACTCGGAGATAAAAAATGGAATCAAGAGTTTAAATTAAACAATAAATTAAGAAAAAACTTTTGTATTGCTACATTAATTTGTGCAATACTTCTCAAAATATTCAAGCTTTACAAGAGTCTTTCCTACAAAACAGAAATATGCATGAAATCCATTGAAAAATGTTGTAAAAGATCTTCCAAAATTAAAACATATCTTTTCCTACCTGCGACTATCCATGGCACAGAAAAAAATGACAGCGTTGGCTTTCCCAAGTGTGGAGGGTGATGTTACAGACAGTATAATTTTTTTTCTCACTACCATTATTATCTTTATTATTTTACTTCGCTCTATCTTTTAAAAATTTAGCGGAATCCGTACATAAAAAGTTAAAATAAAAAAATATATATATATTTTTTAAAATAAAACATTTCTCCATTGCTTTCGAGAGCCCGGAGGGGGCTCGAAATCTTGTTATCCATAGACTATATATTACCGAGAAATGAGGTTAGGCCTCTGAAATTTTAATTTTTTCCTCGAGACGTGGTGATATATATCTATATATATGGATGTGTATGTGTCGATATATGTTGTGCCCTTAACTGGAAGGAGACTAGCGTCTCCGAAAATTTGAACTTTTTCCATTTCGAAATGGCGACTCTGGCCCTCAATTTACCTCTTAGGGATAGGATGAAGGGGAGTTACATAAAAATGACGCAAAACCAACGTTGATTGGTTTCAAATCGGGGGTTATAGATATATGACAACCCGGGCACCCAGCTTTGTATATATAATAAAACGCCCGAAATAGATTACCTCTGAAGTATAGTAAGTAAACTGTTTCCATGCTAAATCCCAGCAGGAACATGATTTGTTATTTGTTTTTTTGATATCTTGAATTCATATTTTACTAATCAAATACAGTGGAAATTGGTTACTTTATAAATAAAATTTGTGAATATTCAAAAATTCTAATTCAGAAAGTTACACGTAAAGTGGGTATTTCATCAATATTAATTCGCAATTTAGGCTATACGGTACTGTATTTATTTTTACAATACGGTATTAATCAAGGGAATGAACGTACATTTGACCCTATGAATTCAATGAATTAAAATTTTGCAAAGAAGCTCGGCAAATCTCATTGTCTTGTAGACATCTTCACAGCTTGCTCATTTTTAATGACGAACCGTAACATTCTGAAACGGTTTGATTAGAGAAAACGTGTACTTCCACGTTTAGACTAATTTTTGAACAGAAACTTCGAATTACATGTTTTTTGCTTTGCTTTATTACAAAATTCAAGGAGCGGCTTCCAATTATCCGAATTCTAGTAGAATTTTGGAGGCAGGAAAATTTGTGTTTCTGCGGTCGGTAATCACGCAACTAGGTGAAACTCCCGCGAGGGTAAGTAAAGCGCTAGTCTTTTGGAGATATTTCACGTAATATTTATGCATCTTTGAGTGCAAAATAAGAGAAAAGAATTCCCTCTATGATTCAATAGATTCTGTGATTGCATCACTTTTGTTTTTAAAGTGATATCGTTTTTTATCAAGTTTTGTTCTTTTTTCTCTTAATAATTCCTCATTTTCATTTCGAGTAATTTTTAATGTAAGTAAACAGTTTGTATTAATCGACTGGATAAATTGTTTTGCTTCAATATACTGAGGTCTGATTTGTTTAAAAGCGTGAAATTTTTACTTTTGGTTAATCTTGACAGATGTATTCTGACACCAAGAAACTTCTGGCGTAGTGATTGGTTTGTAAAGAGAAATCTCCTACAAAAGTAAAGATCGCAAAATATCGCCATACATGTGAACGACTGATCACCTGATACGTGTCAATTTCAAATTTGAATCTCTTCCCTTTATAGGCAAAAAATTCGTTAACTCCTGGCTAGGATTTTAAAATATGAGTTTATTTTCTGACTAATCAGGCCGAGTGTAGAATTATATAAATTTTCGATTGTATTTTCGCCAATTGTTTTGTCCGATAAAGATGAGTGTTTGCCCATTTTTGTAAACAATGATACATCTTTTTTGCAAGCATAAATACTCGCCCGTATCTCCTGCAATTATGCGGGTGCTCAATATATTTTTTGCATTCATCTTACTTTCAATTCCTCTGTTCTGCAAAATGGGTAAAAACTGTGCCCTTACCTTGCAAAAAAGCAACGTTTCGAAGAGTAAAATTCTTTTTCAGGTACGAAGAAACCTATTTTTCCCTTTACTCGTGTATGTATTTATATAAAACAATCCGTATTTTTCCACTTTATATATTATGCTACATTACTATTTATCAACGACTTCGATTCTATTTATATATATCTCTCTCAACTGTACTGGCACCCGAACGTTCGTCTTCTGCGGACAAAATATATCTGTATATCGATACTAAATAATATTCTCACTGCATTATGATTTTGCAATGTATTCCAGCTATTAGTTGAGTCTTGAAAACTGGTAAAGCCGCTCTTCTACGCATTACATTGCACAGTGCATAAACAGTCAGTTGGGGGTTCTAGAAGATCGGCCATCATATCACATCCAGATTTCACTTTATTAACAATGCTCAAAGCTTCAGAAGACTTATTCGTTAAAAATGTGTGTATCGATATTTGAAAACTAGATGATGTAAGGTCATATATAAAGTGTGTGTGTGTGTGTGTCTGTGATATTTTCGTTATAAAATCCATCTGAAATTCAGTCACTAACTCCTATCGATGGAGCATTCTACTTCTCATATATGTGGTATTCTCTCCTCGCACTCTTATTTCTTTTCTCGTTTGGTTTGTTCAACCCGTACGTGCTCTTACGTTATCGGGCTACATAATCTTGCATCGATCCCAGGGCTGGTGAGATGGAACACGACATGGAGGCAGCAAAAGATGAGTTGGAGGCGAAACTCGCGGATCTGCGACTGATGCACGACCGCGCTCTGGAGACTGCGAGTCGCCTAGTGGCCGAGCTCGAGGCGTCGCACGCTGAGCTGCTGGAGGAGACGGAGCCGAGGAACTTCCTGGCTAGATACCCTCGCCTCAGGCTTACCGTGGACTTCGCGAGCGGACAGCTGGTCTTCCTGCGCTGCCAGCTGGCTCCGTTCCTACGTGCCAAGGATGGAGGACGTCGCGTGTCGGCGCCGCGCCTGAAGGAAGGACAAGTCATTGAAATGCGCTTCGCTGACGGCGCGTCTCCATGGGACTTTTGGCTTCGAATTCCCGGAGTTATACCAACAGACAAAGATATGATATCCCATCTTGTTCGACCAGAGAAGCCTCCGGGCCCCGGAGAACACGTATTGCTGTACGACGGCGAACCACCAGCTCTGCGGGCCGAAGCGATGGCCGGTGGTACTTTCATAGATTTGGACAGTGGTCGCATCGCCAAATCTGATCCGGAGAGCGTCTGGAAGTTGCCTAAGATTGCAACTGAGACCGAGGCTCGCGCCGTGCATTGCCGGTTGGCGCAGTTGCCCGGTCCTGCCGACGTCTGGGAGCGCGACTTGCCCGACTTTCGAAAGATTCTCGATGGCGCCGAACTCACTGTTCACATTCTGCGCCGAGACGAAGAAAGCGGCGTTTGGCTGGTAGACGTGGAGGCCTTTGTGGCTGAGACAGAAGTGCGCTTCTCTCTAAGGGACTACCTGGCGAAGCACGTTCTACCGACGCTGCTGACGCCCGACGCTGTCGCAGGCTTGCGACGAGGCGAAAGGGCAATGCAAGGCCGCATCACTCACGTGGCGACGCCGGAGGATATATATTTACAGCACGAGCCCGCAGCGTCCGCGCTAGCGCGGGGTATGAAGAAACGGTACCCTTTTGGTTCGGGTGATGGCCTTGCACCAGGAGATCGGTGTGCCGTGTCCACGCCTGGCGGCGAATGGCGTCGCGCTCTTGTGACGTCGGCATCAACTGACGGCGCCCTTGGCGTGCGGTTCCTGGACTCAGGAGAGTCTGGGGAAGTGGCCCGGAGCGCCGCCTGCCAGCTGCGTAATTGCGACTTGGTACTCCCGCCACTCGCCACGAAGTGCCGGCTGGCTGGAGTCCACCCTCGCGGCGGATGCACGCTCTGGCCCTTAGAGGCTGGTGTCGCGTTGTCGGTGCTGCTTCCGCGAGGGACGCCCTGCGTTGCCAAAGTGCTGGACGAATTTTCTGTCTCAGTGCAACTGTATGTTGACGGAGCGACTCTGAGCACCAATTTACAGCTAGTGCGAGTGGGCGGTGCCGAGTTACTTTCACCTCCGCATCTGGTACTGCCGTTGGTAGGGTCGGAGGTGAAATTGCAAGTCCTGCACGTCGCGGGGCTGGACACGTTCCACGTGGCGCTAGAATTTGAGCAGCTGGCTGAGCTAGAGGAGCGATTGAACTCCGGACCTTCTCCGCCGCCTCTGCTGGACTTACCGGAAGTGGGAAAGCTTTTGCTGGCAAAGTATTCACTAGATGGTCGCTGGTATCGCGCGCGTCTGCTGAGCTTGGCGCCGCAGGTGCAGGTACGCTTCCTTGACTACGGAAACGTCGAGAGCGTCAGCTTGAACCAGGTAGCAGATGTGGAGCCAGAGTTCCTGCAGCTTCCATTTCAGGTGCGAGTCATCGATAAGTTAGATGTGAAATATCTACTTAACCGTACTTACAGACTTTTGTTACAGGCGATGGAGTGCTACCTGACCAACGTCATGCTCAACTACAAAGTGGACGATGAACAACGTAAGGCCATCAACGAGTTCTTCAAGCAGATGGTGTTGGAGGAAGTGTGCTCGGCTCGCGTTATCTGCAACTCCAACCCCATGGGGGTCGAACTGTTGGACATCAAGGGTCGAGACATTGGCGAATTTGTAGCAGCTAGATTTCCCGGACTCGTCCGAATCCGATAGAGTTCAGATATCACGCGAAATAAAAACTTTTGTTCAGAAACTTTCCACAAAGTTTTATTTATTTATTTGTTAAAGCGTCAGAGATTCAAAAAAACGTGTAACCAACGTATTATATATATCCATAATATTTGTTTAGTAGATTATAACTTAATTCCTTGATTGGGACTGCTCTTGAAGAATTTCTTTTATATTAGAATTCGGGAGATATGAATTATATGAGTAAAAAAGTAAAAGATATATAATGATTTATTGATAAAATAAATACAACATTAAAGGTTGAATTTCAATACATAATCATAATGAAAATTAGACTCATGAATCAATTTTGGGGATAAAAAACTTTTGACACTTTTTAAACTTAAGGTAATACTGTCAGTCCTGAATCGGGACACGATACTCGAACACAATTTCAAATTGTTTGAAAGAAAAACAGAATCGCAAAATTAAACTTGGTTACGCGCGGTATTTGATCCAAACATAATTAATCAGAGGGGTGGATTCGCTGGTCAGCTGACGGGGTTTCTCCCGAGGTCTCGTGGTCGGACATTCCTTGAGGTAATTACAATAATAATTCAAGATAAAAAAATTAAAATATTGTTCAAGCTTAAATGTTGTTTTCGAAAACTTCTTGACAGGGAAATAATTATTGTTTTTCGAACTGAACATATTTCACAATATTATATTCGTAATTAATCGTTAGAATATTCCAAAAAAGTCTTTTAATTGAATGAAAATGTTTATAAACATTTAAAATAGACTAAAACAAGTTATAGGTATAGTTTGATTTTATTGTTATCGTTGTTCCTCTCCTTTTTTGCCAGAAACTTCGTACATGTGTTCCAAATTTACAACTGGGTCAATGACGTATTAGTTATAGGAACATTACTGCAATAGCATTTCTGCACTCGATTTAGCCACGTTAGATATAAATACAGTAGCTTTCTGGCTCTGTCACAAACACTTCTATACATTCTGCCTAGGATTTCCTGTATTGGTTTTACGTTAATTTCTTTATGTTCAATCCCTTATGCAAGATACATTGATTATTACTAATTCAAATATGTATAAATAATTATTGTCTGCGTAAAAATTAATCGCGACTACATTTAGTTGTTGTAATATAATTTTTTTAAAAAAGTAATATACAATATATATTAAAAAATAACCCACGTTGGAGTGCCAAATTATGTAGCATACAAAAGATATTGAAGAAAATAAAGCCACCACGTTAGACAGTCAAATTATGTAGTATTTAATTTAAATGAAATAAAGGATGAAAGTTATCAGGATTTTACCTTGAAATTAAACCAAAGTTATTTTAAAGAGATAATAAAATATTATTTAATTACAATTTACACTTACATTGAATTTTGTACATTTGATGTTTTTTTAATAAATGCCTCAGCTTTAATGAGAATCAAAAACTTCAGGACCATTTACAGGGCCTCTAATAATGATAGCGGTTTGTAAAGTTACAATTTAAAGTTAAAATTTTATAAAAAGAATGTAACAATAAAAAACTAGAGAAATCTGACGACAAATTATTTTTACATATAAAGTTACAAAATTACGTTTCTACATACCATTTTTATACGGAGCTGCTCTGGTACCGGTTTGTGCGCTTCGCAGTTATTTTAATTTTAAAATAAAATATTTAATTTACAGGCCGTAGCACTGATCACTATATCGTTTCACTTCACCAAAATTCCTGCGCCTCTCTAACAGTTCACTAACTTTACCGTCATACGTATTGTTACACTCGGTTTTGCTGTAGAAATGCCATTAATGCCAAAATGTGATATATTCAGCTTATTCTTTGCTGAATTCCTAATTATTTACGCGAATCCTCCAGCTATCTTCACTCTATCATTGGTTAAAGTCCCAAGACCGACTTCTCTACGAACATAAACGTTTTTGCTCTCAAGACTACTATCCTCAAAACACACTACTGTTTTCCGCCAAAGTACTATGTGCGTACGCTTTTCGACAATAATCCGTAGCAACCATTACAGTCTGCATTCTTGCGCCACACTGACTATTCTTTACAATGCTCTGGCCTCTAAGTTACGCCGACAATAATATAAAAGAAAATATTTAAATAAAATGTACATTACAAATGGTTGATCTCTACAATATATATATTTTTAAACATGTAGATATTCATTTCAGAATTGTTTGATAGATTATGCAATATGATTAAAAAATCTTTTTCAAGATACAAAGGCAGTAAAAATGTGATTGGTTTTGCTATCTTTATACAGTATACTATTGACAGACTACATAAGGGTAATCCACAGTATGGCAACTTACTTCCCTTATATTGTAATGATAATTTGTGGATTCTTTTATTTTTATAAATTAAATAATATAAAACAAAATTAGGAACACACAGACAAGTATCGTGGTGATGATTAATGAATTCTGCAATGTCCAGGTTGACGCTCTTTCTCTCAACGCCTCAATAGCTTCCATGTGGCTCTGTTAGATCTCAGAATAGAGAATGATTGTAGTAATTTTCTCTATTCCCTATTCTGATTCAGCTTTGAAATTCACATTTGCAACCAATTTGTCACTTAATCCTAACTACTTCGTGGTCCGTTCCTTTCCAATTCTTGGTCAAAAATGATCTCATTTCCTTCTCGTACTCATACACAGATGTGTTATATTTACTTTTCATATATAAATTGAGAAGTAAAGAGAGGGACAAGCATAATATCAAATGCCCTTAGGAATTCTATCCTAGACTTACCATAAAACATTTCATTACATTAATACATCCATGCATTTAAATAAAAATATATTGTCAAAGAATTAATAAATGTTCTACAAAATATACAGTAGTAAAAATATATTGCCACGGACTTAAAGATGAATCAAGGTAACAGACAGGTAAGGTGCTTCCAGGTCAGTAAAATTATTCACGGAAACACTCGATAATGTTCGAATGAGGAGTAACATGGATTAAAATCAGATGCAAAATACTTCTGAAAGTTACAAGGAAATGGATAAATCAATACAATAACTGATTACAATGTTGGCGGAGTTTAAGATTAACTTATAGTATTCAAATAAGAATGAGTAGAACAACCAGAAATATTAATGGAAGGCATAAAGATATGACAGTTAATGCATATATAATTAATTAATTATAATAGATTCACTGTCCATAGAACCTCATGAGAAGGAAAGTTTCAAGACTTAAAAGTTTAACATTTTACACTAATTTGAATTTTTGTAATAATAATTAGATAATTCATATTATTTCATAATAATAATTAGATAACTCAACATATGAAGTACTTTATCTATATCAATTGATTCAAATATTTACAGTTTCAAATCAATATACTGCAGTTATTATTTTCTTTTCTCTTAAATATTTCATTAAGACTACTGATAGTTCACGCAATTTACACTATTGTATTTTTATATTTATGAATGAATACAATTATTATCATAAAACTCATTTACAGAGTACAAAGATTGGCTGAGTAGAAATTTATTAAGTTCACTTTTGAATGCAACTGAGTGTTTCTTCATCCTTTAATGTTACGAAGAAGTTTGTTAAAAATTGATGTTTCAGTATATTTCACTCTCTTTTTGTAACTTATAAAGACGACTAATTTGTATGTAATTTTTTTCATTTATTGTATTAAATTCGTGAATATTCAAGTTTTTACTGAATTTATCATGATGTACTACCAATATCATCAATGAGTAAATGTATTGATCTGAGAGAGTAAGTATAGGCCCTACCTAATTTCTTGAATAGTTATCTGCATGAAGTCCTTGATTTAATTGATACATTATCCTAATTGTACGCTTTTTGGTTACAAATACTTGATCTTTACCTGTAGAGTTACTCCAAAATAATATTCCACAATAAAGAAAAATAAAGATTTGAAGAAACACATTAAGATGAAATTATATTATATTTAAATCAAATAGAGATAAGTGAACTAGACGGCGTGTATTTGACCAATGTTTATACTCAATAACGTCATGACTAATACGTGGGCCATAAATTACATGTTGGAACATATTGTATCTATGAATCACCTTTTAAGATAATGTATGTAGAATATGTTTTAGAAAAAAAAATAGGCCATATTCTATAGCAACCATCAATACTATTACGTAAATTATATCTGCTTAATACAATTCGTTGAAGAAATAAATGAAATTTTCTCTTTTCCGTAACAGAAAAATGTTAACCTTTGTCATGAGTTATTTCAAAGTAAGATCTTTTCATACCATGATGTCTTTTAAAATGTCAGCGGTGTGTATAATTCTTCACGGAATATGCCCAAAATCGGGCAAACTTTAAGTAAGTTATTATTGTTCCAATAATTACATATTACTTAATATTCTACTGTTTCAAGAACTTAAGATTTTAAAGAAAAATCGATAGTGTAATAATGATTGTATTAGTAATTCAAAGTTATATCTTTAAACTAAGTACACTCGTCGAGTACCTAATGACGTCTCTTACTGTATAAGATACGGGAGCGATGAAGTAACACTATCCAGAACTAAAGTTCTGGTCTTTTTTCCTTGCTCAGTGAGCCTTTTGACATCAACAATATTTAAAAATATATATATTTGACTGAAATTATTCAATTTAAATAATTAATGTATAAATATCAGAATATATATTCAGCTGATACTTAAAGAAATAGCTACATCAAACTGTTTCCATGTTTGTTTCTATCTGTACGTTATAAATATATCTATGAATCACCTTTACGATAATGTATCTAGAATATGTTTTAGAAAACACCAGTCTTCTAGAATTATTTTCTACAGATCCCCATGAGAAGCATAGCATTAGGGATGTAGAAAATAATATAAAGTTTTACATGGTATTGGAATACAACTACTTATGCTTTCTTCTAAACACCCGAAAAAATTATATTTCCCATGATATGAAGTAAAATCTGATACATATATGTGTGGCGTCTAAATTACTAGACGAACGCTGATAAGAGGGGAGAGCGTGCGTGATGATGACAAGGCGGGGCGTAGCGGGGGTACCAACCTTCCGCGGTCATGTGTTCGACTGTTTGCGTCATGAGTCCTTGTACGACCTGCACGTTTACTAGATCTTCGTAACGTCAGGTGAAAAGTGTTTCGCCGTTAAATGCATACGGTTTCGACTAACAGCTAGTTAGAAATGGAGGATATTAAGGACGAAGGAAACGTAAGTTATGACGCAGTACTGTTTTCAATATATGACAGTGTTGCATACAATTGTTATAACGCCTTTGAATTTGTTTGCAGGAATTGTACAGTCAAAACGGAGTCATTTTAAAACATTGTATCGCTCCAAACAAGGACGCAGATGTTCCGAATTTGGGGATCTTGAGCATAGTTGATTATGTAAGTTATGAAATTTCGTTAAATGTATGATTCACAAGTAATCATTTATTTTGTAAGCGTTAAAGACTAGACTTCAATTTTCGATCTGTATTATCAGAATTGCAAAATAATGTACAATTGACACACATTGTTTAAGGCAAACGAGAATTTCATCGAGTGGAAACCAATCGACGTATCTGTTGTGTCAGAAACACAAGATCATGAGTGGGCTATGGTCAACACAGTGGGGCAGAGAATCAGAACTCAGAGTGGTATGTTTGATATCTGTTTGACTTTGTACTAGCAAGAAACTAGTTTGGCTAAATGTTTCTACATATAGTAAATTATTGTCAATTAAAATGCCTGTGTTGTCATTTCAACCAAATTTAAAAAAGGTGTGCTGGTTGCCAAATATATAAACCTGCATTGAACAACATGCATGGGTAGTTTATTTTCTGGTGCAGGTAAATTATTCAGCATACTGAAAATGGCATGTTCCTGTGTAATTATTATTGGATTTTATGCTTTGTGTTAAATTTAATTGAATAAGAGTTGTAAGATGTGTGTGAAACAAGATTGGCAACCAAAAAAATTATCTACTGTGGTTTAATAAAATATACAAATAAATGAAGTAACATACAGTAAGCTAATAATTTATTACCACCATTAAAAATACAACAGGAACACATACATTTCAACTACCAAAATAGTGAATTCATAACAATTTAATTAAAACAAAAAATACAGAAAAGAACACAAAGACATTTTCTTCATGGTAGCTGACAGTCCTCTACCACAGTTGTTGACAATCATCTTAAATTTCTGATTAAATTTAACATTCAATTCTTAAAAATGAAAATTTATCATGTCTGTTTGAAATATAATAAGATAAAATGGTCAAATGACAGTCATAATAAAGTGATTACTTCTGCTAGTACACCCGAAGTCCATGCTTTAGCAAAAGTACCTATAGAACACTTCTCTAACAGTTTGTCATATACTATAGGGTCAGTTACATGCTATTTTATCTTATTTCAATGCAAACTTTGTCCTATTCTACACAATGAAGAACACAGATCTGTTTCAAATTCTTCGAGTTTTGTAAAAAAATGATTTTTTTCCAGAGTACTTATTTCTTTGGGTGTGGTTTCTTTACAATCCCAAATGATGATATACAAAACATTAAAAAATGTTGGGACCATCTTATATATTGTATTTTATTAACCTTTGACAATTTTTCATGAATTATTAATTTTATCCTTGGAGTTTAAATGATTCACTTATTTTTCATTTAGCTAATTTTTTTTATAAACAAATTTATGGTTTTCCGATGGAAAGTTCTCTGACCCGCTTCTTTGTAAAATAATTCTTATAATATTATATAAAATTTGGTCTGCATAATGCAATTTCTTTGTTACTTTAGTTTGTTAAATTAACTTTTGTTAGTCTCTACAACAGGACTGAAACTTGTAGCTTGATTAATTAAATTATCGTGTTAGAAGTCTGTTTTTGACACACTTATTTATTCAGATTAAACTATACAGATATAAAGAATTAACCTATCGAGCATTATTGACATCTTCTCCTTTATAAAGATAAAGGTACATAATTAAATAATTGTTGTTTATGGATCTTAACCTTTTATAAATTTTGTTCATTATGCAGTTTTTTAAAAATATATAATTTCTTCTAAAAAAAGTGGTTAATCTATTTAATAGTTTCCTTTTAACTTATTATTGCACACACTAAGTATTTTAAAGAAATTTTTTATCTGTTCTACATGAGAAATATATCTTTAGGATGAATAAAGTCTTCTTGTTATTATTGCTAAAAGATAATGGCTGTGAATGTCATTGAAACATCGCAAATACAATTGCTTTCTTGGTTAGAAGCCTGAGAAGACTATTCATTCTCTACACCGAGAAAGACTTCATTCTTTACACTTTCAGGTCTTAATAATTAATATATGACAAATTAGTTTGTATTCAGACTGATACTCTTTATTTGGATACTATATAAAAATTGGTGTATTTTGCAAGAAATGTTTCTAACTGAGATTTGTGACGTCTTGTAGTCAAACTTTTTTATTAGTTTAGGCAAACCTATTTTACGGTAAATGAATTTCTGCTCAAGATTAAGATGTTTATCCATTTTTATTTTTACAGGTAACTTTGATGGGCAGTATCAACAATACCAAAGTCGCTGTGTGCGAGTTCCGGTGGCTGACATCAGAAGCTTTCGTATCATAAGGAATAAGCAGCAGCTAACATTGACTAACAAGGATGGAATAATTCATTCAACATTTTATTTCCAGAATGCAAATGTTGACTGTTTTATGGATGCTTTGATGAGGAATGTTAAATTAGTGAGGTAATATATGTGCTGTTACACATACAATTTGTTACAAATTTGAAGTGATTTGCTTCTGACTCTTTTAAGTGAGTTGTTAAGTCAATATATTTGACAATTTTCTTGACTTGGTGTTGGTTTGATTTGTTTAACAGTAGAAAGAGTGTGGGATAATTTTTGATTTTTGTTAAGGCTTTAAAAATGGTTTGGTGTAACTGTGCAAGCTATAAGGTTGTTCGGAAAGTAATTTTAATTTTTTATAAAAATGAGACAATTTTCTTTTGAGAATAAATATTTTATTGAATTATATATTGTCCATTCAGGTTCAATACCTTTTGTCATATTTCTGGCAGTAGCATGATTCCACGCTCATAAAATTTTTGTTCTTTGCTGGCAAAAAACTGATCAAGGTGATTTTTGACCTCATTTGAAGTAAAGGTTTTACTGTCTAAATTTTTTGTAGAGACCAGAACAAATAATAAGAAGGTGCCAAATCTGGAGAATATTGTTGGTGTAGCAGTACATCCCATCCAAGCTGTAAAAGCTTCTGGCGTGTTACCAAACTTGTATGAGATCTTGTGTTATCTTGGTGGAATTTACACCTTTTCTATTGATCAATTCTGACCTTTTCTGTGTAAGTGAATTATTCAATTTGCCCAGCTGATGATGTACACTTCAGAATTGATAGTTCTGTTACCCAGTAGAAGCTGAAAAGAAACAATTCCTAAACAGATAGCTTTTTCTGGTGAATATCTGCTTTCGAAGTCCTTAGAGCTGGCTTATTTTTTTTTTACTCCATGATCTCTTGCCTTTAACAATGCTGTTTACAACCAGTTTCTTGTCCCCATTAATGATGCGCTTCAAAAATGGATCATTTTCTTGATGTTTGAGAAGCAAATCACAGGCGTCAATGTGACGGCACAATTTTATTTCTGTAAGAACATGAGGTACCCCATATGTTGAGCTTTGAGATTAAAGTTGCAATTCTAATGATCATGAATGGTCTCAGCGATCTCATGAGTTGTTATTTGTTGGTTTGCATCTAATGCCTTTATGGTGACTTCATCAGCTTCAACTGGCCTTCCAGAATGTAGTGCATCTTCAACATCAAAATTGCTAGATCGAAATTTTTCAAACCAGTTTTGGCACTGGTGTACTGTCAATACATTTTCTCCATACACATCTTATAATTTTTTTTCTTGCTTGAACAGCAGTTTTACCTTTTCGATGGTAGCAAAGTAAAATATGCAGAAAATGTTGCTTTTCACTTTACATATTTGAAAGGGTACCAAAAAAAACTACTGCATAGAATCAATTGAACTTTTTCACAAGCAAGCCTTGCTTATCGGCTGTCAAAATGTATAATGATTATGTGATTAAAGTGTGAATTGACTGTGACAAAACACAATCAAGTCCTCTGTTGGGGAAAAAACGAAATTACTTCCTGAATGACCCTTTATTTCTTGTTGACCTACTACACTCAGGGTTGTGTGGAATGGATCATTTTGCATGTTAAGCCATATTTGGAAAAAAAAATTCTTGGCGGTTGCTTTGTGAGAAGTAGGACTAAACTTGAAGTATAATGAAGAAGTCTGAAATTACTTACACCATGGACAGAGTGTGGACAGCTGTTGGTCAAAAATAGTTCAGAACTGGAACTCATTAGACAATAAGAGTCAACAAGGAAGGTAATTTGCAATAGTGGACTAGGATAATATGATTGAACTATCAGTGAACAAGTGCATTGAAAGTGTATTCAAGGGACATATGGGTTGAAATTGTGTGTGTTGGAACTCCAGCTGGCTGGTCAGCAAAACGTGCAATCATGAAGAATGATGAATTCCTTAAAAAAATTTGTTTATTACTACCTAGCCTGGTGATGTAAACTATCAATTTAAGGTAAGGCAAGTACTCTCTACCTCTCTTTTCTACCCAAATGACTTGACGTGAATTTGATGAATTCATCGTTGAGGCTGGCTCATTTGGGATGATTATATGTAATTCTCTGGTACCTGGTCCCATGTTTCAACCTGTGACAACAGCACAATCCTTCCAGATATTCTAAATTTAGCTGTGACCTGTGATCAATCATCTTGTGACTTATTGTCACTCTGCCTCACACAAATATTAGTCTCTCTTACATCTTTCTTTCTCTCAATGTTTCCCTCCCCTCATCTGACTTTTAAAATAGTAATTTTGCAAAATCTTGTTCATTGGTCACTCACATGGTGTATTGACTTTTCATTTTCTGTGTACATTATGAGGAGGCTGCTGGACCTGGGGCAGAAATATGTAATTATTATTAACTTCTAATGTGGAGAATTAAGTGGTAATACTTGAGAATGTCTGTATGTGACAAACTGTTAATATCCAAAAAACATTTGCATTAAGAAATTCTGAACTGATATTTTATACCAATGAGTTAATTGGATTCAAATTCTATAAAATTATTTTCTTTCAGGTCTAGAAAAGATAATAATTTGTACTTGACTGTGAGTGACCACGATGCACAGGCACTGGCTTTATCATTTGCAGAATTGAAATTAACACCCTATCAGTCACCCAATCCCATGTGGAAATTTGTGAAAAACCTTCAAGATCATCCTTATGAAACCACACTGGGAGCTTTCTCCAAACTGACTGATTTGTTGTGTAAGTTGATTTAGTTAGATAAATGTTATTATTAGATGTTTAATATGTTGTACTTTTACTAGATTGAAAATTAATTATCTATGTTTGTAATCTTAATATTTCTCAAAGATTTACTAATACACTATTTTAATATACAATTGAAATTAAATTTTAAACTATGTTTATGCATCGTGGTTTGTTGAAGGATTGTAAATATTTTTTTAATTTTAGCTTAAAAATGCTATTAATTAAGAATCACTTTAAATTGCATATGATTAATATCAAGGGGTCATTTGATCCATTTGTACTTCAGATAACTTGCTTTTACCATTAATTTACCACAAATTACACTAATTAAAAAAATTAATAATTGTATTAATTCAACTTACCTTCATCCTTTGTGATGTTGTTTCTTGTAATACGTGTATATATATATTTTGAAAAATGCAGTCATAATAAGTATGGCATATTTATTTTCATAGTGTACAGACCAAATGAACAAAGAGAAGATGTTGCAGAACTGCTTCACCAGAGTCTCACGGCAGATGACTATACATATGGCAGCATTGGTAGTGGAACCGATGAGTATGAACTCGTCGGAAATTCCTTTTCACAAAATCCAATTTTACCACCAAGATCACCTGTAATTAGAGGACGTCCTCTCTCTCCAGCACAGTGGTCAGAGTTCATTGAAATTGACCCAACTCTGCGAGATGTTGATTCAGTTAGATCAATTATATTTAGTGGGGTAATCTCTTTGTATTAAATCAATTTTAGCACTATTGAAATTTGGCTATCTTGGTTTCTCTTTTATGTGCTATTTTTAGCAAATGTGATTATTATAGTTCAGGATAAAATTATTATTTTAAGTTTTATTCCTTCTATGTTCAATATTTCATCAGCTATTAAATTTAACTCACATTAAATGTATTATGTGTATGTATATATACATTAATTAGAATATTTCAATTTTATTTTTATAATTGTAATGATATTTATTTTCATTTTAGCTTTTGAAACATTCTGTGTGCACTATTTTCTGGTAGAAAATCAATTGACAAATAGGTAGCCAATTTATTTGAGCGTAATCAATGTTTAATCTGTGTGTTATCTTTATTAAAAAATGCTTTAAGTTTAATGTTTTCCATCTCCTAAGTTCCTTGATAATTTGAAATTGTACTAGTGTTATGAGAATAGTACAACAATGTTTATGCCTTAAGGTAAAAATAACCAAAACACTTTATAAATAATTTTTTGTAATATTTGCAACTTATTCAGTTTCTAAATTCTTTTAGGGAGTAGATCCTTCCATTCGATTTGAAGTTTGGAAATTTCTATTGGGCTATTTTCCGTGGAGATCAACAGATGTAGAAAGAGAGAGAATAAGAAATCAAAGAACTGATGATTATCTTAGAATGAAACAGCAATGGAAAAGTATTTCTGCTGAACAAGAGCAGAGATTTGCTGATTATCGGGAGAGAAAAAGCCTTATAGGTTTGTATAGATTCAACTTTTCCTCAAAATATTTATTCACTTCTTTACAATAATGGTGTTATTTCTATAATCCCTCCCCCACGTTGATGGGTAATGATTCCTGATACATATTATCTTTCTAAATTTTCCACCCTTATTTTCTGTTGCATTTCAGAATGATTTTTACTGTTTCGTCTTTAAAAACATATTTCAAATCTCTTGTACAAACTATTTTCAGTATAAAACTAGGCAGTAAGTTCATGATAAAACATTTGCTCTTTGAGAAGTATTGAGCAGTTTTAGCACTTAATTACTGAAATATTGTGTAGGGATGTAGCTAAATACAGTACTAATAAGAAAATTGTTCATTAAAATTTTTTCTTCAGTTATAATGTGTCAAATTAATATATATTTTTATATTCAGAAAAAGATGTCAACCGAACAGATAGAACTATGCCTTACTTTGCTGGGGAGAACAACCCTAATTTAGAGAAATTATCAGATATTCTCATGACATATGTTATGTACAACTTTGATCTGGGATATGTGCAAGGAATGAGTGACCTGCTATCTCCTATACTGATCCTATTTAAAGATGAAGTGGATTCCTTCTGGTGTTTTGTTGGGTTCATGGACAAAGTGGTAGGTTTACTCAAAATTTCAACTTATAGGAAATATGGTCAGATAATACAAACTAAGGAGTATGAGTGTGCATGTTTTTCTTAACATTCCGAGCACCCTTGTGCTGCAATTATTCAATTAATATTTACTTACTTTTATTCTTATGACAAAGTCTTTACTGTTTGTATACTTGATAAAATCTAAATGGAAAGTTGCTACTATGCAAATAAACTTACACATGCAGACCGAAAATAAAATTCATATGACAAGAGAAAAATTAATACTTATTATGACCAGCAGCTAGTAACAATATTGAAAATTTATTGGAATGAGTAAGTTATTCAATTAATAAAATATAGTCAAATAGTTGTTTTTTCTAATACCAGCAGCCTGTACATTTTTTTTTGTTTCAGTGATTTTATTTTTCAATTTTTTATATTTTTCAAGTATATTCCTTATATTTGTAACAGGCAAATTTATTGTTCATTCAGCTATTATTACCGTACTCTGTAATTCCAGAATGACTGTTAATATATATGTCCTAATAACATGTTTGTTCTTTCAGTAGATTTTTTCCCCTAGATTTTCCCATTCCTTACATGTTTAAAAGTTGTTCATTTGATATTGAATGTTCATTTATGGCCAATAGGTACACACTTCTGTATTCAGACTCCTTATCACATGTTCGAATTTTGCAAAATGATATGCTATTATTGTACATAATTTAGAACTACCTTGAGAATCCTTATCAGTAGTGTAACCCATTATTTTATTGGTAACATAATTTTCATTCATAGATACTGAAATTGTTTTTTTTTTAAGTAGAAATTGTAGGTCTTAAACATATCAAACAAATTCAGGAAATTTTCAAATGACTCTCAGCCAGTAATATGAATAATTAAGAGATTTAAATTGTTTTCATTTTGATGCTACTAAGGATGATGTGACATTGCCAAATTACAGTAATTAATTAATATGAAAGATAGTGAGAGAGAGACCAGCTGAATTGACTTAAATTGAAAGTTGGCATGCTGCATAGTAACGTGCATATCAATTTTAAGTGTCTAAGCCCCTTCCTCAGAACAGGATTGCACCTATACATTTGATATTATATTTTGAATGTGAAGTAACTATTTGCCTCTAATTTCTATTTAGTTCAGCAACTTTGAAATGGATCAAGAGGGCATGAAACAGCAACTTCAGCACTTGCACAGTCTGTTAGCAGTGGCTGATCCACAATTGGCAACTTACTTGGACAACCATGACTCAGGAAATATGTTTTTCTGCTTTCGGTGGTTGCTTGTTCTTTTTAAAAGAGAGCTTTCATTGGATGATGTGATGCTTTTATGGGAGGTGAGAAATCAGTGTATTATGATGTGTAATTTCAGCACTTTATTACTACTTTAACCTTATTCATTGGGAAGAAAATAGAAACAATTGCTTTCTGATGCTAAACTTTCTTTGTTACTATAGAGTTTTTTTCAGTTTATATTATAAAAGAAATGTCTTGCTTTTTTCTTATTTCAAACTAAACAATTCTTCTAGATTGCTTTTGAGTGTATCTTTGACTGCAAAATTGTTAGGTATTAAGTTAATACAAATTATTTACATTACTATGGTCTCAGAAACGTAGGAGAATCAGCACACCAACCAGATGTCTCTTTAAATTAAGAATGTAGACTTTGTAGCTATAATTTTCAATGGATCACAGTAGGACAATTAAAAGCAGTATTCTATTTAAAGAGTGTGTTACATTTTACCAATAATGTGTGTTTCACCATGAGAAGTATGTCCATAAGATTTTCTGTAATTTTATTAACATACTGTAATACTAAATAATGCAGTTGGGCTTTAAGGAGAGTTTGTTGCCACACGGAGTCTAAGAAAATCTGCCACATAAGGGAACATTTTTTCTGTTCTTTGACAAATCATGATTTTTGTGTTTAGTTTAAATATAAATGTTGTTATTTTTAGGTATTATGGACACACTTGCCATGTCCAAATTTTCACCTGCTTGTCTGTGTTGCCATATTGGACAGTGAGAAGAAAACTCTAATGGGAAATAACTATGGATTCACAGAAATTCTGAAGGTATGAAACATTAGAATTGAAATTTATATATTCAGGCTGCCATGGCCATTTTACATGTAATATTTTAAATTTAAAAGACTTGGAAGGCTTTATTTCCTTACTTATGTTTAATGTGCATATTTTATATATCAGATCAGTATATTTGTGCAACGTTTTTGATAAAATAACAAACTCGCTCATCAACTACAAAATGTCTATGTTAAAGTATACTAATTAAATAAATAAACAGTTAAGTGATAAAATAAATTCCACACAACTTTTCTGTAATCATTGTCACTTTGTCAGGTGATTCAGAAATGCAAGAGCTGCAAGAAAACACTGCACAAACCAATTGTCTGTTATATAGTATATTTTCTATTATTAACTTATGAAGGATATAATTTATTAATATTTTAAACTGCTTTGTAGTAGTAAATTATATGCCAACTTTTTCTTGAAGAAATTTGTGTAAATATTTATTAGAAAAAACTTACTTTTAAGTTAGTTTTCCAACTTCTAAGATTTTTATGATACAGCATATGGCACAGTTGAATAAAACAAATCTTTTACACTGCATAATATTTTTCTATATCTGTATTCATTAAAACAGTTCATATTTTAAAATCGTATTTGCTCTTTGCAGCATATCAATGACCTGTCTCAAAATATTGACATAAAAGAAGCACTTGCGAAAGCTGAGAGTATTTATCATCAGTTAATGGCAACTGTGGAGATCCCTGACAATGTTAGGTGTATCATTGGGTTGGAACCTCTACACCCACATGAAAATGGAGCGGATACAGATGATAGTGATATTGACATAACAAAAGACCAACAGTGCAATGGACATTCTCTTGAGACAGTGACTTTAACTTCTAGTTTGGGAGAAGCTTCATATGAACGTGGGCTGGAGCTGAATTACATGTGAATACATCACCTCAATTGTATAATTATTTTATTGTTTTATGCATATCTGGTCTTGCTGTAAATAATTCTGCAAGAATGTTATGCTAAAGAATACATATATTTTACTACATCATTGTATATGTTGTCAACTTAAAATGTTTGTTTTTTTAAGACTTGAATACTAAAAATTTATATTGAAGTCTACAATTTATTTTGGTTCATAAGACACTATGAGAGTAGACACATAAGTACCCAACCTGATGTATAGATGGTGAGTTATTTGAATAAGAAAAATGGTCTAAAGTACCAACATTATAAAGCTCAAGTGCTTGTTTGAGAGCCATCAATAATGAAACCTCTAGTGAAATTGTAAATGGAAAAAATTGGTCACCATTCTGTGATACAATACTTCATTTGAAAGGTCTCAGTCCAATCAATATCAAAGTCGAGCTAAATTCTACTAGGGGATAATCGGCTTCTTTATTCACAACAATAAATATTGGGTTACAAAGTTTAAATGAGGGTGTGTGAGTTACAAATATAAACATCACAGGGTCTACAAAAATGAAGTTGATCACACCAAAACTGGTGACAAATCCACAGATTAGAATTGGAAGACTGTTGACTGAAAGAGCACAAGCTTAGCAGACAAGGTTGGCATTTGAAAAAGTTCTGTACTTTTCATATTGACTGAAAATTTGGATATAAGGAAACTGTGAATAACATGGGGTACCATATTTTTTTACAATGGAACAGGAACTGTGATTATGGATGTTTTGATTGAGTGTTTTACTATGTTTCATAGCAATAGTCAAGTTTTTGGTTGATTCATAATAGATGGAACTTAGGCCTTTCACTTCACACACACACAAAACAAACAATAGCAAGCAATATGTGAACTTATTGCAGAGTTCGAGTGGTGAAATCGAGGAAAAACTGCCACATTTGGCAAAATAGAAAATCGTGACAATGCACATCCATGAATACATTGGCCAAAATCAATGAGTCAAATTAGATAAATAAATAACCAAATAACAGACAAATAATAAATACTACACAACATTTGTGCAATCCTTGTTGATGTCATCAAGTGATTGAAAAAAATGCAATAGCTGTAGGAATGAGACACCATGCAAATCAGGCGATTTATTTTTTATAATTTTCTTTGTTACTATAACAACTCTAAAATTTTTACTTGATTGCACACATCATTACTTTTACTATATGGTTAAGGTATTTCTGACTAGTTCATAGATACCATTCCAAACCAAACACAACTACCATAAATAATCTACGAATTGAATAATTTACATTTTGGTATATTCTATTCTGTGGATCATTTTTTGAGTATATATTTC
The DNA here is from genome assembly GCA_037074705.1 of Zhengitettix transpicula. Classification (NCBI taxonomy): domain Eukaryota; kingdom Metazoa; phylum Arthropoda; class Insecta; order Orthoptera; family Tetrigidae; genus Zhengitettix; species Zhengitettix transpicula. The sequence goes on along the minus strand of CM073593.1, from coordinate 29,056,756 downwards.
AGATTAATACAGCCTAATTAAATAACAAAAAAGAATGCAGTGTAGCCATGTATACAATAATTTAAGCTATGAGGACCCTTTGATTTAGAATTTAATTTTTGTGTCTCTTACAGTACTCACAAAGTTTAGACTTAGCCTTGTTAGTATAACTTGTTTTCAACTTTATTTTTAACATTGTTACAAGTTAATATGTGCATTATACAACTATATCAGTTTACTTACTATAATTATATATTACTATAGCATTTTACTGTGACAAAATTTTGGATGTTTTCTCCTCGTCCAACATCAGCGGACAGATTCCATACTCATGTTATCTGTCTGCACATGAAATGGGGACCACTGACCACCTTCAGATAAGACATGAAATTATCTGACTTTTTTCATATTAAACTTTTTGAGCATTTCATATTACATGTTGCCAAAAGTTAAGTCTTTAAAAACTTTATCAACAGCTGCTCTTGAACATTTAACAAATGCACTTGTTTTGCTTCAACTATCTGAGCCCTAACAATTGTCCTATATCTTGAAGTTTATTCATATCTTAATAAACAAATTACTTCTACTGTCATGATAAACAAGTTGCTTCCCTTTACTAATTTGCCTTAAAACATCTGGTGGTCATAATTATCTGGTCAGTCAGTATGTTAAGAACAGATTCCATGAGACAATATCAAAATACATTTTTGGTTCACTTCACATAATTACAAATTCATAATTAAAGAGCTTATATAAAGGAAAGGAGATTAATGAATAAAATAATCCCTCAGATTTAGTGGCTGACCTATGACAAAAGTTTATTCTCCGGGCTTATAGTTACAGTAATATCAAGCATTTATTGTAAATTTGGTTTGATTAAGCCTGACAGTGTAACAAAACAGAGGTTCTGAAAAGATAATTTATCGTTAGATTTGGTCTATTACCCCTCCACAGCTTGTTATTTGGATAATAAAGTCTGCCTTGTGAAGAGACCTGTGCATACCTTTTTACATACCTACCTTTGATGTAAATTTTCCATTTAATTAAATTGTATACATTTTGGTGTATTCCTAAATACACCAAGAAAACTTAATTGAATTTGGTCAATGTGATTATGAAAGAACTGACATTTGAATACATAAACATTTATTTCTATATTTCAGAAAGTAATATTTAGAAACTGTTTTGAAAACAAAATAATTTACACACATCCCCGTAATATTGAAGCACGGAAAAATGTCTATTATGGACAACAATAAAAGTTTGTCTAACACACTATTCTCAGATACTATTGCTTCTGTAAACTGAAATTTAGGCAAAGTTCATAACTTTATCGTATATCATAATCAGATTGCTAAACAGTCATTCAACATTTATAAAAGTACAAATGTGATATAACCATATAATACATAAAATACCTCTCATATTAAGCATAACACAAAATTACATAAGTTTTTATTAAATCTTTATAGATTAACGTAACTTCCACATTTAACCTTCCTTTTAACTTCACTCATTTATCACAGATACAATTAAAATATATGTTACACAGTAAAGTTTGTCAAAATTGGCACTACTGCTGCAAATCAATAAGTAAGAATATTAAACAGTCTTTCGAATGAAATAAAAATACACCTTGTTCATTTTTTGACAGGGAGCACTTCATAATGTGTGGTCTTGATCAAGATATCTGGGAAAATTATTCAAACTTTCACATCCCTCTTTACTGGTTTTTGGGGTTCTTCTCACTACCACGTAACGAGGGAAAAGGAATTCTTCAGTGTGCCCACAAAGGTCAGGTTTGATTGAGGTTACCGTTTCTTGCACTGTTTCACCTTTTGCGCTTAATATTTGGCATTTACATACACACACACTATTTCAGCAAATAATTGTCACATTACTGTACGTCAACACCACATTCCTGGAAGCAGCAAGTCAAAAGTTAGTTTGATTGGGGTCTAGTGGAAACAAAACTAATAAATTTACCATGTCCCTCAAGGTACACCATTATCTGCCCAACGTACAACTAATATCTCAAATGATAAGTCACAATTTAACTGAAATATATAGGCGTAACAAATTTTTATACATTAAATTCAAAGAATCGTAGCCCTAAAGTCCAACAGTTATGATCTTTGGTTCGGATCTATCCTCGATGCTTTGTCGAGGTGAAATGTTAGTTTCAGAAAAGTATAACAGTTTTATTTAAATGACTACTGTAGTTTTATAATCGTTTCTTAATATTTGAACTAGTGATAAAGGCATGATAAGCCCACTTGAAGTTTCTCAATTTCAAGGAAAAACACTGTTATGTAAATCAAATAGTCTTCGAATAAGTATTTTAAGTTGGGGGTCGGCCCTACAGTTCCGTTCCTTGATCTTGACTCTGCATGGGCACGAGTGTCTGCAAGGAGAAGTATCTGCTGCGGTCGCCAGCATCAACACTGGTGATATGCTGGAAGCAACACGGTTGCGAGATATTTGATTTAGCCGGGAGAGGGGGAGGTTTTGGGGTTCCCTGACTCTTCCTGCGGGGTTTGCTTCCGCCACGACGAGGCACTGACAGGCTGATGTTTTCTGGCGAAGCAGTCAGCAATTCCACCCGGGCGTGCATCTCTGCCGCGGCTTCTTCGGAATCAAAGCTGAGACCCACCAGCGTTGTGTGGTCGGAAGAGAGGTGCATTGTGTGGAAAGCGCGTCCGGCCACTCTGTAGCTCGTGAGGTTGTCGATGGTGTCTCTCCAGAGGGTGAAGCATGTCCCCCTCTCCGCCAGCACGATCTGTATGCGGCGCTTGCTGCGAGAACGAGTCTCTCCGCTGTCCAGGATCAGCACCGGGATTCCGGTGTGAGTCAGTTCCCAGTTGCCTTCGTGGGCTGTCGACCCAGTGTACAGATTCGCCAAGGAACTGCACACGTATACCTGGAAAAGAAAAATACACAAACATGTAAAAGATATAGAAGGAACCCTTTTTTTTAAAAAAAAATGAGATACTATAATTGCGACGTTGCCACACTCTTGTCAGGCACACTTCTATTATAAAACAAAGTTACGTGTGTAAACAATTGAGAAATTAACTGTCGAGGTAAATAAAAATATTTTTCCGATAGTCATCTGTAGCCCGTAATCTAATATTTAAATTATTAGTATATTTAAACACTTTTTCTCTGGCATTTTTATGTAAAACTATCCTTAAGTGAATTGCATCCATTGTAGTCTGTAACCACTAACACCGAAACTCCACAAAAACTGCATTAATTCGCTACAGACAGAATAAATACTCCATTGGAGGACGAGTTGTTTCTAAGCATCCCATCAGCGAGCTGTCTGACTATAATATGCCTGGTTTATGCTGTTTTCATCAGTGCCGACCTCTGTACAACAGTAAGTACTACGTCCAAAGTTCTAATTTGTTAATTTATATACTGTGTTTCTGTATTATTTCCTGTCAGCATCGTGCTGAGTTCTACCTCTCCCGAAGTATGAATTTTTACTTTGCGAAAAAATCTACTTCTCCCTTTTACAGACACTGAGACAACCATCTCTTGGATACGCAAAATTCAGTAGGTTCTTACTGTTCGGATTTACATCTCTAGTACTTCTTCTGTTTACAATAGAATCAGTGAAAATATTTTAGAAATTGATTGCAAACTATGTCAAATCGAATTTCCAAAGGGACTTCTCTGAGGGTTTTTTTTTGGTATAATATGCCAACCGCAGTTTTGTAGGTTACCTGAGTCTTGAGGCTGCGGAAGAAAGCCTCGACCTGCAGGCGTTCGTGCTCGGAGATGGCGCCGTCGTCAGTGGCGGCGCTGGACTCGCTGCTGGTGGCCTCACTGCCGGCCACGGAGTCCTTGCGCTGCCTGGCCACCAGGCCCTGGTACGAGTCGTACCGGTGTGTCAGCTGCCGCAGTCCCCGCACCTCCTCGGACTCGCACACCACAGCCTTCACCGGCTTCTCCAGCTGCGGACACGACGCGTACTGGGGATCGCCTACGACGGTCTTCATCCTGCGGAGATGACGGAAAATTTCAACACGCGCTGCTTTTACAAGTATAATTTTTTCTCGGGATTGGAAGGAAACAGATTAAATCCAGAAAAAAATTCGCGCGAATTCTGAAAAAAAAGAAAAGATAAAGGTTTCGTGGTCACCCCGAGCGTTAGAAGACTAACTTCAAAGAAATTTGTAGTTTGAAATGAAAAAATTTAATATTTGTAAATGAATTTTGAGTTGAAAATATTAAATGATTATGTAAGTTTGTAGTCGTTTAATAAATAAATTCCAATAAGTTAAATTTTAAGGATATTTCTTATCTAAACACAATTTTTATTCAGTGACTTCGACCAAATCCCAAAATATCGCAACGAGCTTAGGACAGCTAAAATATGTCGATTTTTTTTAGTTAAAGGTCATCCACTTTAATAGCATAGAAAGGGAAATAACGGGTTTGTGGAAGGCAGAGCAAAGTAGCCAAGGGCTCCAAAAGTTATAGATTTGAGTTTATGGTTTTTAATGATTATACAGCGACAGAGATTAATATAAGTAAGGCATGTTTCGGTCTACTCGCCGATGACGTGGCGTCTTTCCCAATATATCAACTTACCCTACCACGACATAAGATGTTTCCCTTCAAAATCGTATAGCTACTAGAAGCGTTTACAATACTTAATATGGCGTCGTTTATTTACAATGATAATTATTCGTTTTCTCCCTTTTCCTATCTAAATTTTGTTATTGATGTAAAAGACGTTCGTCCAAAGAAGGTCGAACGTCGTGCGAGAGCTACGAAGCATACAGACTTAAGAAAGAGCGATACGGTGTTCAAGTTAAACTCTTTATAGTGGTTATACTTAGGTGGGCGTAACGAGTTTAGGTGCCTGACCATCAGGCGTCTTAATGTAATATGTCTTGCACAAAACTCTTGGTCCATTTAAAATATTCTGTACGGCAATTACATATCATTTATTTAATGAATTAATCATATCTATTTATTAATAACAGAAAATCTGTAACTCTTCCATCTCAAGGAAATAATTTATTTCTCAACTACTACACGAAGTTTTACTTGTCTTCTCTACATCGCCCCAGAGATTAGATCGAATGTTATTCTATTTACGTGAATGAATGACACTGTCGAATAGGTTACAAATTTGTACATTGATCGAATTTCGGCGACTACCGAACCACCAACTAAAAGTGACTTCTAATTTTTTTACGACGAGGAAAAGAGGCAGGTTTCTTGGTACCATCGATGAGCTTGACGCCGAAGTGAGTCAGCTAATGACGGAATTGTGCATTGCGAAATTAACCGGCGAGCATTGGCAGATGTGCTCATCGCCGTGTCGTGATGGAGACTTGCAGAATCTACGGACGGACCCATTACATCCGATGAGTTGTGCATTTAACACTCAATTTATTTTTGTTGAGCCTGCTCTCAATTTAGTCCAATATCTACCAATGCAAATATCACTAATGCCAGAGGCAGGATTATTCAGACGGAACGGAAACCAAAATGAGGACTTTTGACGATCGGAATTTGTCCTAGGTCAACCGAAGCAGTTTTGGTTCCTGCGTTACATGATACGTTTGTCTTTTATAGTATGGTGATATTATTTATAAAGTGCTCTGCCAGCTGGCAAGTCCTTGGACTTTGTCTGTAAATGTTCTTCTCCGCCTAAGTTTCTTCGTTCTTTCTCCCTTCAAGTCGCCTAACGTTAACGCCATGAAAGATGACGGCACAGTTTAGTGTATTTCTTCTCAGGTGCTACCCCTTTCCCGTGCGCAGGCAATCAGTTTCAGTAAGCACTTCTTTAGATCGTTGCCGTGTGCGTGTTTATTCCGCTTGCATGGTGGAAAGGTCGGCCTTGCCTCCTCTCCCTCAATCTGCTCCACCCGCCTTCGTTCCTGGCGCTCACTATAGAAGTGGCACTCCACGAGTTCTTCGATAATTCCATGCAGTAGAGTGTCCCCTTAGGAAGTGTCCGATCCAGTTTTAAAAAATCTGTGGTCAAGATAGATCTCTTCTGCTTTATTCTTCTTAGGACACAGCCTATTGATTACTTATTTTATCCGCCAGCTGAATTCCGTAAAATATTTTTTATAGTCAGAATAGCAAGGAAGTTGTAGCAGAAGAGAGTTTCAGGTTTTCCAGAGCGTGGATGAAGTGCGGGAGAGAATTTGCATTTAAACGCTTCCACAGCCTCTTTACATAAATTCACAACAGTTTAAGAACCATTAAGAAACGCGGATTGTCGACTGGATTACTCCAAGAGACGAGTTCGTATTTAGAAGTCCGGGAAGAAGCTATAATCGAACGAGATAAAAAAAGAATTACTTAACAGAAAGCTCAACATTTTGCAACATAAAAGCAATAAACAATTAATTTTTTTAAATGTTTATACAAACATAAAACCTTGGTTAAAAATAATACGCTATTATAGTACAGTCGATGAAATAAACCGACAAAAATAGTTGGAGCACAGAAGAAATAAATACCAGGCGAAACAACGTTTAATGAATCTTATCTAACACGAGAATGTGTCAAAATAGTCTGCATTTCGTTCACAGATGAAATTTACGATTATTTCTCTGTTCTCCGTTTAACAAGCAATATTTGCTAATCCTCTAAGTGCTCGGTTTCCTGTTACCAATATTACAGCATAATTCAATACTGTTAGTGCGATTAATCCCATACCAGCAGTAATTGAAAAGATAATGAAGACAATAAATTGAAGTAGTTGTTCTGAGAAACAAGATAATAAAGCTGAACGCACGTGGATGCTTTCTTTGTTGAGATGGTAATTCCAACGTGAACTGGGCTGTAAAAGCATCCAACCTCCAAATGGCTGACGTTAAGGGGACGCAGGAATTTTATGTCGGCGAGTGAAAAGGACAACAATGGTCCCATGTTTCTTTGCTTACCAAATAATTAATTAAATGAAGGCTTCAAGTAATTTAATATTTCTTATCTTAGTTAGCGAAGAGTCACTGTTTTTAAGCATTAGAACGAAAAGCCGATAGTTTCGTTGGGATATTTATGAGAAAATTACCAAGCTGGACAAAAAAGTTGGAAATTGAAAAGATCTAGCAAAGGTAATGTTGAAGAATGTGTTCTAAACAAAGCATATGGAACATGTTTTTTCAAAGCCGATTAAATTTTCGATAATTTGCCGTCTATTACTTACGTGTACTACCAACCATCCACTGCATCAAATTTATTCGTGCCACTAAACGTAGTTCCTAAGATACAGAATTTTTCTCCACTAACTTGTCTCGTTTTATGTATAAAAAAATTATAATTCCTATTATATCAAACAAGTACTTCAAGCTTAAACTCTGTGTGCATGTCTTCAGTAAAAACAACAACAATTTATTCAGTGCGTCATTGGCCTTTTAAATATTTTTGCATAAGTTCTGAACATAACACAGTGCCAGTTACAAATTTATTTTAGGAGAAAGCAAGAGCCTTACGTATTTTTAGAAAACCTGGATACAGATTCGAAAATATTCTTATTTTCGTTCAAATTACCTTCGAAAGAAAAACATTACATGACTGTTTCCCGTGAAACTTAATCATTTAGTAAATAAACAAAACAGACAATATGTCAGGAAAAAAGTGTATTAATTAATTGAAACAAAAATTCTTTATAATGCTACGGTTCGTCCACAATTTTGGGAATTTCTCAGGTAATACACAGTTTGTCATGTATATGTCACAAAAGTCATAGGACGTAGCCTATGACGCTCAATTTATATTTGTTCTTCTAATTTAGCATCTATACATATTTATTATTTGTCAGATTAACAATCGTTTGGTATCCACACACAATCTCGTAAAACAATCTGGGGGGGGGGGGGGGGCAAATTGTAAACCTGCACTGCCTTTGCCGATGAAATTTAATAAGGAATTAAATTTCGGTCTTTGCAACCTTTGCAAATACAGACCTTTTTTTCTTCTCCTCATGTTTATATCACAGTTTTATATTTTTCGCGCAACTGATTTTTAGTTGTCACCAACAGCGCAGTGAACCAATTATATAATTATAAAAGTAAAAACTCAAAAAAAAATCATTTACACGCTTTTATCAATCGTATATTGCCGTTTGCTGGCTTTATCTGCAGATAACCTTTCCGGCAGAAACAATAAACCTTCAGTCGTCGTTTAAAACAATAAAATTTAATAAAAAGCGAAATGAAACCAGTTCTGATAGTTAGCAAAATAAACTGCGTTGCGTTACCCTTTTCGCCAAATAATCAAAACTCTCCCTTCATCCCCGTATAAAATACTGTAGTATTTCACTTTCCCAAGTTATATTTTTTCAATGTGAATTTGCATAATCTCAACTGTATTCATCTTCCCAAACACTCTAGATCGGATTGACGAAATTCTGAAAAGCCTCGTGACGTTAATCTTGACACGACACTGGCTCTATTGCCAAATATCGAGGGCGGACAAATCACAACGTGATAGTGCAACAACTGTGAAAGAACTAATGACTTATCCAGAAATTTCATGTGAACTCACAGTCTAATTCAGACTGCATCCCGAAAGTTGGTCATACTGTCTTTTCACCGGCTGATGGAAGACTGAGATATCCATAGTCAAGATACTTTTACGTAACTCATTGTCCCTACAAGCTGAGATAAATATTTTAATGCCAAAACATGTTATTTAAGTAAAGCAGAAACAAAATTTTTGTCGGGTGCGAGATCACTCAAGATTCTATGACCGCCAAATCACCCATTTTTAGTTTTACGTTCGTTATGAATAACCGAGTGCATTTATTCAAATATTTAATTTTTCCTAATTATTGTAAAATGTGCTGCTTAAGCTGTTAATTTAACTTGGTTAAGGTATGATCAGGTTTAATTAATGTTACATAGCCATAAGTCAGAAATTTATTATATAATCTATATAATAAAAAAGGATGTATATTTGTATGTATGTATGTATGTATTTACGTTAATTTCTATACAAATTTAAAAGCGTGGATAGATTGCAACAAAAATTGGTACACACATTCTTCAAAACACGAGAAACGGTACTGTGAGGGTGAGAAACGCCTAGCATACATGTGGAAAGAATTATAATTAAAAACCGTGATCATTAAATATTAAATTACTGCGCGCCAAGAGACAATGACGTCACGCGAGAGAAAGACGTTACTACGCAACGAACAAAGAAAATATCTCCTTTATTAGGAATGAAATAAAGCAGAAATATTTTTTTAAAATAAAAAGTATAATTTTATACAGCAATATTCCATCGAATGATAATAAAGAAGAATACGAATTACTTTACCATCCTTTGGGGGAAAATGTAAGTTAATTTTCGCACTGTATTAGTTCTGAGTCTAGCTAACAATTTCATCAATGTAATATTTCGTAATGTATGAAGACTGAGAGACGATTATATCCTGAAATACTCGCGGAATATATTTAAGTATTCAATTAAATACTTTTCGAGTTTATATAAATAAGTACACGAGCAACGCCGGGCACCCAGCTAGTTTTATATAAAATACTAAATGTTTCTTTCGTATTAAAGATCTTTAAAAGGCCCGGTCGCATTACATAATTGTATGACTCTCGTCAGCATATCAAGGCGTTCAGAATATATTTTCCCCAACCAATACTGACGCTGTACATTGTATGTTACAGATGAAAAATTCGTTTCAATCGCTGCATTTCTGTGATTATGGAATCGAACGACGATTTTGCGAGCAGCTTGTATCCACTCGGGCTTCTTGTGTCAATGTTGAAACACGAGAAGCCCCAGTATTTGACGTTCTCCTTTCTCGCGGTTTCTGCAACTCGCCTGTTGAAATCGCTTCGTGGTCATAATAATCGCTCCAATTACCACAACATGGTGCTACTGTCGAAGGCTTCTCACACGGAGACGAACATCTGCGGTTTGAGCGATTCATCCTCAAAGTTATTCAGCGGAAAATTAAAGTGTCCGTGCCCCCTTTTATAAGACCGTATTTCCTTACCTGATGCGTTATATTCATTACTGTTACATAAAACAAAATCTGTTGTACATAATTTGACTGTTAACTACACAACTCTGTGCACTATTGCAGGATAAAATTCTCAGGGAAGAACGCAACAAAGAAGAATCTCAATTAGTGCAACACGCAAAAAAAAACCCTTTTAATATTGATATTCCAAGTAAGATAAAGTGTATGTACGTAGCGCAGTAGGTCTATTGAATGTAATCCAGAGAAACTGTGTAGTTGGCTTTCTTGGTGCCTGTTCAGGTGAATGTCATCGGAGAGATTGTGAAAACTGTTATAAATGTCAAGGCATTAGCTCCGCAAGGGCACTCAACGCACCACGTTACATGCTTTCAATTTTTACAATTTTCGTCAGTTACGAAAGTGCTGTTAATTTTAATATTCTTACGATATTTTAAAATTCTGTATACGTCCGAAAAAAATTCACAGTCATAAGGTTTTTGACTCTAGGTTAATAATTTGTATTTAAAGGAAATAGCGAAATATGGCGATTGAAGCTTAGCGTCGCCATTGAGGACAGGAGGAAGTTCTTCAAATTTTCGAAGGCGTTAGCCCCCTTCATCTCGACAGAGAATGGGATGTACCCTTCTTTTCTTCCTCCTGATGAAGGAGGCTAACCGCCTTCGAAAATTTGAGGAACTTCCTCCTCTCTGAATGGCGACGCTCAGTTTCAGTCAACACCTTTATCTTTTTCCTTTCAACGCAAATTGTTTTTCATTATTTTGACAATGCCACTGTGACTCAGCCACGAGTTTTCGTTTCTCGTTTCCAAGAATTATATTGTATAACTTATTTTAAAATTAGTGTTTATAAATGCTTTTTATCCCGTAAAAATAGTTCTCATGATTCTATAAATTGCAAAACAAACCAATATGAGGCTCACAGTACTACACATTTGTTGTATGAAAACTTCAAACATTTTTTAAAAGAGTTGTTTTTTAAAGGTCCATATGTAAAATAAACCAAACGAGAAACTAATAGTGCTTCTAGCACTTAAAAAAGCGTCATTTCAATTTTTGTAGCAGTGTAGCACCGATCCTTCTTTTATATGCAGGTCTTTCTCGAAAGTTCTCGTCATATCGGGCGGCACCAAAACGTTTCGTATTTTCAAATTTAATATTAAAAATGACAGCCTATTAGCCAGAAAAAAATATGATTCTATTAAAAATATAATATGTATCAGACAAAACGTTTCGTCCCTGATTGGGATATCTTCAGGTGTATAGTTGAAATTCAATTATAATTTATATTATAATAAATTATTACTCGGGTGATTGAATTGTTACTATACACCTGAATAGGTCCCAATCAATATGGTCAATATTATTAAAATTATAATAGAATTGAATGTATACACCTGAAGAGGTCCCAATCAGGAAAGAAACGTTGTGTTTATTTTAAATTGCAAAATATTCGTCTGTTTTGAAAATTAATAATAAGATAAAATATCCAAATACAGGCATAAGAAGTGATATAAACGTTTCTGTAAACCTTGTTCCTTTCTTCAGGTGATAAGAAAACTAAAAACAAAAGAACCTAGAGCGACACAACTTCACAAGTTCAGTTGACAATCTCAAGAGCCACATGGAGAAGTGTCGTAAAAATCTTTTGAGATTGTCAACTGAACTTGTGCAGTTGTGTCGCTCTAGGCTCTTGTGTTTTTAATTTATTAGCACTTGAAGAAAGGAACAAGTTTTACAGAAATGTTTATATCGCTTCTTTTGTCGGTATTTCGCTATTTTATTTTGTTATATTTTAAATAGAATATTAATTTTTTATATTTTTTTAATATTAATTTAAAAATGAAGTCAGTTTATTATAATTGTTAATCTCGTATTTTCCAGTGTGGATTGCACCTCAACTATGAAAGGAACATTGCGACTTACTCTCGTTATAATACAACAAATAAATGATTTTACTGTGGTTGTGGTGAGGAGGTACAACTATAACTCCTCGGATAACAACAGATTCGGTTAACGCCTATGATTCTGGAACGGAATACCGTTGCTAACCAAGTTACCGCGATATTTAGGTGTCTTGTTTATAGTTTGTTCTTTCATCTCTCATGCCAACATGTTGACTGCTGTACTGTCTTAGTGCTGAGATATAACAGGCTGGTGAAATTACGGCACTTCTCCATGTGAACTCCGCTCTGGTTTATCTGTGCTCGTGGGAGCAGGTAAGTGGGTAACCCTGGTAATTAGGACCCAAGCCGCCGCCATGGGAAGTTCTCGCACGTCTCGTCTTCCGGTGCTCAAAACGTCCTCACCTGCTGCGCATGCACAATACTTTCCATGACGTCATAGATACATTCCACGCGGAGTACAACCCGAGGAAACGGATTGGGACAAGCTCAGTGGAAGAGAGGATTTCATAACGCGGAAACAATGTTTCTAGCACTTTCAGAACAAGGTAGTCAACGGAAGTCACGAGTCGTCATGAAATAATTTGCTCATGATAAATAAAACTTGATGGCTGAGTCTCATCTAATATTCTATTTTTAAGACTGTACGGGGCACAGTACGAAATACGACACAAGATCTCATGATTGTTTGACACTTCTCCTCCCAATTTATTTTGGTGATAATTCCAATTCAGGCTATTCAAATAAAACATTGAGGTATATGTAAGACACTTCCACAGAATGATCGCTAAATCGTTGAAGTAATAGAATCCGACGACCGTGACATTCATTCCCCATTGACAGCAAAAACGCGAGAAAAAGCAGCACATTAAAAACCGACATGTGACCGTCTGTGTTTAAACTGCAGCTGACCAACCTTGAACACTTTACAAAATGTTACTGATTAAGCACGTATTCCCTCTAGAAGGAACTAACAGAACATTTTCATTAAATACACGCATGCTACATATATTATGAAATTGGTTAGACTGGAACACGTACATGAGAGCTGATATTCGACGATCTATAGTTTGAAATTGAATGAATAAATTATTACCGTTTAAATTGCTCTATCAAGAAAGTTAAATATAAATTTAAATTAATATGGAAGTAGTCTTTAATATTTAAAGCGCAAAAAATTACTTGTACAGATGTTCCAAATGAAACATCAATTTTCATCCAATTTAACGTCGGAATTTTGCAATTAATTTTGGTTTTAAAAATTAAACATTTATTATCCAGATTGACGCCTTTCTTATACATTCCCTAAAATAAATAATATTTACCGTGATTATTTTTTTTTTCGCCCAGTCTCTCATATGCACTTACATTTCAAACAGATTTATCATTGGTATGCGTATGAGGAGCTTATGGTATTTTATATTTATTTTCTCAATATTCTGCAAGTATTAGGCAATAGAAATTCGAATACATATTTGGAGGCTGCTAAAATTGCATAATAAAATTCTAACCCATATAAGTTGCAACTGATGTGTACGCCAAATATGTATTTATTGACTTTAAAATCCGATTATATATATGAAGTGAAATTATAAAACGTCTGTGTTAAAAGTATACTAATTTGATTAATATTTCGCCAATTAACGGTAAAATTAAGTGCTAAATTAAATACCACTGCAATGCTTGTTGCTTTCGCCAGGTGATTAAGAAACACAATAACGACACACCGCACAAACCAGGTGACGAACTCAAAAGTTTTATTTAATTTTTGCTTTCCGTTTGATTTCGTGCGGTGTGTCGTTCATGCGGCTCGTGAGTTTTTCAATCACCAGACGGAAGCAACAAGGGTTGCAGAAACGTTGTGTGGTATTTATAGTACAATATTTTTTCTGTCATTTGGCTATTTATTTATCTAATTAAGATATCAATTGATGTAAATTTATGAACAACTTGAGCTCTCCTGTTCTAAATTTTTTACTAATTTTGCTATTTCAGCACTTTCCGTCTTTGAATTCTTTATTATTTTTAAATGTGAATATTGTTTTCTTTTCAGGTTAAATCATAACACTAGCCATATATAAATACAAATGTAACATTGAGAAAGCAACCTTGATTGTTACTAGACATTCTCGTAAATTACAAATCGGAATTAGCGCTGCGGCGAAATGCGCTACTGTTTTGTTACATGCGAGTCTAGTGTAGATAATCGTAAAGGTTACGTTGAAGGGCCCTCGTGAGCACAGTCCGTGACAGAAAGCCGTTACGCATTCCTCCATTATTGCTTCCGTCCAGCAGCAATCTCGGCAAGAATGCTCTTTGTTGTTACAATAAGAGTGATGGTATAAATCACTACGTATTTCTCCTCAAACTGACAATTACTCGTCTTCCTCTGCTAGTGCTACTATTTTGTAATAATTAGCACAATGAAAACTGGTGAAAGTTATCGTGAAGATGAAAAAGGACTTGGCCCCGAAATGGGATATTTCCAAAATTTGGACTCGCGCAGGTTTGGAAAATGGAATCGTAAACGGATCGGTAAGTAGTTGCTTTTCTTTCAACTATTTTTTTAAACACATGCAAAACCATCGAATTTTAACAATATTTCTAAATAACAATATTGAATCTCATTAAACTGCTTACAATTGATACGAAACATGTAAATGATTCATATTTAAATTAAATGGGCTCCAATACTCAACTGTACAATACTCAAACCATGGTCACATTATTTCCTGATAATTTCTTCAAAGTAATTTCAGTTCTTTTAGATAGAATATTTAAGCTATCAGTTCAATAACTATGAAATTTAAAGTAAAAGTAAATGAAACTTGAGGTATTACTGGTGAATTGTCGGAATATATTAGAAATTTTGGGTGTATATGCGCTCTAAAGACAAAATTAGTTTATAACCGTTACAAGTGGCATTTATGCGTGTGGTGTAACACCATAACAAAGTAACTAGATTTTTGCGGGTATTATTTCGTCTGAATTGAGTCCTTTCATGCCAAAGAACAAACCACATCTACCATTATCCGATCAACGTATTCTGACGTCTGTCTTTCATATTGTCGTTCTCAAATGAAGCAATATTCAATATGGTGTGCCACAGGGCACTATTCTTGGGCCATTGTAGGCGGTCGACATATACCATATACAATGACAGTCACTTCTGAAATCGATAAAGCTATACTAGGTACTTTTTATGATCCAGACAGTCCGTTGAGATGTTTTCAGACACGTCCTTTGTATTATGTCCCAAATGTTTCACTTTTTTCTAAAATATTTAATTTTGAAATTTTCTTTCGACATATTCTTCTGAACAAAAACATATAAATTTTTAACATAATTTTTCTACAAAAATAGCATATTAAAATATATTGGACAACATTAATTCTTATTATTATAATAATCAATGTAATTTTAGATTTGTACATAAAGAACAATATTTGTTCTTTCGCAAATATAATTTAAATCTTGATAGCACCGGTGACCGGTAGGTTACGTGCCACTTTGTGGAAGTCCAGTAAGACAAAATGACTACCCACTTACGGTGCAGATGCAACATCAGTCTTCTACCGATTTTACGTTAGATCATTGTCATTTCTACAAATTAATTTATATGATAAAATTAAAAACTCTAGCTCATTATTATAGTGAGAATTAATGTCGAATATTTTTATACATTAGAATATTTCGTTTAATATATTGTGTTGAAAATTTATGTTTTTGTACAGTTGAATATGGTGACATTCCCGAAAGCTCCAAGAATTTTTTCCAAATTATATTGTTTAGGAAGTTGTGAAACAGATTTAGTTTTACAAATGGTGACTGATAAATACACTGGGGATATAATACAAACACAATAAAAATTTATAATTCAAAACAAATGTATAATTAAGGGGAAAAAATGGATGGAAAGCTTTCATGAAATTTGTATTAAAGAATCAGTATGGAAAAATTTGGACCGGATCGACAAGGTACACGGGCGCATTAAAAATAATAAATATATATTTCTTGATGTAAAGTAACAAATATGTCCATGTAACATTTAAAATTGAGAAAAACAGTTGTTTCCTTGGTGCTCTACACGGCTGCCAAATTCTGTAACCAGAAGACAATAGACATGGATATGACTCAACTGGAAAAAATACTTTTACCAGAAGAAAAGAACTTTATACTAAAATTTAGAAATATGTACTACTGGAAGCTAGAAATAAACTTGAACTAACGTTAACAAAGAGATTCATGTAAGAGGAGGAATATAAGAACGTTGGGCGAAGTTTTGTGGGGGACTGCAAAAATCTCAACCATTGAAATATGACAGGGATTCCTAAACAAAATATGGCGTTTGTCAGTGAACGTATCTTGGTACATTACAAATTCGTTTCTCCATTACGACCTAAGTGAATTGATAGTGCACGAAAAAAAACCAAAGCGTGCATTGAACGCCATAGACATCTTGAAAATCATCTGACAGTGAATGAAATAAAATTAAGTAGAAGACTAAAACAATTTAAATCGGTGTATTAGAAAACAGATGCTTATAATTTTGTAAAAAAAATTATTTGACAATTTAATACAGGTATCATCGTAAACATGAATATAGACTATGTCAAAAACAGAACCATGATCTTTTGATCACCAATTCTGGGTTCGTTACTTGTCTTCCTTCAGGATGCTCTATTCTCAAAAAAACTACTGTTTGAATCTCCAACGTGTTATATCATTCCGTTCTTAACTGAAGGTATACATAGTCTTTGATCTACTGTTGGCATTGTTTACGGTGACAGACGCTAAGTGAGTGAGTGGGTCGTTCAGTGTTGGTCTTATTTCCTTGATCGTGACAACAGAACAAAAGGGAGAGTATGGTTGTCAGGTGGGTCGTGCATCCGCGGCAACCCTAGAGATTAGAGACATCCTTACACCCGCATCTTCCCTCAGGCACGTATCCCTCTTCCCACAGGAGAAGGCAGGTAGGAGGCGTGTGGAATGCGTCTCTGCTATTCAGAATCTTACAAGCAAAGGGTCTCGTCACAGACACTAAAATATCACGACTAAAACATCAGACCAAACATTCAATTGACAGTAATGTGTAATTTCGACAATGCGTTAAAAAAGCAAGTAAATAGATTAATTATAACGATCATGGACACTATTTGACCAACCATGTCTTGGCCTTCAATTCTCCTCTTACTTTAATATTTACATTTATATGGCAATGAATATAATAAAAGAATAGCCGATAAAGTCATAAATATTGGGTATTTAATACAAAAATAAATACAACGTTTTGACTCAAATTTGGGACCTCATCAGACAGTTATATACCCTTATATGGATAGTACTATGTGAAAATGCAAACTGTGAAACACGGTTTCAGCGTCACGAAACTTTTCATGGTCCGGTTTATACAATGAAACTTTCTTTAATCATGAACGTATTCATATTTCTGATGAATCACAGAAATAATTAAAAAATTATCTCCTATAATTAACAAATGCTTATCTCTTTCCGTGTTCGCGAATGATCATGACTACATTAATGCAACTATTGACAGTGAAGTGAATGCACGTACTCGTATCTCCACCGAGGAATGCCATTGTATGTTAAGTAGCAAGCCCTTTCCAGTGTAAAGCCCTACAGAGGAGACTTCTATTCCTCAGCGTTGTATTACAACCAAAATAAAATATTTAATTCCTCAGTTGCTTGACAGAAATGACGATTAAAATGTTACCTAGAAGTTCGGAAATAAAATTATTTGTGAGAAGTAATAAAATAAATTGGCAACAAGATAAGCTTTAGTAATTAACAAAGTGATTAATGCAATAAATATGTTTCGTCTCTAATTTGGGACTTCAGCAGAAAAGAAGATGAGACCTTGATGATTGATAAATATTGTGATCTAAAATTTCTTCAAAGTATTTGATTATTCTGATAATTTTAATTGTATACACTTTTAAGATTTCGATGATTAGGTTCCAATTTTTATTTAATATAACATAAACCAACCTTGAATAAATGCTTTAATGCCTGTTTCTATAGGCATTTTATTCAAAATTATAATAATTGAAATTCAGTTTATTATTATTGAAGTAAAACTTCTTTATGTACGCTGGAAACTGATTACTTCGTACAAAATTTTTCTGATGTGTAGAGGCTAACAAAAATATAGAATGGCAGAGAGAGACGTACGGAGAAGGCAGAGGGCTCGCGCTGTTGAATAGTAAACAGGCTGTGCGCGTACAGGCTGGAAAGTTTGGAGAGTAAAGTGGTGAATTTGTTATTGTGTTGTGACGCTGCGAGGCAAACGTAAATATAGAACGAGATAGAGACATATGGAAGGCGTTGAATAGTAAACTATCGAGTCTGTTAGACAACAACGGTGACGCACGTTTGTGAATTTTTCCGTGAATAGCAAAATTACGACAGGAAGCTATAAGAACTCTGAATATGAGTATAATTATATATATATATATATATATATATATATATATATAAACTGACAGAAAAGAATCATTCTTTACATTATTAAAATTTGTGCATCAGAAAATATAAAAAGCTGGACAATTCATATCGTACTATTTATAAATTAGAATTAAATACATATTATTTACATAGAAAACATTAATTTTAAATAATAGTATTGTAAAGAAGTTTCACTTCTGATGTGCGGTCCGGCACAAACACTCAATTTTTGGTAACTTTGGTTAATTTTTAAAGGGAGACATTTATGGTCCATAAATTTATCACGTGGTCGTTGGCAGCTCTTTTGTTCGAGTCCTATCCCTTAATTTTTCCCTCAAAAACCTTAATATAAGTTGGTCACTGTCCTCATTTCCCGCGAGTATGTCATCATAATGAGACTAATTAACCAGACCATGTAACACTCCTTCCATCACTTTCTTCCGCCGCAACATTAACAATCGCTCACTCCACAAGTGAAATCCAGCTCACTATTTCGAAACTTTGGGAAAACAACTTCAAGCAGGTTTTCGACACCGCAATTCTTTTACCTCACTTATGGTAATTGGGCCTCGTTAATTAAGTAAGCAAATGCGGGAAAAAAATGTGAGAGCTGTACAACTAAATCTGAAACAAAGGAAACTGTTCTGGAGGAGCTGGGAACTGTTGCAAAAATGCTAGGGAATTTCCTCGTAAATGGAGGGTGGATTTGCTTCAAGCAATCGACATCAATTAGGCGATTTAACAACATCTAACATAGGGGGGAGGGGTTTAAAAACTCTTTCGAAATTGGTAATAAATTTGGTATAATTCTATTAAGTGAGTGTATTGTAAGTAGTCATTGACGTGTTATCTAAATGTTATCCGGTCCATTTTTTCGTTAAAAATATCAGACAATTTAAAAGAAACAACTGTAGGACAAGTGTTTTCCTTTGCAGTGAGGGAGAAAAGTTGAAAACGTTTCGTAGAATATAAAGCTCGTCGACAGGGGCGGGATTAGAGAACTCAACGCTCTTCTGGGCACAGACCTAGTTAATTAAGTTTAGAATCCTACGATAGTAAACTGTCTCTCATTGCAAACTTGTACGAAGATATCCTGACTAGAGTAATAAAGTTACCTACTGCCACGAATGTTTAATTATATTATATTTTATGCAATTTATGAATTATGCTACCATAGAATAAACTCTTTAAAAGTTATACTGAAATGCCAGTTGAAGTGACATATTTCAAAATTTTATAACGGCACACATTAAATTAATTTTTACGATATTATATTATTATTTTAAAAGTGAGGTCATTTGAAATAAATTCAAAAGCAAACTCAGATATCCGAAAGAAGGAAGTGGAAACACGAAAATAATTGTATCCTTACACAATTACTACTGAGTAAAATCGCACTTTCACAATTCAGGAAGAATCCAAACCAAAATGGCGAGAATTAAATGCTCGACATTATCATTGTGTTCTAAAAATACGGAAAAAATTATTGGCACGTAGATTTGAAGTAGAATAATGTTCAGATGTAAAGTATTATTAATAATTTGTGGAAATTGACCAATAAAGAGTAAAAAATTACAATTAACTGAAATACGTAACTTATAATTTCTTTGTTTAGGGGCTTTTTCATATGTAGATTATTAAAAAAACAATTAAAGTATGTTGTAAATTTGAATAAAAGAATTTAATAGAAAAAAGTTAGACATCCTCCATCTACTTCCATTGCCAATTTCCTCTAATAATTTTTAATACAAGTCAGATAAAGGTCCATTTTTATTTGTAAAGTATTAATGTTTTCAATGATATCAGATGCTATGTCCGTAATCTGTATACGAAACAGGTATAGCGACTGCACAATATTATTAATAACACTGTATTTACAAATCACTGAGTTACTGGAATATTATTTGATTAAAGAACAGCTGCTGTACGAAGTCTCTAGTGATCCCGAAATACAAGTACTACAGATGTTATTTGAGATTCAAGTTTAGCTTAATGTAGCTTACGATTAGAACATGTTACGTTCGTTTCTTTCAATGAATTCAGATTTATGGCTTATAACTTCTAAACTTAAGGTATAGAGCAGGATATTTACTACGTTATTACTAAATATAATCTTATATAATAACTAAACTGACTGGGAAGGTCTCGTAGCAACTCGTACGACATCGCAGTGACAGTACTTTTATCCCTGTTACTTAAAGGATAAAATATAAAAAAGTGGGACCAAGCACATTCTGGATTACTCTGAGGTCGTTAGTGGTTTCAATTTGGTTTCGTAAAGTAAGGCGAAATAGCCTTAGGTAAGGCGTACTGACTAATGATTATGATTATAATCCGCAGGGCACGTCTAACGGTCATTTCAGCTCGGTGGGGTTTAATTACTTGCTTAAAGTGTAACAGGACCAGACGGCGGGCGTTCCTTGACATTTCAGCCGTACCTTGGAATGCGGGGGCGTTAGTCGACAACCACGCTCACACACAGACGGAACATCGCCCCTGTGTAAAAGTTTACATCCTTTCAACTACGGACAACAATCTCCATACTTGATGATTATCTTTCTATATTCTAAGGCCTGTCTTCCTACTAACTCGTCTAAAAATAACTGAACAATTTTGTCACTCACTTTTTTTTTACGAATTATTATATACTTTATTGTTCCGTAATGAATATATGACCATTTAGGTTTTGAGTTTATGGAACTTTTTCGGCGTAACGCTTCTTCAGACACGAGTAGACGAACTATCCACTTTATTTCTCATACATGATATAATAATAATACTGGGTCTGGTACAATCGTTTAGTAATACCAAAAATGGTAATGAATAGTAATATACAATTATGCTTCTGAATTAAGTTTTTAAATATATGTGTCTAGTTGCATCTTTTCCGAGACCGTAAATGTCTTTAAATAGCTGAAAATGTAGGAACGATCATACTTACTCCAATATTAGAATAATAGAAAAATGGAAGTGCTGAATAATCATTCCCGAATGTTGCTTCCAATAATTTCGTAAAATCATAAAATATATGACGTCTGTGTTAAAAGTAAACTAATTACATAAAGAAGTAGACAAATTAACTGGCAAAAATAAGTGCTCAAAATATATCATGCAGCGTTTCCCGTATCCTTGTCGTTTTCGTCAGGTAAAGGAAGAGCCGTAAGAACGACTGTAGACACAAACCAGGTGATGAACCCAAAAGAAAAGATAAACGGAACTTAATTGCAAAGATAAAGAGAGTAAAGTAACAATAACGTATCATAGCCATTGTTCAACTCCAGAATATCTGTTTGTAAGTTAATTGCAGTGACGTTAGATTTAATATTAAGAATTTTTTATATAATCCTGGAATAGTACCTGAAGTCAACATCTAAAAATCTTAGCAGTTTGCCGATTGAATGTTTAGAATTGATATGTTTGGAGACTACAGATTCAATGGGAATTTTGATATTGGACTTACGTTTCTTGATACGGTATTATTTTATCGTTTTTGTTTCCCCTATGTAGCAGTAATTAAATCAGAGCAAGAGATTTTGTAAAGTACTCAATAATTGCTATAGGTGTCTAATGGGTCCTTGTGATTTTTTATCAAGGAAAGTGAATAGTAGAGGTGTAAATGATGAATATTTATTATTCTTAAAAAAATTGGACGTACTTATGATGAAAAAGTTGGTAATAAGGGAGAACGAGGTCAGTAGTGTACGGAATTTGGTTCAATCTAATGTGTTTATTAATAACATTTAAAGGGGACTTATTAGAAATTAAAATGTTACGGACAAAATTTACGTTGTGACAGAGAATTGGAATTTGGAGTTAAAAAGTAATACAGCTCTGTTTTTTGGTTAGAAGTGTGATAAGAAAGAAACAAGGATTGCAGAAACGTTGTGTGGTATTTATTTAGCACTTATTTTCTCTGTTATTTGGCTATTTATATGTAATTAATTTCATAAAATTATTCCATCCGTATTCAGACGTGGATTATTGTGTCTCGGATTTACCTACGAGGTTTTATATCACCTATAGATTTTATATAACGTGAACAACCGAATAGTGTCAATCTGTATCAAACTACGGAAGATCACCTGAGGTCAAGCATATTTTAACAGTATTTCGTTTCCAAAGTGGACTGTCATTTTACGTGCCTTCAGCACCATGACATTTATGTAGTTTCTTCTTGATGTCGGTCGTTACCACTTGCCAGAGGAAACTGATGAGAAGAGTGCAGCTGGCGTCTTGTTGAGAACTAGTGTAATTGGCTGCATCTCGGAGGTCTGTGACCTCTGCATCTGGTGGCCCATTCTTCACGCCTTCGTGAGCGCTCACCACAATTGTCAGTCCACTCTTCCACTCGCATTCCCTCCCATCTGCCGTTGATAACTTACATCGGATTCTCTATAGCAGCATTGTTCTTCGTCTTCAACAACACTTTTGACTTTTCGATGCTTATGTTCGTTCTACTCCAATCTGGGAGACAATCTCCAGATCGACATCTTAAATCACAGAAAGCATGATAGCCAAATATTTCTTTCAGGTCTTTCTGTTGGTACAATTATTGATGCCCTCTTGAATTTTTCTTTCTCAGAAGTAAAACCTTCCCAAACGTCAAGGTATAATACCATTATTTTTTTTTATAATAAGAATAATTTTATCTAACAAGAATATTTATTTCTAAATTTAATATTGTCTTTCTCATTTGCAGTTATCAATATTACAAGGTATGTTTAAGTTTAAATTATAAATTCCTCTACCCTTCCGCTTCCCCCCTTTCAATTCCCTTCCTATGCTATTAAAGGGGAGTTGCCACTATGTGGATTATCCTCATGTAGACTGTTACCATAAAAAAGAAATCAACACTATCTACCAAAAGGAAGCCTGCGAGAGGATTCTCTCGCAGGTGAACCTACCCAGAGAGCTCTGGCGGGCGCTACTCAGGGGGATGCCTTCACATCTCTCTGGTTTTTTGAACTAAGGTTCCCACATTCCGAGGCACCTCGGCCTGTTTTGAGAGGTGTATGTTCCGGGGTCGCAGACCTTGGGCATACGGTAAGAGTTGTCCGCTATTGCTATTGGAATAGTCGGCCAGCTGCCTCCTAAACCGGTCAAGGCACGGCGAGGGGAAAGCTGCGACCCCACAGCAAACCCCTCTCCCGCCATCGGAAGGGCGTGTGACAAGTACCAAATGCCCGAGCAACCTGATGCAGGTTTTTCTAGGGGTTTCTCTGCATCACTTTTATGCGAATTGCCGGGTAGGATCCTTAAACCAAAGCCCGGGGACCCTAGTTAACCCTTGGCTGCCTTCCTCTACCCTTCCGCATCCTCCCTTTCAAATCCTTCCTATGCTATTAAAGGGAAGTTGCCACAATGTGGATTACCCTCATGTAGCCTGTTACCCTAAAAAAATCAACACTATCTAATTCAGGACTCATTCAAATAAGTTTAGGATTTTGTTATGTAAAAACTTAAATTACGAAGGAACGTTTTCTTCACTTTTTCGATTTTACTCTGTTACTATGGAGGAGTTTATAATAAACTACTTATAGTACTATTTTTTTCGAGGTATGTTTGTTATAAATGAGTGTTCAAAATTATTAAACATGATTTTTTTTAAAAATTTATTTAAATGACAATACAAAATTACGCAATTAATTAATTAAATTAATTAATACTTTCTGACATGTGAACTGGAGTGTGAACAGTAGAAACACTTTTTTTTGGATTTTATGGAACGGTTATTATACTATAATATAATAATATAAGTACAATCACTGTATTATACAAATTATACAGTTGAAAAAGGAACTGGAGACCAAAATATTCTATACTTTTGATTAAGGTGAATAAACAACCTAATAAAAATTAAGGACTGTTTTTTCATTTGGTAATCTGAAAAATATTTTCTTCATTATTTATTAATTGTGCAAAATATTAACTTTATTTCAGGGCATACAGAAATCGCTATTTTAGAACAACTTACCAGAAATACGTAAATTTAAATCAATTTTATAAGAAATGTAATGAAACAATAAATTGCGTGATTTGCTTCCATTCTTGTGTAATATTTTCTAGTGATTGGCGTCTTCGGGAATATAGAAACCAGCTTCCTCTACTTGGATGTTCGCCCAGTCTCGCAGTGCGTTTTCCTTGTTGCTGCCACTATTTCTCCGAAAGAGCTATGGGACAAACTTTTGTTCTTCCTCCTCTACGATGTAATATAGTGTAACAATGCTAACGTGTCCAAGAACAAGCCTCTAAGTCTTTTTCCCTCGTTTTTTATACATCGTCCCCCCATCTGGGAAAACGTCATTTTATTTACCCACATGGACTAGGCGATAAATTTGCTGGGTTTCCCGACGGGTCGGTACAATCTTTTATTACTAAAGCAAACCATTCTTTATAAATGTTTGGAGGATTTACAATGTCGCGGACTTTGCATCTGCTTTTAAGTTTACTTAGTACTTTTCGTCGGCGAAATGATAAAATCGTACCACAGAATACAATTACAAAACCTAGTTCTACTGTTTGTGAACTTCGTGTACCCTTCATTAGTCTCCTTGTCATACATCTTATATAATTTCTTATGTCAAATAACTATTTTATCCTTCGTATAATATTTAAATTTAAAAATATAATGTGCAATATGTAAGAATGACTACAGTGACTTTGAAATCGTTCCAAATATAAAAACAGAAAACACTACGTTTTGCCCCTAATTTGGCACATAATCATGTAGATATAATATTAGTTAAAATAGCTTAATTATTGATTTTTGTGAAAACAATTTCTTCGATAATGTTATAAATTTTGTATAAAATTTCTTCTATGTCAGTTACAATTTATGAATTTCAATATTAATGTAGCCATGATATTTGGTATTAAACGTTTTTTTTCTTATTAGCTTATTTAATTTCTGATTTCGTTCAACTACGTTCACGTTTTCCAATTGACGTCTTGTCTGAATCGTGGCGTAACTGTAACGTCCGGGTTGGTTTATATTGCACAAATTACTGTTTCGGTTCCGCACCACTTATATTCTTTTGCGAATGTCTTGTTACGAAATTTCGTTTCTTATTATTGGATCGGGATTCACTGTAATCACGAAACAGCTTTCTCGTGGGCTTTTCTCAGTGCCCCTTCCATTGTCGTCAGGAAACTTATTGGAGGGTCGCAACTCAGATACAATTGGCTTCGTTTCTTCTTTCATTGCAATTTCGTTACAAACGACTAATTAATATTTGAAGTTATTAACTTGTATAAACTAAGCCTCTGTCTTAATACCCTTACCACCATTCGACGATTTTTAAATATATAGTCCTGCGTCATGAGTCCCAAGACTTGAAATTTTGATAGTAGAACGGAATATTCCATTAAAAAAGCATAAATCAATTTAATTTATCTGAATTCATTATACGGGATCTATTAACTTTATTTATACGCTTCCTTACAGAAAACCATTGGCATAGTTTTCAAATTGTCAAGTATTCTTTGAAACTTGAGATGATCGTTCCCGCTGTTTGCTTTCTAAAATCCAGCTGTTACGTTGTCCGTTAGGACTACTTAGCGGATTGGGAGCGACGAATGCAACATAATTCCTGCTGGAGATATCGAGCTGCGGAAACACGATCCAAGGATCTTCTCAGGCACGACCCGTTCATCGACTCGACGTGAGTTCTCGTGTCTGTGACTTTGAGCTCAACGACTCATAATACGTTCATTGTAAATAAAAATGGTGAAACGTCCTAGGTTCGAGTCATGAACATGCTTTTTCGTACGTTAGGCGTTTTACTCATCGGACAAACTACAAATTTTCTTCATGGAGGATGTTTACCTAATTATTTAAAGTCAATCAACGCACGATGTACAGATGGATACTGATGTAGGCATCCACGTTAAACTGTTTTTTACAGTACGCGTTCAGTAATTATGTAAATATATTCCGGTTCCTCTGCCTCTGTAGTGTGAGATGACGTCACTGAGTCAAGTTCGACGTTTTCCAAAACCGTCTACAGTATATTATATTATATATACTTACCTGGTAAATCAGTGCACGAATGCCTTTACGGTACTTATAATAATTACATAATCGTAAAATGTTGTAACGGACTTATGAAGAATCAGGTTGAGTCTCATATGCTGTCATCAGTTACGCGGTCAAAATAACTCCCTACCGCCTGGATCAGAGGATTTAGGAAAGGACGTATTATCGCTTCATTATTTATCCAGTGGATTTCTGTCTATCAAACTTCGATTTATTTTGTCATTTTATTTTAAAATATTTGATTTATATCAATTTTACGACGCATTACAAGAAAAATGATATGAGATAATATATATATATATATATATATATATTGTAATGGCAATTAATTAGGACATTAATTGTTTGGACATAAAATTTAATTATAGTGGCAGGAGCTTCCAAAGCGACAATGGAGCCAGGCTCTGTTACTTTGTCGGAAAGTCAAAAATGGCGTATGCGCGCTAAAACTCGAGAGTACGATAGTTCAGTTGGTGACGGGACATTTCGGAGGACGGAACAAATGATACTAGAGCAGAGACTAGCCGTCGTTTAATGTATTATTAAACAAAGTTGTGAATTTAAGACAAAGTAAAAACATTCACGGAAGTATTGTCCCGTAAATATCGCTAAGTTAGCAGTTTTTTTACGTCTATCAGCAGCCAGGAAAGGAGTGCAGTTTTTACGTCTGTAGCCAGCCAGGAATAGTAAAGTTGCAGTTTAAGTCCCAAGCGGTGAAAAGACTAGCAAATCTATGAATCACAGGATTCATATAAGGCAAGCAGTTATCAGATAGCTGACAAAAAGGAGGATCATCCGAGTTCCTGAGAGCCTAGCAAGGTGGATTTCAAGAGTGTAAAATCTGTGACCCGATATTAGAATCAGTGCAAATTTTTTTTTTGCAATAGTGTACTCCCGAAAACAAAAAGGAATGCTGGAACCAGCTGGACAGATGTAAGTAACAAAATACAAAAATAATGATTTATGTAAACGTAATTAAAGGATAGAAGTCAGATTTCGTTCTATTTTAATTGTCAATCAGAGTTAATTTCTTTTGTTTTAATTTCTTATTAGCGACATATTGTCTGGGTGATTTATAAACTGTGTGTTAATTAGATTTTTTAAAACAACTTGTTGTGTCCATTATCAAACCCAGTAGAGACCCTGAGATCTAAAATTTTAAATTGTAATTGTTTGTGAGTTAAAGCAACAAAGTGGAAATAAATAATTATGTTTTACAGTCTTGTTGATTATTTCATTTAAATAACACCTCATTGTTGATTATTACAATATATATATATATATATATATATATATATATATATTTAGGTTCCAACTCAATCATTTTTGAAAAAAAAAATCTTACAAGTGTATACAATCAAATTTATCAGTATATTGAAGATCTTTGAAGAAATTTTAGAATATTAATGAATCATTACGTTCTTGTCTTCTGATGAAGTCCCAGATTATCGTAGTGATATAATATTTTTATTGTTATAAGTTCGTTGTTAATTAACTCCGATTATCTCTTGTCTGATTGTGACGTGAGTGTGTGGGAACACTTCTAAGAATTTCTTTAATGAAAGTTGAAGCGCAGTTGCTAAAGAATGGAATAACAGGCCCATTGATGTAGCAAAGTGGATGTTGTGAGGGCCTGAAGGCAACAATTCACGTGAAATTCCGAAGGACTGCACGGACCGGATTCGTTTATACTCATGCGTCGTAGTCGGCGACATAACACGAAACTTGAAATAATGATTACCGAGGATGTGGTCAGTGTTGTCTACCCAACGACATTTCCTCCAAGATATGTTGTCTCCTGACGACCATGTAAAGTGAGAAACTGGGTGAAAGACAATTAGAGAGAGTATAGTTACAAATCATACACCAATTGGTAGAAAGCCTTTACAATACGAAGCACGTAGTGAGACTGTAACGAAAGGCTTCTGGATATTCATCAAATGCATACGGCGGAAACATTGAATAGAAACAGAGATTACATATTGTTACTTCCCAAGGTATAATGCCTGAATCGGCTAGTGTTCGACAAGCCAGAGGCTGCTGTGTATACCGCACAATGGTTAATTAGATGCTTGTGCTTCCTTTGTGTCTGAATATTAAGAAACTGAGACAGTAAGTTCGCCCGCAGGAAAGTTGACCAAGTGGAAAGACGAGTCTTGCAAGGCAGGAATTCCCGTTCCTCATAACCTGGATTGCTGGATTGTGTCTCCCACTTCGGACCTCTTAATCGTGTTTCCGATGTGGAAGCCGGTTTCCCGAAGCTATCGTACAAAACCAACACAAAATACACATTTAGTGCGGTCGTGATTCATCAGCGGGCAACCTGCTTTATTACTCGGAAATCATTCAAAATAGGAGCAGTTCGCATTAAAATCACATTTTAATATAAATAAATAACGGAATCTGATTTTAATAATAAAACAAATTATAATACACTCATGTGCTTGCTCATTAATATATTTTAATTACAATAGCACCTTACAGTTCATCATAACTCTAAGAACAAGTAAATAAGGTTGTCCAAGATTCCTGGTTAGAAAAAGATGCTCGGCATACAGCTCAACAGTTTTCTGGGAAATCCATCCTGTTACACGGTCGCTCGTGGCGGGAATTTCCCGTCAGAAAGTGCTTAGACTAGTTCGTCCAGCAAATAGACCGGCAATACACTGACCCTAATGAGCCGTTGGCCTAATTGACACTCTGCTGTACAACGATGGAAATTCGAGATGTTGTAAAAACCAAAGAGAAAATATAATCAAAGATCATAACTATTCTGTATTTATAAATAAACAGCTACTTAAGGAGGTAATGAGTTCGTATATGAGTTCATAGATTTTTCGATAGTGAAACGTCCCAACCAACTATTCAACTGTAGGCAAAATTCTCGAGTCTCAACTCGGGCCAATTGTTTGGAAATAACAACGTTTCGACAGCAAGCTCCACCATCAGCATCAGGTTGACAGTCAACCTGATGACGATGGCAGAGTTTGATAAAATTCTCTGGTTTCAACCCGGGCCAATTGTTTGTTAAATAACAACGTTTCGACAGCAAGCTCCACCATCGTCATCACGTTTCGACAGCAAGCTTCAACCTGATGACGATGGCGGAGCTTGCTGTCGAAACGTTGTTATTTAACAAACAATTGGCTCGGGTTGAGACCCGAGAATTTTATCTACAACAGATTCATAAAAAAAACCCGTCGTTCTCAACTATTCAACTGCTTATCTTTTAGAAGATTCAATATTAATGATCTCTTTTAGACGCTCGCTCACTGATCCAAGTTCCCATTCCACTCTCTGATCCGAACTGAATCTTGGGATCCAAATTCACTTCTGACTTCTTTCGGATCTCACGGATTATTTAATTTTAATTAGGTTCCAATTTTTACAATTAAATTTGTTTTTAATAAAATTATGTGATCGTAAGAAAATATATCTGAACTGCGATAATTGAAATTTTTTTTATAGAATTTTGTTTACCAAAGAATATGTTGGATTCTCTGAAGAGCATTCCAAAGCATGTGACGGAAATTTCTTTAATCCATTCCGTACAGTTCCAAAGGCGGTACTATTTATTTACGTGATCAAATAAGCAAAATTGATGTAATTTTTGTCCTAATATTATTGGGTAAAAACTCTCAGCAAATTAAGATTAAAAACAAAGTAATCAAGGACGAGTATATTTCGTTGACTTGTTAGCGACGATCAGATCCCTGAAATGATCCATTTTCCCATCTCATGATGTTTCGTGATGATGTAATCCGCGAGTTGTAATGATACGACAAAGGTACGTCATTGTTCATGTATCAATTTGCACAAAAATTATCCCACAGGTTTGTTGGTCATTTATAACACGTGAATAGAGTCTCACGCAGGAAGACAAACACAAAATTTGTTTTCGGGCTTCATCTGATCTATAACTGTATTAAGAGTTCTTGAGGAGCTATATGCAGAAATAAGGTGGATTGGATTATATCTCGGGCTTTCGATGCGTGTGTGCTGTTTTTTTTCCCTTCAGAACGGTTCGGCCTGGTGCATGCAGATTTCTCCAGCGAACAGAGGCTGAGATGAGAGATGGGGGTCAACGCTTCCTCACCCAGAGGTCGGCCGGCGAAAGTGCATCCTCTTACTCATTTCTCCCGTAGCGACACCATCTCCTGGGTGCACTTTCTCCGGAACGTGCCTTCTTAATTGCCTCACTTCAATATTCCATACGAGTGCCGACCTCTTGGGCCAAAGCTCTCATCTCAGACGTGACTCGAGCGCCTGTGTCCTCAGCACCATAAACGGTACTATTTAGCTGCATTTTCATTACACCGGAATGATCCTGAAGTTGTACGATGTTTCTACTTGAAAGGACTAGATCTCAGTAATAGTATCTAATTTTGTCGAATTTACTTCAGCGAAAATGTTGCACTATGTGAAGAGTTCTTTTAGAAACTTAGTGTTATTAAAATGTAAAGCACCTGCGCAATATTTGGTTCCGATAAATTCAGAATGTTTGGTCCTCAGGCTTATTTTCTAACTTGCTGATAACAATAAACGCACACGTTACCATTGGAAAATTATATAAAAATACTAAGTATTTAATTTAATAAAACCTCTGTTAATCAGTACATAAAACTCATTTAATGTTTTTCTTAGATTCTTTCTGTTGAATAACCATCTTATAAGTGTTAACAAATATTTGCTAAAGGCGCATTATTATTTTTCAAAATTAATTATTTTTACTTTAACAACTTTTTTAAATAATATTATTTACTTACAATTAGAATGGTTGCCCGAAAGCTTCTTAGAATAAAAGTTGTAAAAACTATGAAATGAGTTTTATTGACAACATTTAAAAATCAGTCTTATTATAAATTGTTACAACAAATTAACAATACTTAATTTTTATTTAATGTTGAAACATCGAAGAAGTGAACTATTTTAAATGTCAGAAAAATAGATATATTTTTATGTTCAGAAATTAAAACGCTTTATGAATTACATGTCGCAGGTCTAAATGTTTCTTTCGTGTTTTCGACCCGGTCCAGTCCCAATTTCTCACAAAAATTTCATACAAAACGGAAATCTGAACAGAACTTTCTCATTTTTTTTTCAATTTCTGTGCTTATATTACGTTTTATGCACTTTCCTTCCTCCCTTTCAATTTTTTAATGGAATGCTTTCCAATTTCTCGTCTGTTTTTGTCGTACAATGATATAGTACGATGCCCGATCCTCTGTAATAATTCTTCATACTAATCGCAAATTTGTGGGTATAAAGACGTAAGAGAATTTATTTGCTGTTTCAAACTCTGCTATCTACAGTTTTTGCTGTTAACTAACGCGATGTGCTCTGATTTAATGATAAACACACAGAACATTGTTGGGAGAGAAAACAGGGAAAGGCAACATTCTTCGAAAACTGAGTGAAAGTATTAAGCAAAGTATAGTATAGTTAAACAAAATTGTATGATGTTATGGAGAATATAATATTATGTCCACTTAGATTGGGGACTTACCTTGAAGAATTATGCAAGACGAGGAGACGAGCGATGTCGATTCAGCAAATACGATTCAATTTGTCATTTGAACCGTCATTAAAATGAGCGCGTACTATTTACACCTGAAAAATAAGACGGTAATATTAAAATAACATTCGAAAATTCTCTGTAATAATTATAATTTATTAACATATTTTTTTAAAAAAATTTTCACCTACGTATTGGTCGGTCCATATTTTTTTCCCGAAAACTTTTATTTCAAATAACTATTACCGCAGAAAGTAAAAGAATGTCCGTTTTTCGCATATTTTTCAGGCCTAATTTTCTCCTTTTGCTATGAAAGATGTTTGAAAACAATAGGTAATAATTATTTTCTCTGTATTCTTTACAAGTACTTTACCACTTTCTCTTTCACGAAGACTGACAACTCTTCCTTTCAGCGGAAATGCATAACACCTGTGACGACAACAATCGAAACCAATGGTTTCTCCTTAATAGATTTCTTAAGTTTCCGGATAATATTTTCTAGACTATTGTTGAACTATCGTTAGAGTTTGACGTGAGTGAAACTTTGTTCTTTAGCGGCCTTCGCTTAGTATATTATATCTTATAAAATTATTTTGTCGCACGTTATAGCACTCAAGGCCTTCTTCACTAAAACCTGAATTTCATACAACTTCAAAGAAGAAAAAATGATTGTAGCGTAATATTTTCCGGTCGCCATTTTATCCGTAATGTACACACGTTGAGTGATTAAATCCGAAGGCTGATAAACGTTCACTCACTTCATTTAATTTTAAATTTAATAATAGGAAAACAAGGAATGAGATCTATCAGTTTCTTGATTTTCACGACTGTATTTCGATTATTAAACGTAATTGTCTTGATTTTACTTAAGTGTCATTGGAAGTGTGATTGATTTGCATTTTTTAATACGCACCCAGCATTATTACTCTACGTTTATTTTTATGTGAACATGGAACTCGAATTGTCTCAAATTTTATTATGTTTCCCAGGTAAAATCAAATAAATACTTGTCAAGTCAATTATATATTTTATTGGAGCAATCTTGTTTTAGCGAAGAAGGAAACGAGTACTTTTTCCATAACCGGAAACGAAAGAAGTAATAGCCTTGGAACCGCTGAAAGATAAATTTATTCTTGCCAAAACGTTCTCAGCTGGACTAGAAACAGTTTCGTGCACTTCTTTGACGGAACTTATTTGTTATTGGTAAAAAGGTTTCACGATAGCTTCCAGTTCCAACCTCAAGGTTTCACGATAGCTTGAGGTTGGAACTGGACAACGAGTAGTTTATAACAATTAGGATATGATAAAGATTTTTTTCCCGAATGTTTCCTGGATTAAAAGTTGAAAAAAAAATTATATTAGTTTTGTTCCTAATAAATAGCTCCATCAACCATCCAAATCCCACCATTGAGCTATTCTACAGTAACCCTCCCCCTCCTTCACAAAATCGCAGACTAAAACGTAAACTCCCAATTGACATCATTCTCCCCCTAAATCACTCCGGAATTACCTAACTCTAGCCTTCATACCAACTGGCACTACATACTTCCTAAATATCCGTTCTTCCCATTTTCCCCCATAACATCCTAAACGCATCAAACATTTAGTTTCCCCAATGACCAGATTGATCGCTAACATAATGCCGGCTTATATGTTAATATGCGGTAGACAAGTTAGTCGGTTTCTCTCGTCTCTAACTTGGAATGACAAGGGTCACATCCAAGACCACAAGTTTAAATGTGAAATATTTACAAATTGTAAATACCTTGTTATTTGTGAAGGAGGGGGTGGGCTACTGTAGAATAGTTCAATGGTGGGATTTGGATGGTTGATGGAGCTATTTATTAGGGACAAAATTAATTTAATATTTTTTTTACAACTTTTAATCCAGCAAACTTTCGGTAAAAAAGTCTTTATCATATCCTAATTGTTATAAACTACTCGTTGTCCAGTTCCAACCTCAAGCTATCGTGAAACCTTGAGGTTGGAACTGGAAGCTATCGTGAAACCTTTTTACCAATAACAAATTAGTTCCGTCAGAGAAGTGCACGAAACTGTTTCTAGTCCAGCTGAGAACGTTTGGCAAGAATAAATTTATCTTTCAGCGGTTCCAAGGCTATTACTTCTTTTGTTTCCGGTTATGGAAAAAGTACTCGTTTCCTTCTTCGCTAAAACAAGATTGCTCCAATAAAATATATAATTGACTTGACAGGTCTTAATTTGATTTTAACTGGGAAATTAATTTTTACAATTGTAAATACTGTTATTATTATTATCACAACTGTAAAGTCTCCGGACTAAAAGTTAACTTTAATAAATCAAAAAAAGATAGACAGATTAAAATAAATTGTTAACTATGGTATAAAAATGACTTTTATTCTAAATTATAAAGTACAATTAACAATAATTTTTTTTATTTAATGTAGCAACATCGAAGAAACGAGTGAAATGTCAGAAATCAGTGATACTGTATTCAGAAATTAAAAGGCTTTAAGAAATACGTGTCTTTTCTTGAAATATTTAAGCTTTTTCGTGTTACCGACCGAGTTCAGTTTAATTGGACTAAGTCAGGGAAAATACAGCTCAATTTTTTTTATTTCTAATATTTTCATATTGTAGGGGAATGAAGCATGGTTATCGCTGCCGGAATTAACTTATATAAATTTGAAGCGCAAAATCTTATTTCTTGATGACCGTGGCGCCATTTCAATAAATTCTATTATCACTTCCCCATGGAACCGTTAAGATTTAAATCCATTTTCGCATTTTCCGGGAGATACGTTCCATTGCTGCACATCTGTGCTCCGGGCGTGATCCCAGAGTAAATACTAACATATGGCCCTGGAGAATGAATCACCTCAACCATCGATCTTCTGCACACTGCACACCCACGCGTTATGCATGCAATTGAAAGGGGAAAAAATGTTTAGTGGTTATGCCTGGAAGAGGACAAATAAAACGCGTGGTTATGTCTTATAACGTAAATTCCGACGTTGAGGTTCTTTCAGCAATACGCAAAGTCAGCAACGACCAATTTTCTCTGGTGCTTAATCGTGAAACGCTAACGGTAATTTGTGGAAAATTGGCCACAAGTCTCTGAATAATGAGTCTCTAATGAAGACGAGACCTTCTATGTTTACATGCAGTGCATTTTGATTTTTACGTAATCACACACAATTAAAATGGTCATGAAAGTGTTATTTAGAAAGAATATAGAAATAAGAAAAGAAACAATAATAATTTTATGCGGGTAAAGGTGGTGCAACATGGCAATAGCAGTTTTCTACAAATTCTTGAACCCAAGTTACAACAGTTCAGTCGTGATTTAGTGATTTCTTAGGGATTGGAAATAAAAGAACAACAATAATCTTTATAAAATGTAATAAATACTGGGGTTGATCAAAACAAAGATTCGAATAATGTTAACTGTATCAGAGCAATGCTTACACAAAACGAAAAAAATACCGTTTTTTATAGACTGTTGTAAATGTTTTACGATGTGGTTAAAAACCTAGTTAAAATAGTTGGAATTTTATCGTTTTAATTTAAAATTCCAGAAGCTTTCGGAAAACTTTTGTCATATTCAACAGTCGAGGTTACTGACTATAAACAATTATAATTAGTTCCAATGGATTGTCAGTTGTATTGAATCATTATGATTTCAATAGAATTAATTACTCTCTATTACATCATATAAAATTCCTACTATTCTTACTGAGGTTTTCATCCTTATTTATGGCTTGCCTGCACATGCATACGTACTATTGAAGTGCGTTGTTTTAATGAATTATGCAACAACCTTCAGAGTTACGGCGGTTTATTCGTTGGGTGTATTAAAATGAATCATTAAATCACTCGAAGATGTTATTATAATTTTATGCTTATCGTAATTACAGTGCTCGGTACTAGCGGGAGCAATTAAACTCTGTTGCCTTCAGGTTCTCCGCCATTGTGTGCGAAGAAATACTCGTAGGTACTTTTACTATGATAATGCTAGATTCAGAAGGAAATGTGGAGAGTTTAAATTGTAGATGAGTCTGTCTCAACCGACGTCCTGGATGATGCTTCCACTTGTGCCTCCACGAAGACAATGCTGTTATAGAAAAGCGAATATTTTCCTAGAGTGTATAGATATTCTTGTGTGGCAATAATTATCTGGACACAGTACATTATTTTAATTCATGGAATATTCCCCGAATAAATTAGCACCTTGTTTGAACTTAATAGCACCGCGAAAGATGTTTTGAAGGCGGGAAGAAAAATGGAAAAAATCAATGTTTAGATAGGAGCAATATATAGTAGGAAATTCAAATTGTCAGTTGTATAATAAATTAGAGAATTCTTGGGTTTATGTCAAATACAAACGATAACCTTTTCCTCTTATACCTTAACAGAGCATTGAAATTATTCCTGCATAAATTCATGCTAAATCGATTTCGAAAAACTAAGGATCCATCTAGGTGCATGTGCTTGTTACAGAAACTCATGGATTTGTTTTTCATATTCACATAAATATTTATATTACTTGTAGGCGAACAGAATTTCAAACAGCACCCGTATTTTGCGTCGTTGTTTATATTCCTTTCTAGGTTCATTTGGAGGGACATTTTCGAGACTGGTGTGCTCGAACTGTGTTCTATTACCTATCAAACAGTCTCATTTAATCAACGGTCTTACAGTTTAACTACTTCTTTTCTTGAATCCTTAAGCGTCGTAGAAACTATTCGTCTTGGAAAATTTAGGACAAATATTTCATATTCCGAAGATTGATCGTGTTTGTCATCAAGTTTTATCGGCGAAGACGACAAGTCCGACACCGCATTTACACGTTCGCAGGAGCTGCCAGGCGAATATGTAATCGGTGGGCTCATCATTCTCCTAACCGGTCGTGACGCTCGTTTTGACGGTAGTTTTTTGACACGAGTGACGAGACGAATATTTCTTGGAGGTCTTTCATTACTGATAGTTTTGTCCGCGAATGCGCCATCAGAGTACCAAGATATCCTGACTTCTTGATGTGGAACATCATCTTTACCTTGATGGGAGACGCCAGGCAAATCCTGGAGGCTAATGTTGATTGCAACACGTCCACAGGCCTAACCATACCCTACCACCTTTGGACTGTAGTGAGCGGGGTCAAGGAGGTCGGACCTGACTTGTGGACGTATTGTTCAAGACTCGTGACCTCGAGGGCTCGCCTCCAAAGAACCACGCCCTCACATGCAGGCGCCGTGCTTGGGAAACAACTTTTGCGATTAGTCCACAAGGCGACATCTGCGCACGGTTAGGTAACGTTAAAACAATTTTCGGCGCGAAAAGAAGAAATCAATATATTTTGTAACGTGAAAAGTTTTTGAGCCAATACCAGATTATTAGTGGAGCCCGTCTGATTTTTGGAATAGTGTTCCAAGGCGGGCAGACACGTGTTAAATTGAAGATGGACATTGCGAGAGGATCATCGCATTGCCCGCTGAATACCAGAGTTGGTAATAACATTCAACGGGAGAAGAATATATGCTACAGAAATGTTACGTTGGTTTACTCGTAATTTCTTTGGAATGTTTGCCTGAAATCTAGCTAAACAATTGTCCTACAGCTTATCTAAGCAATTAAGCTGTCTGGTTCTACAATAATTATCCCCTGCCTTACCACAGCCTTTCCAGTTGAATAAACGATTCCCGATCAATTTGTCAGATTTTCTGAAAACATAATTGAGGTACTGACAACAAGGCACTTATCACGTGTGACCCCACTGAAGCCATTCGTCACGGGGATTAGAAGCGAGCCTATTAACGTTACCGCACAGGACAATCAACGTTCCTTAATGTTGTAAATAGCACGCGTGACCTGATTGCCAGGTAATCCCGATACGGTACTTGTGGGAGTCCGCGTTGTTCAATTGAAGTCATACGTGACTCTGCAAGTGGACTCGCCGTTAATGAACCAGGAATCGTAAAACGGGAGAATGCACAGGCGTTATGGGGCGGCAGTAAAGTGGAATACACGGGTCGGTCGTTCACCCAACACGCTCAAGTGAAGCGAAATTAAAGAGATCGTGGTAAATGTGTCGGAGCTCCGAAGCCATTATCCAAGTCGTTCCATAACTTTCATTTGAAAAAAAAAATCACAACAATAATATGGTTCGAAATGAAGCAGTACAAGTTTAATCTCGCAAATTATATAATGAAAATGTGTATTCGAATTAAAATTTTATCGGAATTGCCAGCACCGATAATGAAGTGATACGGAAAACGAAGTCCGCTTTTTTGTTTTTGATATCTTGATCAGCTCCCAAAACAGGTTACTGTTGAAAGTAATGTATTCATTTCCTTTATTGATAGATTTTCGCACGAACGATTCTGATTAACAGGCCAATTAATGTTCCTGAATGCGGTAAATGGCTCGTCTGACCTGATTGCCAGGTAATATTGCCGACACGGTACTTCATGACAATCGCATCTCTCTTCTATCCTTATCAGTTTCTGGAGTGAACGTCCATCCATTTATATATATATATATATATATATATAAACTTTTTTGGCGAATCAACCTGCCCTGTCATCTATTATAATATATTAATATTTACATTTGCTTGTCCTATCTAAAAGTCTTTACTCGTACGAGAAAATAACAACACCGGGAAAACCTTCCACCTTTTGATAAGAACAATTGTTTTAGATAGGTTGTTACGAATGTTCTGACATCACGAACTATTTTTATTCTCAAATGTTATTATTTATTCATTTTCGCAAAAAAAATTTCACGTGTCTTGGTTAGATATTAAACTTTAAGCTGTTCTTTAAAGTTTTAGTATTCTTTTGCATCAATTGCTCTCAGGCTTCTCATTTAGGATTCTCTTTGAACCTCTTTCATGCTTCAGCAATTTACGTAAATCCAAGGCTTTTATTTTGATATCCTTCGTTCTACTAGGACAGGATTTTATTTTCACATCTTGAATAGCGTTCTTTTACGACAGACTTACATAATCCTTAAGTTTCTATTTTTAAAAGAAAGCGCACCCGATTAGTGAGTCGGTGCTGGTACCGGAAGGTTTTAATTGATTCCAATAATTGGAACGCTTCATTGTTGGTCAGATGTTGGATGCAGGAGACACCTGGGAGCCGTGAACAGGCGAAAAATCTCCCGTTGCAACCTTCCCATTGTACTTCTTCAAGCCAGAAGAGCCTTTCAGAGCATAAAGCAGTTGTCTCTGTCCTCCGTCCTAATTACACAATTACCCAGATAGGTCCTGTCCGAAACTGTTCTTTTATCTTTTACATTATGGTATAACGGACGATTTCGTCGCGTTATATTGAAGGAGAACCTTCTGCTCTCTAAAAAAAATGAGAGTTTCTAAATTTGTGTTCTTGTACAACCTATTTTTACAAAAGTAACAACGAGATAAATTCATTGTTCTTTATATTTTGATTTTACTCAAACTAAATTTATTTTAAAATCAAGTTTATAACAACATTTTTAAATCTAACCATTTATTAAAATTTATAAGATGTCTTGAAGATTCTTTTAATATATCATGTTGTGTACAGAATTATTTGTGAAAATTGTGTTTTACGTTCTATTGGCCAAACAAAACGGTCAATAATTACAAGATTTATTTTAATATATCCTTTTTATAAACATAGTCCCATAACTAAACATACGTTTTATTTAACTGTCACATCAGTCATGGTCAATGAACCCAACTTCAAAAAAATAATGTTTTCGTAAATGGCAGCACATTAAAAGTAATATTAATACCATTAACATCAAACGAGATATCGAATGGCCCAACAGTATCTATGAATTTCTTTAAGACAAGCTTCGACACTTATCTTCTTTGTATTTATCTCTTTATATTTAAGGTTTTTGTTTTCCATGATCCATTATTTGACTAAGATCCACCTTACAAGTGTTTCAATTGTTTGAGGCATTGAAATGTTTATCGTCTGTAGTTATGGTCGTTTTTTATTATTATATAATTTGGTAGTAAAGTGTAGTAGACGTTATTAAAAACAGACAAGGTGTTTGTTAAAATGCTTCAATATCGCGCCTCAAACATCGGTGTAAGTAAAATGTTCTTTCTCGTGAAGCACGGGAAACCTTGAATTAGCTATTTGGAACGTCTAAATTCTGAAAAGGTTAGTGTAATGAGATACGTAAGAAAATGTTAACAATATGTTTCTTTACCAATTAGGTAAAGAAGTAGCCCACTAATGGATAAAATTAAGTGAAAAAATAAATACCACGTTTTTGCTTTCGTCAGGTGATTCAAAATCGCAAAAGCTGTAAGATCGACACACCACAGAAAGTGATGAACAAAAATGAAAAGCTGAAACGAACTCTAACGTAATGATAATATAAAAACAAAGAAGTTAGCCAAAGAATAAGCGATCAAGTATTGTTGAGTTTGATAGTATCATTTAGTACGTTAATTGCAGTGATTCTTTGTTATAGTTATTTTTTATTAAAATAAAACTTGTAGTCCGTAGACTTTGCAATTATGATAATATACAAATATATCATTATAATATTTTTAATTTGTAAATTATTAACATGTAAACTTGTGGTCTTGAAAATTCCAATAATTTTATTATTAAATTCGTAATGGTGGAAAAGAAACTTTAACCGAGCACGTTTCTGGCATACACGAGATAGTGGTTGACCTGCTACTTTCTAGGGCCTTCGACTTTGAAGGGTCTTTCTCGTTGTTTGTCCACGATAGTCGGGGTCAATAGCACTTTACCTGTCGTACGTTTTATCACCAACACCGGAAGTCGTGTTTACGAGACGTCTGGTTCCGATATAGCTTTAAACCCAGTTTGGAAGCGGAGGATTATCTCTGAAAAGACCAGCGATGTTTCCCCCCTATTTTTTGAGTGCTCGCCGCTGTTGTTGACAGCATTAACGTGAGCTTTTAACCGCCGGCATCGGAATTAGTTAACAGGACCATGTGCCGCTGAGTGGGTGTTGCCATGACGACGGAGACCGGCGTCCCACTGGAACTAAATCAAGCGTGCCAACCTGCAGGAACGCACGACATACTCCAGTCAACATCAATGGAGATTACGCGTGTGTATATCCCCCCTTAGTTACGCACGCAGGTTTGCCACGCGAGACGCAGAATGGTCATTAAAATACCGTCACTTTCAGTCGTTCCAAATATTGGTTGACAAACAATAGCCTGACTGTCAATAGAACTTTCTTTCACTCCCACCAATGACAGGTACCATTCCACCAGTACTTGCTTATCCTTCAAATTAAAAAAGAAAAACTGCTGTGTTTATATTAATTTGAGAAAGTGACATAGTTTTGTCATTTGATCCACACCATAGTCACAGGGACCAGGCTATTGGTTTTGTATCTTCTTTACGAGTGTCCTGGAACAGTAGATATGAAGCGTTTAACGAAGTTAACAAGGATTGCTGATGATATGTATGGTCCAAAGTTATTAAAAAACAGGAACTGAAGACGAAAGCGTTTCGTACAAATTACCCCAATTTAAACCAGCCTGAAAGAAATCTTGGACAAAGACATTAACATCAGATTTCATGTACGATAAGTCATGTGCATAATTTTAGTATCAATCCTAAATTTCCACTGTTCGAAAATCAAAATTTATTCGTGATATGTAGACCAGAAACGCTTTTGGGTACTGGATGGAAGGCAGCAAACCCGACGTTGACCAAAATCAGGGCTGGCTTCGTAATGTGAATTCTAAGAATGTAAAAAATACGCAATAGCCTACATAAGAATGACAATAAGGATTTACTGGTATATGATTATATCGTAGATTCAAATACTATTATGCAATGACGTTAATGATTCGATGGTTTTGAAAATATTTGAAGACTCTAAGCACCGTGATTTATTGCGATTTTACTTTATATTTTTTACTGCATTTTGTAAAATTCACCTTCAGGTAGCTTCTATATCATTAGATCTTGGGCAAAGAATGTGTCGCAAACGGCATGCACTTGGATGGAAAAGGAATTAGCAAAGGATGCCGATCGAGGATTTTGCGAACCCTGCTATTGAAATTCGTGCCTAAAGGACGAGAAATATAGATTTTAGTGTGACCAGAATACACAAACAGCTACACGACAGGGACAACAGGAAGCATAGCGACGATATAATTACAGTCAGTATTAGAACAATTATGATGGTTTTATGACCTGATGATCCAGGAGATGCAGTCCTGCAGCAGGGAGCACGACCGAAAAGCGGGACCACCAAAATGGAGACGTCATACAGTTTAGCTTGGTTTTCAGAATTATGAATATAATTGCCTATGCTATTGACGATTAATAAATAAATAAGACCTTGCGTCTTTCTGTTTGAAAATAGATTACGTGTAATTTGAGAGATATTAATAGTACTTTTAGCCAATTAAATGCATGAATTATGTTATTAGAAATGAATACTTGACGTCGTCTATAGAATACGTGCATGAAGCATTTCTTAATTTTCGTAAATATGTAACGTTACAAGTGCGATCAATACAATGCCATTAACTATCGAATTTCAACAGGGTAATAGCGTATTGATGTCACAGTTACCGTTGTCATAACAACGAAACACACAAAGTCAACCACTTATTCCATCGCGTAAGGTACCTAAGCACTCGTAGCGAAAATTCATTGCACACATGAAAATTGGTTCGTAGCTCTGCTGTCGTTTGAATGTATTTCTGTCTGGAGCAACGTTTGAGGGAAAGAAACAGAAAGCGCAGTGAGCAAGAGTAAACAGGATGATGGCCTGGGAGCGTGTGAAGTGATGTGAGAGGGACTAATATAGACGTTCTGTCGGAACGACCGGCCTTTTTCCTCACTAAACTTCTCTACATTACTGAGACATCAACTCGCAGCAAGCCATTGTGAGAGCAGCACGATCTGTATCGTTCGAGATTTGTCTGTTTGTTTGCAACCTCGACCGTTTCTTCAATCTACTTGGGATCAGTGTGGAAAGTCACGTCGCGAATTCTGGAGCTTAGGCGAGCAAGATTACATCAACATCTTCACTCTCTGCAACAAATCTGGCATTCCTCTGCGCAGCGGCCGTAAAACAACGAGAAAAATAAATACGAATCATTTCCAGCCTACGTAACAAGCATCTGGAAATGACAGCTTAATATCATTAATAATTGTTACAATACTACGAAAGGTAGGTATTAAATAAGCTTTGCAATAAAATGATTTTGATCATCATACATCTCTTCCGAGCGTTGAAATTAAGTCTAAAATTACTATATTTTCTCCACAGTTATAACTTACATTGAGATTACAATGCACATACATACATTAGTAAAAAAAACTTAGTTATCTGTTGATAAC
This sequence comes from Zhengitettix transpicula, assembly GCA_037074705.1. Classification (NCBI taxonomy): domain Eukaryota; kingdom Metazoa; phylum Arthropoda; class Insecta; order Orthoptera; family Tetrigidae; genus Zhengitettix; species Zhengitettix transpicula. Next base: position 29,013,553 of record CM073593.1, on the reverse strand, counting down.
TCCCGCGAAAATTCGTTAGTTCAACAAACTTTTAAAATCTGAAAAATGCACATTCTGCTTCATTATGCGCTTTAATTAAGGGACTTTTATTGACTTTACGTATAGTTGCCGGACAGAAATGAAATATTTATAGTTGGTCACAATCGTTGTTACGCCACGAAAAGTCAAAACGAGATTCTGAAACCGTAAATACCTTGGACTAATACTCGATTCAAAACTATCATGGTCCCAGCACACGTCACATTAAAAAAATAATCACTCGCCGCTTTAAAATACTAAAACCATTAATTAATCCTAATTATCTTTTATCCCTTTCAATTAAAAAAAAATTAGTTGATATATTCCTTATTTCTCCTTTATGGAAGTACGGCTGTAACATTTGGGATTCTGCAACCAAAACACACATCAACAAGATCCAAACATCCAAAAATTAAATCCTGCCCCTGGTACTTCTCCAATTCCCGCATCCATAGTGATCTCAATATCCACCAAATACATCCTTAATGAATAAGAAAGATAGCCAATTCAGACAAAAGAGTGATAATATAAATACCACACAACGTTTCTGGGATCCTTGTCATTTTCGTCAAGAGCGAAGAAACTTTTGAGTTTTGTCAACTGACAAGTGCAGTTGTGTCGCTCTAGGCTCTTCTTCACACCTGACGAAAGGAACAAGGATCCCAGAAACGTTTTGTGGTATTTCTATTGTAACTTTTTTGTCTGAATTGGCTAACTTTCTTATTCAGAAAAGACAATACATTACAAATAAACATGTGTTCATGTAAGGAACGTAGGTTTTCCCGGTGTAGTTGCTAGATGAAGTTTTCTCGGGATTCCAACCGGGTAGCGTAGTTTAGTAAACACAACGTTTCGATGGCTTGCACCGAAATCTTCTTCAGGTGATTTCACCGGTTGGAATCCCGAGAAAACTTCATCCATGTGTTAATGTGACTATGACATATTGATTAACTACATATAAATAGACAGTACTTAAGTAGCATAGCGGTTGTCTTTAATTATATATATATGTACATATATATTTATATATGTATATAAATGAGAGTTATTCGGAAAATAAGGTCCGATTTCTTATAAAACATACAACATTTTTTATTTAATTCTCTATTTTCTTCATAATTTTCATAGTTGTTTACACATTTTTCGTAACGTTCTACAAGATTTTGTATGCGTCAGTCATAGACGTGAGGATAATCAGACTTATCATTCTTTTGTCTGAATTGGCTATCTTTCTTATTCATTATTTTCAATCAGAGGTAATTTTCTTTTATTTTCAAATACATACTTCTTCAGTATAAAAAGGACATAATTCACCCCAACCTGTTAATATCCGATACAGCTGCCTCTCCTCCACCTCCCTTCCAACATCGCCGATTAAAAAGAAAGAGACCGAGAGAAGTAATTAATAACCAATAAAGGTACAGGAGAGTAAATGTGCTCCACAAGATATATATATATAGTATAATAATAAAATGTTCAAATGTCACAACAGTAAAATCATTAGATTGTAAAGTTTCCTGATTTTTTTTTTAGAAAAGAACTTGGGATCAGTCAGTATCGGCATTTTTTCATATTCATTTACAACTCGGTAAAAGAAAAATAACTCAATGCTCAAACATAAATATAAAATTGATGCCACCAACATAAAACTCGTATTTGAGGAAATATAATTGTCGCTTTCCGTTATCATGATTTGTGATGGAAGATGTCACATTGACGTAATGAATATTGCGAATTTACTATAGAATGCTAATTCTTTTGACCTTCGTGCCACTTTGCAGGTGTATAAACGTACATGAAGCCGAAAGAATTCGCCAGTTCTTCGCCATTGTTACGAGGAACGGTAAATGGCTCCTACGTACTTAACTTCCGCGTTCAACACAAGCAGTTGTCATTAATCGACGACTTTATGAACTTTACGCCGAGCCTTGCCCACATAAAATATATTCAGCTCCCGACTTCAGGCACACACAAGGTTTTTTTCTTTTACCAGAACCACGTTGTGCGAATTGGGCGAACACTGCGAGGACGCTGGGCTCTTTTATTGAATCTCGGAATTTTATGTCATTTAAACTTTGTGATGTTCCTAAAAATGGAGCTATTGTAACAACCCGCAACATATATATATATATATATATATATATATATATATATGTTGAAAACATAAAGGGACTACACAGCAGATGTTATGCAATTAGCATATCGTAATACATCTATAAATATATATTCGTGATTTAAACGAGACTTTTCAGCCTGGCCATGGATGGCGCCTAGACAAAGATAATGTTGTGTGGGTAGGAATTATTATATTCGATTACCTGAGCAACCCGTTCTAAAAAAAGTTGTTTGGAGATCATTCAAGGCTGTTGATTTTGAGAATTTGACAGAGCGATTCAATATAAATTGCTATTTAGAAGCACTAAATCAGATTTATATTGAGAAATAAAATTCAATTAGTTAATATTGGAGGCTTGACTGAGGTTATTCATTATTTTGCGACTGAACGATCCTTAGATTGGAATATATTAAAACAACTTTCCGTTTCACGGACTTAATATTTGATTACATTAAATTGACATGCGTTTCGTTTATCCTGTGAAAGTTTCCGGTATTTGTTTTAAAACGTGATAAATCTGCTATTACTATAAAATCAGATTTGGCTTCATTGAGCACAATACGTATTTAATACGAATATCATTTCCCTGATCTTAACTATTCAATAAAATGGTAGAGTTAATTATATATTTTTAAATAATTTGTGAATACAATCATTTTATTTCGTAAATTAAAAATATTTCTATTTTAATATTTTTTTAGTGCAGTATATTAAAATTAAGGCTTTTATAAGAACTGAAGAAATACTTCCAATTCAAGCTCACTTTTTGTTTATCGATACGAATATATTTGAATCATTAATTGTAAAAATCTGAAGGTGTTACCAATTAGGAATGAAGATATGTTGTTTTAATTTAAGGTAATATAATTATATACTCTGAACTCCTTAAGGTAGTTTTTTTCATTTTTAACCTTATACTACAGAGGAGAAAATTCTCAAGAGCTAATTTGGAAGATCACAGTTCACGATTAAATTTCAATAATTCACTTATTGTCCAAAAGAAACTATATCAAACACCAATAAGGGAAATTTGATTAGGCCTACGTCAGTATGTTTCCAAATATTTTCGCTAATTAATTATTGTTTTTTTTCTTATCAAGACTATTCTTTCTTAAAAATTAGTCTGATTTCTAGGTATTTTTCAATTTCTTTACGCCCCGTGATCTCCGTGTTGGAGTGTTCGAAAGGATCCAAATCAAATTATATTAATCATTTTGTAATGTAAACAGCCGTGTGATTTTTGCAAAAAGATAATATTTGCTTATTTGATGGAATTATTTTTTGTTAAAGCCGAAAGAAAGACTCACAATATATAACCCATCGATTTTTTTTTATGTTTCTAAAAAATTGTCATTAACACTTGTTATTAAAATTGGTATAAAGGAAATATTAAAAACATATAGACAAAATGAAATTTGTAATATGAAATACACAAGACGGCAATGCGGTTAAGATATAAAAAGACTTTCGTTAAGGTTTGTTCCGCTTGATCGTTGGAGCCAGAAATGACGTCAGAGAACCACTTTGACTTAGGTATGAAGCTTTCAGGAAGGAACTTCCTGGCCTATAATTTATCCTCTTTGACAAGGGAGATTTGTCGCGCCAGAGAACTTTATGGTTTTAGCTTGCCATTATCTTGAAGGCAGTGGGCTCACTATCGCAGCGGCCTCCACCTGTAAAATGCACGAGGTTAGCAGAAACATTCAAATAATTTGGTAAAGAAGCAAGTCAATTTAGATGGCCGTACTGTGTTAATTTCGTAATGTGAATCGTACGTTCATTGAATAATTCAGCTTGTAATTGGATTTTCTGGTTTATAATTTACGTTCTGTGACAAAAAAAAATCACCGCTAGAGACCATTCAAATTCGAATATTGATGGTCCATAAATCGGCAAGGGATATTCTACGCAAAATAACTGCTTCGTCTTATACGGTGTCACTGTTAAACTGAGGAGTTGATAATAAAAGAAATTGCCACTAGATATCACTGTATGGGGAATGAAAATAATACTAATATAAAATATGTCAATTTCGAGGGAGTGTTAGATATCAACGTTGAAAAATTATGTCTAAAAAAATCGTGCTAAAATATCATACGTATTGACCGGTAAACAATTTTAATCATTTATCGTTTAAGTCGAAATATTTTATCTCGGCGTGACTAATAAATCTAACCATTTGAAAAACTAAACTGTATTCTTCTGTTTTGGCTGAAAGTGCATGGAGTGTGTTTTAAATGTGGTAATACAAAAAATTCAGTGACTACTTTTAAGAAAATATACACAACAATTAAAAATGTATCTTTCTAAAAATAGATATACTAGGTTAATAAGGACTTACAAAATCTAAAAGGTGGTTCACGAAATATCTGAATAAGTTTGTTAAGCAATACAATAATTCAAATATGATTTTCATTCCGGTTGCAACAGGGAAGGCAGCAAAATCTTGCCTCAAAATACTTTTGATATGATTTATATATGAAATCGTAAGTAAAATTAAATTAATTATATTTTGTTATTATTTTTTTTAAAAAATATATGTACTTGTTATTAATTTCTAAATTGTGGACTAAACCTGAAACAAGTACAAAACGCCGGTATATTAAATTTTTGTTAATAATCAATTTTCTGACTCAATGCCGTTCATTCATTTTTATAATATTATAAATGTAAGATATTTTTAATCATTTATACCATAACTCATTGAATTTAATCTCCAAAATATCGGCAAGGTCGGTGCCGTGTGTTTCTAATAGCGTGTTGTATTCAGTGATTCATTTTACGCTTTTTCATCGCAATCCTGACGAGTTTCTACGTCGATGCATAACTGTTGATGAAACACGAATCCGCCACTACACCCCTGACAAATTGACTACAGTCCGAACGTTGGGATTCTGCGGGCGAAGCGGCTCCGTAGGCGGAGATGGTGAAATCGGTCGGGAATGTATGGCCAATGGTTTTTTTGAGATGCGAGCAGAATTGCTTACATCGAAATTTTTTTAGGAAAAGGATTAACGAGGCTATTATGTGTCTTTATTTAAGCCGAGAAATAAAGAGAAATCGTCCACAAATTACGGAGAAAGTGTAAAAAGAAGACAACTGTGCAAGTTTTGTTGCCGAAAATTGTCGAATTGAAGGTCCAAGTTTTGTCGCACCCAACGTATTGGCAGATTTCTGAAAGAAAAAAAACGGTTCTCCGGGTGGAAAAGATCAATGCTGTAACAAACGTCAACTTTGAGGACCTTCCGGAAACTTACACCGTATAAAAGTTGTTGATGCGCTGGACAAAGCGTTTCAAGCTTAAAAATTAATTGCTATGCTTTTGTAGTTACTTCTTGAACTTGCAGAATATTTAATTTAAGACCCATGCATTATTTACACGACTTAACATAGTTCTGAAAGATTTAGCCAGACCAAGGAAACCCCAATTGGCGCAGTCTGGATGACGCTGATATTCGACTCAGTGTATCGCTTCTGGCTAATGCGCGGTTTGGTGGTTAACTTAGGATTATGTGAGTGGTGTTCGAAGGCTAGGTTCGGCCTGTCTGACTCAGGCACGCAGGTGCCCCCAGCCTTTGTAAAGGGACATTGACCCTCACGAGTCTGCATAACTCTCCCCGACGTCCAGGAAGCTGGACAGCTCCAATTTATGCTGCGTGTAATGTCACTACATAATTGACACAACGTGACTCGGGACAGGTTTGCCAGTGTCACTAGCTCGCATTATCCAAAGATGTTATAATTACTTATCTCGACGTGCAACTCTCGCCTGACTCAGGCTGCGAAGGTGATGCCAATCCACCGTAACTTTATGTAACACATGCGTTATAATATGCGAGCCAATCAATATAACAGGTTCCTTAGATTTAGAGGTCGACAGTAAACGACTCTGCTGCAGTGTCTATGGTAAAAATCCATCGATATTCGAGTCGAATAAGGTATTGGAACGGAAGAGACAGTTAAGCCCACTATTTTAAACGTGGACGATTATGAATAAAATCTTCTCGGGCTTCTAATCGAGTAAACAACTGTTTTCACGACGTTTCGATGACGTTCACGGCCATCGTCTTCTAGAAAACATGTTAATTTTGTTTTAGAAGAATACAATTGTTTACTCGGTTAGACGCCGGAGAAGACTTTATTCATTCTCTACACAGAGAAAAATTCTTTGTGGACGACAATGTATGACATGAATGATCCACATGCAACTTTGAGCGAGTCATATTGCAAAAGACTAAGTAATAACTAGTGATAACTGTCGGAAATAAATTAAATATGACACAGCTATGCACAGAATACACGACCTGAAGAGAGATCTGAATATGTTCTAAGAGATCGTAAACGACCAGGACGACCATTTTATTGCTGCGATTGATGGTCTGTTGTACTATGCTAAACCAGCCCATCGTGGAGAATATTGAAGAGACATGACGCTAAATCTTGGTAATGAAATGACTAATAATAGTAATGTTGTAGACTTCAGCAGTGAACTAATTATAGATAAGAGAATAGTAATAGAACAAACTTGAAAAATGGGGAAAGATTCCACAAGGGTTCACGGAAATGCAGTGTCTTCTAAAGGCAGAATAAGGCTGCGGATACAAACGGAATCTTAAATATTCAGTAAATCAGCAACCCAAAATATGTCACTTCATTCGTGTCAATCCCATCAACAAAATATGTCTACTGTAGTGATACTATAAAATGACTGCCGTAATATTTTAATAATAACCTCCATATGGATTTTTTCTTTTTTTATCTTTTCACAGGTGACATTGATGTTTGGACATACATGAAACGGAACAAAAACAAAAGCATTCTTTAGATAAGAGATAAGACGATAAACAGTGTAAATATATTAATTTAAGATTTGCCACAAGTATCAAATACAGAGAGAACATTCAATCATAAGCAATCAATATTGTTTCCTGGAAATATTTATTTGTACTCAATATTCCTTATACATTGATTTACGACTTTTGAAAATAAGAATCGACAACATATAAAAATAAAGGTATTGAAATCATGAAATGAAATATAAAAACGAGGAAATGTTATAACTAATTGTGCAGTCTATAGAAAGCTTGAGAAATGTGTAGATGTAGATGTTCATACTTGAGTTGGCAAGCCTGGCAATTGAACCCTGATAGCCTGTGGGGTTGATTTTTAGATGATGTATAGGTTGTACTGCAAGCCTGCCATTATCGTTTATTAATAATAATTTTAAACTGGCAGATGGAGATGAGGGAGACAACCTCCTTGTGTGGCTGGCGCCATGATTTAATATATTTGCCTTGCAGTTGTAGCGCTAGTAATTGCTAATTAGCCAATCACTGAAGTCGAGTTTGCGTGCGTTTCAAAATTTCACCTGTTAAAAAAGTTAGTGTAAACGGATTTTTAAACTCATTATTGGCCCTCCCGTTGAGTTCAGCAGTAATGAACGTGTTTGAGGAGTATTAAATTTCCAGTCGGCCATCTGGTTTTGTGTACATTCTCGTTGAGCTTAATGGCACTGCTTCCAACGATCATTGTGTGGGAAGTATCTATTATCTTGCAAAAAGAATAGGGGATCGACTTGCATTGAAAGAACAGGCACTTCAGCAAGGGGAACCATGTTCTCAGGGGAATATTAAATTCTGCCGATTGAGTATCGTAACATACTTGAAGTGCAGTGAATCTATGTTCTAATTTCCTGAGTGTCGTCTGTAAGCTGTCTCTCCAAGAACGAAAGTGCTCCTTTGTGACAAAAAGGAAATCAATCATTTCGTAAGCCACGTCACGATTCCACGACAAATTATTAGGTTCTGGCTTTCAATTGCCTCCTCCTTGTGATTTATTTGTGTGAGGTCGCAGAGATCAATCGGCAATTTCCTTTTGACGGGTTCTGTCATCTGCCGTCTGTAAAAAGTATGGTCAAGACGATGTCCAGACGTGTATTCAAGTTGTAACTTCTCATTAATGCGTTTCCTTACTACAACAAACTTCGAATTAATACAAAAGTGCTGCGCCGTAAATAACGGTAAATTAATTAATAACGACTCAGACATAGGTTTAAAAAAGGCGTTTGTGTCCATGAAATTAACACAAACCTTAACAGATTGTTAAATTTTAAGATATGTACCCATAAAATAATTCTAATGGCTATTGGTGACGTAGAATATGACGGAAAGAGATCAGAATTTTATCTTAGATTCTGTAAAAAAACATTACGTTTAATTGAATATTTTAGCTAGAGGATTTTTTAACACTCGTAAGCTAAATACATAGCCGTAGTTAAAGTTTTTTTAGCAAATAAATAAGTAAACAAAAATAAGTGCTTACTTAAATAGCACACAACTTGTTGCTTTCTTTAGATGATTAACAAACGCAAGAGTCGTCAGAACGACACAACCGCACAAACCAGGTGACGAACTCAAAACTGCAGTACATTGTGCGGTATTTATCTTAGCACTTATTTCTGTCTGTTATTTGGCTATTTATTTCTGTAATTAGAATACTTTTAACAAAGACGTTTTTATAATTTCAAAAACATATATATATATATATATATATATATATATATATATATATATATATATATATATATATTGAAGATAGTACGAATAAATACTGAAAAAGTAGCGCTTTTAAATATAAAATTGATTAATTTATGATAAAAAAAATTAATTAAAAAACTGTTTTTAATTGGTCGTTAAATATATCTTAATATAGAATAATCGTTAATGCATATACACGGTGACCGATTTATCTGAATACATCGAAATATCTCGAATACTACCCATCGTATAGAAAGTTACGTAATGAATATTTTCGTCTTGAAGGCGAACATCCCCTCTCCTACCTTCTGGGGGTGTGTGAGGGCGTAGATAAAGCACCTAAATGGAAATCCGAATATTTTACTGAAGAACTGGATTCTGCAGGGGAAACAACAGTTGATTTGACTATATTATCAATGTAATTTGTTTCGCAGCAGATGGTGCTACAATCGAAAGAAATGGGAAAAAGTTAATTTATTTGTTTATCAATAAGTCATAAAACAAATTTTAACGTTACGTAAGAACGACGACGTGGACCTCTTACAAAATGGGGGTGCTTTATTTGGACGAAATCGGTCCTCTGTTCTGATTTTGTTGATCTGATAAATATTTGTTAGAGATATTCATTTTTTTTGCACGGCCTTTTACCCTTTTTTTGATAATTGTGGATTACAGCACCGTCTGTGAATGAAATGACTACATCCACTGAACAGATCTATGTAACTGTTTCTGAAGAATCCAAATCAGCAATAAACAAATGCGGTATCCCATTTTCATATTTTATCTACCCCGTTCCTCATTGTTAGGAATCGAGTTTGGAATGATTGGATGTTAAGACGAATAAATGTAATTGTATACATTGGGTAGTTTTAGTGAGATATTGCAGTGTCTCCGGGTAAATAGGACGCCTCCGTTTATCATCCACACGACTATTTGTTTGGCAAAAGAAATGCTCAAGTTGACCAGCAAAACAAATTATGAGAAATGAAATTGAATTATGGTATGAGGGAAATATTAATTTATTGTATGTCTACAGGATGATTTTCTCTCTCGCACCTTCTGTGGCGAACGCATGATTCACGTCACGCACAATGACTCTTATCTACGCCCACGTCATCGCTCTTCCTGGACACTCCTCGGACGTCCTCACTTATTGCACACAGCAGACTCACGCAATGTATACTGTGTGTATTAATTATAAACAGCTGCAGGCTGCGAGTAGCGCGCGAGAGAATTAATATCACAACGGCGACTGTGAATAGAACAATGGTATCAAAAATCCTCGTCCAGTACGCCGCACATGAAGTCTGACATTGACCGAGTACTGCATTCGCTTCAGTATGACTCTACAATTTGAGAAGTGATCGGTCTTCTAGATCTATTTACGATCATGTATATGTCTCATTGGAAGGTAAAATCGCATAAGTAGTGATGTGTCTCGATAGGACATTTACATTAATTTATTTTTGAATTCTAGAATAACTGCCATTGTTCCGTAATGTAACAGACGCATCACTGCCTGGAATTTTGGCTATGTAAGCTTTAAGTCCAGTAATAATTATATTACGTATAGTAATCACACAGACGCCCAATATTTGCCCTTTTATTTGATGGATTCACGGCTAAAATAATCATTAACTCCAAAATACCTCGGATCAAGGCTTCATTACGAAGATAAGAGCTCACATATTAAGAATGTCGCTGGATAAGTGATCCAAGCCAGATATTTATTGAGTGTACAAATTATTTATGAGTTCTTATCATCATAAAGAGCTGCATAATGTGACGAGAATTGTGGTTAAGGGTGTGCTATACGAGTAAGCGAGTGTAATCAAACACAGATCAACGACGAGGGTTGAGATTCTATAATTTTTCTGATGGAAATTGGTTCATAAGTTCCTAGAAGATTACAAATTAACAATCGCTCTAGTAACAGTCTACTTGGAATAATTTCCGAGTAGTTGGCACCATTTTTTTTGTGTTGGGTTAGTAACCACGAAGAAATACAAGCTGGCGTAAACCAAGAAATCTTGGATAATTTGTTGTCATCTGTGAAGGAAGAGTCATGCGAATGTGGACTGTTGAGATCTGCGTAGATCCCCGGCCCCTTCGCAGGGCTCAGTGAACCTATCAACTCTTTGTGAAGGTTCTATAAGCCTTTTCTTTGCATTCGCACTGTCCCTGGAGAAATCGTCAGCGGCGGAACTGCGCCCAGAGGAGGAAGTTACGAGACCTCCGTCCTCTTATCGTCGACGAAGACCCCCACTAAGCAAGGATACTGGGAACAGAAATGAGGAAGATTCCTGCATTCGTTCTCAGTAATGTAATTAATACCATATAATCACAATTATACAAGAAGGAAGAAGGGATTGCATATGGCCAAGATTGCTGACACTATTTTTTTTAAATATAAATATTTGAACATTTCTGCAAAGTTAGTATTTCCACAATTAAAATAATAGGTAGTGTAGAAGTGAAACTGAAGAAAATGCAGTCCATTTTTTTTACTGGAACATGAGAAATTCCGAAACCAGACATGACCAGCAGAATTTCTGTTACACTTTGGGTAAAATTATTTCCCATCGCAAGTCGACAAGTGCGTCTGTGTAAAGCCGCCCCCCTGGGGTACAGACGCCAACGCGACGACGCGCTTCTCCTGGAGTGCAGATGGAAGTGATCTCTGTCAAGGTTTGTGATGACTTAGCTGACCACACTAAAGCTGTAGACGCTTACGCCCGTGTAAATATTTTAATAATTGTTAATCATTTTAATTCCTTTGTCACGACAGGCTTTTGGTTCGTAATCACTCCAAACCTGTTTTAGAGTTCGTTGAGGTTTGTTACTTTGAGTTTGTTGCTACCGGTTTACGAGCCTTTGACCCCGAGCTGTATTCATAAGCAGGCCACAAGGCCACAGATATTACACATGTAGCTTCATTTTCATGTTTAACTTTCCTACGACCCAACTTCTAATTAAGGGAGCTTAATGGCTAACGGCATGGAGGAACTTACAAAGAGAATATGAGCATATGAACAGAGTTTAACAGTCTTCAAATCATTGCCATGGAGCAGCTATATAATTTTTAAAACTATTAATTTCTATTTAAGACCAATACGACAACTACAATGAAGAATTAATGATGTCTCGAAAATATGTTGAAAAACTTTTAAATATACATACGGGGAAAATAATTTTGTCCAGTATGTATTTTCCTTTATGAAAACAAAATGCTTCACACAGTAACCTGGAGTATTATATATAACAAATTTCATACGCAATTCGACACACGTTACTTCTTTGAGACTCAATTATGTTCGAAGTTTTAGCTCTTCAATTCACTCCTTCTTACTCGTCCTTTAGGTCATCAGTGATTTTTTCTCTTCTTCCTCCACTCTTCGGATATCACTCCACCATTCGTTCCAGAACGCCACTCATCCAGAAATATCTGTACAAAACTTCTCCTATCCATTTTTCCTTCCTCTTTCATACCTTCTCTAATATCTTACGTTCTTTTCCTACTCTCCTTAAAACCGCCTCAATCCTCTCCTTATATAAGTGCTTGATTCTCAACATCCTTCTCCACATTCACTTTTGAAAGTCTCAATCATTTCCTTTTTTTTTAGCAAGGTTCATGTCTCGCAACCATACTAAAGACACTCTTCACTAAACATGTAACCAATTTTGTCATAATCTTTGCCATCCCTATTCTCTTCTTGACATTCAATCCTTACGTCATTCCGGTACCCAAATATTTTAACTTCTTCTAATTTCTTTCCGACCTCGCTTAATCTTATTTCCTGCTAGTCTTCTACTTTCATTACTTTATATTTATTTATCCGGAGGCCATTTTCTGTTTTCATTCCGCCAAGATGCTTCTTCAAGGTCTCTATCACTTTCTGCAAAAACTATCACGTCATCTGAAAATCTTATGCAGTAAATTTTATTTCCTCCTATGCTTATATATTTCTCTTCATCATATACCCATTTTTTTCAAACATATCTTCCAATTAGGAGACGAGCATAATTAGTGTCTAACGCCTTTTCCTATATGAAATAATTCTTATAATAGCTTTCTGATTCAAGTACAAATTTTTTACGAGTCTTCTTCCACCCCAATTTATTCCTTTCCTTTTTAATATGTACATAAGATTTTTCAATATACTCAGTCAACAAAACAGCCATTGATGTACTTAGCTCTTTCCACATACTTTCTCCTACTTTTCTTACAACGCCTAATGCGTCTCCTCCAGTACCTTCTGTTCCGTGACTTTGATTAGCCATCTGTTTATTACTCTCTGCAGGATTTTGGCGGTACGCTAAATAGGCTAATCGGTCTATGTTCCTGACATTTACTGGTATCTTGTTTCTTTGGAATCGTCTCCACTTAATAACAGAGAAACTCATTTATATACACGTATATTTTTTTCAAAAATAAGGTTAGTAACTTTACTACGCTTTTTTTTTAAAAAAAGAATGACTTTTTAGAGTCTCATTCACAAAGTCGTATTATGCTATAAACTATCTTATTATTTAGGTAGGATATGTTGCATCGAAATGTAGTTTGTAGATGCTAAACTATCAGACTGGTTTGGTGCTATTTTCTCTGCTATTTAAGTACGGTGTCAAATTTTCTGAGTGCCGAGAGGACCAATTCCACCTCACACTGCTTTATCAGCGTTAGCCACAGAAGGAAAGGGAAGCTGACCGTGCCGTATCGCAGTTCTCCACGGCCGATTAAGCGGGAATCGAACCCAGGCCGACCGTTACACGTTCCGTGCTGCGCGATTGTCTTGCAGAGACACGTGTGTCTAGTCTGGATCTATCTCTCCTTTGCCATATAACCGTTTCTTCTTCGGTAACACACGTACACAAAGTAGTCACATCCACTGTCCAAATTTTGAATCAGACTTACTCATTTATTCATGCGACAAACAAAATGCATCAAATCTTATATCGCTTCCTATCGCAATCACATTTCGTCTAGGAACTTTTTCCTCTAAAGTTTTAGTTTTTCTGACAATTTTCGTTTCGAAAGATTATGAAATATAATACGACTGCGTTAAAAATTTACTAATTAGATACATAAATAAACCAAAATTAAGTTCTAAGTTAAATACCACTAACTTTCGCTTAATTTTGCCTGTTATTTGGCTATTTATTTATCTAATTAGTAAATTCGTGTTTAGGTTAACTTTAATCGTTGTCTGGATTTCAGTTTACAATTGATGATTTTTTCTTCTAAATCGTTCAATAATAATTTCTGCAATATAAGAGGACTGGGAGGAGAGGAGGATATACTGTTGCAGCTTGACCCTTGTTGACACAAGTGTAACTTAAAGGGGGCCCTCGCTATTATTTCTGTACGTGCGTGGTATCACGTAGAGAAGACAGTTCCGCTTATCTCCGCTGTGTTCGGACTTTTTCCACACATGGCATGAATCAGCATTTGCATTCTAAGCGAGTAGTTATGTGTGCAAATCATTACACGCTCTCATAACCACAGTTGACACCGTCATGATCTTGTGTCATATTTCTTATAAAACCAGAGTTTAAGTAAATTATTTAATTATTTATATACCACTGATTATTTTATTTTTTATTTAATTTACTATAATTCTGTCACACCCGTTTCGACTAAAGCCACAATCGGCTTCTTCATCAAATTTTAAATTTGTTTTTAGTATGAAACATGTTACCATAATATTGTAACATGAATAACCATGAGCAAATGTTTTAATATAGCGGAATTCCTGGTAATCGACTGATTCCAAGTTCATTCGGAAATCCTGAATGAGTTGATAACGATCATCCTGGTCTTAGTTATGTATGAAAACGGTAAAAAATCGTATTTTATACTAAACAGGTAAATCCACTTCAAGTGTTTATGTCTGAAAAACCAGGGGTAAAAGAATTTTAGTAAATTAAATAATTAAGTATTTCATGTTTTTGATGTTTAACCTGACGTATAATAACAAAATAAGTAAGTGAAAAAAATTTACATCTGATTGAAAATAATGAATAAGAAAGTTAGCCAATTCAGATAAAAAAGAGATAATATAAATACCACACAACGTTTCTGGAATCCTTGCCCCTTTCCTCTGGTGTGAAGAAGAGCATAGAGCGACACAACTGCACTTGTGAGTTGAAAAAACTCAAAATAAATACATATAATGGCCAAAACGTCGGAACAAGTTTAATATAAAAATCCACTTCAAAGGCTACATTGACACCGATCTCAGTACAAACAAAAAATAATAATACGTTTCGTCCCTGAATTTGGACTATCAGATGAACATAATTTTGTGATTTTCGGTTATAACAAACCATGCAGTAATCTCTTATCTATTGTTAACTGTTATCTACACTTGATGAAGTTCCAAATTAGGGAAGGAACGTAGTGTTTCTTCTTTTTTGTGCTGATTTCAGTGTCAATGCAGCCACTGAATTGAGATTAAACATGATCTGACTAATTAATTGGCTACTATATTTATTCATTTATATATATATATATATATATATATATAAATTATTTCATCACATTTTTAGTTATCTCTATAAATGTAATTAAAATATTCCTTTGATATAACCAACAATACGTCAATTTGGATTCGTCGTAGTTTTATTTATTTTACCGCTTCAGTATTATTATCAATTAAACATGACGTTGAAACAAAAGATAGTTGTTCTATAGGTTTCTCCGGATGACAAGCGGAAGAGTCACGACCTAAGCGATCACTTGGAATGTAGAAATGAGTCACACAGCGCGTAGGGATACAAGTAGGTTACAAGCGATCTTGACCTATGATATTTTCGACTGTTATAGGGTCCCCGAGAAAGTAGCACTTCACATTAAGGGGCCACGGTCACAGACGACGGAAGGATGTTTACAGAAAACGGGACGGAAGTGCGTTCAGTTTGATAGCTTCACGGAAGTTTTTTGTCGTACAATTCTTCGCCAGCAGGGACGTTGCAAAGAAAAATAATCGCGAAAGTGGACTCCAGAGAGGACCAGTTTAATAGTTGTTGGGCATCTTTCTCCCCTTCCGCAACCTGACGCTGTTCATCTCGGGAGAGAGTCCGTGAATGTCCTACATATCAACACGATGACGCGCCCACGCCAGAATACCGACAACGGTGCACAACACAAAGCCACTTTCAAAAAACTAATATGCGGATAACCTAAGCCACTTCATGCAGAATTATCAAAATCACCCAAAAACCGATTCAATGAAGGACTAATACACACGAAAACATTATGGAATACCTGGAATCTAGTTTTCTATTGTCTAGCTGGTAGAATTAATGCGGTAAAAATGCGGTGAAACAGTAAATGAAATTAATCATAGTCTGAGATGTACAGAGCATCGTTTTGGTTCTCTCAACTAACTTTCACTGCCAAATGGACATTTACTATTTAAAACTTTTGGTTTTTTCTTCTTCCTCCGCTTGTTTCACTATTCCTCACCATTACCAACTTATTCTCGGTTCCTCACTTCCATACAGTTCCACGACGAACGAATAGATAACTGCCTAAAACAGAACTGTATGCATCACACTTCAAATCCAGATTAGTTTGAACTGTAGCTCTTAAATGGGTGAGTCTTATAATACTGCTGGATGTGCTTCACTACTGTTTCATAAAAGAAAGGAACCTCTAATATAGTAGAAAATAAACTATCATAAATACCAAACAAAACACAAATGGATCAGAAAATAAGATCATGAATATTATCAAGATGATCAAGAAGCAGTTGTGTCGCTCTAGGCTCTTCTTCCCACACGAGGAAACGGACAAGGATCCCAGAAACGTTGTATGGTATTTATATTATCACTTTTTTTTTGTCCGAAATCTTTCTTAAATAATAGTATCAAGATGTTCAGGATCCAAAAAAGTTTACGATTAACAATATGTTCTTTAGTCCTTGTTTCTAAAGCCCGCTTACTTTTTCGAATATAACATACTAGGCAGTCTTTTATGCAATTTCATAATCTTCATTATTTTTTTCTATTTATCCTGGGTGTTAATAATAAGTAAAATGTGCAAGTTTGGTGCGTCACTTGAATTCGAAAAAGGTACTCCGGGCATCTCGGATACTAAAGATGGATTCTTATAGAAAATGATGCAATTTTTTGGCCTAAAAATTGAGTTTAGGCTCATTGAGTATTTTTCAGTACACCAAAATTGTGAATTTTTTCGCCATTATTTTGTTAAAATGTTCCTCCAGTCACCATTTCACGGATACGGGGATTTAATTTTGAAAAAAAATATCTGAGTGGTTACATACATCGTAAGAAACCTATATTATAATTTTCACGTTTCTTGTTCCAGTAGTATTAGCTGTGCATTGATATGCCAGTAAACAGATTCTCCTTTTGCAATATTGAAATTCGTAAATACAGATAATTTTGCCAATATTAAAACAGAAAGTTTTCTATATTATTCTTTATGCCGCACCAGTTGCAAGTATTATATTGACACTCGAGAATAATTTAATCGATACAAAGAACTTCGAACGATAAAACTGCCTAACAGATGTACTTTTCCAGATAAACGTTATTTATTTGTAGTAATATGAATTAATCTTATAGAGCCCGGGAATAGTTGTGCTTTGGGAACGTAAAGACAATTAGTCCAAGTGACATAACAAGTATGTCATTAACCTTAAAACCAACGGTCTCTAATGGCGAAATAATCCTCGCTCATGCGGGCCATCCTATTACTGAAAGCATGTTTGGCATGTTATCACTGAAGTGTATGATCAGAGGGGCCAACGGAACAGCATCACCAAAAAAGACGACTAAACGAAAAGCAGATAATAGAAGGGAACAAGGTAAAAACTGAGAATAGGCAAAGTGGTGAGTTAAAACGTCTCTTTAGTGTCAAGGAAATCGTTTATGTATAAGAAATAAAAGTGCGAATAGCAAGATCATTCCTAGTACGACCTGCCGTCATCAGGATGATCTATACAGTAACAAAAAAAATCGAGAACGTTAGTTACCATCAAATTTGACAAAATAAATATGCAGTATAGATTATTTAGGGGAAACGTCTGGGAAGCAGCATATAAAGAATGAAACCTGCCGACTGATCCATGCATGTAAGTCGCATATTCCCATAAAATCTTCCGATGACGCTATAAAGATTAGTGAATGATTCGAAGTGTTATAACAACACGTAATCTGATAAGTCGTAGGTTAGTGTGTTACACTGTGGGGTCCAGTTGTCGATCGTAGGTGACGCCATAAATCTCATGGGAATGAGGACTTTCCCTACGAAGTCACAGATCATCTGACGAAGTGCCTTGGTGACAAGAAACACATGGCGCAAAAAGTACTGATATAACGTCTTTTGCGAACAGCTGTAAACAGTGATGGGCATCCTATACCGTAATCTTCAAACAGAACAATCCACGTCCAAAGGAAGTTCGTTGCTACCGTCAACTTTTTTTTCTGGATATGTTATTACGATAAACTTGTGGTATCAAACGTTTATTACGAATAAATGTCTTTAACGACAGACGATTGATGGCGCTGCTCACTATTAATGGCATAGTGACTCGGGACTCTGCCTGACACAAATCTCGAAAAATGGATTTATTGGTTATCTGCGTTAAGTTCTGGACGAGAAAACTATCGTCATCGATGACACGAATACGCAACACGAACGGTCATTCCGTAGACTGCGAAGGAACGTCTAGTAAGTAAATGCTGCTTCATCGTTTGCGAAACGACTTGAAAATGACATCATCACTACAAAGTGGGGACGCATTCAGCGAATTCGCGCTGGCAAGCTCACGTACACAATACTAAGTTGAAATAAATATAATGTAATGAATACAAATTCTCAGTTTGGAAAGATTCACGTCCTCCGCAATAGCCCAAGTTAGTCATCCAACTGTCGATACCAAAATTCTGATATTACATTGAGGTAAAAATATAGTTCCTATCTCGAAGCAAAGAATGTATCGTACAACGGGTCCCACCCTTAGCGTTCAAAGATGTTCTTCTGCATCGTGCGTGTATATTAACGCCATGCTCAAAGAAAGAAACGCGAGAGTCCAATCTGTAACATTTTCTCTCAATTCAATTAATGTTTGGAGGCTAGAAACTCCTACGCCAGATAACTCGACACCTTCGTAGTATGAGTTCGTTTCCAGTCATCATGGCGACGTAACACAAGAATATGTTATATTTAGTCCTATGCCTAATAGCCAGAAATTTATGTTATTCGTTAAGTGTGTCCGCCAGGTAAGTGGGAGGTTTCGGGTTCTACCGGACCGGTAGACATTCTTCCTCCTTCATCCTTTTTTTTAAACAATATAATAAACACCAAATGTGATGTGATACTAAAAGTGGTCCACTAGACCAACCATTAATTATTCCTCGTTACTTCTTAAATGTACTTAACTAACATGTAGATTAGTCCAATGACGTCTTTTAGTTTTCTGGATTCTTCTATAAATTTACTTTCCTCTCTCACACAATACTCTGCTTAGACAGCGTTTAGACGAGTTCAAATGGTTGAGTCCTCTTCGTCTTCGGTAGAAGTGCCGGTATCTCTAGGAGGAGCTGAAGAACTTCCATGTTTTCATGATGGTGTATTCTGCATGCTTTTTCGCAAATCTTTTGATTTATTAAGTAAAGTAAAGTCCAATATGTAAATATACATGATGTTGCCGGTCGTCGTTAAATTAAACCAGAAGGAAATTCGATTATCATACACATTCCAGGACTTCGCTGTTGCAGTATTTCAATACACATTGCCAACCAGTCGTAGTTATTTTTTTCTTCCAAAAACGAATTATGGGTACTCCGTAATGGGCAATATTAATATAAATATGTTTTTCATTAGAGAGTAAATTCGTAAAATTATTGACCGTAGCCGGCGATGCTTCACGGTAGTCGATTTCAACGACGGCACCCTATATTTATCCAAATATTCACCAACCAACGATATTTCTGTGTTAATCACCATACAGAACTTGTACGTCATTTAAGCTGAAATACTATGGACGTTGTAATAAATATTTTATTAAGTGAAGTTGGAGCATACTGGTACTACGATGTTTTCGCTTTGCTAAAAACGAATTTATTTTTTCTTCTTCCTCTGAGAGGGGTGAAAGTAATCTTTGTATTTGATTTTGTGATGGATGATTTTTCCGTTTCCCTTGACATTGCAGTGTTTCCGTGAGATGGATGGGACCGCAAGATTAAGTTACGAGTAGGATTCACGCGGACTTATTAAGCGTATAATTCAGCGCCATCTTATAATTATATATGACTCTATACTTCTTTAGCAACAAAAAATTACGAAGAACTTAATATTGTCTGTATTTTTCCTTTTTCAACTTTTTATCGGGACGAAGAATTGATTTTGGTGATGAATAAGGGCCTATATACGTTTTTATTTGCGCATCGGCACATATTTAACATTTTTAATATAGCTTCATTTCAACAGGCTCCCGTGTGTAGGCAGTATGTATAACTGACTTCACAGTCGACCGTAAATAATTTTCCCTCCTATTTTGTGCGCGTTTCATTCAAATCTGCGAGATTAAAAACGAGAAGTATTTCCACGTGAACGAATAACGGCACGCGATTAAACTCTTTTTACTTATATGTATTATACCAGATACAAAAAACAAAAAATTGAATTTTTTCATTGGTGCAAAGCCCATCAAAAGTGTTATATAAAATAAACACGCACATTATTCTATTCAAAGAGATGATAATAAGGCAGTTATGAATAAATAATTTTCTTTTTTTATTAGAAGTGGTTTTGTTCGCTTATTTTAATTTTATAATGCAAATGATAACCAGTTGGACGCAGTTTATTGAATTCTTTTTTTAAAAATAAAATAAAATGACGTATGGAACGTATTCGTACCTTATTAAGGTATTTTCTAATTATCACTAGATGACAAGTACAATTTAATACAACATATGTGCTTAATAATTTCAATAAATTTGAAAATTTTATTTTAGACTCCTTTCGAGAAGCTGACACTTGAGCAGTCGTGACCAAAACAGTGTCAAATTGTTTAGTATTTAGTGATAATTACAAAAGACCTTCATAAGGTACAAATACGTACTGAAACGTTATTATTATTAATTAAATAAACCGTCTGTAACTGATCATCAGCCACATTATATAATTTTCATATAAAGCAGACGTAAAAAAACCTTATTTAAATTTCATTGAATATAAGGAACTCGTAAAAGGTAGAGATTAGTCAGCAAATCATGTTTTACACCAGAGCAGGTTTATTAGTTTCAAAAAACTATTTCGATGAACAGTATTATAAAAGTATTTTTGACATGATATATATAACCGGATTATTTAGGTAATAGTATGTATTCATTCTACGCCGATGAAATGATAGGATGAGGTGAATAAAATTATTCTTTAAATTATTATTAGGACTAACAAAATCTGTGGTATACAAATATTTCGAATTACGTATTTTAAAATGTAGTCAAAGCAATTAGTTGCGGTAGCGAATAGCGTCGCTTTAGCTTGACACGATATTTTGACCATCTGAATCACTGCATCACCACCACCATAATCATAATCTGTGTGCGTATATGCACATCGGAACGTCACACATGCAAGGGGAGTCCCCCACGGGAGGTGCTTCGATCGTTCACAAAAGCCGCCACAAACCAGGGAGACCCTAGTCGGGATCGAACAAGCGCACGTCAAGGGGGAAGGACTTATTCAACAGGACACTGGAAATAAAGTCTTCAACTGACGATTAAATGCTTTTACTGCGATTAGCTCAGACGGACAGCGCGCTGAATTCAATCTGAACACGCGACACTCTTAACGGCAACAATTAACTTTGTACTTTACAAGAGAGTATTATATATGTAGTACTTAATTTATAATCATACATCGTAGAGAAATCATCTCGTTTATGTAATTAATACGCGAATATCTCACTGAAAACAAATAAAATTCCCCAAGAAAAATATTACGATAAAAATAAATGGTAATTGTTAGTCTAGATTTAAGCTCCAGCAAACACGTTACGTTTTATTTTCGTCGGCGTTTGCAAGGATACAAAATACATCTATCCTTTTTTCGTAATAAATGGGAGTAACTTTCCATAAAAATACGTCCCTCTAAATTGAATTACGTATAAAACAGAGTTTTTTTTAAAAAAAATTTGCTCATAAGTTTTATGAAAAGTAAAATGTTAACTCGGATATAGGTAGAACTGACGTCATTCAAGTCTTCAAAACGAAAAGGGATAATATCCAGGAATTTTGATTGGCAATGGTCACTTCACAACCACCATAAATTTATTATTGCCGAAGGAGGATTCGTCACTGTAATCATAAATTTCTTTTTACTTCAGTTTGGTATCATTTGACTGCATGTTTTTCTTAACTAAGTTTTTTTCCTTCTATGCCGGCCGACACCTTTTATTTTATTTTCGCTATCTTGGAATTGTAACAATGAGGTTGCGCATTGTTTCGCTGACAACACTCGCGCGGGGACTGTAAGAATTTGGAGATACTTACGGGGTAAATATAAGAGATCCACCACGGCGGTCAAGGTTACGGTAAATGTCCAGTGTCCACCCGCGCACTCGGAACTATCGGTATAGGTACACTGAGAGAGAGTGGGTTGAACCAAACTGATCCGCAACACGTCTCAGAGAGAACTGAGCGTGGTCGGGTCGCGCGCTAGGGCCAGCGCGGGCGCATGCGCACTCAGCACTCCCGCACCTACGCACTCACACCAAGCTGGAAAATAACCACACCGCAAGATTCCTCGGAGACGAACGCAACAGTCACATACACATTATTTATTACTGAAATCCGAGTGAAGACTGGAAAAAAAAGAGTTAGTTCACGTATTGTTTTTAAGTAGGGTTTTGTTCAAAGTTGATAACTCTGACAAAATTGTCTGTTTTACTGCACGTTGTTGGGTTACTTTCTTTGACGATACCACACATAATCATACAATCACCAGCGCGATATCACCCCAGGTCCTACCAGTCCTCCCGATCGTACAAAGAGCGAATTTTGTTTAGCGTTGTTCCTGAATAGTCGCATACATTTATTAGATCAAATACTAAAAGTATTGTTTTCGGATGGAATTTAATTGTTTATTTAGTTTCGTTCAGGAATAATCAAATGTGTATATAGATATTCATTTCTAAACATTGTAGATATTTATTAGTAATTTAGAAATTCTCTTTCAGATGAAACGTATACATATCTCATGCCATAACCTTTTTGTCCCAACCTATGCTATTAAAGGAGAAAGACCATCATGTGATGACCCTCGTGTAGCAAATTACTGCCTGAAAGATTTCTGCAGACGTTTTCTTTGATACAATTATAAAAATAATGATATATAACTGTGGATATTTTTGTTTTGTATTTTACTTACCATAATCAATGAACATCTTAAAAATATGAATCAGAATACACTAAAGACGAACAAGAAAGCCGGTGGGAGTTTTTGATTGTTGGTAGAACCTTCCTGGAGAGTATTAGTGGGCAAGGCCTACTTCTCTCTCTAGTGTTGAAGTAAGGCTCCCACGAACTGAGGCCCCTCGGTCAGTTTGCAGAGATGTTTCGGGGTCGCAGACCTTTGGCATACGGTAAAAGCTGTCTTCTCTTCGTATTGGAACAGTCGGCCAACTGCCTCCTAAACTGGTGGAAGCATGGAGAAGGGAATGCGGCGTCCCCACTCCAGTCATCGGATGTACATGGGACAAGTACCAAGAGCCCGACGACCCCGATGCAGGTTTTCTAGGGTTTGACCTGCATTACTTTTCCGCGATCCTTAAACTATAAGCCCGGGGTTCCCAGTTAACTCTTGGCTACCGTGATTTACCTTCCGCAACCTCCCTTTCAAATCCCTTCCTATGCTATTAAGTAGGTGTTTCCACCACATGGATTGCGGTTAAGGGGCCTGCCACTCTAAAAGACATCAAATATGAAAATGATTTGTAATATGTTAAATGGGTATTTCTTTAAGACTCTCAGAAATTATTTAAACGTTATTTTACTTGTTTTTCGTACATTTGCGAACTGCAATTAAAAAAACGCCCCGGATTTTGACAACGTTTGTGACGTTGAACTGTTTTGGTTTCACAATAACATTTCCAAAGATTATTATACATAAAATGTGATACTATGACGTTTTGAATTGACTGAATTAAACACCGCCAAAAGATGTCTTCTGAATCATAATCGAAAAATTAACCCAGAGCAGAGACTCGGGAAAAAAAACGTTTTGCATGAAATTGTCCAATAATTATATATCAACGTAATTTTGTGCGATGGAATTCACAAATGTCCATAATATTACACAATTATAATGATTGATTTGGGAGGGAAGCATACAACCAATTTGTATTCATGTTCCACTTATAATTTTTTATTATTTTGCCGGTCTTCCTACAAATGATGGCAAATATTTTGAGCCGCTTAAGCTGTCACGTTATATAGTGCGCTACGAATGAGGTTTGACTTCAAGATCTGCACGACGTATTTAATATATCGGAATTGATTAGAAAATAGTCTGCACTATTTGCTGAATTTGTGTTGTCGGAAGCAAAGTTTTCGCTGTTATTTGTTTTGCACGCATTCAGATTCTCTCTCTTTATGCTATCCTTTTTTCCCCTGTGTTCCCTTTCACAGCCTCATTAAGATCCGGCACAGGCATACACAGAGTGTGAAAGCAAACAAAAAAGTTGAGCAGTAAAAGTTTGTGGTACGCGCAGAGCTGAGGATACAAGAAGAAGTTCCATATGCGTTTTTTTTTTATCTCCAAGGCCGTTCTTCTTTTATTGAATGTTACTCGTCTGCAAACAAACACGATTTCGTAAATAGACGAATGAGATTAAAAGTTCGCGGGGAGCACATGCAAGGAACTTGTTGTAAAATCGTGGTTGACTCAGTTGCATCTCTTTCAACTGCAGCGCTTTGGCTGAGATCATCTGCACGGAATAAATGCACCGAGGCGGCTGAGTAAAACACCTGAGTCACTGGAACTAATTAAAGAGACAATCTCGCAGCATCTTAAATACTTTGTTGGTCACACGATTTCAGACTGAGTCGCATGCTGAATAAACCAGCTTAAAATTAGAATCAGTTTGACTGTGACGGAGTTGATATTTAATTTCCATCATTAGTAAGAAATAAACTTCTGATTAGAGCAGTCTCTTAACAAGTTAGGTGCGTGGATTCTCCACACAAAACTTTGTTGTTGGTTTGATAATTCATCATCTTCCCTGACGTTAGCACAATTAAATTTCTCCTGCTATTCATTAGTATTTATACACAAAGTTAACTACTGATCGTGAGAAGTTTATTTCGTTTCAATGGGATTTAATTCTACTATAACACGTGAGTAACGACCAATATATTCTTCGGCTGAGTCATATGTCCCTGCACGTAAAACTGAGATCATCCAATGGCAAGCAACCCACACACATCGCCACAATTTACAACCGAAAGATATATTAACCTCTCGGCACCGCAACCAAATGACACGAAGTGCCTACTGGCTGAAATATGAGTGATGATTCTTGTTGGATGATTTATATCTCAATTAAGTTCTATTCCTTATCGCTTGTCCTGTTTATTAACCCCGTAAATATAAAATGTCTTAAACAATTGAATATCTCAACTGAATTTTATTTTATATTTACAATTTGTTGTTTATGAACAATAAGTAAATGTCTCCTTATAGACTTAATTTATAAACTTACCCAGAACAGTTCACATACTTGTAAAAACTCATCAAAGAGTTTGTTTAGTTTAATTAATGTACAAGCTAAAGCGTAAATTTTATTATAATTTATTCTATCTAATTTAGTATGCAAGTCCAAAGGTTTTAAGCGTTTTAGTCTTTTGTTTTCGTTCTCCGTCAGGTGTGTGTCTAAATTATTAGGATGCATTGAAATTCGATATTTGTATTTAACACGAAAGATTTTGTTTTGTTTCCGCCCCGCACCGAAGCTATATTTAAGTCATTTTTAATTATGTGATTAGGCATATACCACGGTGAATTGACAATGCTTCAGAAATATTTGTAAGATTTCAATTTAATTAAAGTTATATTCCATATGGGTTTAATCACGGCCTTAGTACCTGATTTTGTATGTTAATTTGTGAGTTTCTGTCAAATCATTTGATTAAGTTTTATTGCCGGTTGATTTCTCTTAGTAAAGAGATGCTTACGCCATTTGAGCCTTTTGTCAAGGTATTTCACATCGTCACTTTGTGGTAATAGAGTATTATTTAATGATGCTACAAGGCACGAACCTCTCCTCATAGTGAAAGTAACGTAAAGTATTCACCTGGATTCTCCATTTGGAGGACAAATAAACCTAACTGAGATTTAAAATGCAAAGGGTTGAATATATTAAGATGAAAAAATTGCAGTTTGCCTTTCAGTCCCATATATTAATAATATAAGGAATTTCACACAATGTGTAAAGTAATTTGGGTCAGTCTTTACAAAATTCTGTCGTTGAGATAGATCTTCTGGAACACCAATATGCGTGATATCTGTCACACACCATTTCACATAATTCAAAAACACAATTCACATCTGGTTGATGAAAGCTTTTTGATTTACAAATCTTGTGGTGAAAACCATGCACGGCGAAACGGGTTACTGTGTGTCGTAGTTCGTATGATGCTCTCCTCCATTCGTTTGTCATCATGGCGGTGGTACTGTAGAAATCGTCCCATATCTGGTTCTTCTTTTCCTTTAGTTCTTGGATCACGTGTTGATATGTAGGTGTAGGTGGCAAAGTTAACCCTGATGTATAGCGTAGGTCTTCTAAGTAGAAAGGTTCCCTTGTGAGTTCATATGCAAGTCGTGATGGCGTATATTTCGAGACACACAGCTGTATCTTTTTCAGAAAAGTTGCTTTTATCTTTTCAATATCTTTCAGGTTCTTTCATTCAGTTTCTCCCATATTTATTCCAAACCGTATGTGACTATTGGGGTGACTTTTGCTTTGTAGAGGGAGATGGCCGTGTCTATGGAGAGTTGTCGTATCATCCGAATATCTTGCATTGCTCTGATGGCTGCGATTACTTTTTCTTTCACGTGTAGTGTGAATGTGCTTCCTGTCGGTTGTAAGGTTATCCCAAGGTACTTGAAGCTGTTTGTAACACTTATTGGTCTGTTGCCGAGGTATAAAGTGTCTGCCACCTTTCCTGAATATCATTGCTGCTGTCTTTGGAAGATTTATTTCTAGCTCATTTTCTTGAGCCCTGTTCGTTAGATTGCTTAAGGCCTCTTGTAGATCTTGTCTGGAGGTTGCTGTGATGACCATGTCATCTGCATACACATAGAGACGCGTGTTTTCTGTTGGTAGTGATTCGGCTATATCTGCAGTCGCAATATTAAACAATAACGGGCTTAGGTCGACTCCTTGTAGTATCCCTGTTTGTCTGTGTTATTGGGTTCGATACTGATTTGCTGTCATCTATTTCTACTTGGTTCTCATGCAAGATGTTTGAGATTATTATCGTCAGGTAATGTTCTTTTCCAATCATTGATTCCAGCTTGTTTAGTATTAATCGTCTGTTGAGAAAGTCAAAAGCTTTTGTATAATGAATGAAGACCGCATATAGCTTCCCCCTGTAGTGTCTCAGTGCTTCATCAATGTCATTTATGAGGCATGATATTGCTTGTATGGTAGATCTACCTCTTCTGAAACCAAATTGTAGTTCCGGTGTTTCAGTCCCATATAAGTATTAATTTAGTTGAGCTGCTTAGAAGAGAATATTTGATTTGATCAAGACGAATGAGAATAAAAACCAGACATATTTTGTAAGCTGATACGATTAACGGTCAAATCAGAGGAAAGACTTGTATCAGAAACGTGGTGACGCCAACAAGATAATAAGAATGGGAAAAACTAAGTATATCAGCTTCATTATAAGATAATATTTTAGAATGTAACAAAACAAGAATCAAGAAAGGTGACATGGAGGTTTTAGGAAACTATCGTCTAGTTTCACCGTTGTCAGTATTCTCCAAAACAGCGTGCTTACTAATGCTCAAAAGGCTTCAAGAAGGTCATTTTCTCTCCTACTCATATAATATAAGAATATAATAACTAAAAGCAGTAGCCATTAGGAATTTTCTGCGACCTTTCCAAAGCCTTTGACTGTGTTGACCATTGTCTTCTGGAGAAGTATTATAGAATTTTTGATTAACAATTGATACACATTACGGTAAACACTACATTATGATTGGGGACTAATAATGGCAGGGGTTCCACGAGGGTCTATTCTGGACATATTCTTCTTTTTGATATGCATAAAAGACTTACGAAAAAACTATGACTCCTTTTTGCTGATGAAACGTGCATTTTAATAAATGAAAAACAGAAGGCATTAGAAGAAGTAGCTAATGGTGCATTCAGTCACCTACTACACTACTTTTCAGCTATTGGATAATAATTCTTTTTTTTTTTTAAAAAAAACACATTTTGTAGAATTTCAAACAAAAAACGTGGCACTTATCTCTATATAAATAGGGCCACAAAAAATGATAATATTTGCGATAGTTTAAAATTGTTCAAGGATTATCCGTTGATAGTATATTAAATTGGAAAATTCATATTAATAAACTTGCAACCAAATTAACCTCATGTCCAAACGCATTGCTCTGAAGATCAGAAGGTTAGTTTACTTTGCATATTATTCTGTGGAATATTTTTTTTCGCAATTATTCACAATTGGGTTGGGTATGTAGATGTTCTTCAAGAACATCTTTCAGGAGTCACTTCAAGATACTGGGCATTCTGACTCATACTATCCATAATGTTTGTGATAAGTAACAGACATGTAATCATGATCAACTCATATGTGCACAGTATCAACACAGACACGGTAAATCACTATCAACTACACAGACAGGGGTCCATTATACTGGTAATATTATTTAATAATCTTCCACACAACATTAAACAGTTAAACGATAGTAAAAATCTGAATTAAGAAACTAAACCTGTAGTTTTTGCCTAGTTATACTTATACAATTAATAAACTGACAGAATTAATTTAATATTAAAATCTATCCAATGTAAAATACATCTTACATGTTTATTTACATGTCCTCTACATGATCTACGGATAGAATTAATTACAAGGGAAACCAAATCCAGTTTTGGGAATAGGCATACATATTTCCAAGAGGTGATCTTCAAGAGACGAGGTGGCCGAGTGGTTAAGGCGTTGGACTGCTAATCCAATGTGCTCTGCACGCGTGGGTTCGAATCCCATCCTCGTCGTCAATTTTTACGTGAATCATCGTGAGATTTAAGCACCTAAAAACTATCCACATTTCCTTACTGTATCCGTGCCCGCCGAATGGCTTATTTGAGATTAATAATTTTAATGATATTGTCTTCATCCGGTATCACCTAAAATGTCAACGCACCACTTTTATGCTGTCAACACACTGGCACTCGACCAATTTTCTTCCTATTCAGCACGAATTTGGCTGATGTCATTTACATTCATCTTTTAAGTATTTCCTCATATATTAAATTCTTTATAAATGCCTAAAGTCGTAACCTTTCATTGCAAGACGTTTAACAACGCTGTTCGCTAGCCCTCAGTGACTCAGCCTTCTTACGACAAGACTTTATTCATAATGTTTGAGTTAATCTCAAAATCATTAATTTAACAATGTAACATGAATTATATCGGAATCCAGATGTTGTGTAAGAACTAATAACTTCTATTCTTTGCAAGAAATTCATCAAATTAACTGATTAACAGTGCGTGGCTTCTGTGTTCGTAAAAGAAAAACTGACCTTACAATTATTGTTCTCTTTGATTGAATAAAAAAGATGCAAAAATAAAACATTTTTATGTGAATCGTTGGTTGCCATCTACGGTCAGAGAGTTTGTACAAAAGAACTATCAGCAAATCATTTCCAGTCTTAATTTTAGTGCTTTATCAATGTTGAAAAGTCATGCACTGGCGACAGTAACAGACTGAAAAACAAAGATATCACAAAACAAGACCATAAACTTTTACAGAATGTTAAACATGCAACAGGACGTTTGCTACAATTTCCGAAAATTTAAGTTGAAGTCTCTCGTCACCTTCATGGTTTGGAATTTGAACAATACATTTTTAGTGATTATATACATTCAAAAGTTCGCGTGTTATATGTTCGTGTGTGTACCCTTGCACTATTTAATCTAAAGAGTTCTGTTCGCTGAAAAAGAACTTGAAGCTCTGTGTTGTGAAGAGCGAGCTAACTCTCGGGAAACGAATTCGGCATTCATGTAAGCTCGAAGGTCGACATGGTTCAACTGGAATAGTTAACGTTACAACTAATATTGAAAAAAAAAATTCTTAGTAGTATAATTTAATTTTTACATGTATATTGTTTGTCGTATAGAAATTTTCCATGTGTTCAATTTCCATATTATTCTGGGATACCAACTTTAACCGCAGCTCTATTTCTACGAATTCTACACTAGCTTTGTCTTCTAGAACAAAGCATTCGTTACACTTATTCTGACGTTTTCTTTGCTGCGCCTATTGTTCGAAATGACTCCGTAAATAGCAAAACTCTGGCACACCCTCCACGGCTAATAAAACTATTTTAGGACTTCATTTTGCTGCTAGCTAGCCACTACGTCGTTTCCCCCCCCTAACTTCTCCTGGAGTTAATGAATAAGAAAGATAGCCAATACAGACAAAAAAAGGGTAATATAAATACCACACAATGTTCTTGTTCCTTTCGTCAGGTGCTAAGAAGAGCCTAAAGAAACACAACTGCACTGGTCAGTTGACAACACTCAAAAGCCTGGAGTTGTTTACTAAGATATGACATTTTTCTTTGTCAAGATGTCTTTATTACCTCCGAATGTTAACGTAGATGTTTGTATTTCTTCTCCTTGTACTTTTATTTGTGATACACATAGATATATTATTTTCATAGTTTATTTTGAACAGCATAATTAAAAAAAAGGTTGAGAAAACTTATATACATATTTCAATGATCAACTTGACTGATTAATGAATAAATTTGCCCCACGTCGTTGGGGCAAATGTAATGATTAACTGAAAGGCTTTAATTAAAAAATTAATTAATTAAAAAAAGTTTTATTCTTCAAAGATACAAATTATCAGTCTCACTTTGCACATTTAATTTCCTCAAATTCACAAACCAAATTATTATTATATTTTATTTGTGGCTTTCTAGCAAAATACAACTTTATAATTTTACAACAATTACATTTAATTACTCTTTCTCTCAGGGTCTTTACTGGGCTTGATAGTGAGAACAAACAAATTTAATAAACTAATTAACAAATCAAAATTTAAATGAACGAAATATAAATTCTAAACATAAAAAAGAAACGAAAATCTGACTTATACATTTAATTCTCGTTTACAGACTTTAAATAATTGTTTTTGTACTCACGAATGTCTTTCTGGTACCAGATCTGATTCTTGAAGCTTGAGGTCACAACTCACTAAAAAGGCCTTTATTCACTGATTCTACACATCATTTTTAATAAACACGGTCGTAGTTCTCGTTGTTATTCCACCTGGAATTTTGGGATCAGCCGCTCCCTCGGTCTGCCCTCGGACGTATGTCTCCTCGATGCCCTTTATGCGAAATGTTATTTCGCATCTGTGTGGTGCAAACCTTTTGCTTCCACTTTGCGATTTTATATCATGAGTCTCTCCGTCAAAAACTATTTACTTGTGTTTTATAGATTCGTACTTTTTAGGTCAGCATCCTCTCTCTCTCTCGAAACGTTTGCCGGACTGGACTTCCGTACGAGCGCGCGGTTTCTAACAACTATCGCCGACAAAGAGCCGTGATTGTTGCTTTCAAGAAATGTACCGCTAACAATCCAATTATATTAAAACAATTAATGGACTATAATTAGTATTACACTATATATATATATATAAATATGTATATATATATATATAATCTTTTAATAAGACGAGAAAAACTATGAGAATATTTTAACGAAGATTTAAATATGCATATAAATAATAATATAATATTTGAAATGAGAATTTAAATACATCCAGGGACTATTAGTCTAAGTGTCCCCGAACACTATTTATTAAAAACTAATATCAACGCTTTAATGACACCCTATCCCCGCCTCTTCCTATTGGTGGAAGGGGTGTCTTACCCTAAGTATTATTACCTAGATTGTAACTCTTGTATGTACCAAATTTGGTTCAAATTTCTCTACGCGGTTAAGAGTGTTTGCCTAACATTCACACATACCGGTCAATCCATTCATTGATATTTATTAGAAAGGAATAGAAACTGAAAATAAGAATAGTTAATTTCGGTCAGGATAACTTTTCATAAGTATTTTAGTTTTAGATATTGGTAACGGTTCTTTAACTTAAATGAACTTGTCTTCATAAGGAAAGTTTACAGTAAAATGAAACAAGGACGTCTTCAAATAACCTAATTTTATGAACTTTAAGGTTAATATAAATTTGGGTTACTGATTTCTCTATATATTATGCAGTGACATTATAGTTTTGATCAGTTCTTGGACAGACTGTCCGCATCTTCCCCTCGGGTCTTTTTCCATCCGTTCTTTTTGTGACGTGTCTCTGTCAATACATCCGGGACCTCGCGTTCTATCCATCTGCTGCCCCTGGCTTGTTTATTCTCAAGGGTTATTCTATCCCAAAGAACAAATTTTGACATGTAACATTTTATTTTTATAGACTCCGTGACAAAGGAATAGAATGGTCCCTCATGAACAGTTTGAAACAATACGAACAAGTTTTTTATACTCGCAGAATTTATAATGAAATATTATGTATTTTGAACTACTTTTATTAATTTAGAGTTTCTGTGTCATATTGCGAAATGTAAAGAAGAATGTTGTTAATACTAATAATTTTACATGACCTATGTTTTATATCTTGACCAAAATATATCCGACTCGAAAATAATCAGAATAATACCTTTCACTGAAGCTTTTGCCATAGAATCTCTGACATGTGTCATATTTGTATTACAATCTTTTTATCTCATATTTGTTTTTCAACCAGTTTTTCGATAAAGACATAGTCTCAACTTATCGAAAAATTGTCAATATATTTTAGTCTACAATCAAGGTCAAAGTTACAATTTAACATAATAATAATAATACGTACACTGAGATTCCATCTTAGATACATCCAAATCTATAAAGGCTTGATTGCATTTTTAAATAAAAACGTCCAACAGGCCCACTTTAGAGTGTTTATGCATGAACAATTACGATAATATGACTTCTTTTTTTTAAAAAAAAAATAAGTGTTAGGATTATTATCTATTAGTCGGATATTAGTCGGAAAAGTTTACTGACCTTCTGTGGTTTAGGGGTCAGCGTGACTGCCTCGCATCGCGTGTTCGAATCCCGGGGAGGGCATGGATGTATGTGCGCGTGAGGGAAGCTCTCGTCAAATCAATGTAAAAACAAGTTCGCATTACGAGTCGGCAATAACCAGAGCTGTTAATGCGTCTTTAAATAAATCTAAAACATATACTATAATAGTTGATATTTAACAGACACGACGTTTAATCTTTTATTAGGACCTGTTCAGGTATACAATTCAATTATATAAAAAAATTTAAGAAAGAAAATTCAAGATCTTTTTTAATATAATTAAGTATAAATATAATTTATAGAGTGTAACTTATAATTTATTACAACAAAATTCTGATTAACAAACGCTGTGCCCGAAATGTAAAATTTCTTATATTAAATTGTAACACACTATAAATTATATGTATCCATAATTGTATTAAAAATTATCAGGTATGTTCGACTTTGTTTCTTAAATTTCTTTTGATAATTGAATTGTAATAGTAATCACCTGAAGAGAGTTCAATGAGAGATATGAAACGTTCTGTCTGTTTATTATGTTTTTAATATGATAGTAAATAAATAAATATGTTAGAGTTCGTTGTTTACTGATTATACTTAATTTATTCAACGAAAAACCCATTTAATTCCCTTTAACATGCAATTTATTGCTATATAACATAAATTATGTTGTAGAATTAAGGAATTTTTCTTTAATATACTTGTTATTTACTTTCATTGCCCTACCAGGAGATCTGAGGGAAAAAATTAACCATGTACATGAAGAAATTTATGACAAGTCGATTTACCAGCCAAAAAAAATCAATCCCGAACGATGTGGATGTTTATAATTCTTGTGTAATTATTTTCGTAGCAGATTTCCTACGCACTGCTTAGTCTGAGATTGACGCAAGTCATTCTTCCAGAACAGATGGAGGAAGTTCAGAACAGAGTTGTTAAGTGATCTGAGCGAAGGAATGGAATAGCGAAGGCACAGCTGCAAGGCTAAATCTGCAAGACAAAGACACAACTCACTAACAGGAAGCACGGTCCAATGTACGAATGGCTGAAGATTTGTTGTGTCACAACGTCAACATGAGATTCTTACGAGCAGGGATCACAAACAGGCCATTTTATACTATTTTTAGAAATATTGAAGACCGATTTCAATACGGTACTAAATTTCAAATCTTCATATTTTATTTAAATTTCAATGCTTAATTTTGCTTAACAGTTTCGATGACGTAAAATTTACCTGAAACTAATATGTATAATTTATTATACCTTAATATAATTTAGTTTTTTCTTGTTGCTACACAAACCTGTTAAATTTTATTGTGTACTATATAAAGTTTCTTTGATTTAAAGTTTAATGCTTATCATTTATGATAATTATTTTAAAAATCACGTAGGTAACATACTCTTACTGTGTAATTAAATTGTAAGTATCTTGGTATAATTGATATGGTACAATTTTCACATATCAGAATTACTTATAAGAACGTTATTAAGTAAATATAATTCAATAGTCGCGACAACGTCAATATTTCTTTGGTAGTAAACACAAGGTTTTAATCGGTGTAGATGGTCTTAGAAATTCTCTCGGGATTCAAGTTAACGAAAACACGACGCTTCGGTGACTGTCCACGTCATTATCTTCGACACAAGTCATTAAACGTTCCCTGTGGAAGATTTATTCTTGGCCTGGATACAGTTACTAACCTTCTAATAACAGTAAAATCCACGTACCGGATATTTCACGTCAAAAGTGTTGGGAAAAAGTGTGACTTATGCAAACATTTCATATCATTTTGGAAGAAATAGCGCTTTTTAATCTAATCTCTATCACAAGTCTTAGGTGTGGTCTGGAAAATACCAGTCTCTTTGTCAAGATGAATTTTCGAAACCCATGTTTTTGTTGATGAAACATTTTTTTTTATCTGAAGTAAATTCATTCTCATGTATTTCGGAATCAGTTATCAAATTCATTATCGTCCAATTATACGTACGAGTTAATTTTCAGGTTATATTTATGAAAATTTTGTATCAATGGGGCATCACTATGGGAAAATCAAGGAAGCATCATTGTCTTTCAATTGAACGTGTTATTTGTGTACACTATAGCATTCGTCAGTAAGGACGGCGAATTGCGCAGATCGTCCTGTCTGACGATGCCACGATGGCGCGCGGAATAATCACGCACACGACTACGATATAACGAGGTCAAGCTCTATATAATTACTGATTGGGAGAATAAGAAGAACGACACTAAACTGGGCCGACCTCAAAGATGACGCCTACTATAAGCAAGCAAAAGTAATCTTGGTACGATATCAAATAATTTCAATAAACTATAGGATTAATGGATTAGAAAAAATATTTCTTTAAAATATTCTCATCGTAGTGATAATTTTATCGCATTATTCTTCTGTTAGACTTAGTCAAGATGAAAATGAAACTTATAGGATCTACATTTCGTATGGTTTAAAATCTATTAGTTCGCATTTAAGTTCTACACCGAATTTATGCGATGTGAATTGTGTAAATTTTCCTGAACATGGAGATGTTGAAGGACAGTTTGCTGAGTTACAGGGAAAACTCGCAGAATAATAATAGACGGGAAAATCCCAGATACCTGCAGATAACATATTCGCAGCTTCGTCACGTGGCGAATTACAATTTTTTTTAAAAAAAAGTAAACTACAGCCTTAACTAAGTAAGCCTGCGAGAGGATTCTCTCGCAGGTGATCCTTCCCAGAGAGCTCTGGCGGAGGCTACCTTTGGGGATGCCTTCACATCTCTCTGGTTTTTTGTATTAAGCTTCCCAAATGCTGAGGCACCTCGGCCTGTTTTGAGAGGTGTGTGTTCCGGGGTCTCAGACCTTGGACATACGGTAAGAGTTGTCCGCTATTCATATTGGAATAGTCGGCCAGCTGCCTCCTAAACTGGTCAAGGCACGGAGAGAGGAAAGCTGCGATTCCACAGAAAACCCCTCTCCCGTCATCGGAAGAGCGTGGGACATGTACCTAATACCCGACCTACCTGATGCAGGTTTTTCTAGGATTTTCCTGCATCACTTTTAGACAAATTGCCGGGTAGGATCCTTAAACCGTAGCCCGGGGGCCCTAGTTAACCCTTGGCTACCTTCCTCTACCATTCCGCATCCCCCCTTTCAAATCCCTTCCTATGCTATTAAAGGGTAGTTGCCACCATGTAGATTACCCTCATGTAGCCTGTTACCCTAAAAAAACACAGCCTTTTAACGATTTTACATAGAAATTATACATCGTTTCGTCGCTATTTGCGTCCTCTTCAGGTAAAAAGGCTGTGGTTTATTTTTAATTTAATCTTAAATAGTCAGAATAAATTATTATAAATAATTTTGTTTATTATTTTAAAAAGATAAGTATTGTGAACACATTAATTACCTAGAATGTGTAATAAATCTATTCCCTTTCTTCTGTATGTTGCTCACTTTCCTCTTTCGATTTCTCTTCCTTTTCAGCTTCGACTGGTGATGGATTCTCAGAGGTGGTCCGGCCCTGAGTATTTTCTGCGCAGTTATTTTGTGGTTATTTCAGGATTCTTTGAATTGTTTTGTACGTAAATATTTTGTTTTGTAATTATTCTACCTAACTATGTTTTATTTGAGTTACATCTCATAATTGTCAATTAATAAGTATTGTAGATGGTATATCATTGTATTGGAAAGTTGACGTTCGCATTATGACGATTAATGGAAACAGTCGATACAGGTATATTAATGATTTCAACAGAGACTCTGCACAAGAGTAATTAATTTCTAGTTATGTGCTTTTATCACATTTACGTGAAGCAGTCTATTCCTTCGTTAAGTTTCATACGAATATCCAGCGCTATCAAAATGATGCTGTAGCACGTGCTTATTAAGTTTCTAAAGTTGAACGGGTTCTAAGCTGTAATCCTTGCAAACTAGTCATTTCATTTAAACAATTACTACAAATAGTTTTTCATAAGAGCTGAGAAAATCGTGACTACGACTGCACTTGACATGCATCACTGAGAACCCAGAACGTGGCAAGTTAATTGGCAGTCGCTCGTTCGTCACAGTCAGCTTAAGTCCCCCAAGGACAACAGTCAACAGTCCGTTCTATAAGGAATGAACAAAAACCGATTCTTAATCGATACTAGTTGAAAATTATCTTAGGGGATACACTTTCCTCACTTCTAATTTGAAGAATATTATTTTGAGCAAATTCGAAGTGAGAAATCATATTACAATACTCAGTTCCCATAAATTTCATCTTTCGGCTGTATTGGAATTGGCGGACGGATAAATTTACTGTAACAGTTTTGATGATTGTAATTTGTTTCAATAAATAATGTTAATTAAACTCAATAATAAATAAAACTTTCAACACATCATAAACAATGTAATACAGTATAACATGACGTTTCGTTCCTGTGTTTTGAAACTTCAGGTGTAGTAAAACAAAAAATATATTGAGAAATTTAAATAAAACAATTATTACATAAACATGATATCAAAATTAATCTAATTATCTAAATATAAATAAAAAGTTAATTACTATGTATTTCCTGTACATAATATAAATAAACAATAGAATTTTGGAGAGAAATTTAAAAAAGCGTGTGATCTTCACTCACAGTACCGAAATGAGTGTTACAGATACAACGAGCGTAATTTTGGAAAGTTTATATCAATATTGAAAAACCTGTTACTATATGTTAAATTAAATAATTTTTAAATAACAATGGCTCAATACTTATTTTTAATATCAATTTTAATGTAGCCGAATTATACGTACTCTGCCATCTTTCTCAAGTGAAGTCGCGAATTGAAACGTCGTGGCTTAAGCTTACCTTAACCCGGGTGGAAACCCAATAACTGTTTAGTCAATCTTAATTGATATTTGTTTTCTTCATCTAATATTTTGGCATACTGCCAATGTAAATTGTGTGGTTATTTAGATAAATTAGTTTCGACACGACAGGATAATTTTGAACATTTAATTTCAGATTGTTTTCATATGAATTAATTCGAGTTTTTAATTAACGTTTCGTTTAGCCAATATAACACATTGCAATCTAAGCAAATAATTTAACAAAATACATTATATTTATCTCAATTATTAATTTTGTTTTTAATATTTTTGATAAGTTTAAATTATTGAAAGACTTTAAAATAGCCCGAAAACAATAATTATGAAACAAGTCAATGAGTTTGTAATAAATGCAAGAAAGGTAGAGATGTAAAACTCTATTTATTAATAGCCTTTTAACCGCTGAATTACTTATTCGTACTTAATTTTAATCTCTCTTATTCTGATATATTTGTTAATAAAATATACAGGTTTGTGGTACAAATAATAAGCTAATTTATCTGTCTTATCTACAAGATTGTAAACTATACTTTGTTTTGAATATTAATTTAGGTCTATTTTGTAATTAATTTAATAATGTGATGAGGTACAAAAATCGGCGCGGAACTCATTTTTTATAAATTAATATGATGTAATTCTCGATTTTAATTGTATTTAATATCCAAGTTCATCGGTTAATTTATTTTAAGAACTAAGAAGGTTCAAGTAGTGTGAAAGTTGAGATTATTCCAATGTTTTGAACAGCAAATAAATTATGCTCGTGATCAAAACGAGTGTCGTCCGAATCATGAGTGCGTAGACTTATTACATTCGGCCTAGCCTTAACTCGATATTTAGCATTCGAATGGTCTTTTATACTCAGGCATATATTCTTGAACACCCGATCAATACTTACATTAATATTAACTCGCCATTGTCAATAAATTTCAATATTATTGATCTGCTCTTTTCAGATTGAGATTATAATCGTAAAATATCAGTAATATCTTACAGAGAACTGATTGATTTTTCCGTAAGTTTTTGCTATCTTTGGATGATTGTCCGGAAAACTACAGCATCACTGAAAATAAAGCAGCGTCAGTGAAAATATGCCACATCTACCTTCGCCGCGTTAGAACGGTGATCTTTGATTATTTAAACCATTGGAATTCATTGCACTTTGAAGTCGGACTGCAACGATTCGAATTTGTGTACATATGGAATATAAAGTTAAGAAGTAGATTAACTACACACGATTGTGAGACATTCGAAGTATGAAATGATAATTTTTAAGAAAATTGAATGCCTTTAATTTATTTCGTTCAGTTATGCTCCTCAGCTGGTTATTTTTAAATTTTTGCTTGGACTCTATACTTGGAAAGGGCGGTATTTTGGACTCGTACAGTTAGACACAGTTACTGACATACGGTAATGATTAAGCATTTCCTTCCTCATAATTTCCTTCTCTGGTCAGTGTATTCATGAAGACAATTCCAGGCATTCAACGGATTAATGGTAGTTGCGGTGATCGTCCTGGTGGATGTCCACCAAAATCGGGATCGTTTGTTCCCAGGTTTCGATCAATTGCCTATTTCAAAGCTAACTCTTACGGAATCCGATCAAGAATTTTTTACGTAGTAACATCGTAACTGGATGTTTCCTTCTCTCGGAGCCCGCGGCCTCGAGTTTCCACACAGGGCATCACATAGTAAATTTCCTATGATCTTATTTCTGGAAATTAGTCCGCAATAATCGCCAACTTCTCTGCAGGATGGCTCAAAACCTTTGTTTTGAAAGAATTCGTTCGTTTAACTTGCAAGCTTGTTTACGGTTTTACATCGTCCCTTCAGACACCTTCGGTGGATAAACCGTGCCGCTATTCAAACGTTCACGTCCTACCTGCCTGTCTCCGCGCCTTCATGGCGCCGGTGAAATTTTACCTGATCCACCCGTTTCCCAAATACGAATGTTGTTTTTCTATCCTGAAACACGTGTTACAATAGACACGATTATTTGGGTTCATAAACTGGACCATGTAACCATACATTCATTCGTCACAGCATGAAGTGTAACTGTCCGGCTCCCATGTCACAGTTCGCTTTTTTAAGTCTGTACTCCATGAATACATGGTTATTGTATTGTGAATTTCACCTCTTTCACTGTAACGCGAAGAACTTACGACGCTGATTTGCATTGCAAAGTCACTCATCAATCGCCAAGTGAAACTTCCGGCAAGCAGGTCATTGTTCTGTAACATAGCACTGATAAGTCGTATCCAAAGTCGTGATCTTCTGATCATAGCAACACAGGTACAGCAACGGACAATGGGCCAGATTCGTGTCCGCCTATGTTGAGGCACAATGTTACGTAAAACAGTTCCTCGACATCTGTACATGACAAACGCATTTCATGCTCAATAAATACCACTTATGGGCGAAGCGAGGTGACGTAACGGTGTGTATGTAGGTGAAAGGAAAAGTGTCTGACTTATGCCATCTCCTCTCGATCACACTACAATTCACGTTCAATCGTGGACTTACGCAAAGCGCCTTTCTCGAAGAACTCCTCCTTTCAGAGACAAATTGCCGTAACGCGGTCAGCTCTTAATAGAGCATTAGCTTGGCCCACCCACGCGGTGTGCAACGATTTTACACACAAAAGAAATACGACAAATAAAACTGGACATACAGAACGCTAAAAAAGAAATTTTATGGTAAACCCATCAATATACCAGGCGTGCATTAATTTCTCGTTATGATTTTCAAAAAAATCCGGATACTGCAGCACTTACGATAAACAAAAGTCATTCATTTCGAAGTTCTTCATGTAGAAGAAATACAGCGGAGTAATGTCGTACGGGAACAATTCCGTCTACGACTCCGACGCTTTATCAACAATTGCGTGATCTCACCATGTGAGTTTGTTTCATGGATACGAACCACAACACAGAATTTCTCGTACTTATTATCTGTTACTGGTTGAAAGACTATGAAAATGTCGAAGGATCAACACAACGGGATTCCCACATGCCGAGGCACCTCGGCCTGTTTTGAGAAGTGTATGTTCCGGGGTCGCAGATCTTGGGTATACGGTAAGAGTTGTCCGCTATTCCCATT
Organism: Zhengitettix transpicula; assembly: GCA_037074705.1. NCBI lineage: Eukaryota > Metazoa > Arthropoda > Insecta > Orthoptera > Tetrigidae > Zhengitettix > Zhengitettix transpicula. The sequence goes on along the minus strand of CM073593.1, from coordinate 28,972,545 downwards.
GGAATAGTCGGCCAGCTGCCTCCTAAACCGGTCAAGGCACGGCGAGGGGAAAGCTGCGACCCCTCTCCCGCCATCGGAAGGGCTTGGCACAAGTACCAAATGCCCGACCTACCTGAAGCATGTTTTTCTAGGGTTTTCCCTACACCACTTTTAGGCGATTTGCCGGGTAGGATCCTTAAACCATAGCTTGGGGGCTCTAGTTAACCCTTGGCTACCTTGCTCTACCCTTCCGCATCCCCCCTTTCAAATCCCTTCCTATGCTATTAAAGGGGAGTTGCCACTACCCTCATGTAGCCTGTTACCTAAAAAAAAGGATCAACACAACGGGATCAGCCTGTGAGAGCTGTTCTCTCTCAGGCAGAACATTTCTGGAGAGTCGGAGAAGGCTACCTTCGGGTATGCCTTTTCCTCTGTCCGTTATTGAACTGAGGTTCCTACACCTCGGGTTGTTTTGAGAGGTGTATGTTCCGGGGTCGCAGACCTTGGGCATACGGTAAGAGTTGTTCGCTATTCCCATTGGAATAGTCGGCCAGCTGCCTCCTAAACTCTGGTCGTGACACGGAGAAGGTAATGCTGCGTCTCCACAGAAAACTCTCCTTCCGCCATCGGAACTGCGCGATCTACCCGATCCTACATCACTTTTAGGCGAATGCCGGGTAGTATCCTTAAACCATAACCCGGGGTCCCTAGTTTACCCTTGGCGAACCTCTACCCTTCTGCATCCCTCCTTTCAAAACCGTTCCTATGCAATTAAAGGGGAGTTGCCACAATGTTGATTACCCTCATGTAGCCTGCTACTCAAAATAAAATGCAACAAAAATCAACACACACTTTCCTGCTTTACGATGTTGCAAAATATTTAGAAAATGTACGTTTAATGACAGTTATGTTTTTTTCATCAATAATCGTCGGATATTTCATTATCTGTATAAGACTTGGAAGAATTGGAATTGCACATGTGAACAGAGATTGAAAATTAGAGTGAGATGATTAGAGAAACGATTTAAAAAGTCAGGTAGGAAAGCGATATAATTTTCAAGACTAACATTACCTCTGATCACTTCTGTTTGATTTTTGTTTATTTATTAGTATTCTCTGTATTGTGTTCGTAACTATTTCAGTGTTCAAGTGAATCCGAGGTTGAGCTCTGTTGCAAGTGACAGTTAAATGATAATAATTTCTGACTACGGAATTTCCAGAATATTTTTGCTTGTGATAATACATTTAAAATCATTCGGAGTAAGTAAAGGATCTGATTAAATTCAGTGTGGCGAGATACAAGGTATCTGATGGAAGTCGTCATCTATCGAAAGGGTTTTTGAGAAAGTCAGATTTTGTTATTTGTATTCCTCCATCAGTCCTCATTTGAGAAAAAATAAGATACATAAGCATATATATTATAAATTAAGCTTACAATAATGTTGAATATATTGCACTGAATTTGCTTTTAACAGTTTAATAAATGTAAATAGCAGAAAATTAGAATAATATTTGTTTAAAAATAAGAAAATGAACTTAAAAGAATTTAGATGTTGTGTTCAGTTCCTAAAGTCATCAAACTGATAAATTCAACATCAAATATGCTTGGTTTTGCTTACAGCCTTCATTCTCTTTAAATCCTGACAGATTACCCAATCTAGACGTTGAGACAGATCGCCTTAATACATCCAACTGTATTCCCTTGTCGTGCTTTATTGTACGCAGTTACTTAGGGAAAATCCTTATGCGCCTTAAGAAGTAAGTGGAATGCCGTAGAAAAGATTTATTTATCTTCAAAGGATACGTCTTCAGATCCCACATTAACAGGTGAACAATTAAGAAAATTTTTTTATGTACTGTTTTGGAGTATTTAAAATTGAAGTTAAACATTCTTAGATTTTTCAGCTACCTCTGTTCTCTTATGACCCTGACGTTACACGTCATGAAGCCAATTAATTTGCATTGAGGTATTATTAATAATTTGTAAAATATTTATCGAGGTACTGTGAAAGCCAAACGTGTCACGTAAGTGGTTCAGGGACCAAAATTTCCGCCAATGGCTCTAGTTTCGGCAGCTCTATTTCGCCAGAGGAAAGATAAGGAGACTTAGAGATGAGGTAAGGAGTAACCAGATGTGAGCAACTCTTCAAAATAATTGCTAGTGTTTATACATAACTGATCCACTGCCGTATAACACTCGTACACCCGTTATTTATTTTTCTTGCGTGGAATTTATTTTCCAAATAGAATATTTACCAATCGTAACGTTTTATTTAAAACTAGCTGGGTGCCCGGCGTTGCCCGAGATGTCCCGATACACTCCAATTTCGGTTGCTTTTGCGCTATTTTTATGTAACGCTCCTCGAACCCTATCCCTAAATGTGCTCACCTCCCATGCTGAAGGTGTTTAAGTCACTGACCAAATATATTGGTCATTTTTACATGTTAGAAGATGACAACCCCCACAAATGTGCGATAATCAAAAAGTATTTATTGCACGCAAAAATCGACCAATTACATTTAAAACAATTATTAAATTTGTAGACATATAATTTTTCCATCTGAAATTAAACTATTTGGTGGATTTAGCAATCTGCAGTTGGTAGTATTATATAAAAGTAATGCAAAACATTAAGAAATACGCTGTCTTCAATAAAAAAATATCAATTTTGAACATTTAAGTATTGTTTTTAAACTATTTGGTGGTTTTAGCAATCTGCAGTTGGTAGCATTGTATAAAATTAATGCAAAACATTACGAAATACGCTGTCTTCAATAAAAAATATCAATTTTGAACATTTAAGTATTGTTTTTATCATAATTCTATGTATCTTCCAGTGCGTATTGCAAGATATAATAGGGAAACATTGGTCCCTGATCCCGTTAAATATTCCACGTCAAAAGTCAAGTTATTTAAAAGAAAATTAATGCCATGGATTGTATAACCTTTCATAATAAATTATATTTATCACTCGATGTGGTATTGGTAGATTTAATTATACTTATTATTCAATCAAAATATTTTTGCTCAGCTTCATTTCTCAGAAATTGATCATCTATAACGTCGTTCCCAAAAATGGAAAACAAATATTGCTATCCTAACCTCAAATTTTTCTTTCACGACACAAATTGCACGCAATAATTTGTTTACATTTATACAAATTTATAGAAATACGTTGCGTAAAGTATAATTAATTGTACTTTTAATTCAATTTAAATGTTCCTATTTCTGTACATACCTTTGACTGATAGTGCATTAATTGAATAACGACCATAAAAACTTTCGGAGTTCCGTACGTCATTTTCAATACTTTTATAGTTACAAACATATAATTCAGCAGTCGTACCTTAGACAAATCTTATTATCTTCTGAAATATTATACAGGTTACAATAGTACGTTATATTATGAAATTTTATAAATCTCGACCGACACACATTTGAATGTATTATAAGGCGCCATATTGGCTTTATCAAAGATAGCGGGATAATTAACTATTCCAAATTCAAGAGCACGAAGAGAGATGGAAAAACAAGCAAGGATGTTATTACCTTGTTGTTCGACTTTACAATGACAGACAACTTATTCCACTTCGCAACAACACGCAATTAGTATTGTGCTTAAGTGTATCTTCCACATAACAGGCAACCTTGGATAGAATAATCAGAAGTGAAACTTGTTTCCGCATAAGATACGTAGACAGGTTTCGTAAAAAAAAAGTAACGGAAGGAAAGAATCACCTCTCAAAACCATTCGTACTAAGGCCATATGAAAAAGTATTTCAGTTATTTGGGAATATATATTACATTTTCAATCATTTTCTCCTTATCGAAGGATTTTGATTCATGTAATTGAATTATGACTTGAGGTATAATTTATTATAGTTATTTTTAATATAGTAATAGAATAGAATTGAAATAAATGAAAGAAAGCAGCCTATTAGACAGAAATTATTTATGAAAAATTTAAAACAAAATAATAAAACAAACCCTACGTTTAAACCCAAACTTTTTGGAACCTTTATAGTTGCAAATTTCAATTAAATGATACATTGTTTTTTAAAAAATTTTTAGACTTCTAATTTATGATTTATTTGAAATTTTTACCACATGAGTTCCAAAAATATTAGGGATGTACGTCGTATTTGTTATATTATAATGTTCTTAATTTTTCATAGTAAATTTCTGACTAATAGGCTTATTTAAAGAAGTCAGATGAATATAATTGTCATAATAATCTGGAAAGGACGTCGAGGTAACTTTTTCCTTGACCATTAATAAATAAAACGGATTTTTTTTTTACTATTCAAATATTACGTACGAAATTTTATCTGTAGTGTGATAAAATACTTCCTTTCAAAATTTTAATTTAGGGAATTAATTACAATAAAATTTACTTTAAAACCGATTAAAAAATTGAATAATAAATTATATTTTTTGTAATGCTCTTATATCTTAAGATATTGCGGACCTTTCCGTGAAAACAAAATTAAAATTTGGATAGTCAAGATAAGAAAATTATGTCACGGCAGTTTGTTTTTATATTAATGAAACTTCACAGAAGCGTAAAAAATACTTGCGACACAGGTGGCGCGTAAAATGTTAACACGAGCTGAGCAGAGCCCAGTCTCGACATTTGTAAATTAGATTGCCAAACTCAGAAAATCTATAATATTCCGATCTCCATGAAAATTCAGCCTAACTGTAATTCAAAGAACATCCAATAAAAATACTTAAATAACTCCCGCAGTTAATTCACGTTACTTCGTTGATTTCCATACGACAATTAATCAATTGGGACTTGAGATGAAGGCCTGCGAGGGCTATTCTCTCGCAGGCAGTACCTTGTAGGAGAGATACGAAGGGGCTACATTTGGGGATGCCTTTTCCTCTCCGTTTTTGAACTAAGGATCCCACAAGCCGAGGCACCTCGGTCTGTTTTGAGAGGGGTATGTACCGGGGTCACAGACCTTGGGCATACGGTAAGAGTTGTCCGTTGGAATAGTCGGCCAGCTGCCTCCTAAACTGGTCGAGGCACGGAGAAGGGAATTCTGCGTCCCCACAGCAAACTCCTCTACCGCTATCGGAAGGGCGTGGGACAAGTACCCAATGCCCGACCTACCTGATGCAGGTTTTTCTAGGGTTTTTCCTGCATTTCTTTAGGCGAATGCCGGGTAGGATCCTTAAAATATAGCCCGGGGGGCCTAGTTAACCCTTGGCTACCTTCCTCTACCCTTCCGCATCCCCCCTTTCAAATCCCTTCCTATGCTATTAAAGGGGAGTTGCCCAACGTGGATTACCCTCATGTAGCCTGTTGCCCTAAAAAAAATCAATTGTGACTTCTGTAGACTACTTTTCAGATGACGGACGATTTTAATAGTTTTATAAGACGTATTGAATTTATCTCTTCTCTCTGGTTTATTGAACTAACGTTCCCACAAGCCCACTCGGCCTGTTTTACAATTGTATGTACCGGGGTCGCAGACCTTGGACATACGGTAAGAGTTGTCCGCTATTACTATTGGAATAGTCGGCCAGCTGCCTCCTAAACTGATCAAGGCATGGAGAGGGGAAAGCTGCGTCCTCACGGAAAAACCCCTCTCCTGCCATAGGAAGGGCGTGGGAAAAGTACCAAATGCCCGACCTACCTGATGCAGGGTTTTCCCTGCATTACTTTTAGGCGAATGACGGTTGGATCCTTAAACCATTGCCCGGGGGTCCTAGTTAACCCTTGGCTACCTTGCTTTCCCTTTCCGCTTCCACCCTTTCAATCTCTTTCCTATGCTATAAGAGTGGAGTTGTCACTATGTGGATTACTTTATATATAGCCTATCTACACTTTTTCCTTCCTGCCTTCCTTCCTTCAATTAAGTTACCTTCCTTCAATAACGACGAATAAAATTCTAGGCCCCATTGATGACGTAAACTAAAGACAACAATGCCCCACCTTGGCAAAATTATCTCTGTCAAAGAGATATTAATGTTTTCATGTTATTTGAGAAATATTGTGACCAAAAAATCTTAATCGTAAATTGTATGTTCTAGTAGAATATCGTGAGTTCCGTTTCTGTGTGTGTCTTATACACAAGAAAGGAGGTTACGTCTTTCGTCTAATTTATTATTTTACACAGCTATATTTTGGTAGTAATCCTCCGATCACCATATATTTATAATTTAAGTTTCTTATGTATCTTCAGAAGACTAAGAATTTAATATTTGCTTTCAAGGAATTTTCATCAAGGTTCCCATTCTTCTCTTCAGAGCACCGTTCTCAATATTGATTTCCTCTCAACCATCTTTCTTAGGACATTTTCATTAGTCACCAACTCTCCGATTAAATATTCGAGCTCTTCTCAATCAATTTTCATATTTTATCTAAGCGTTAATGTTCCTTAGTAGTGTGTTCGGTTTGTAATACATTTATAAATGTTTCACCTAATGTGTGAATTATCTGAGTGGTTTATAAAAATGTGAATTATAAGAATAAATATATTCACAGGGTATTTTAAATTTGAATCCATACATATCGATATTATTTATGCATAGTAAGATTGAATTGAACAAATTAATAATAAATTTCTTTAGAAAGAATGTAATTATATGAGTTTGGAGAAACTCGAGGAGTTTTTACATATCTGCTTCTGGATGCAACTATAATTCAGATTGTCTGGTTGCTATAAAATCTTTGAAGACAAGTTTTCATGGTTTTGCAATTGAAAATGAACAATAATATTCAATATATGTTTCCTTAAGCTGAACATACGTCACGTAAAACATTTTCTGTGGTGCTGTAATTTTCAGTAACACGGCGATAAATTTTAATGTTTATACAATTTGACTTGTTTTTTTGTAAGCATCATTTTCTCTCATTAAATATACGTAAGGTTTATCCTGGTTTTCTGTATTTAGTGGTCGTTCTTCTTCGTTTGGTTTTTGTATTCTACGTGGAAGCTGCACGTGTTGACGTCTGCATGGACCTCACGTCCCCAAACAAGTCGAATGTTGAATTTTAAGGGATTTGATTGCTCGAGTTGCTTTTAAATTGCTGGGCGGCCAACGAAAGCCGATTGTTAAACGAAGCAAATCATTCTCTCTCCTTCTGTCAGTCTGTCATTGCCAACCTCTCTTGCTCTATATTTTCTCACTCTCTCTTTCTAACACTCGCATAATTTGCCAACAAATCCGTAGAAAAACAAACAATTTTCTATGGATAATTATGACAAATAGCTGGTTAATGATTAAAAGTCAAAATATACTATAATCCGCTTTAAACTAGAAGTCTCCAGGCGTGTCCGCGTAGGGCCACTGATGCCACGTACAACACGCGACTTATTCAGCAAAGAGGAAAAACAGTAACATAACACCGCAATTGTTCGGCAACGCGGCTACATTTCAAGCGTTGAGATTGGTTGATTCAAGGTCACGCCCCTCTCGGGAACTAACCACCATCCGTCTTCTTATTTTTAACAGACTATAGTTCTAGTATTGTAGTGAACAACTAATAGATATTTTTCCAAGATTTGGTGATAAAACTTACGAATGAGAATTCCACCTGCGATTGTTTTATAATCTAAGACTTTTGACCAGTATCGAGATCACGTACTAAACACAATTTCTTTGATTGCAGAGCCCATTTATGTTCTGTAAGAGATTATTTTCGCATCGTTCTTCCGCTCTTGGAACCTGTCGTAAATTGCGTCTCTATTTTCTTTTTCGCAAACGCCTTGCAGATGATGTAACTGGGTTATGGGTTTACGGCACGTAGATAACGTATCTCGCACTTTCACGCGTTCGTATCTCTGAGAGTAAATATTTGGGAAGTCGTCTTCTCAAGAACTCTGCTTTCTGCGATGCTCATTTTTTAATCACAAATTTCCGCACCAAAGCCAGTATCTGTGGTGATATCTACGAAGACAAAGAAAACCAATAATCTTTTTGCAAATAAACAGTAAGAAAATTTTACTTGATCAGTAGTGAAATGGAGAGTAATAAAATTGTAAATTATGACAAACAAAGTATCTCGGCGGTCAATTCTCACCTAATATGGTCCAAGAAACATAACGATGAAGGCTAAATCACCATTTCACTTACGTGTATTATCCAGACTCGAACTGATGGCTCTTGTTTAATTTCCCGACAAATATCCGCAGTTAAATTTTAAATGGAAATATAGACCGTGTAACGTATTAGTGGATGCTACTTTTAAAAACAAACAAGTTTTAATGAAAAAGTTAACTCTTAATGGTTATTCCTTGTATACAAAAAATAGGTATCTCGTGAGAAATGTACGTAATAATGGACAATACAACGGTGTCGTATAGTAAATATCTACGTACATTTCTCGGAAGATACTCATTCTTTTTTCTTCTTTTGCGAGTAAACGTTGTTTCTTTTTAAAAGTAACATCCACTGATACCTTGCATACTACATCACGCATAATTTTTTATTTTGATAAACAATTTATTTTTTAAAATTTTAGCTTGATTTATTAATTATTAAAAGATTAAAGACCAATTAGCACAAATGTTAATTTTTTTTAAAAAAATTTCATGAATTCAATTCAATTTGTCGCAGTCCTTGTGAAGCCACTTAACAACAAATGTTGAGATTTAATAATAATAACAATAATAATAATGTATTATGCCTCTAGAATCTACAGTCGTTAAGGGGCCAAAAAAGGATTGAAAAAAGATTTTAAATTTTATTTGAAAAAACTATTTAGCTATAATTAGTGGAAAGTGGTCAAAAGTCAGAAATTATTTATAAACATTAAAATTTACAATTAACTAGCATATATAACGCTTCCTCGTTTATTTAGGGACCTCTTGAGATGCATATAATTAAAATTTGAATAAACCATTAAACAGAAATTTGTTTGACATTATCTGTCAACTTCCGTAACCGAAAACTATTTTATTTAAGTTTACAACATTTGTTAATTGTCTTTTGATAATATACATCTGAAGAGGCCCCTAAACTAAGCGAAGAAACGTTATGGTTGTTAGTTAATTGTAAATGTTAAAGTTTATAAATAAATTCTGTCTTTTGGCCAATTTCCACTAATTATATTTAATGCAATTCAGATAAAGTTTCAAATGTTAAATTAATTAGAAAATGTCTGTGTTTTACCTTTTGATGTTTTATTTATTAAATACATCATTGGTAGCCGGAAAAAATTTAACAGAAAATTACTGTGTTGAGGTAAGTAATACTGAGGCATGTTTATTACTAGGCCCTATTAATACACAAAATGTTTATTTTTTCGATTAAATTGCTTTATAAGTATAGTTTTTGGCAAACGCGATGTTGCGACGATTTCAAGGGGAACTAACTGTTGCTCAAATATTGTTGAAGACCACATTTCACAGTTTATCTGATACAATGCTAATAAGATACGTGGACAGGTTCACCTGGATTCTATCTGAGTTTTCCCTTTAAAATTTACTTGCCGTATCTTCTGTCAATACAATGAAGGTTGACAGCGTGGTATACACTGCGATATGAAACCCAGTTAAGTATTATTATTATTTCCATGAATATTAGCTATGTGAGACAAGAAACGTGTTAATATAAATTTTCAAACACCTATGGTGAAAGGTAAAACGTAACGTCGCGGGATATGACGATGGGTTTATCAACCGATCATTCGACTAAATGTGTGTATCGTTCTACACATAAGACTTTGACGACGGAAAGCAGACACCTTGATAAACTTACATCGCTAAATTAAATTTCTGACTATTCTGTAAATTTATCACATCCATCTGATGGATATATAAATAGAGAGTCACACACACACACACACTCAGAGAGAGAAAGTGCGTGAGCCATTGAATAGGAAATCAGCGAGTCTGTTAAAACAACAACGGTGATGGCAATTGGTGTGTGAATTTTTTTCGTTTTCTGTCTGTCTTTTTTGGCTTCTCTTTCTCTCTCACTTTCATATTTTCCCGTCATTTTATTATATTTTAGCTTGAATCATATTTTTATGCAGACTGTTGAGGAATCATTAATAAAATTAATGTTACAATCTAATCTTTTAATCAAGAAAGCAGAGTAATAGTTTGTATGTTACTTATACAAAACTACACCGGTGGAGAAAATTTCACCACATTTCGTCCACTTATTCTTTGCGACCAGGAAACAAACACTGTCGGGGTGAAACACATCTACCACCCCCAGAAGCGAGGGTGGACGGCGGTGGAAATATTCAAACATGCTAAAACATCGGATATTTGACTCGTATAACTATTATTAGGGGTCAAAAAGGTTGATAGTAATTCTACCAATGTTATCTGAGTATAATTTCAGCTCCTTAGAGTATGGGAAAGGAGCACCTTTAGAGGTGGGAGTGGACGGGAGTTACAATAAAATAACGCGAATACAACAGAGATTAGTCAAATCCAGGGTTATGGATGTCGCTAAGTTTAATTATAACATTAAATTAGCCATTTAACCCCCTTGGAGCGGTGGTAGAAAGTTTGAAACATGTAATCACGGCCGAAATTGGCGTTGAATAAAAATATTTCAGGGATAATTAGATTTATTGTATTTCTACCGATATTGTGTGTAAAATTTCAACCCACGTTTATGGGATGGGGATGTGGAAAATAACGCGAATACAACCGTGATTCGAGTAAAATCGTGTTTATGTATGTCGCTGAGTTTATTTATAACAATCAGGGAAACGCGCGGGTGTGAGCTGGAGCGTGAGGCGTTGGGCAGAGGTGGGCGGGTGTAGTGATTTTAAAAAAAATTACGCCTGTTTTGAATTAATAAAACAATTGATGACCACATACAGACACTTTTTATATTTTCTTCATATTGTGACGCCCAGAAGAAGGTACAAAAAGGTATCGATCGTCACAATATAAATAAAAAGTGTCTGTATAAGGTCATCAATTGTTTTATAATTATAAATTAACTTAATAATAGAATTAAAAATTTTAGAGCAACATTTAAATGCCAGATTTGGGATTTTCCATGATCTAGGAATATTTTTCTAATTATGATTTGTAAATAGGTCTAGAAAATTCAATCGAAAAGACGTGATTAAAAAATATCCTATACAGATTCAATTTTCTGAAAAAATTGATGTGATGTTATTGTGATGGTTGACCAAACGATAAATGTTGAATTTTTTTTAACTTATTTACTTATTGCGATCTTGATAATAGTTTCAATGTATTTTATTACTTTAAAATACTAATACTTTTGCGTTCAAATTTGAAAATTTATTAAATTTTCCGTAGTCACAACTCCTGGAAAGTATAAAAATTTATCTAAACGTTGTTATTTTAAACTATATTTCTTGAGAAAACTGTTGTCGGTCGTAAATTTATTTTATTTGATATAATATTAAATAAATAGGTGGAAAACTAAAGCATAATTAATTATTGATGTAATTATTTTCTTTTTATGCAAACTAACTAATCATGGATATTTTATAGTGTTACTTTTCTGCATGTGTCGGGGTAAAGCTTGAATACAATGAAGTGAATCTCTGTTGCACGGAATTACGCAAGAATGCAGTTGCGTGATTAACTGAGAATGACAGCGCTCCCTGCAGTGAACGACGCGCTGTCCGGATCGACGGAAAGAGTAAATAGTCTCGTCGCGTTCCGGCACAACGCTTTTCACTAATCTTGCAGCATTTCTTTTTTAATTCCACGTCTCGTAAAGCGCGCCGAGAAAGTGCGACTCTTGCCCGTACATGGAATTCCAATTAACGAAGACGGAATTGAGGAAGAACTCCGTGGCTTCCTGAGCGGTGGTTTTCCAACGCGTGGAACTCAGAACGAAACGTGTTCGTTTCGAATGGCGAAGGTGCCAATTAACTATGAATCTGCAATACTGAAGTAATTTACAAACTACGTCAACTTACGTAACGCTGCAGTACGTCTAGTTACCAGGAAATCCAACAAATCTCAAAAGTCTGTGATTGGGGTGGCTGGTGAATATCGACGTTATTTTTCCTTTGGAAATACGCTTTACGCTTTATGACTTAACCAGAAAATGATTTATCGAATTCGAACAAATTTATTTTAGACATATTTCTGGTAGTGATAAAACTACCGGGAATCAGTTCACAAATTTACTGTAGATGGATGTTGGTAGCATTTCCATTCTTCTGTTTTGTCAGGGAGAGCACAGTATTTGGAGAGTTACTCATTTTGTAAACTTACGTCGTGCTTCACCTTAAGCTAAGCTGACCAGGGTCAACGAACCGGACTGTCTGAGCGTCGACGTCCACAAACCTCCGTGGCTTCTTCAAGGTTATGGAAAATTTACTTACCTTCTCAACAACAAAATTAGCAGAAAGTGAGTCTCTGCACTTGTGCCAAAAAAAATTCAGTTAAACATTGGAAATTCAACAATTATCCTTTATTTTTTATTGAGGTGAGATTAAACTGTTTCTATGACAATGTGAGCAAGATTTTACTCCTGTAAGGGCTACCAAAACCAGACATTTCAAGTGAGGGATGGGGACAAGACAGAAATGTAGCCAACTTATTCTCCAGGTTGAAAGGATGGCCAGTCAATAAATCAGATGTATTGATTATAATTTCGTAACAGAATAGCTACGTCTGATGCCAATGTGGTCAATTTGTTTCCGCAGCTTTAAGGTGCCTACGTCTTTGTTGAAGAATGCTTTCAGGACCGTTCGAGTCCATGTCTCTTTTCTGCATTTGTATCGAAAGTTTCACTAAACTTTTGTGTCCATTATATTCAGGACAGTCAGTACAGAGCGTTTTTATATTCCCTAGTCTGATTAAAATGAAATATATTGTGGTTTGCACATATACCAATAAACAAAATATGCCAACACGTTAGGACAATCAAATTATGTAATATGCACAATATTATTAAAACAAAAGCCCCACGTTGGAGTGCCAAAGTATGGAATATTCAAGAAGATATTACAAGGAATCAAAGGAAGGAAGTTTTCGTTGAAATAAAACAAAAATTTTTTAGGGAGATAACAAAGATTATTAAATTGACAATTTTGATTTACGTACACTTATTATTTTAATGTTTTTAAGTAAATGTCTGAGCTTTCATGAGAATCTAAAATTTCGTGGTCGCTTATAGGGCCTCAAATAAAGACAATGATTTGCAATTTTCACCAAGGTAGAAAATCAAAAAATGAATTTAATTTACAATAACAAAAGTTCATACAACAACAACAAAAACTATAAAAATCTGATAAAAGTAGGAAATCTGACATAAGTTATAGAAATATCAGACAATGTTATAGAAATATCAGACAATGTTATAGAAATCTCTGACAAACTTATAGAAATCTGGCGCTAAACGATATTTACCGAAATGTTTCCAAAATAAAGGGTTTTTTACATACCATTTATTTAGAACTGTCTGGTACCTTTTTGTGCACTCGTGATTATTTTAATTTTTATAAAACACTATTTTTATTGGCATGCCATAGCACTGATTTTATACTTTTTACACTTCGTCGTAACACTTTGCAACTCTTTCCGCGTCTTTCTACTTTACTGTCGTACGTATCATCACACTCAGTTTTGCTGTGGAAAATCCCTTTAATACAAAAGGTGATGATTTTCAGCCTAAACTTCGCTGAATTCGACCACCACAGACTCTCGCCCGGACTACCATGGTTCGGCCCTCCAAAACACACTGACTGTCTCCCACAAAAAACTGCTCTCTGAATGTTTGACTGTTCCCCGCTAAACTTCTGAGCGTCTTAAATACGCTTAATCGACAACAATTCCTAGCAACCATTATCGTCTCTGCATTCTCGCGCCAAACAATGCTGTTCTTTACAATGCTTGGCCTCAAAGTTACGCCGCCAATAATTAAAGTAACAATTTAAATAAAACGTTTCATTACACATTTGTAATCTCTACAATATGTTAAAGTTTCATTTGTGTTTTACCTGCCGAGAAAATGGAACACTATTTGGGTATATATAAAATCCAAGAAATGAAACAGAAATTAATTTGCTAATAGAACCTAACAAAATGAAAAATTTACTTCTGTTATGAAAATCAATAATAAGAAAAATGTTCAGATAAAAGAGGTGAAGATAAAAATACCTTACGTTTCTAGAAGTCTTGTTCCCTTCTTTAACTGCTGAGAAAACTAAAAAAACACAAGAGCCTATTGTGACAAAACTCAAAAGCCTGTGCATTTGTGTCGCTGTAGGCTCATGTGCTTTTTAGGTTTCTTAGTACGTAGAAAAAGGAACAAGGTTTCTAGAACCAACAAAATTAATCTAAAATACATATAGAATTAACAAATATGCAAATTGGACAGTAAGTGCCCTCATGTTAAACATATAACAAAAAATTGTGGTACTCAAAAATAAGTCGTTACCAAATTGGTGAAAGAAACCAAGCTCATCATCTAATTGTCATAGGCTAATTTACCAAATACTATTATTATTATTTATAAATAAACAACAGCCAATTTGAAGTCTGAAGAAAGATATATTTATGAAAAATTAAACGACGCTAAATTTGCAACCTCTTCAGGTTGAAGTTTAACAATACAAAACGAAACCAAACAAATATACCGATTAAAATAACATTATTAAGAAAAATTTGGCAGATAACAAACAATATAAATTTATTGGACTTACAAATTTTGATAGTCAGGACGTTCTTCCTTGACTGCCGTGGCCGAATGGCTGTTGTTTACTTATAAGTTATCACAATAGTCATATATATTTATATAATTATTACTAGAAACAGGCATTAAGGCCATTTGCCTTTATCGGAAGGGATAAGGCGAAATGGAGAACAATAGCTTGTTAATTACGGCCCAATGACTACGCTCTAAATATGGTGTAGCGATAACGATACAAAAGCTAGTATCTGGTAAGCCGGGCTCTTGGTACTTGTCGCACGTCATTCCGGTGATTTACTGTTCTTATGTGTTTTATTTAATGCATTCTATAATTTACGAGAGTAATAAATTTCATAAAACACAACTATCTGTTAGAAAGCTAACAATAATAAAAAGTTCGTTTGAGTTTTATTTACGTGGTCTCCTAAAGCTCTTAGTGAGTTTTACGGTAACTGCTATTATTGCGGTATTTTTCTTATATATTCGATGTTGTACAATTAGTTCCTTTTTGACAACTTGAACAAAAATTGTATTTCATAGTTCCCCACTGTTTGAAGACAAAGTCTCATTTCTTTCATGCCTGTATCAGGTTGATGTAATGTTTTTCGACATTTCTGACTTCGCCCTGAATTGTCAAAATATTCCAAATTGATACCTTATGTACTTTTTACTTTATGTTGAGCTACATAGAAATTAAATACAAAGTTATCAGTTGAGAAATACAAAAGCGTGGAATGAATTTTCTCGACTAAAATCCCAGAACGTAACCGGGGATGCAAAAATGAAATTATTACTATGGTTTCCAATTATTTTATCACTAGACTATTATTATTTTTATTTTTTTCAACACAGGCACAATTATTCACAGGTTTCTAAGATTAGCTTGAGAGATAGCAAACTCATTTTTATCTTTGCTTAATTTTCCATTCTTTTAAAAGTCTTATTCTCATTAACATTAGCTCCCCGTGAAATATCATCGTCCACATGATAGCTTATTAACTGTTTGCAAGCGATCACTTAGATCAATCTACAGTAAGCACAGATAAGAAAACAGCGGGAGGAAATGAGATTCAGAGTTTCAATTTATACTCCGCAGCAATACGCTTGCTTCAAACAAGCAATCAGCAATTCATTTGCAGATCGTGGCGCGTGGCCTTTCACACACACACACACACAGAAGCAAAAAAAAATTACATCTCACGATTTTAGCGTAAAGGTCAATGTGTGACTTCTTCCCACTGGGAAAAAGGAAGATGCTTCAGAGGGAAAGGGCAGCCACTATGTGTGAGTGTCAATTGAGTATCATTACAATTAGAAAACTATAACTCGGAAAAATATTAGATTATTTACGGGCGATTGATTTGTGTAAACGTTGAGCAACTGGTTATCGTGGAACACGGTTCTGTAAAATAACATTTTCTCTGCCAGATTGTATTCTATACAAAGTCATTTCTGTGGGGATTCTAACTTACCTTTAAGTATTCATCCAACTTGTGTTTAAAACCCTATTAATAAACTGTAGTTTATCCACACTTTCACAATCGTTTCTGTTTAAAATTTTACTCAAAGCATCACGGACATGTTTACAATTATTGGTTTGTCAATTACTTAGTCCCCGATTTCTTACACTTCAGGAAATGAGATTTATTATTAAAAACTATCGCTACAGTCTAAGGACTGGACATATTTTTATTTATTTCCGACTTTTCGTCAGTTTATTCAAGACTTTTTAAGGAATGTGCCCTACATACACTTTCTCTTCTCTGAGCAGAGGCGAGCATAGCGTTTATTGATTATTGCCACCTTAATAATTCTTCAAACATAATAATGATGAAAAAATATCTGACTTTATTGTATTGATAGAAATAAATAAATGAGTCAGAAAGGTAAATGTAATTTATATTAATTTCTTATGCATTTAAAGGAATTATTAAAATTTATTGTAGTAAATAAATTAAAGCACAAAACTTAAAATACTTATATTTATTTCAATCTCTTTTTTTAAGGTGGCGTTTCATCAAAGCGATCGTAAGTGTAACTTGTTTTTTACGATGACGAGGAGAGCTAAGTGAGTATATATAATCCCCTGTTTGACACGTGATCTCTGTCATGGGAGAATTTCCACGATTCTTGCTGAAGAAGCATCGACGTTTCCTGTCGGGCCGAGC
Source organism: Zhengitettix transpicula (assembly GCA_037074705.1). Lineage (NCBI taxonomy): Eukaryota > Metazoa > Arthropoda > Insecta > Orthoptera > Tetrigidae > Zhengitettix > Zhengitettix transpicula. The sequence continues at coordinate 28,955,793 of CM073593.1, read as the reverse complement.
AAACACAAGGACTCCCACGCCGCAAAGACATTCCCATTGAGTTATCACATCACCTCTGCTCTATCCAAATGCATCGTTTTCTTTCCTGAAAAAACAAAATTTTGTGTTAAAATATGAAATCTTATTCAGTTTGACAAGAAAATTAATCCAGAAAAAAATCATGACGAAACGACGTTACGTCCACAATTTTGGAGCTTCCACAGGTAGTAAACCTAAATAAGCTAAATTTATACAAAAATTAGAAATTGAAAAAATCAAAGTTTAATTAATAATTAAAATATAAAGATTTGAATTAATTTTGTTAAATTATAAATGATCATTGTCAGATTATATTATATTATATTATATAGAAAGGATATGTCTGGCGACGACAGTTTGTTTATCATTGCGTAGTTTGATATTGTACAGATGCTGTTTTATTCGGATTTTTAAAGGCCTTTTAGCTCGCCCTATGTATCAGGTTTTACTATACATTGGTGCTTGTTGTTTCTACGCAAGAAGGAAAGTGTCTTAACAGATTTGTAAATGTTGAAGATTAAGACGAACTTATGATGATGTAATGAGGGATAGGTAGAAAATTTTGGTGTTCAAGAGATTATAACAATATTATGATTTGTTGGAAAAACTTGTAGCCATAAATTAATATAGCTCTGTCTGTAATATTGTAAACAATATCTCTTTTTTGCAAGAAAGAAAATTGAGAGAGGTTTTCTAAAGCATTTCAGGACTGATGAACGGAGAGGTTTTAGGTAGAGAAAGAATGCGTGGTTTTATGTTCACGGACTTAGAAATACGATCTTTTTCAGGATTATCGCCCCCAGGGCTGAGTCATCCTCGAGCTATCTTTGGTTCGCACAAACACTTCTCGGAATTGTGGGCGACAGCTACATTGCATTCCTGCCTACTGCACACCCTCAATTCAGACCCTGAAGAATGCGAATATTTCAGTGGACATACGACTAATATTTGTGAGAGTAAGAGTTTCAACAGAACAGAGTACCTTAAAACCATAGAAATATTTAATTCTCTACCTTAACTTAATTTCTTAACTATTTAGAAAAATGTTTGTTGATCGCGAATGAATGCAGTAATCGCGTGACCAAACCATATGTATATATATACATCATTTTATTATTGGACTCGCACTGTGCTTGACTACTGGGAAAAAGGAAGACAGGAAGGGGGTAGTCGGCTCTACCTGGTCGCTCTAAGCACAACCGCTCTAAGCACGGCGTCTGTCAGGATTGGGATTTTCCTGTCCTTACCGCCTGACACCAAACCATGCCAACAGCAGAGTAGGGGTCGACGAGACAAGGGTGAGAGAGTTGGTTTTGTTTACGAAAAATATTTTTTTTAAAAAAGTCCACTTAAATACCGGAACACACACGAATAAACCACTAAGAATATATTTCGTAGGCTTCAAATGTTTGAAGAATTTAAATACATACATTACTTTCAGTCAGAAAAGTAATTATAAAGCTTATTGCAAAAAAATACAAATTGGTGTATTCAAGGAAGCCTGCGAGAGGACTCGCTCGCAGGTGAACTTTCCCAGAGAGCTCTGGAGCAGGCTACCTTTGGGAATGCCGAGCCACCTCGGCCTGTTTTGAGAGGTGTATGTTCCGGGGTCGCAGACCTTGGGCATACGGTAAGAGTTGTCCGCTATTCCTATTGGAATAGTCGGCCAGCTGCCTCCTAAACGAGTCATGGCACGGCGAGGGGAAAGCTGCGACCCCACAGAAAACCCCTCTCCCGCCATCGGAAGGGCGTGGGTACCAAATGCCCGACCTACCTGATTCAGGTTTTTCTAGGGTTTTCCCTGCATAACTTTTAGGCGAATTGCCGGGTAGGATCTGTAATATAATAGTCTACACGTGCCCTCTTATCATAACGTCTCTTCAGCATAGCGGACCTAAGAGGGCGCAGCTGCAAGAACGCTGATGCAGTTAAAGACATCACTTTAGATATATCGAGTAACTAAACACAACAGCAACATAAATCTTCACCCCTTCCGCCTAGGCAGCTGTGAAAACGCTGCGCCTAGAAGTCAGCACTTTAAGTACCTTTTGCAAACATGCACACGGCAGCAGAAATCTTCCACCCTGTAAGAGTTCTTCTCATTGGAGACTTAAAATCATCAGGGAGGGGGAAAGGAGTCTTCGAATTGTTCAGAGCTTCTTGGGAACGACAGTCGTGATCCAACCTCCAGACGGGTCGGTGGCTCCTGGTGCTATCTGCCAGTTTGTCTTACTTTATTTTATTTCTAACTATTAAATCTCTTTATTCTTCATCAACTCTTATTTGACTGTAGTGCAGTGAAACACCAACCACTACGCCTAGGTTCAATTAGTTGAACCCGAACCCTCTCGTTACCGACTTTCCTATTTCCTGTTCTTAATTCTTCCTTTATCCTCTAGATCGGTAGCCAGGTGAGCTAACGGAGGTATAGCTCGGTTGGTGAACGATCTATCTGGACTTCCCATTTCCAACTGCTGGAATGTTACATGTTCACAGAGGTGGAGTGTTACATGATGGCAGTCGGGATGTTACAGATCCTTAAACCGTAGCCCGGGGGCCCTAGTTAACCCTTGATCACAATTCACACAATTCACATTTCACAGTTCATTCAATAAAGAATGATGTTCTGTGTTATTATTTACATCAGGGTTTCTTGGTCCTGAAACAGTCAGGATCATTACTTAATATTGTGTTAATTAATATTTACGGAACTGGTTGAAAGTATGGCGTATCCTAGATTGGATGGGAAGGGGAAGACCTTAAAATATAATTAAATCAATTGTGAACTAATTTTTACTATATATTTATTCATATGTAATTCCAGTAAGGGCAGTTAAAATTAGAGACAAATCGGGGGAGGGGGAAATGATTAAGAGTTTTGTAAAAATTGCCTAAGCTTTTGGGTATTATGCTCTAGTTACTTGTCCTCTGAAGTAGCGATTGATAAATTTTCGTTAACCTTCTTTCTAATCTATCTTTGATACAAGAAAGTTCAGGTTAGCCTACTTAAGATAAAAAGTTCGACTTTTTCTTCCGCTGACCGATTTATAGATTACTTAAATAGGACAAATCGGATTTGTTTAAACACTCAATATTGGAATTTCCTGAACTTGGCTTTTATTTCTTTTCAAATGAAAAAAATTGCGTCTGATTGAAAATAATGAATAAGAAAGATAACCAATTCAGACAAAAAAGTGTTAATATAAATACCACACAACGTTTTTGAGATCCTGGACCCTTTCCTCAGTTGCGAAGAAGAGCCTATAGCGACACAACTGCACTTGTCATTTGATAAAACTCAAAAGCGACGAAAACGCAACGACAATGGGAGAGCCGAAGGGTTAGCGTAACAATAAGGGAGCAATTACAATGGGAAAACAGAAGGTTCAGCGTAATAATAAATTATCATAGCAATTATTGTGGTACTTGATTTAATGTAAAGCATCTGTGAAATGAGTCTCGGATTGTACCTAGTGTCAATGTCTAAAATCTTAGCATTTTGCCAATCAAATGTATGTTTAGAACTGTTTATATGTTTGGATACTACAGTTTGTTTATGAATGGAAAGTTTGATTTTAGACATATGTTCCTTGCTACGTGTATTAAGAGAACGTTTTGTTTGCCCTATGTAGCAGGAATTACAATTAGAGCAAGAGATTTTGTAAACAACACAATGTTTGTTGTAGGTGCCAAGTGTGTCCTTGTGATTTTTAATCAAGTAGGAAAGGGTATTAGTGGACCTGTAAATGATGTATAATTGACATTCTTTGAATAATTGGATAAATTTGTGATGTAGAAATTTGTAATAAGGGAGTACGAGAAAAAAATTTGGATTGAGGTGTTTGGAGACGATTGACAGATTCGTCATTTTATTTCTTTTTCTAAGACTTTTACTAGTTTTCAAATTTATTCTGATAATATGAATAAAGGAATTCAACAAGGTAGATCTGAAGTGATTAATCAACGACAAGACAAGACAAGACATTTTCATCTACCTGAAAGTTAAGGCATAATTGTAATAGCAAATATTTGTTTACTTTATCACAAGTAATGGCTATTCACCTGACAACGGTGTCATAGAACGCCATAGAAACGTTTTGGATTATTAAATATTTAACCGGGGTGAAAGTTTTACTCGTATAATACATCGCGCGAGAGGTATAAAAAAAGACCGTATGAAAGAGTAAAATATTGAGGAAGGTTAAGTCAAAAGTAGATTAGATAGAAAAATGTAGAACGCGTTGCCTTCACTGAAGACGTTAAGTATGTAGGGCAAATGTTGGAAGATAAAAGTCGGATGACTGACTTCTGCATTGGGTTGTGACCTGGTCGTCGTTGCCGTATCGCTTCCCTGCGGATCTCTAAACTAAGACATATATGGGCTGAAGTATGAGTGACAGGTCACACAAGTTTTGAAGCCTCATGCTGCATGGTCTCATAGAAATAAAACTTTGATATTACCGTGTGAATGAATTCATTAGTTCCAACGGCGCGTTGACCAAATGTCGCCTTCCGGTGCACGTAAAACCTGAAACATTTTCTTTACTTCTCATTCGCGATTGTATTGACTGCCTCATCTTCATATGATTTATTCGATGGCGACAGCATACCGCATCGTCCAAAAATATCCCAAATGCTACTCTCTGAGAACTTCTTGATCATCATTCGAACACCGTTTACATTAATGAACAATTACTTCTTCAGCAGTTTATTTATCTCTTCTGCTGATGTTCTCAGGTCGGCCAAACGTTTCCTGTTTTCCATGTAACCACGTTTATATTTTCAACCGAGTTTCTTTTCGTACAAACATCACCTCGTGAGCACCTCAATAAGTATTTGTTTCGTGATATTTTTTCGCTAACCAGGAGCATGTTGGAGACGTGCTGTCTGGGTGGATCCTTCCATATTCCGTGCCATTACATAAGAGGAACGTGGCTGGCGTGGCTTTGAGTCAGCAACCTTGTTAGTTCGTCAGGCATTGTCCCCACGTGCCTAGCGTCTCTTCACTGTGATGAATCATCCAAGTGACGTCAGTGGGTCTAGGGAATGCAAGACGTCGGTGTTGCAACTATGAACAGTATATCTGATTCAGAATCGCTTAAAATAGTCACACAATTCATGAAATATTTGATATGGTCTCAAGCGTCCACAGCGGTTGTCCTGGGTTCGACATATTTCCATCCTAATCTGAAAATCCAGTTTCAAAGCCCTAAGAACTTGGCTTTTCTTCTATACACGAACTAATTGACATTAGTATGAATTGCACTATTGGTTATGTTATGTTCCTGTAAGAGGATCACAACTCGAACTCACGTGTATGAAACGTGTTCTAATATTAACGAATTACATCGAATATTCCAGCCTGTATTTAATTTATTCTTTTACATTTTTCAGAAGACAAGCTTTGAGACGATTTTATTTCCCTTCTTTCTGCTTTTGGCATTTTTTTTTCATTTTTGGTATGTTTATAATGAGTCTAAGTACAAAATATGTTGACAGCGTCGAGACGTACTAAAATTGTAGATGGAATTAGGCCAAAAGTCGTAACCGGCCAGATGGATGTGTTGAAAATCAGTGTCACTTTATTGACGATTGATGAATTTGATATTTTTAGCTGGAGTATGCTGCGTCAACCTAAAGACGTGTCATATTTTACGATTATTTCCAAAGGTGACTGAAGTTTTATTCTGCAGTCTGCTAATTATTTAACTAAAGTCTATTATTTGCTAAGAAAAAAAGGAATGTAATAGTCTAGGCAGCAACAATGAAAAATAAACAACCCATAGATACTAAATTTATTTCGGTGAGCTCTTTTAAGTACTTAAAAAAGGGATAAATCTCGTTTAGGGCTAAGAGGTATAAGATATGTAGTTTACACTTTAATTACCACTCTTTACTGTAATACCTTTTTTTATTATTTAAATGAAAATTCAAATTTAATATATCCAATTTATTGTATAAAACATTGTATTTTTTATGTAAATGTATCATATTCTCAAAATAAATAAATAAACCAATACAGTTAAGATTTGTATATTTAATATACCGTTAAATTTCAGAATTAAAGATACAACGAGGGTCAGTCTACGTATTTTATTTTTGGTATATAGTTAAATATGCTTGTTTGAAACCAGGAGAATTAATTTTTTTTTACAATGATAAACATCTGAATTCTTTTAAATAAATGTGAAAAACACCAGCATATTAATCAGAAAAAAATTATCTAATTTACAATGTTCTACATGACAAACACGACGTTTCACCCCTAATTGGGACATCTTCAGGAAAACGTAAATTTCTAATGTGTGGTTTGCACACACGTTGCGGCTGAAGAGGTCCCAAGTAGGGATGAAACGTTGTGTCTGTCAATTACAATGTTTTAAATTTGATAATATATTCTGGTTTTTTTTTTCACGTGAATTTTTTAGACGACTTTGATTCCAAATGTAAGTTTGAGTTAATTATATGGAATTTATTTCCATTAATTTTTAATTAAGTGAATTAATTCTGTTAATAGTTAACTTATTTAACATAATGAACAATTTTTTTATTTTATATTATTTCTCATTAATTTATTATGTAATGAGAGGTATCAAAGTTGGTACGACACGTTGCATTCTTTATGTATTCTTAATTTAGTAGGAGATATAATTCACGAATTTCGTATTGTATTAAATATCCAATTCTTCTGCCCTTTTTTGGATAATTTTTTATTATAGTTAATTGCCAAATAAATATCATTATCACATTATTATTTTATTTAATCCTTGTCATAACTTCGCATGATCTGAATAATTGGACTAATGTCTGTGAGTTACCTAAAAACAAATAAAAAATAGTGTCACCTCTAGTCTTACCAAATTATCAATAGTTCATTTAAGTAGTGTTTAATAGTTCAACTGATCTTTGTTGCAGAAGTTCATTCTTCTTGTGTTACCGTGTGGACGGCATCGCAGAAGTTACCTCGACTGTATCGACTTTGATTCGCTGAAAACACATTAATTTCGTTCAGAAATTTCTATTTTAAATGTGGAGGTTCTCGTCTTGTGTTCTTTGCTATCCGGAGTCAGTTGACCGCTGATCAATGTTTGTAGGTTTTTGACTAAGGAGTTCTTTCTTATTGGTTATCTCGTCACCTTTGACTCTGCCGAGTTATATTTTTTTCCTGTTGAAACCCTTTCCCCATCAACATTCTTTATCTGTAACGTGTTTTTGTGACCGATAACCTAACAGTAATAATGTAGCGCTGAGTAGTGATGCCAGATAAGAGAGTTGCTTTGTGAAATAATGCAACTCGTGTCATTGCGGAAGTAAATCTCGACGTATTTCGTCTCCAACGCATACGAAAGGCGTCGACCACGAAATGATATATTACAGCATTTCTTCTCATAATCTATCCTAGTCCAAGCATGTCGAAGTCTAATAAGGAACAAGTAAAGAAGATTTGTATTTACGTGGACTTCAAGAAAGTGAATGCTTCAATTTCCATATAAAGATGGATTTATTTTGAAAAGTGTAACGTAAACAAATAAGAATAACGAGATAATCGGTGTTTTCCTCAACAAATTGTTTTCTCTATTACAATCTTTCCTGCTTCCAGGGTGAATATTTTAAGTAAAGTATAGTTTCAAATATAACACAATGTAAATATGAACTGATAAAAAATTATAATTGTACACAATTTAAAATTAAATAAGTATTTACTTTATTTAATAGAAATTTCAAGTTTCTGAAACGTACAACCAAAATATCTGATAAAAAAGGTACGCCATCCTCTCAACCGAAGTTCGGATAAGCATTGTTAATTTCGGTGAATGTGTGATTTACGGTACAGATATTTGAACAATAAATTCAACGGTGAGTCATAAGATAAAAGGGAATCAATGAAATGTTATCACACTTAAAGATTGTGACAGGAATTAGTAAAAAAGATGAAGGATAAAAGTTAAAGAGAAAATATCGATTGAATGAGTGATCACGCAAGTGAAACCAACAAAAGCTGTTAGATGTGTAGAATCGGGTTGCGTTGATTAAAAGTAAACGACTATCAGGATATTAACTGCATCCCATTTCAGTAGAGATAATGAATATGTACTTTTTGGCCTCAGCAAGTTACTTTCTGCTATTTTCTTCCGACTTGTAGCAACGGAAGACTTTGGTGAAGGTTCTTGTAATGCGGTTGGTCGCCGGCGAGACGAGGAAAGCAAATTAAATTTTACGGTCGGTTATAAACGGAAGGTGTCCAGGACAATTTTAAGTACGCCCGAGTCCGCCGTAAAGCCATTTGCAGTCCCAGCGATGCTCGTGCTAAATGCATTTAGTGGTGGTGGAGAGGGGTTCAAGATGGGGAAATTAATTCCTGAAACGAGGACGCTGCAGATTCGATTTGACAGTTGGCTGGAATAATTTCACAGAGCAAGTGAAGCTGGAATACCCTACCAATGCCTGTTTTACGTGGGACAGTACGTATACGATGAAATTTAAGGTTCTGACATTTTGATTTGAGCTTGGACGATTATTATCACTACGTATGAAGTAGGAATCCGTTTTTACTGATATAACCAGCCAGTAAATATTATATTACACTTCTGTAAATGTATTTGTATTGTAACAAACTTCTTTATTCGAAAAACATTTTGTTACGATTAATATTTAACGTATATATGTGAAGAAAATGTAATGATAAATAATAAAACAAGATTAATAAATCTTCTGAAGCAATTTTTCAACCTACAGAGTAACTTGAAATTTTCTTCTCAGGCAGTGTAGAAGGTAGGCTCTTGCTTTAAAGTTAAGAGTTGTTGTGTATGTTTCCTATGAATCAGCCTGCCAATTAAGCTCTCGTTCTGAAGCCCGGCAAATTCATTAAGCACCAAAGGCTAACCCATTTAAAGCGGCTGAGTTTTGCATATAAGGCGCCGCGCTCTCCTGCTTAGAGCAAGATAATTTGGTCTGATTTAATAATCACGAAGGCACCTTTGCAATAACAACACCGCCCGCTGTATTTAACAGAGAAATAGTTCCTTCTGAGAAAGACGGGTTCGTCGACATGATGTAATGAAAGCGGCAACATCACAGATTACGAATGTATACGTGATATTTGATCCAGAGGTGCTAATGACCGGAGATGAAGCTCACTCGTGCGAATGTTAATATCTGGGTAACGAACTTAGATATTATATTTATGTTGTAATTTCCCCTCTAGTATGAATGTTATTACAATCATATTAATGTATACTTTACGTTTGTGTGCCAAAATAATTTTATTTGTGTATAGTTATTAGTTCAGCGAGTACTTTTGTAAATTATTACATATTAAAAAACAAACGATTTTAATTTACAAATAACGTTGAAAATATTTTTCATTTAATTTTATTAATAGCCACATGAACTTCTGGATCAGAAGCGCCTTGTACAATATTTAAATTTAAATTTCAGGATACAAATTGGGTTCATTTATGAATTCGTAGATGTTTTCTTGAGTTTTGGTGGATTACGTAATCTCTCATTCTTCCGGAGTATGTTTCCTCTCTTGATCAAAATTGTACTAGAACTTGATGGTGTAAAGATGGGTCATCTTGGTGTTTCCTGTTCTTATTCGCTTTAGGTTTACTTAGTCTCTTACGTTAGCTTTGGAGGTGAGCTATATTACATTAAAGTTGTTGGTTTCATTATGGGTCTTGCCTGATTTGAAGTATTTCCATTTTAGATTCCATAATTGCGAGGAAGTGCTTCCATAGATCGTTTAAGGTATTGCCGACCTTTGGGGGATGGTTTGTTGGGTGGAACGAAGTAGCTGTGGGCCATTAGATCCGCGACTATTGCCGTGGACGTCCTGACGGCTTCGAATCCATGCCACAACCACCTTTGCCCCCTGTTTTTATAATTTTCTAGTGCGTTTCTTTGATCTTTGTTCTGATTGTGATTTGTTTTTGTAGGGCAGTAATGGCGGCGAGTGCTTCACGAAAGATTATGTGCTTTGTTTTTGTAGAGGATTCAACACTGTCAATTGTCATAAATATGACAAACATTTCGACCGATTGGACTGGAGTTAATAGGTTGAAAGTTGACTCGATTGAATAATTTGGCAATAATTTTATGTTTTTAAGTTGTCTAACGTAATATAAGTCCTACAAGTCTCCGGTCAATCACGGGGAAAATTAAAAACAATGAGCCCAAACCTGGAGACGAAGAATTCTTGCTGAAAGAGAGATATAATGTTTTCCTATTTCGGGTACTGAGTGCGGTCTGAGGCTGCCGGATCACTTCCACGCGCTTCTCCAGCCACGGTCGTCGTCCATACTCTATCGACTTGAGTACACCTATTTATACTCTTTGGGGAGGACATATATATATATATATATCTCGCCCCCACGTAGTTTGTGGTCACATTCACTTAAACCAAGCAGAACGAGTTCTTAGCATTTCTCTAGCAGTTTCTTTAATTTATAATGAAGCGCTGGTCAAAGGAACCGCCAGACGTTTGAAATATCATAATGTTTCATTACTTGACAGTGGTTGGATTATTATATGTAAAAAAAATATCTACTTTCTGTTGTGAAGCAAGATTTATTCATGAAAAATGAAAATTTATTTGTATATTAGTGAAGAAAGGTCATAGTTATTTAAATAAAAATTATAAAGACCTTATGGATTGATTATTAACAAATGTTTCTGACCACAGCAGGTAAATTCGTACTAAAGGGCAAGGAACAGATGTGGGCAATTTCTCATTTGTTATTAGAAGTATAGAACAGTTTGCCTTCAACGATCCAGTAGACTTTACTCTCAAGTGTTTTCATCCTCAACACTTTCAAAAGTTACCCAAAGCAGTTGTAAATGAAGGCTATGTACCACTGTGAACAAAAAGTTAGGTGAATTTCTTTATAAAATATAAATTCTTTATTTATTCTTCCGAATCAATTTCATCCCCTTCAAAGTAATTCCCATCCGATAAAACGCACTTTTACCAACGCTTTTTCCAGTCCTCGGAACAGTCGGAATAGTCTTTTTCCGGTATAGCCTTCAAGACCTTCGTCGATTCGGTTTTTATCTCCTCAATCGTGTCAAAACGGCGTCCTCTCATGGGCCTTTTGAGTTTGCTGAATAGCCAGAAGTCGCACGGAGCCAAATCAGGCGAATACGGTGGTTGCGGGACGATATGAGTCGAGTTTTTGGCAAAAAAAGTCGCGAAGAACCAATGCAGTATGACATGGTGCATTATCGTGATGAAGGAACCAAGAGTTGTTCGCCCATAATTCCGGCCGTTTCAGACGAATAGCTTCACGCAAACGACGCATAACGCTCAAATAATATTATTTGTTGACAGTTTGGCCCGGCGGAAGGAATTCATAGTGCACCACACCACGATAATCAAAGGAAACTGTCAACATGACCTTGATTTTCGATCGACTTTGCCGCGGTCTTTTCGGTCTTGCTTCACCTTTTGCACGATATTCGCTGGATTGGTCGGTGGTTTCAGGATCGTATGCGTAAATCCAAGTCTCGTCTCCAGTAATGATGCATTTCAAGTGGTCCTGATAGTCAGGCAGCAAAGTTTCACACACATCAACGCGACGCTTTTTTTCCAAAAAAATTGAGCGATTTTGGCACCAATCGAGACTTGACTCGTTTGAGACAGAAAACATTCTTCAAAATGGTTTGGGTTGAGCCAAATGATATTCCAACACTATCTCTAATTGTCCATCGACGATTTTCAAGCACCAAATCTTTGATTTTTTGGACGTGGCCCTCGTCAGTAGACGTTGATGGTCGTCCAGAGCGCGGCTCGTCTTCAACGCGTTCTCGGCCCTCTTTGAACTCGTTGTACCACTTATAAACGTTTTTTTGTGCCGTAGATTGATCACCAAAGGCCTTCCACAACATTTTCAACGTGTCCGCTCAAGAATATTCGTTCCGGAAACAAAATTTGATGCAAGTTCTTTGTTCAACAAAATCACCCATTGAAAAAATAGAAAAATTCACTTTTGGTTGTTTACAAAAACACGTGTAACTCGGAGATAACTAAACTTTTAATAAACAGACGCTTGGCAAATATTATAGGCAGTCCTACCAACCCGGGAAAAAAAATTTACCTCCCTTCCTAATATCCGGGAGTTTTAAATGACAATTTCACCTTACTTTTTGATCACAGTGGTATGTCTGTAAAACTTTATTGCAAACACGGATGGCCTCTGCAATATATTAACGTCAAATTTGAAATTTCACGCAAATCACAACCATGGAAATATAAACATCAATCGCACTACAATCCCTAGAACACTTGTTCAGAATGAAATTCTGAATATTTCAAGAATTATCTGGCGGTATTTTGTTGTACTAGACACGAGTTTCACAGAAATTTATAGAATTTTTTTGTACTTGCTCATAAATATCCGCGGATAATGTAGTTTAAAAAAAGGAAACAAGAATATTTTAAAGTTAAAAAAGCGTAGAATTATTTTATCAAAAAATATAAAGAAAACATTGAAATTAAAAAAATTACGTCTGATTGAAAATAAAGTTAGCCAATTCAGACAAAAAAGTGAAAATATAAAAACCACACAACATTTCTGGAATCCATGTCCCTTTCCTCAGGTATGAAGAAGAGCCTAGAGCGACACAACTGCACTTGTCAGTTGACAAAACTCAAAAGATTTTGAGTGCAGCTGTGTCGCTCTTCTTCACACCTGAGGAAAGGAGAGATTTAAATTTTTCGAAAATAGAATATCTACACGAACGAAATCTGGGACGGTTCATGATGCTTAATTCACGTCATCATAAAATTGACTACTAAATTAATAGACAATAGAAAACAGAAAAATTTCAATGATTATTATTAAATAATATAAACTGAGGAGGGAGAAATTATTTCAAAAGGACAGTAATTTTTAATGCCGATTTTCTATGAGCAATGGAAAAGTACTACTTCAGCAATGTTCCATTGCCTACCGAAGTTTTCCATTAATATACGATTTTTACAATTTTACACAATCAAGAAGAATCCACGTACCAAATAGTTCGATTCCTGATGATTCTAGATGAGATTTTTTTCGTCCTGATCCTTTAATTTTACAAACTGTAAATAGTGTCTAAATCAGTCTTTTCCGTCATTTTCTATATTTATTTGCAGTTAATGTAAAGTTATTATGCTACAAAATTGTTTTCCAATATATGTGAGAAACTATTTTTTATTCTAAAATATGACATTCTCTCGGCTGACTCCTTGAAGCTATTGTTTTTAGGCGTTGATATATCACCACTCGCAATTTTTTTTGTGTGTGTGTCAGTGACGTAAATAACAACAGAATTCTCCGTCGACATCAGGAATTCAGCAGACGAAACTCCCATCAGTATTCTGGTCAGAAACGCCTTCGTGTTTCATTAACACCAACTTTCTTTCGTTGGCGAAACTTGATACGATCGTAGCATATACTACCAACAGAGAATCTTCAGAGCGACCGAGCTAAACTTAATTTAATAACCATTCATAGACTCTCCTAAATTTTCTCACTAAATTAATGACACAAAATCACAGCCTCATAGTAAAATATTAGAAAACCTAGATCTTGATTAAATCGATGCTGTACTGGGTATGAGCTTAGTGATAATGGAATATGGTCATGAGACTTTTTCCTCATGTTCATTGGAATATTAACTGGAGCATATAATGATAAATTCTCATATCTGACAGCAACTCCTACCACACCAAGCTCGACTGTGACAATTGAAAATAAACAAATAAGTATAAGTTAACTTATTTTTTTAGGGTAACAGTCTACATGAATGTAATCCACATGGTGGCAACTCCCTTTAATAGCATTGGAAGGGATTTGAAAGGGGGGATGCGGAAGGGTAGAGGAAGGTAGCCAAGGGTTACTAGGGCCCCCGGGCTATGGTTTAAGGATCCTACCCGGCATTTTCCTAAAGAAATGCAGGGAAAACCCTAGAAAAACCTGCATCGGGTAGGTCGGGCATTGGGTACTTGTCCCACGCCCTTCCGATAGCGGGAGAAGAGTTTGCTGTGGGGACGCAGCATTCCCTTCTCCGTGCCTCGACCAGTTTAGGAGGCAGCTGGCGGACTATTCCAATGGGAATAGCGAACAACTCTTACCGTATGCCCAAGGTCTGTGACCCCGGAACATGCACCTCTCAGAAGAGGCGGAGGTGCCTCGGCTTGTGGGAACCTTAGTTCAAAAACGGAGAGGAAAAGGCATCCCCAAAGGTAGCCCCTTCGTATCTCTACTACAAGGTTTTATTTGTGTTATGAATAGGGGAGAATATTTATTGTGCGACGACAATGGGAACTTACAAAAGGTGAAAAGAACCTCCCATACCTACAAGGATAAACAATATCGTATGATCTAGAGAGAATAGTCAACAAATGAAATATTTACGCCTGATTGAAAATACTGAAAGTGATCTTTTGAGTTTTGTCAACTGACAAGTGCAGTTGTGTCGCCCTAGGTTCTTCTGCACACCTGTGGAAAGGTACAAGGATCCCAGAAACGTTGTGTAGTATTTATATTGTAACTTTTTTGTCTGAATTGGCTAACTTTCTTATACATGTGTTCATGTAAGGAACGTAGGTTTTCCCGGTGTAGTTGCTGGATGAAGTTTTCTCGGGATTCCAACCGGGTAGCGTAGTTTAGTAAACACAACGTTTCGATGGCTTGCACCGCCATCTTCTTCAGGTGACTTCACTGGTTGGAATCCCGAGAAAACTTGGTACATGTGTTCATGTGACTATGACATTTTGATTAACTGCATCTAAATAGACAGTACTTAAGTGGCATATTACCGGTTGTCTATACATATAAATGAGGGTTATTCGGAAAATAAGGTCCGATTTCTTATAAAACATAAACAATCACATCGTTTTTCAGGAAACCTTTTTTATTTCAATCTCTATTTTATTCATAACTTTCATAGTTGTTTACACATTTTTCATAACGTTCTACAAGATTTTGTATGCGTCAGTTATAGACGTGAGGATAACCAGACTTTACCTGCTTCTTTCACCTCGTCATCTCTGTGATAAAACTACGTCTCGTTCCCTGTGACAATCTTCTCTAAAAATTGCTTATGATATCAGTCCAAAAATCAAGAGCACAAGCCATTCTATTCATCTGTCTCTGGAAATGTGCAATTTCACTAATTCCCAGGCTGCTTACTGAGGAACACCGAATGAAAAGAAAAAAGAATATCGTGAACAATATAGAAAATTTTGAAAACACTAATAAAGAAAGGATTCTTGAAATGCGAACAAAATAAAAGGTCTGCCATTCTATCTCAAGGTTTTAAATCGCTATGTAGTTTTTTTTATTAATTCCTTTTTCTTACAATCTGTCGTATACAGACAATAAGTAATTTTCATAACAAGTGAATAAATACTATACTACAATAACTTGGAGGAGGTGCTTTCTGTGAAGCCACTTGTTTAGTCAGGTAGCTAATGTCAATAAAATAAATTACAGCTGCTTGACACTGTTTTAATCGATTCTTTTCTCTGTTATTAATAAACAGTTTTTTTGTGAGCACTTTCGGATGAACTTCAGTTTTAGTACTACAGTTCACGCTAAATAGTTGATCTTGATGAACGGTATACGTAAATCTCTCGCGATTACATCGTTTGGAACGTACCAAGGGCCGTTGACTATTGATCGTAGTATTTATGACTCTAACAACAGTATAAAGATTCGTAGAAGTCGAAATGTCAGTTATGTTGTGAAACTGATTTCAGGAATTTTGATTAAACTGTATTCGTATCCTCAAGCGGCCAAAATAAAATTACGTGTGTTAGAAGAATGCAGTGGAAAAAAAATTATTTAACTATATAGATTTTCGAAACGATGTACAAACAAGTTTGTCGAAAGTAAAAGTTATTAGGGTTGAGACGTAATTTATTGTTTTACAGAAAACTGAATTAGTGGCATCATTTACGTTGGAAACTAAGATACCCCTGTGTTTGTTACAACTTGACAGTAAGATACAGCTCTGTAAGTAACTGAGGGAACCACCATCCATATCTACGAGAGCTGATGGGCGTGAAGCAGATATGCCTTGCGTTATCAGGAGTCTGACAACCCACGCATAACCTGGTCGAAACGTCGCTACCCTGCCTCGTTACTCTGGAAACTCAACGCAGAAAAACTTGATTTAAAAACGTATTTAAATGGGTTGAACAACATCTATTTTAATGTTTTACCCGCTCATGTAATTTCCATTGAATGTAATGTTCATTTATGAACTGAATATTATTGAAAATCATTGTCAATGAACCAGTATTAGTAAATATTGGAAAATAACCCTGTTAAAAAAGACCTTCCTTCCTGTCATAATTATCAATAAAAATTATCTGCGATCTCTGTGACTACCCTCAAAAATTTAAAATATCTCCAAAATGTTAAAAATACACTTGTCGTCATTTCGAACCAGTTCTATCATATCTGCGTCGTTGTATGCATTATCATGCTGAAGGATGATATTTCAAATATGTTCATCGCGAAGGTTGAAACGGAGACTTCGTTCAGCAGTAAAGATATTTTTTTCCCCAATATTTTTTATATTTTTTTGTTAGGTCGGATACTTCTGTGACTACCCTCAAAAATTTAAAATATCTCCAATAATTAACCTTAAATGTGAACCAATAGAGCTACGGTTCTTAGATCTGGTTATTCAAAGTTCCAACAGCTCCACAGCGTTACAAATAAATATATATCAGGTCATTTTTTATAGGCCGGAAAAAATATTTTTTCGTACCATAAGCTGTAATGTCTGTTGCTTTTCACTAGCTACAGTGATTTTTGCGCAGAAATCATTCTGCTAACGTACAAAAAGAATTTGGAGAGACTAAATAGTTGGGAAAATTATCGCATTTTAACCTCTTAAATGCTTTTATTAAAGCATATAATGCACCTTATCAATATGTTTGGAAAAATCTAGAAGTCTACCACGTTTCATTATACTAATATTCATGAATTTGTATATTTTTTAAAAGAATAATATAGCTTAATAATGACTTTTTAAGAACGTAGTGTTTAATGTTACCTTAAGTTAAAGGATTGGGATGGAAAAATCTGGACCAGTTTCATGGCCTTCAAGGCTGAGTTTCATTTGGAAGCATTTCTTATGTTCTCGATACGTTAACTGTAAATAAAATGGCGAATTTCGCAACAAAAATCATAAAGTAGGCAATTGAATTGGCTTAAAAATTTATGAAATTTTGTCCATATTAGGGAGAGAATTATTTCGCTTTGGCCGAATTTCGATATTCTTTTCATCTGCCAGTTCATATCTGTTTTTATTGTGTGGTGGAACAATAACTATTTTCTCTTATAACAGTTCCCATCCATGTTCTATTTTATAAACCACTCCATTTTGTTGTATTATAAATATTACATATTGGTATAGTATTATGAAATTCATGTCGACGTTCTTTTACAGAATTATCTCCCTCAATTTAATTAAAAACCAAGGGAATTTGATAACGAACAGTTAAGATCTATAACGGAACTCCAGAATTAAACTTTTATATACTGACTATGATTTTCTCCTACGAGGAATTAATATGTTAAAATGTAAATTAACAATGCTTAGAACCCGTCTTCAGAAATCGCAAATCTTCTAAATATATCGATTTATGTTTCAACCTTAGCGCTAGAATATTTCCTGTGACTATCCAACTGAAAATTAAGTACGGGCATTGTTGAAATCATAATTCAAGCATTGTGCCACTAAGTTCAGTTAAAAATCCAATAAACGAGAATTAATTATATGTGATATATTATCTCTAGTACCGTAATGGTCTGCGGGACACGTTATACCTCCGTGATGAAAAACTGGGTCTTTGTTGAGCAAGACTTGAGGTAGGTACCTGATTTCCGTTTCTTAGAAGTTGAGGTTCGTATCAATATAGGAAGCAGAGAGGCTGTCGTTAAGGAACTGATGAGGCCGACCGACCCAGCCTGTCGATTAAGGAAATGACTGGGAGCCCATTAGCGGTTATTATGACGTAGGTTCGCGTGTTCCTTCTCGGAGATAGAGAAACCAGGGCAGATCGGGGCCAATGATGCGGGGAACACCTACTGGGCGAGCAGAAAAACCAATAATATTCTAGAATAAAATATATCTCATAGCTTATGCCCTTCCTAGAAGTTCATAAACAGGTATTATTTTATAGACTAATATCATAATGGTATTGTTATAAACACATGTTAAGAACCTTTTAGGAGAGACAGTTGGGGCTACCTTAGGGGATGCCTTCTCCTCTCTCCGTTTTTGAACTAAGGTTCCCACAAGAAGAGGCACCTCGTCCTGTTTTGAGAGGTGTATGTACCGGGGTCGCAGACCTTGGACATACGGAAAGAGTTGTCCGTTATTCCAATTCGAACAGTCGGCCAGCTGCCTGCTAAACTGGTCGAGTCACGGAGAAGGGAAATGCTGTGCCCCCACAGAAAACCCCTATCCCACCATCGGAAAGGCGTGCATCACTTTTAGACGAATGCCGGGTAGGATCCTTAAACTATAGTCCGGGGTCCCTAGTTAACCCTTGACAACCTTCCTCTACACTTCCTCATTCCCCTTTCAAATCCCTTCCTATGCTATTAAAGGGGAGTTGCCACCACATTGGTTACCCTTATATAGCCTGGTACTCTTAAAAAATCCGCCTCTACTCTAATCATTGTAATTGTAATATATACTTTCCTCTACCCTTCCGAATCCACCCTTCATATCCCTTCGTGTGCTATTAAAAGGGAGTTGCCACCACATGGATTATCCTCATGTAGTTTTTCACTCTAAAAAAAATTCAAAAATCTTAATTTATTTTTACGTATTTGAATTACATACAATGAATACTTAAATTAATTAAGACATTTTTATCCATACAAATCTCTAGCCTCATCGTATAATATTGAAAAAATTATAATTCTATACTCGCGGTTTCAGAACTCAGAAATATTAGTTGAATTAAATTTAATAAGAAATATGATTAAAGAATAAATATCTGTGTTACATAACCTCGGCATTATTGTGCAACGTTTTCCAATGCTTTCAGGAAGTTAATTAGCAAGCTTCTCTTATCGTCCAGTCCTGAAGTCTGGTTTTCCTTGTTGTAGCTACTCTTTCTTCGAAAGAGATATCGAACATAGACGTTTGCTCCTTTCCTGGTTGCAGCCAGTTTAGCCCTGTTTCTATAGCGAGCCTTTTCCCATAGCTTTATAGCGGACGTTCCCCCACCTAGGAAAAAATGTCATCTCCTTTGCCTCACGTGATCTAGACAATAAAGTTTTTGTCCAACACTGGGATTCCCGGAAAATCGTTACATGCTTTTTTTAATAAAGAAAACCATTATTTGGAAATATTTAGAGGATTTATGATGGTGGGCACTTTGAATTTGTCCTTTAAGGCCAATTTGGAATTTTTTTCCGAAAAATTATAAAACACTTACTTATCGTACCACAATGCTATCACCAATTAATAACCCCTTACACAACATTTCTAATTTTCTATATAAATTACTTTTAAAAGGTCTTAATGATGAATCCCATTTTACTGTTAAAAATCATGTCAATGTAGTAATAAATTAGAAATTCTCCCCATGATAACTTATTAATAACTTTGAATGTTGCTTCTTTATATTGAGCATAAATTGTGCAGAAAACAACTTTTTCTTTATATAATATTTTTAAATTAGTAATAATTTATATTGTTTTTTATTTACACTGGTTGCCACTTGTTTCAATTATAGTTGTATAAATCCATGAAATAATTTACCGAAAGCAGGGCAATCACGTGGTTCAACATCTCTCTCCCCGTCAGTGTACTCTGCTATATTTGAACCAAATGTCTACGGTTGTTTGGATCCTTCTAGAATCTGCTCGACGTATCTACTTCCTATCTTCCACCTGTGCCGAGTTCCTGACAGTTGTCTTCTTGACGCATATCCGGTCCCTCCTACGAAACCGTGCTGATAAGGAATGCTGCGACCACAACTGTTTATCTTTAGAAAGCGACGTATAAGAGACACTTGCAATACTTCCGTTGGGTGTGGCCAACTAGTCACAAATATAGAACAACAGTAAAAAAGTGTTGATACAACACTGATACAACCCATCAAAAAAAATTATTACACGAACATAAACATTTAATGCTGTTTTAAACATTTTGTTTCAGATAACGTCATCTTATCAACGCAATTTCGAAACAAATTTTTTTTAAAATAGCTTTCATATTAACCTCGTTTTTTTCACAACTTCGATGTATGTGAAGAACTTATTGTTAATGAATTATACTTAAATAATTTTCAAAGGTAATACGCAATATTCAGTGTTTTATTTCCAGTTCTCATACATTCCATAGCTTCTACAACAAAGATCCTCTTAATCGACTAAAGATAACGCAAAGCTCTATGGTTAATCTGAAAATCTATTAATTGAAATGGATGGCTACAATAGTATTATAATTTTATAAATTAAATGATCAGGATGGAAAAATCTCTACTGGATCGGGAATCAAACTCGGATGTCCCGATTGGTACACGGGCGTTCTAACCAGAAAAATCTTCATACTGATCCTTTAATTATAAAAATATTTCATGGCCTATATGCCTGAGCTTCGAATGTAATCTTCTTCTGTTTCTCATAATTTTTTTATTTTTGAAATTTGGTAACAACAATAAAATATTATTTTTAGAACAAGCCCTGTATGAATTTCCCGTAATCCTTTTCTTGTCTTCTTACTCAATTCCTCATAATAATTATTTATATTATTAACTAATACTTTAACTCATAGTATATATGAGAAAAAAAGACAATAAGCAATATATTATAATTTAATTGATTCGGTGCTAATGACGACAAATAATCCAAGGCACTAAATGGCCAGAAATTACACCTAAATAGGAAGCTGATTATCTTGAGACATAAATTAATAATGGTGTCACTGTGACGAATAACTGAATAACGAATTCGAAGGTGTATTTTTGCCCCACGAGAAAATGATCTGGAGTGGAAAATAGAAGTTTTAAAAAGAGAAATGAAGTAATGGAGAACGTCTATATCATATTGGTCGTAACAGCGTATAAGTGAGCATATAACATACATAATCCATATTAACTCATAAACGACATATAGGAGTATAAAAATGTATAGTAAAAGGATAAAATGTTCATAAATTTGGAAAAGTGAACAAAATGAAGTCGGAATTGAAAATCCAAAGGAAAAGGTGAATCATCCAGAAGGACACGACACTCCGTTTTATGTGAAAAAAACGTCGATTTCATTTTAATATTCTACTTATTTTCATTATCGCCATAGTTCCAGTGTTCCTGATATATAAAAATATATGATTTTGCATGTACTCAAAATGTAATCAATATATATGTAATTTTTAATATCGTTATTATAAAAACACACCAAAACTCTGTAAATATAGGATAAAGTTTTTAAAGTAAATTACATCAATTTGATTTTATATTTAAAATTCTTTACATTTGTAATCTCTTTAAATAATTTTGTATTGAAATATTGTTTAAAATTAAATATTTTTTATTCTATCAACTTAAACTCCCAAAAATTAATTATTGTGCATATTATTTTTGATTCTGAACTTAAAATGTCATATAAATTTTCTGTAAAAACATGCCAAAAGACAATGAGGTAGGCAAGAAAGTAGCAGCTCAAGGATTTGTTTTTTATTATTATAAAGCTGAAATTATGTTTGCGATTGCAGTCGTGATGACTTTATTTATTAAAGTATTGATAAATAGTTTCTCATTTAAACAATTACGTAGTAGTGTCCTGATTTCTGGATAAATTATAATCATATTTTCATTTTGAGAGTTTTTACACTTTCTCCGTCCTGGACTCAACATTAAGGGTCAATTTCCTCAGATAATTATTGCCTCTTTTGGCAAACTGGAGGAGAAAACGTCGTATTAAATGTTAAAGACGGTAATTATGAGCGTCGTACGTTATAGAATATTTAATCAGAGGCCTTTTAAGGACTTACATATCTGTTCTCACATCACAAAATCTACTCGACTTACGTAATGCTTAAATAACCCGTTACTGTGTCACTGATCAATACTTCTTTATTAGAATTGAGGAAATAGTGTTCACATTTATCTGAAGGCTATTCTTATCACATTATGTTTAGCAAATTTATATTTGTAATAATCCGGAAAACCATTCATTCAACACTAATATTTTACATTATTTTTAGATGTCATTCAAACTTGAAGAATGGGTGTTATTCTCCCACAGTGTTTGGTTGAAATTGCTCCTCGCACTTAAGATTGCATGCGGCGCGAAACTTAAACACACACACACACACACACACACACATATATATATATATGTAGTAATAATCAAACTGATATTTATTTAAACAAACAAACAAAAACTTAATTCAATGAATTTAATTCAATAGTTGGTTAATAAATCAATTATATTTAACTAATTTAAAGAGAAGGATTTCAAAATTCTTTAAAACTTTAAAAGACAATTTACTTTTATCGAGGTGAAATTTACAACATTTTTTATATGAGATTATTTACATTTGAGGTTTTTCAATTTTATAGATTTTACAACTCTTTTCGCAGGGTCATTTATTTGGGCCTTCTAAGTAAAGAAACAGCCTTTATATTTACGTTAAACAATCAAATTCCTTTACAACGTAAGAAGTTAAACAATCAAACAAACGTGAAATCGAAATCTGACGACTTTATCTTTTGTTATCGTTTACAAAACTTGATCAAATTTGTTTGTACTTACAAAACATCTGCTGATACCAGGCTTAAACTCCCTTGGGCTCGGGCTCTCCTCACAATTCACATTAAAATCCACCATAAATATCCAATTATCAAAATCATTAATGGACTCTAATTAGTATTACTATATATATATATATATATATATATATTTATTTATGATGAGATAATACCATGGACTTGTGTTAATTAATTTTATTTTTATTTATGATTCCATAATTGTTACACAGTTGCTGTGTACCGGTCACAGAGTTGTAGCCTCAATTGTTGAAAGTAAATATTCATTCATTTCGCGTGTTTTTATAAGCTCATGTGACTTGGATACTACACCATGTTGAAGAGACTTGATCATGTTTCCTTCTAACTGTTCACAAAAGGAAATTTCTTGAGCCCAAACTAAATAATGCTCCTTAAAAGTATTCAGAATGAAACTATGTGGATGCCCGGTCTTCGTACTGAAATGAAAACGTTAGTACAAAGGTTTGTTTTTGATGTATAACGCTGATATAATAGAGGTTGGGTCTATCTTTGTTCTTCAACGTTTTCCTTATGACTCCAGAACGATGTATTTCCGTTTAAAACTTTTTGATACTTCGTATATAAAATTACTGTACGGTTTTTTATCTCCTACTGTTCACAGTATATATTTCCTTTATCTCCCAATGCATGCCCCTTATAAAGAAAAGTTGTAAACAAACAAGAAAGCGGAAACCTTTTTGCAATGGGATAGGAGCAGTGATTCTAAAATGAAAAGGGTAATAGTTGAATATATATTGTAATACCAATTAAACAAGTCCATTAATTGTTTTAATATAATTAAATTGTTAGCGGTACGAATGCGTAAAGGCGACAATGAAGGCCGGTTTTTTCCTTTGTTTAACAATGGAGACCGCGCGCTTAGAGAACTAGGTATGCGCTTGGAGAACGGCAGTCTGGAATCGACGATGAAACGTGAAGGAGTCTAAAATCTGCATAAGAGAGATGAAATAGTTAAAAGTCGACCGGGAGATATAATACAGTTCAGTTCATCTAGAGCAACAAACAGTAAAGTCTGCAGATATAAAGTACAAATGGCGAGATCCTGTATTTTTACATGAAAGCAAGCAAATATTTTTACGGAGAGATGTACATAATAATTTTCACAGAAAATGGTTGCTTGACGCTGATTGAATAATTTTTGCATAGAGGAGACCGACACCCACAAGCTGACCAAAGGGGGCGGCTCATCCGAGGTTCCAGATAGCAGAGGACGAGTATTTCAATCGTGTGTATAAAAAAATTTCAGTGAAGTGTTGAGTCTCTGCAAAAATGACTTTTTAGTGTGGTACCAGACAGACATTCCATGAGTAACAAAACTTTTATACAAATTTGTAAACGATAATTAAAAAGGTATAGTCAGATTTCGTTCAGTTTTCGTTTAATTTAGTTTTCTTCTGTTTCACTTATCTTCACATTGTTTTAGGTTAACTTTTTATATTTGAATTGTTAATTGTCAGTTTATAAATTGCTTTTGTTCTAATTATCAAACCCAGTAGTGACCCTGAGATATAGAGATCCGACGTATTTCATTGTAATGATATAAGAATTGTATTTTCATACATGCCACGAATTAATAAATGAAAAATTAAAGTATTTGTTGTTAATTGGATGAAATTCGGAGTGAAAAATAGATCTTATACAATGAAAATTTATCAACAATAAATTTTTAAATACAAATAAATTTTCGCTAATTGATTCATAAATTAACCCTAACAAGGTGTTTATTACATTTATGGCTTCACCAACGTGGGGAAAATTAATCGTGATAACTGTTGGTTATTACAATATATATAACATGTAATTCCTACCTTTGGGACTTAAAAGTTGGTATTTCCAAGAGTCTTCGACAGCGCGCACGGCGAGGTCTAAGGCTGAAACGGTTGGAACATGGGCTCCACGGGGCCATAAACGATTTGCTAGAGGAATCTAATGATCATCAACGTTCTTCTGAAGCAATTACTTGTAAATGATGCAGGAAATCACATACTGGTTCCAATGAATCCTGTTTTGAGATCACGAAACTGGTTCAATTTATAATACTCGCTGAATGCTCAGAAATGTTGAAGTTTATGGGTTTCGCGTGCAAAACTGAAGCGTGGGACTGAGGTAAAAGGACGTCGGGATGAGGAAGGCACGCAGGAGCCCCGGTGTGAGGAGGGAAAGGAATTCCCGCGAGGGTCAAGGCCAGAGGTCGCCTGTAGTGGAGTGGAGTGGAGGCGCCTAATTGCCCGGGGAATGCGAAGATGCTTTTGTCTGCTTCGTGGACGCGGTCCTTTACAGCCTCTGATCGATAACCCCTTTGATATCCACAAATACCTCTATCCCTTTGAGCCTCACCACAGTAGCCTTTTGATTTTCCAGGGTCGCTGTTTACGCTTCGTCAGCTTCCACCCGAATCAAATATGTATTTATTTAATTACAATTTGCATTCAGACTGTCGGTAGAAAACTGAGTTTTTATAATAACTACCATCAAGAAATTTAGAAAAACCACAACATAATAGCAACAATTCGTTATAATAAAACACTGGCGTTCCGGCAACTGAACTTCACTTTACATATATCTATGTATTAACGAATAGAAGCTCCAGAAATATTAAAAGACTTATGAACAATATCTAATTGATAGGCTATTTAAATATTTAAAATTTCCACCGTAAAACTTAAACGTTCTACTTTATAATCAGATCATCCATATATATGTTTTCCATTCCTTAGTTATTTTAAATACACTTGTTTTAACGTTCTTCAAAGTCTGTTCTATTACTCAAATGGTAAACATATGTGAAGGAAATACTGTTTAGGCTACACTTACACCAGAATTTATTCTCTATTCGAGTAATTATAATTACGTGAAGAATCATTGTGCATTGGGTTAGGTTCATTTATCGGAATAATAATAATTTTTAAGACAAATAACACCTAAGTTTAATTACATACTTTTAATGAAAAAAATTACGTATGAATGAAAATTAATAATAAAAAGATAGCCAAATACATACAAAATAAGAGATAATATAAATACCAGACAACGTTTCTGGGATCCTTGCCAGAAACGTTGTGTGGTAATTTTACTATCACTTATTTTGCCTGGATTTGTCTATATTTTTTTTACATATATTTTAAATTGATATTTAACGAAAACATATACTTATATATGTAGAGATTACCAATGTGTAATGTAAATGTTTTATTTAAATTGTTTCTTTAATTATTGGCGGCGTAACTTCGAGGCCCAGAATTGTGAAGAACAGTATTGTTTGGCGGAAGAATTCAGAGACTATAATGGTTACTACGGATTATTGTCTTAAAGCGTTCACACAGAGAACTTTGGCGGAAAACATTCAGTGACGAGAGGAGTCAGAGAGACAGTCAGTCATGTGGTTCTGGGAGCTGGAGCAGTGTGTTGTGGCGAACCGGCCAATGGTGGCCGAAATCAGCAAAGTATCAGCTGAATATATCAGCTTATGTATTAAATGGATTTTCCACGGCAAAATCGAGTGTGATAATACGTACGACAGTAAAGTAGAAAGGCGCCGAAAGTGTTGTAAAGTGTTACGACGAAGTGTGTAAAGTATAAAATCAGTTCTATGGCCTGTCAATAAAAATATTGTTCTATATAAATTAAAATTATCATGAGTGCAGAAACAGGTACCAGACAGCTCTAAATAAAGGGTTACGTAAAAATTTTCTGTTGTAAACCTTTACGTAAATATCGTTACGCAGATATCTCTATAGTTTTATCAGATTTATATAGTTTTTGTTGTTGGAGTAATTGTATGAAATTTTGTTATTGCAAAGTAATTTTTTTTTCTTTTGTAAATTGTTAAAAATTGCAAATCACTTTCTTTATTAATGCCCTATAAGCGGCCCTGAAATTTATATTCTCATGAAAGCTGAGGCATTTACTTAGAAATATAAAATGTAAAGAATTAATCGTAAATCATAATCAAATAATCTTTTGTTATTTCTTTAAAATATTTGGTTTCATTTCAACGTAGAATCCCATAAATTTTTTTCCTTTGTTTCATTTTAAATTTTGTATATTACATAATTTGACTGTCCTAACGTGTTGGCTTTAATTCTTATTGTTCGCTTAACTTTTATCCTTTTAATTAAAAGTGTATACCCAATAATTTGACGCCCAACGCGGGGCTTATTTTCCTTTGCTTAACTTGTATACCACATATATACATATATCTGAGAAAAACAAAATATTTCTCATACTCAAACAGGAAATTTATTCCGACATCTGATTTGGTCATTTCTCGATTATTTTGGGAACCAATTACCTATCGGAAGCAATAGTATGTCAAGATGATTGATGTAAGTGAACGCCGTCGAAACACCGTGGAACAGAGTTGCAACTCAGCTTCTTCTAAAATCACATTTGTTATCACCTGACCGCATTGCAACAAAAATATGTATGATTTTTAAAGACTTGCATATCGGAGGAGTTAAAGTTACATTCTAAACATTCCCTATAGAAACAAGCAACAAATTGGCGAAGAAGAGAAAGTTCAACTTTTCTGAACGTGTTCGGGTGACCGACTGCGAATTTCGTTTTGAGTTGACAGCACGAAAGCTGGTCTCTGTGCTCTCAGAAACTTAACAAAGCATAGAATTTTCTGTGCATTCTAAAGTCACTCACCGTAAATAAAGCTGCTGAACTGAACTGAGAATAGTTTTTATTTTCCGTCTGTTTTTGAATTCATAAATCCATTAATGACCTTATACAGACACTTTATTTTTTATTTATAGCGTAACGACGTTTCGATACATAATTTATCCTAAAGACGGGGTATTTACAAATGATTAATATATTGTAATATTTAATAATATAGCTTGCATCTTTCTTACAATAATTAAGATGTGAATTATGTGGCGTTTTAAATGAAAATAACTATTACGTGAAAACTATTAAACAAGATTTATTAACAAATTTAAAACAAGTATAAAATACACAAAATATTTGGGATCTCAGGGTCTTGAACTGGGTTTGATAATGGCAGAATTTATATAATCGAAATTACATTTACTTTTTATGGAAATCAATGCGTCTGAACATAGACGAAATTTGTTGCGGAAGAAATAATACTAAAGATTGAATTTAAACAATTTTAATTTGATCAAGAATTAATGATCTCCTTTTATCGATAATTAAATAATTAAAGAACGATCTGACTTTTATCTTTTAAACACGGTTTACAAATGATTTTAAAGTTTTTCTCTACTTACGGCCGCCCAGGTCTCTTTAGCTTTTCGTGCAGAATTTTGGGGACATCACTGATTCTAAGTACTCACAGACTCTAAATGTTCACAGGCTCTAATTGGCGTTGTTTGTTAGTTGGTTTAACACAAATTGGTTGGTTCTCGATGCTTTACTGCAACCTGGATTTGTAGATCTCGTGACTTTAGTTGAAAATGGACTTCATTGGTTTGTCTATGGCCAGCATGATGAATCTACGCTCGACCACCGAATACACACTAGTTGCTCTGTCTCCTTCCCGACTGAATATTGCTTTACTTTTTAATATTTGAAAGCATGTTTGTGACTGGACCACATTCTTTCGTTCTGACTGCAGACTGTAAAACTTTTCGTCTGATCTATTCGCTGTCTGCTGCCCAACTGTAAAGCTTTCAAACTGCTTGCTGTCCGCTGCCCGACTGAATTCTTCGTCTCATAAATTTTGTGTGCGTAAAACCTTCTCAACCGATCAACAATGTTTTCTTTGCCTTGCCGGTTTGTTGCGGCGTCCGCTCTATATCCACTAATAATGAGTCCTCTACAATTCAACTTTTCAATTAGAACAATGCCTTAATTACCAATTACTACATTATAGACTAATTACAAAAAGTAAACAAAGACAAACTAAAACAAATATTTGTACCTATTTAATTTTCTATAATTATTTCTCAAGAGATACACTATAGTCAGTATACATAACATCATGTGTTTGTGTTTGTTTAATATGGATAATCAATTCGTTTATTTAGAGCTGACACGAATTGAGTAGGCCTACTTGACGAGTTAATGCTTTTTGTAGTTATCGAAGCTACTTGACGATAAAACCTGGTTGATGTCAGGGCGTGGGATTGCATACTGCTACACGACGAAATTATGATTGACTGGAAAATTTTAGTTGGGTGCAGATCACCTGTCAGATCTATTAATTTTCGTCAACCATGTGCTTTCATAGGCTAACGGCAGAATTCGTGCTCCGGATACCGACCAAGATAAAAATAAGAACAAATACTTGTAAAGTAGTTGGCAAGGAAGAAGCATCACGTCTATCTCGAACTTGAGTTAGAAACATATTGTAATTCAATATACGACTAAGATTCATGGGTGCAGCGTTGGAGACAATCAGCATCATCACGAAAGCAACACCGACGACTTTGGCAGGGTATTTCAGTAACTGCAATGTTTCTCAATATTCGACGATCTTAAAGAGGAGTAACCAAGTCAATCGTTAGCGTGAGATTTAATCGGGCTATGTTGTGTCTCTGAGCTATTTGATAATGAATACACGTTCTCAATGTATCATTATAATTATAATAATATATGATCCATTTATATAAATCCCAATATTCATAAATTTATTCTTGTTTTATTAAATTTCGACAATTAGTTTCTTCTCCTCCGCTACACGATAAAGATGCTCTCATTTTTTAAAAAAACATTTAACAATTTTGTAGCTTGTGTTATAAATACTGTTGTACACCAAATACTTAGAAAGAGGTTCATTCATCCTCGTAAACAGTCTTGACAAGGAACTGAACAACCGTTCACGATTGCGAATACGAATATCTCTAACGAGATGTTGTTAGCTGGAGGGTCTGAGTCTGTAATTACTCTGTTTACCTTAGAGCTGCGGACCGTGAGTCTGGAAGACAAGGGAGATTGCTGTACCTTCTCTGTTACATCATCACTATTGTGGCTCTTCTCTTTGCCTTTTACAGGTGACGCAAGACCTGCTTTGATCTGTTGGCAGATGTTCACTACCTTAAGAGGCCAGGTGGGTGCTGAAACTCTCAAGGTCCGTGATCCAAAGGAACCAATGAGTAACGATGAGATGCTTTCTCACTGTCGTACACAAAATTTCCTTTAATGAATGTGGATTTTACGTGCATGGTATCCTCAATCGTCAACCGTTACAGTTTTTCCTATCCATTTTAACGAGTGATCTTCTTTACATTCTCAACACATGATGCTGTACTTTACCATATCAATTTTTACAGCGTCTTGCCAACATAATTGCAACCATTTGACAGTGTCTCGAGTCTTGCTGATAGTGTGATAAATAATTGTAGCTTTCTTTATTCACTTAATATGTACAATAACTTGCGGTCGTCTTGAATGGAGGATTCTGCACACATTTCTATGTATCACTTTCCAATAGTCTTCGCTGTAGTTGTTTGTCTTCCAGAATTGAATAATGGGTCCCTTTTAGCACAGAATTTGTTAGGGGGAATAGGAACAAAACGCACTATGCTAAATTAGGGGTTAAGGAGAATAATCAAGGCTTTTACGGGCCAAAATGTCTGTCTGATAACGTATAATATGCAGTCGCATTGATCATCATCCAATTCACAATTCAGGACTCTTGTTTCGGATACGTTCACTGATTTTATCCAAGACTGTTTATAACATCGTTAACTGTTAGTCTACTTGGGACTCATTCCGGAATTAAAATGTTCTTGATATCGAAGAAACAATAATAATTGACATTCTCTTCAAAGGAATCATACGTGAATTAATGCTGTTGGGTTAGATGATGTTTTTCCAATGCATGGTTTTCAACCTGGTTTCTTAATTGTACGTTGATGGCCACATGTTATCAGCTGTAATAACACATGTTAAACCCCGGGTTTTTCATCAAGCCTCGTATTATATTTGACTAGAAAAGTGATGTCAAAATGCTGATCACTTTTCGAGTTCGACATTATCCAGCGTGGTGTATAAACTCTATTATATTCTACTACTCCCTCACTGAAAATAGCTCTTCAGTTACAGCATCAGTCTCGTAATGTTTTTAATTTTTTATGTATATTTTGTAGTAATTGGTAATTAAGACATTGTTCTAATTGGAAAGTTGGATTGTAGAGGACTCATTATTAGTGGATATAGAGCGGACGCCGCAACAATCCGGCGAGGCAAAGAAAACATTGTTGGGCAGTTGAGAGAGTTTACGCGCTCAAAATCTAAGAGACGAAGTTTTACAGTTGGGCAGCGGACAGCGAACAGTTCGAAAGCTTTACAGTTGGGCAGCCAGAACGAAAGAATGTGGTCCAGTTACAAACATGCCCTTAAATATTGAAAAGTAAAGCAATCTTCAGTCGGGAAGGAGAGAGTGCAACTAATGTTATATTCGGTGGTCGAGCGTAAATTCATCATGCTGGCCATAGACCAACCAATGAAGGACCTTTTCAACTAAAGTTACGAGATCTGCAAATCGAGGTTGGAGTAAAGCATCGAGAACCTACCAATTTGTGTTAGACCAACTAACAAACTACGCCAATTAGAATTTGTTGACATTTAGAGTCTGTGAGTACTAGAATCAGTGATATCCCCAAATTTTGTGCACTAAAAACCTAAAATGAGACCTGGGCGGCCGTAGGTAGAGAAATACTTTGAAATCATTTGTAAACCACTTTTAAAAGATAAAAGTCAGATCATTCTTTAATTATTTAAATATCGATAAAATGAGATCGTTAATTCTTGATAAATTTAAAACTGTTTAAATTCAATCTGTAGTATTATTTCTTCTACAACAAATTTCGTCTATGTTTCAGACGCATTAACTTCCATGAAAGGTAAATGTAATTTTGATTGGATGAATTCAGCCATTTATCAAACCCAGTTTAAGACCCTGAGATCCCAAATATTTTGTGTTTTAAAATTGATAATAAATTTTGTTTCTTCATTAAAGTTATTAGTGTATTTCATTTAGAAACGCCTCAACCACATTCATATATTATTATATTTAAATATTACAATTTATATATTAAATGTTCATAAAGTAATACATCGTCGTATTTGTGTTACTGTTATTCACCACATAAATGTTTCATAATTCCATAATGGTAATCTGTTTGTACATAATATCCATGAAAACCTTGGACCATGCGCATACCAAATACGTAATTTCTTCTGGTCTTCCTCTAGGCGTCGTCCATGATTCAACTCTGAAGTGATATTTTCCTCTGTGATGACCATAATGTGAAATGTACATAACGATGAGTGAAGGAGACTAGAACCTTGACTTTGTGTTCTTTTAACGCGGGTGTAAATAAAAAGCCACTTGTAAGTGCCAAAATGCTTACGTTGGATCTGACTTTATAGGTGAGTCGGCTATTAACTTCCGATTCGTTTT
This sequence comes from Zhengitettix transpicula, assembly GCA_037074705.1. Taxonomy (NCBI): domain Eukaryota; kingdom Metazoa; phylum Arthropoda; class Insecta; order Orthoptera; family Tetrigidae; genus Zhengitettix; species Zhengitettix transpicula. The sequence goes on along the minus strand of CM073593.1, from coordinate 28,923,589 downwards.
TCAACTCCGTGGCAAGTGTGGAAGATCTGGAAGCTCAGACTAATATTCTTTTGAAATTGATACTTGGATCAATAAAATTTTGCGGGTATTGATTTCTGTGCTGAGTTCTATGTAATATGTGTTTCTTCAGATCTATTCTCATAGAAAATCGTTGAATTTCATTTATGGCATTTTTACAATTATTCTTATATTATGAATCTTTTCAGATTACATCTACTGATTTTTTTACTTTCATTCTTTCAATTGGGAAAAAAATTGCTGAGTCTCGTTCGGTATTAAGACAACAAAGCATGAAGTGATTTCCGTCAATCTGGTATCGGAGATGTCTCGTATTAATTGCATAAAAGCTCTCCTCTAATCGAATCTGATCGGAGAAGTTTGAGATGAAGCAGAATCTCAAAGATGAATGTTATTCAACGTGATTTTGTCTTAGAATTGGTGAAATATAAATCTGTTATATTAAATTTTGGGTTATTTCTTCACATTTTTGTCTAAAATTCGTGATAAGTTGTAAAAAATGCGTGGGATTGGGGAAGGTTATGAAACTTTATAATATTTGATTGTTAGTATATTTTTGATTAATACACGACTTTCTTTAATATTTTTCCCACGCTACCACCGATTGAAAACATTACACGAATAATTTATTAATTTGCATTTCAACTGTAGACTTATGCTAAGTTATTTTTGTAGGGAATCAACAGCGAATATTCCTGCAATTAATACGAGAATAAAATATATGTAGAAGTCTCCGTTGTCAGAGTGAGGGGAATAATCTCATACTTTGTTGTCGGACTGAGCAAATTATTGAAATTGAACTAATGAAGGTAAAGTTAAAAGTAAAAATCAGTAGGATCATTCCCGTGTTGTAATCTGAAAAGGTTCAAAATATAAGAATGATTACAGAATTCCTTAAATTAAACACAACGATTTTCTGTGAGAATAGATCTGAAGAAACATATTATATATAAATCAATATAGTAATCAATATTCGCAAAATAAAGAACTTTTAATAATAATAAAATGGTTCGGACCAGGCTCAGAAAGAGTGGCCTTTACAAACCTAGAAGAACAAAATTATATCAATATACATAAATTTGGACGGTGAATCGGAATCGGATCTAAAACCTAAGCACAACCTAGTATGATAATCGTAGGATAATTATGGCACAGAATAATAAAATTTATGAAAATTTACGCAATAGAATTATAAATTTCTGCTCTTGAGTCTTCAAGGTTCATTTAGTCAGTGGCCCTTCGCGAAAGAAGTTAAAAACTTTGGCCAACAGTGCTGTATTGTCTGCAGTTCAACTGTGGTTAGCATGCGCGTTAGGAGACCAAGGTTTTCTAGGAAACCCGAACGTGCTAATAGACAGAACTGAAGAAATGACCTATCTACATGACCTTCACTGAATATTGCAGAACGCACTTATAGCCTAAACATTTTGGAAGGCTTTATCAGGGACAGTCTTTACTTTTCTGAATCGAAGAGAACATGTTTAGGATACTTGGATACAAAATTTATTTTGGAAAGCAGGATACGCATCAGATAAAAATAACAAATCCCACTTACTGAACTGTATCAACTTCAAATAATATATTTGAGCGAGGACAACATTCGAAGGTGAATAATTTGTTTAAAACATGCAGCGTTCCTTTAAAATAACTATAAATCCAAACTCTTTACAACACAGTTTTCTCCAATAACTCCTCTTTTTAACAATACAATAATCCAAAGATATTCTACGCACCAAAGTAAAAAAATAATTACTTTTACATAAAAAGATAATATAACATTTTTGTAAAATATAGTTCACAGATAACATTTATCAGTCTCTCAGCCAGTAGCAGTCTCCCGCTGCCAACTCAAAACGCTAAGTTATATCATTACAGAGATTTTCCAAGACTGCTTGAGGATTCGCCTCCTGCAATGTCTCATCAGTGATACGGTTTATTACCAAAACGATATTTAGAATTTTAATAACATATGATTAAAGTCAAAATTTTAATTATAATTGAGTTTTATTTGTGTGATGAATGGGTAAACGAAGCGGAAATCCCTAGAGAGGTAAAGCCATATAGAGACGTATTCCCTGAGGACAACAGATAGGATTTCGCTCATAATTTGATAAAAGAAAGCTGTTTTTCAAGAATTAACTTTTTTGTAGTTGTAGACAGGCTATGTATAGGGTAATCAACATAGTGGCAACTCCACTCTTATAACACAGGAAAAGGAACGAAAGGGGGGATGCGGAAAGGTAGAGCAAGGTAATCAAGTGTTAACTAGGGCCAACGGGCTGTGGTTTAAGGATCTTACCCGGTAATTCGCCTCAAAGTGATGCAGGGAAAACCCTAGAAAAACCTGCATCAGGTAGGTCGGGTATTTGGTACTTGCCTCACGTCCTTTTGATGGCGGGAGAGGGGTTTGCTGTGGGGTCGCAGCTCATTTCATAATGTTTCGGTTGACCGAAAGGAAAACGCGTTTCAGATGGTGTTATGGAATCGAGTATTAAACCACAAGTCTGACGTAGACGTAATATCCCAAGAGAAGTCCAAAAAGAAGTTTGAAGTGTAGGATAAGGATATTGTATAAGATCAAGCAAGAGGTGAGAAACTTTGTTCAGGAATAAGTTGCCATGTAGATCTCGAACCGAACAGAGGGGTCAGAGAAAGACCGCAGCAACGACTACTACTCTCTTCCTTATACAGCACGCATATTTCATCTCATTTGAACGTTTACGTCAGTGATAAATTATTCACGACTGTATAACCAAAGTCGTTTTATTGTGATATTTTCTTCAAATCATTTTGAAAACAATTAAAAAATTTATCTTTATACTGTTTTATGCATGCTGGATTTCCTTTAAAATCAGTTTATTTATGCACCATACTGTCTCGTTGCAGTACAAACCTATAACTGTGACATAAAGTGAGTTAAAATTAATTTGTAATTTAAAATAATTAAATTTCCCGTAAACATTTTCAGATTGTAAAATAAATTGTAAATATATTTTAAAACAAATATTCAATTATATTGTAATAATTTATCTACTATCTTTTGTTATCTTTTGACAATAATTCATGATATGAATTATATGGCGTTTATACATGAAAAGAACTATTACGTGAAAACTATTAAACAAGATTTATTAACCATTTTAATACAAGTATTCAAATGACAAAATATTTGGGATCTCAGGGTCTTGAACTGGGTTTGATAATGGCAGAATTTATATAATCCAAATCACAAAAATTACATTTACTTTATATGGGAATTAATGCGTCTGAACATAGACGAAATTAGTTGCTGAAGAAATAATACTAAAGATTGAATTTAAACAATTTCAATTTTTATCAAGAAATAAAGAATGATATGAATAATTAAAGATCTCATTTTATCGATAATTAAAGAACGATCTGACGTTTATCTTTTAAACGTGGTTTACAATGATTTTAAAGTTTTCTTTCTACTTACGGCAGCCCAGGTCTCATTTTAACTTTTCGTGCACAATTTTGGGGATATCACTGATTCTAAGTACTCACAGACTCTAAATGTTCACAGCGTAGTTTGTTAGTTGGTTTAAAATAACTTTGTCGATTCTCAATGATTTATTGCAACCTGGATTTGTAGGTCTCGTGGATTTTTGTTGAAAATGCCCCTCATTGGTTTTGTCTGTTGACTGACAACTAGTTCAATTTCTGCATTTTTGATATAACAGCGTACTGGTTACTGGAACACTTTCTCGTTCTTTAAATTAGACCTTTTTCATTCTCGCTGCTGACTGACTAAATTGTTCAACTTTTCGTGTATTAGAATAACTTTGTGGTCTTTACACCTCGCCGTTCATTGCCTGACTGTTCGTTCGTCTCGTAAATTTTGAGCGCGTAAAACCTTCTCGACCGATCAACAATACTTTCTTAGCATTGCCGGTTTGTTGCGGCGTCCGCTATATCCACCAATAATGAGTCCTCTACAATTCAACTTTTCAATTAGAACAATGCCTTAATTACCAATTACTACAATATATTATCAAGTATTTTAAATTTTTGTTACAACTATTAGATTGTCTTTAAAGGAAGTTCATTTGTAAATGTTATCAAAATCTGTTAATGAGAAGTGTTGTTTCTTGATAGAGATTTATGAAACAGGGAAATTAATGACGAGTTTGTGCAAGTAATTATTTTTCAATACGAAATAATATACATTTTACAATATATATAATATATTGCATTTTCTGGGGTTCATAATATTACCTAAGGTATTTTCTGAAACTAACATAATTCATTCGATAATGCGATTGTCTTGAAACATCTGCAACGACAACGTTAATTTCCCTAATATTAGTGATTAAGTAATCGGCATTAGCTCAACGAATCAGGGTGTTGATATTAAAAAATGTTACATTGCTTTTTTTATGTTTATCAATTGATGGCGATGAAAAGAAGAAGAAAAATGGAGTACAAAACGGTCGTTAGACTTACAGGAATTAATGTTTTAAAATGCGACAACATATACTTAACTAGTAAAATATTTTTGAAGGTAAATATAGATTGAGGGCGAAGGCCAAAATTTAGAGAGAATTCATCTTAAAAAGTGTTTTCAAATAGAAAACAAAAGTAAATATTGATATTATTACATTTTTAAATGAAGCAGTACGTGGTTTTTCCATAGAATTTTTATATTTTCTGAGCTTTACTTTATGTAGGCCTATACTTAGCCCAATCAGTTGTTTTGGACTTCTTATCTTTCTACCTCACTGTGTTGTCTTAAAATACGTTTCTCGAAATCGTTAGTTCCAAAAATTGGTTTCTAGATGTGATTTAAATGCCCTATGTTTAATTGATTAATGAATTCATACATTCGTTATTTCCTAAATCGAACAATATTATTTTTTTCGTTTGAAGCTACTATTCAACGACTGTAATTAAACAAATTCGTATACATTGGTACTCAGGTTTCAATAAAGCACATATTCAAGCGTGTTTCCGTAAACTGTTTACGCTATGAAAATCTAAATATGTCCATCGCACTGTCTGAAGTTCTGCTGTAATTCCAACTGGAGCATTACTTCATGAGACGAGAACCAAATTCGACATTTGGAATTGTGCAAGCCGTATTTCTCTTTGCTTTCTCTTCGCAGGCCCGCGGATATGATCTGGACATTGTTTTGCTAAGTTTTTAGCGAGCGCTGTTATTTTTCTCCGTTCACACGCACCTAACGCAATCCTTTTGGGTGGTTTTCACTGTGTCGTGAGTTAAGTACAAGCGACCTGACTCAGCCGTGTCTCGGAAGTGGCTGGAATTTCGTCTTTGTTCCAAGCAGAGCTGCTGTTCCCACATAGCCTGAGAACTACATTTGTCCCTACTTCCGGTTCGACGTTCCTGCTTCCTCTCAGATTTATCTTTCGTAGTCAGAGCGACTTCACTTACGTTTTCTCTAACGTGGTCGGAGAAAAATGATTGTCTGTATGTCGAATTCACTGCCGTATTGCAGTGGCAGCGAGAACCATTGGCATGTCGGTGAATGTATGAACATTTAAATTATAAGGAAGTTATCTGGTGGCTTAACTGAACTTTCGATCACTGGTATAGAATATATATATTGTAATAATTAACAGATGACCTTAATTAAATGAAATTTGCCCCCGTTGTGGTTGCCAAAATGTAATAATCAATTGGAAGGCGTTATTTAAATGAAATAATCAACAAGAATTTAAAACATATAATTATTTATTTCCACTTTGTTGATTTAACTCACAAACAATTACAATTTAAAATTTTAGATCTCAGGGTCTCTACTGGGTTTGATAGTTGACACAACAAGTTGTTTTAAAAAACTAATTAACACACAGTTTATAATTCACCCAGACAATATGTCGATAGGAAGAAATTAAAAGAAAAGAAATTAACTCTGATTGACAATTAAAATAGAACGAAATCTGACTTCTATCCATTAATTTACGTTTACAGAAATCATTATTTTTATATTTTTTTACTTACATCTGTCCAGCTGGTTCCAGCATTCCTTTTTGTTTTCGGGAGTACACTATTGCAAAATTTTTACACTGATTCTAATATCGGCTCACAGATTTTACACTCTTTAAGTCAACCTTCATAGGCTCCTAGGAACTCGGATGATCCTCCTTTTTGTCAGTTATCTGGTGACCGCTTGCCTTATATGAATCCTGTGATTAATAGATTTGCTAGTTTTTTTTACCGCTTGGGACTTAAACTACAACTTTACTATTCCTGGCTGGCTACAGACGTAAAAACTGCACTCCTTTCGTGGCTCCTGATAGACGTAAAAACTTCTAACTTAGCGATATTTACGGGATAATACTTCCGTGAATGTTTTTACTTTGTCTTAAATTCACAACTTTGTTTAATGATACATTTAACAACGACTAGTCTCTGCTCTAGACTCATTTGTTCCGTCCCGTCACCAACTGAACTATCGTAGTCTCGAGTTTTAGCGCGCATACGCCATTTTTGACCTTCCGACAAAGTAACAGAGCTCGACTCCATTGTCGCTTTGGAAGCTCCTGCCGCTACAATTACATTTTATGTCCAAACAATTAAAGTCCTAATTAATTAATTATATATATATAGAACACACGAAAATAATTTGTAACTGATTTGTTGATTTTTCTCTTTACTGAACATATTTTAACATATTTGTAAACTATCAAAGATCGTTTCTCCCATTGTAACTATTGGTAATACATTTGACCATTAAATTATATGTAATAGACGTGGTCGCGATGCCACTCTTAAATAGGAAGAGTTGGGAAATCCGGAAATCCGTCTGCTCTTTTTTTGTCAAATAACTACTATTTGTTAGCTGTCAGGTGAATGATTAAGTAAAATGCTTAATAAAATAAAAAACGATTGAATACAAATATTGTTAGCAAGAGCTACTTCTTCCTTTTTAATGGTTTGTAGAAGTTCACGTTTTATTCGAATATTTTAATCCCAGGATTTATAACTTTATTCGTATTTTATTAGTGGAATGTTTGTCAGTAGCAGATAAATCTTGTTAAAATCATAATATTGCACAGAAAGACGAGATATTCGCGAATCATCCGCTCGTAGTATCAGATAAACAACAACTTTCTTTAATTTGTAATTTGATTTATGCGTGCTTTAGCCAATCGTTCTTGACATATCCAAATGAAAGGACAATACGTAGGATCACTTTCCTGATTACTGTGTTCGTGAGATGTTACTTGCGATTACTCTGATCGCCCGCTTAGCGAAGTATCACTTTGCATTTGAACTTTAGCTCAGATTATGTTTTGAAAGCTGACCCATAACATTTAAACGTCCGTAAACGTGAGACTAATATTCAAATATCTTTAACCCTCCCCTGGTGTGGTGAGATGAGTTGCAATATTACTGGCATTTTCCAAAAGACTTTCATGGCCGAGAGGTAAGCTACAGTTGAAAATTGAGCAAGGAACATCTGGTGTTTCAATATTCTGTCCTGATTATTTGATTCACTTCAACAAGAAATAAATAATTATAACAGCGGAAACTAAATTTTTAAAATATATAATCTTCGTGATACCTTAATTTTGAAAGTAATTTCGATTTTTAATAATAAGAAAGAGCCAAATAAGACAAAAATGAGAATAATAATTTCCGATACTGATTAAATAGGGCAGGTTAAAATTAAATAGTACAACCGTTAACAATTTATATTTTTAATAACAAATTATAATTCATTCCGGCGTTGTACATACATAAAAAACAAAATCAATTACACTTTTTCGCTCAGGGTTGGCTGGGCTCTAAATACTGACGTTATAAATCTTCGTATTGTTCCACGCAATTTCCATCTGTGGATTCCGCATTCCAAGAAGAGGGTGGCACAGTCTTCTTACTTCTCCTCGTGCGCCTGAATCACGGACTCGTTCAATGCAAATTTATATTACAACTCTGAACTGTACTGTTTCTCATCAATCGCTAATTAAATACTCGCCAACTACACGACTTCACAACTTTCTTACTGTTCAACTTCACTAACTAACAACTGTCACTTTCTTCAGGTGTTAAGAAGAGCCTAGAGCTACACCACCACACTAGTCACTTGTTATATATATTAAAACAGACCTTGTTGAATAACAACATAGTTTTATAGTAGTGACCAAGTTCTAATACTTTTTAAAGTTAATGTGATGTTAATTATAAGACAGGAAAGATGATTATAACAATCAGTTGAAAGCTTCCGACTATATATTTAATAAAGTCATAAACTTGGAGACTGTTTTTGGTTTTTTCTACTCATCAACGACTAGTCACTTGACAAAACTCAAAAGCCTTTTCAATTTTGATTTTTTTTCTAGATTTTTAAATTTATTGACTGATTATTGTTTTACATTGTTTATATTTTTATCCAAATGGTTTATATATGTGGCCACTTTATAAAAAGAAAATACGGTTTAACAATTTTCCAATATTTAATCGGCAGAGTTCTACAATTTGCCATAGTCGTCTACTACAATAATAATACATTAGAAGAATTTCAGTTCTTACATTTATATAACGAATTATTTGACACACATTTTTTCCTTCGTATTATCATTTCGCTACAGACTAAATTAAAAATTAAATAATTTTGGAAAATATTAAACAATTTTTTCTTTTTCTGACGAAAATTATTTGGCTGGAGCACAGTAATTTCAATTTTCCAAAATATATTATATTAAACGGTCCGGTTCTCGGTTAAAACTAAGTGATGGAAAAGTTAAACATTAACTTCGAAACATAAACCTCTTCAGAGGGAATACTTCCATTCAAGACCTTCAGTCAGTAAGGTCATGGCCATCACCTTCTGGAACGCTGAGTGGTGATTCACAGCTTTCGTCAGGAAATATACTTCCTCGAGACGGTAATTTGAGGACAAATATTCTTTTACTCGTTCATTACCAATTTTCAAAACTTTTGTGGACTGTCCTTCATCACAGATATGACCTTATCCTGGTCAATGACGAACAACGAGAAATACCAGTTAGAAATTGTACGGGCTCATACTCTCCATGAATGTAAAAGTATGAAATTGAAAGAGCCATTAATGCAGCAAAAACGTCTAATAGAAGAATGAGACAAATTTGAAGTTACTGATTTGAGAATAGATTGGAATACAGTTAACATGCTCTTACTCATTTACAGTATAGTGTACATCGGCGGAATAAATTAATTGGGGGTTATTTTATTTCATATTATTATTTTACGTAAGAAATTGTGAGCAATGTGTATGCCGCGTCCGGAGTGGACAGGCAATTACTCGAAAATCATGTTATGAAGGAAAAGCAAACAGCCGACAGGGACCTTCGTTTAAGGGGATTAGAAATTGTAAACCTCTAGCAAGACAAATCACTGGTCCCAAGATTTTAGCAAGTTCGGAAAATATTAACCGTCGTAAAGAATGTAAATTCCCAAGAGCTTGAAATTAGCTATGTATAATCCACAAATAGAGTGGGTAACATAATTTTTTTTTGCAGTGTCACAGATTCGATTTTCATTGGCACATATCTTCCTGATTTCAATAACATGGGTCACCGAGGTGTGGGGATGATTTTCAGAGCAGGAAGAAAGTAGTCGTGAAGTTATTTCGAAGTGGTGTAGTCGTGAACTTGAGTGTCAGTTCGGAAGTCGTTCGGTAGTCCATGAGTGTTGGAGTATTGGAAAATCGTGAAGTTAGTCAGTTGTTAGTTAGTGAAGTTGGACAGTACGAAAGTTGTGAAGTCGTGCAGTTGGCGAGTATTTAATTAGCGATTGATGAGAAACAGTACAGTTGAGAGTTGTAATATAAATTTGCATTGAACGAGTCCGTGATTCAGGCGCACGCGGAGAAGTAAGAAGACTGTGCCACCCTCTTCTTGGAACGCGGAATCCCAAGATAGAAAATTGCGCGGAACAATACGAAGATTTATAACTTCAGTATTTTGAGCCCAGCCAACCCTTAGCGAAAAAGTGTCATTGATTTTGTTTTTTATGTATGTACAACGTCGGAAGGAATTATAATTTGTTATTAAAAATATAAATTGTTAACGGTTGTACTATTTAATTTTAACCTGCCCTATTTAATCAATATCGGTAATTATTATTATTATTTTAAATGCTGTAGTTTTCGGTGCAGAGATAAAATAATTATCGTGTGAACAAAACATTGCAACACAAATCTTTGAAATCAGTCGCAGACTTAAAAATACAATTTTAATTGTTACCAATATATTTGAGTACTAAACATACCGTAATTTGTGCTGAAATACCGTTAATTTATGCCCAAATTATGTGTTGAAGTGACAAGTTTTCAAAAGCGGTGTCGAGTGTTTGTTCGGACTGCTGGATCAAACTGGTATGTGACATATCTTATCGCTGTTTTATCTCACTAAAATATGAGTCATTTATACGTATCTGACATTGACTTAGAAATTATTATGCCAGGACTTATTAAACTTTTTGTAGGTATTAAACAGATTATTACATTTCATTCTTACGTGGATGAAAACATGAGACTCCTTGATTAGCGATATGGTTAGCTTTGGTACAAAGATTTGTTTACGGACATGGTTCGTTTTTTTTTCTTTACAGTATCAAATATCTGACCTTTTGTTACTTCTATCTTCTCGTCTAATGTTGATAACATAGATTTCTAATGATACCTTGAAACTTGAGTTTATAGAAAAAATGCTTGTCGCATAAGTTAAACTAAGCTGTAGAAACTTTAACCATCTCAGGATGGCAGTTTGATGTTGCTAAAATCATTCCTACGGCTCTATATTACAAATGATATTTAAATTGAAATCGGGTCATTTTCTGTATTAAAGCCAACAAAATAAAGGTTTCGAAAGTTCTGCCATTCTCTTTACAGATGTTTGATATCGCTGAAAATATTCTCACTGGTGCATGTAACAACGTAAAATGTTTCATTGAAACTGGTCCGACCATTTTCTCGTTAAAAGTGAACAAAATATTTGTGACATCAATTTAGATGGCTTAGAATTTGGCTCCTTTAATGCAGGAAACGTTAAAATAAACTCTCATCCAAGTACGGTCAATTATTTTATGACCGACAGCAGTAAATTCAAAAAATTCTGTTTTAAAAAAACAAATACTCTGTATCTATTTCTACTTTCTTCACGTTGTGAATTGACTTGAAGGTTACCTAGTGAAATTATTGAAACTTGAAAAAGTCACAACCTGAATAAGATACAAATAGGTTCAGAAACGTTGTTTTTATTTTAAATTGAATTTTTTAAATAAAATGACTGTTATTGGTCATTAATATTTTATGTAATAAAATTAAAAATAGACTTAAATTCAAAAATATTAAACAGCTATTTTATTAATAGGCATATTGAAGAGTAACACTTATTCAAAGCTGAGCTCAACGGCTTGGTGAAATTGTATGAATTCCTACTTGTACCCGGGCTCACAGTACAAGTATTTTATTTATATTATTTATATAGATACAACAAGACTAATTATATCCCTTACTTGTCACTATCTTCGGATATCTATTTGGAAATTCAAGACGGCAGGCAATTAAATGATTGAGAGCGTATAGGCTTTCCCGGCGTAGGCGCTGGATGAAGAGTTCTCGGGTTTCCTGTCAGGCTATGTATTTTGTTGCACACAACGTTTCCATGGCTGACACTGCCATCTTATTCAGGTGAAGTGAGACCTGAAGAAGATGGCAGTGTCAGCTATGGAAACGTTGTGTGCAACAAAATACATAACCCGACTGGGAACCCGAGAACTCTTCATCCAATTAAATGATTGTTGATAACTCAAGAGTTGTGATGGTTACACATCGCTGCAAATTCACTTCAGTACCAGAAATCACGTGTTTGTGATAATTATATTAAATTTGCTTTCGTACGATATATAAATGTGAAATGTTTCTTCCGATCGCACAAGTAGCAAAATTCTTCGCTTCGTGAAGAGATTTGTCGACAGTCAACTTCGTTGAATGTTTCGAGGGTGAGTTCCTGCAGACTGTAACTTATCTTCTGTGAAAAGAACCGACATTCAACACTAGAGAAAAACCTGCCAGGTTGTCACTTTCGCCCGACAAAATCAGAGAGCACGGATCCATCAGAAACGAAGTTGTTTGCTGAACATCGTGAAGGTATAATTCTGAGCCTGTAAGAAAAATTGGATGTATAGGAATGTGTCTTATAATGAGTATCTAGAACACAATAAATTACACTAGGTCTTTTGAGAAAGGTAGAAAAATTTAATCATTCAGTCAATGTATTCATGAAGAGAAAGTACATCTTGGTTGGACGAAGACACTTGGATAACTGTGGTTAAATTGTAATATCTTAGTTGTCACTGTTTATTGTAAATTTCGCATTCCTACGGGAATAATTGTTAAAAATGAAGTATTAAAATAAAAGTCATATAATTCTCACAAATTCAATTCTGCCTCCGTACTTGATGTAGTTATGACGACATTCGGTTCCATCAGGAAGACATTCAGCGTATCTTGTTAGTTTTTTTCGTTAAAGCAGGCTCCCGTGTGGTAAGGCTAGGAGTTTATCTAGAGATCTGTGAGAAAAGTGTGAGGGTTCCGCCATATTGCGCCTGCAAAAGCGTGAGAATGTTGGTGCTCTGGCACCATGACCTTGAAGAAAGCGGACAGTTTCCACATGCACACACACGTCTGGCGTATTTAGATTCCTTGATTGGCAGGAAAGTGCACGGGCGACAGCAAAGCACGACTGTTTACTGCGGGGGGAAAACTGCTGCCGTGCTCATTGCAAAACAGCACGTACAAGTCTTGCGCAACACTGACAGGGGAATCACAAAGCAGCGTCTTCGTGTCCCAGTTACGCAAAGAGCTGACAAATCCGAGTCTTCCTCAGTTCTGTTCAACATTATTCCAATTAAAGAGTCTTCGGTCTTTTTCTTGACTGATAATTGTTGTCACCGTCGACGAAGCGAATCTAAGAAATAATAATTTTGTCTTGGGAGCATCGCTCATTGTAACTACATGGCGCACAAAAATGTAACCAGGACCATCTTTAGACTAAATTCTTCTGCTGAAAATATTTTTGCAATTAACTTTCTTTGCTTGAGGTTGTGCAAATGTACATTTTCCAGTATTGAGAAATGGGTCATTTCCGCGCCAACTTGATCAGACGCACGTCCATTCGTCCTCAATTCAGGGCGCTTCTTTCTACCTCGTTCACGCAATTTTTCCAAGACTTCATTATATTATTGCCAATTTCTTTTGACCATTGGGTACCTGTTCTATCATAATATCGCTCTTAATATAGAAGAAAACGATAAGCATTGTCTTGATCATAGAATGACTCGTGTTTGTTTGTTTCGCTGTTGTGGAAGATGGCCTTGATCTGACGAATCCATCAATGGGGCTTTTTAAATTCGTAGTCAAAGTTTATGTCAACCCGCTTATCTCCTTTTTGTATCCATCATGTTACACCATACCGTAAAAACAGCGATTATATTTTACTGTTCATCCTCTGCTATCGAGTTGTTAATTGTCAGCACGAATACCATTCAAGATAGTGTTACACAACACGGAAAATATTCCTAACAATAGCCTGTCCAAACGGTAAGTGTTGTAAGTATTATGAGACCGGCTGGTCATTGTTCGCTTGTCGGCTCTCGTAACCAAGACGGAACTATATTTTAAGCGGATTTTAGTCATCTAAAGAAGCGAAAACTCTTTCCATGGCAACCATTCTCATTTCATTTTGACGTTGCCAGTTAAATAAAATCCAATTGAGTAAAATAATTCGCTCGTCTCCTTAAAGCGTTATTTGTTGATTAACACTGAAATCTACAAGCACTCCCTGAAACATAATTATTGAGAAATATTATATATTATAATAATTTAAAAATTGAAAGCATTCATACATGCTTCAAAAAGTTTATATGTGGTGGGATAATTCTTCCCATAAATACATTGCAACACTCAGATGCATAAAGCCGTCGGCAATAAAATTCGCTCGGGATTCCAGCCGGGTAAGTTAGTCGAAAACACGAGACGTTTTGATGACTTTTCACGTCAACATCTTCTGGCCAGAATCCCGAAAGAATTTAATTCATAATCAAAACCGGGAAAACCGTCGGTCTACGAGGGTGGTCTGGAAAGTTTCCGATCCAACAATGATAGAAGATATTTCTTTGAATTTTTTATTTTTATTTTTCAACATAGTCTCCTTGTAACTCTACACACTTCTCCCAGCGATGCTCCCATCTCTGTAACCCGTCCACCATCTCTGTAACCCGTCCAAAAAGTACTCGGCGTTTTTCTCTGCAAAATAAGTGTTCACGAAGGTGATTGCCTCTTCATTTGACGAAAATTTCTGTCCTCCGAGCGCAATTTTTAGATGAGGGAACAAGAAGAAGTCGCTTGGGGCTAGATCTGGATGGTCAAGCAGTTCAAACCGTAATTCGTGGATTTTCGCCATGGCAACCGCTGAGGTGTGAGACGGTGCGTTGTCTTTTTCTGCAAATGTAGCCGTTTTTCCGCAAGCCTTCAGCCTTCAGCTTGTCAAGTATATTCCTGTAATGGTTTTTCCTTTTTGAAGATAATCGATTAAAATAACTCCATGACTATCCCAAAAACAGTCGCCATCATTTTCCCAGCCGAAAAAACAGTTTTTGCTTTTGTTTTGAAGCCGGTTCCCCCTTTGCAGTCCACTGTTTGGACTGTATTTTTGTTTCGGGCGTATAATGATGTATCCAAATTTCATCTACGGTAATTAATCGGCACCAAAACTCTGATTTATTGCGTCTAAACTTCGCCAACAGAGCGTTGGAAATGTTCATTCGAACACGTTTTTGGTGTAACGTGAGTAAACGCGTTACCCAACGCGCGGACAGCTTTCTCATGCCTAAATGTTGATTTAATATGTGACAAACACGTTCTCATGACCTCTGCTATATCTCTCACCATTTGGTGAACTTTGGCGATGTTTTTGTCGGAAGTTGAAGTTTTAGGACGTCCCCAACGTTCATCGTCTCCCAAGTTCTTACGGCCACGTTTAAATTCAGCTGCCCAAAATTTCACTGTGGTAAATGATGGTGCAGTGTTCCCATACACAGAATCCAACTCATCTTTGATTTGTGTAGGCGCATTGCTTTTCAAAAACAAATATTTAGCAACAGCCCGATACTAGATTTTCTCCATTTTCACAAGAACACTCACATCAACGCACTCAAACGACTGTTACATAACAACTGCGCGTCCAAAATGGCTGAAACTTTGGTGAGTAACTGTCAACAGATGAAAAACGAAATTCACTAGCTTTTATTTACTAGTGCTGCCATCTTCACGTTGAGGTCGGAAACTTTTAGGACCACCCTCGTACAGTTCAAAACATCGCATAATTTCATCATGCCATCTTTGTTACATTCTTACTCCTTTACTCAGGAAAATCAGACAATGGAACACTCGATCAAAACTATAGTCGAATACTTTGTTTCTTGTATGATTTCAGTATTTTACACTATAAGACACCATAATAGTTACAAAAAAATACTTTACGTTTTAAAAGATTCCTAATTAAACACTGCGACAAATAAATATAGTCGTCACTTCAAGGAGTATGAGGAACACTTTTTTTTAATTAGATCTTATTGGAATCAGAACAAAATTTTAGTTCAGTATAGACGTTGTGAAGACGGACGACCTACATTGTATCTTTCGTTGGCTATCTTAAAGGACTACACACACGCCAGACAAATAGTCTGATAAATTAGGTCTACGGGCAAAGACGTGTTTGGCATCAACATATGGTGCGTACAGACCAGGTCTGCTGACTTTAGGGTGAATCGAAAAACCTGTGTTCGTATTACGTAGACTTGATCTTGGTGCCTGATGTGTAGCGGCGTCTAAGACAAACGACTAAACACATCTGAACGGCGCCAGACCGTGAACTTGTTTGGAGCTCTCAAGTCTCAAGATCCGCTCAGCGCAGAGTGGTCTGCAGATTTATATCTAAATTATGTGGGGTTTTTAAGAAAGACGGCCGGATTTTTCCCCCCATATTTTGCAGGAGGACATTCCTAGGGACTTATGGTTTTTCGACTATGCTATAAGCTAGCCAGTTTCTATTTTTCACAACTGCAACAGCTTTAAATATTCTACCCCACTGAAAAACATTTTTCTCAGCCTCTTATTTCCTCTATCAGCACACTGCAATTACTTTCTAAATTAGTTTTTACATGAGATTTTATTGAGACTATTCTTCATCTGAGTATGCGGAAAGTCACTGTAGGAAATAGTGAACTGAAAACTTTCTTAAAGTTTTTTTTACTAATTTGCTACAAATATTTTCACAAAGTATTAACATGAATTTATTTGAGTCTGTATTTCTAGAGTTACGTTTAATTTATAATTATAATTACAAGAAGAAACACTCGTCGCCTCATTAAATAAACAAATGAGCATTTTTCATGAGTTCGATTTCTTGTGGGGCAATATGTCCGTATAATATTACATATTTTTACATAATTTGTTTCTCTTTTTATTTCGTAATAATGGTTCTCACACTTTTTTGTATATTGTAATGCCAATTAAACAGGCCATTAATTATTTTTAATATAACTGTTCAGTTCACGCGGGGAACTGTAAAACGTAAAAGTCTGATGATCTAAAAGTCTGGAATCCGCGATTGAAAGATGGAGTCAAAAATCTGCGTACGAGAGATGAAACTGTTAAAAGTCGACGGAGAGATATAATACAGTTCAGTTCACCTAGAGCAACAAACAGTAAAGTTTGCAGATATAAAGTACGAATGGCGAGATCCTGTATTTCTACATGAAAGCAAGCAAATATTTTACGGAGAGATTTATATAATAATTTCTACACGGTGAAGCAAATGGTTGCTTCACGCTGATTGAACAATTATCGCATAGAGGACACCGGCATCCACTAGCTGACCAAAGGGGGCGGCTCATCCGAGGTTCCAGATAGCACAGGACGAGTATTTTAATCGTGTGTATGAAAATTTTCAATGAAGTGTAGAGTCTGTGTAAAAATGGCTTTTTAGTGTGGTAGTTTTCAAGCTACAAGAGAGATCTGGTACCAGAACAGACGTTCCGTGAGTAACAAAACTTTGATACAAATCTGTAAACGATAATTAAAAAGGTATAGTCAGATTTCGTTCAGTTTTCGTTTCGTTCAGCTTTCTTTTCACTTATTTTCATATTATTTTAGGTTAACTTTTTATATTTGAATTGTTAATTGTCAGTTTATACATTGATTTTGTTCTAATTATCAAACCCAGTTATGGCCCTGAGATAAGAGATTCGACTTATTTGATTGTAATGATATAAGAACTGTATGTTCATAAATGCCACGAATTAATAAATGAAAATTAAAGTATTTGTTTTAAGATGGATGAAATTCGGCATAAAAAGTAGATCTTGTAATTTGTAAATTTATCAACAATAATAAATTTCTTTTAAAGCTTAGAAAATGTTGTTAATTGATTCATTAATTAACCCTATCAAGGTGTTTATTACATTTATGGCTTCACCAACGTGGGGCAAATTTAAGCCTTCCAGGTGATTATTACAATATACAGTTCTATTTTTACAATAGCTTTACTCGTGTTATAATTATTATAAGTACGTCATTAGGATAAAAGGACACACTGACCACGTGTCACTCCTAAAATCCAGAATGTTTCATATAAGATGACAGTCTGGCAGTTATCCTTCAATGGACTGTGGAGGCAATAAATAATAATAAAATAATGTATTTTAAATAATATAATGCGTACATTGAGCTGTTGATGCTCTACAAAAATATATCAACTAATTTCTTGAGCAGAGCTCAATTTTTATAATTATTGTAGCTCCTTCTGATCCGGCAAATCACAGCTTTCTCCGAACAAACACCCTTACCGGCATTGAAACCAACGGCGTTAGTTCGAAGTCACTACAAGTACACTAAGGACATCATGGAGGGTAAATATCTACACAGAGGCAGAAAATAGGAAAGTAAGGTCGAGTTTCTTTTAATGAAATAGGCACAATCCTTTTAGAGAAACTGCGTGCAGAACGATTGAAAGCGTTGCCACATCTGCATTTACGTTGAACTGATTGCCCTTATGAGTACAAAGCAGGTTAAGGTCGAAGCCGCACTTACTAAGGACCATTGTCGAAGAGGTGACTGCTGGATGAAGGACCTTGCGTAATGGCGGACGGGACGATTGATCGACCGAAATCGAGCATCATAAAACCTTGCGCGTGGATCGGTGCTGCTGAAGAACAATACAGGTTGGAGACATAAAGTGTATAGATTTCACCTGTAGCTAAACTAAATTTTTCAACGATTAAGTTATTTCCGAACTCAAACCAAAAAATTGATAATTTTTGTCCATATGCGTGGACCTTCATCTGTTATAGCAATAATGAAATATTAAAAAACCCAAATATTTTAGGCATTTCTTTCTATTAAATTCATTTTTGTCTACTTAAACTATATAAAAGCAGACCTTAATATTTTTGACCTTAAAACTGTTAATTTGGACGTGAAGGCGATTCTGGGTTAAGCCGAAATCTTTTCATCGATTAAAATTGAATATATGTGTGGAAAATACTACTAAGGTTTTAATTGACGGATGATTCAACCTGGTTGTTATAATATAATAAAAATCTTAAAACTGTTAATTTGGACGTGAAGGCGATTCTGGGTTAAGCCGAAATCTTTTCATCGATTAAAATTGAATATATGTGTGGAAAATACTACTAAGGTTTTAATTGACGGATGATTCAACCTGGTTGTTATAATATAATAAAAATCTTAAAACTGTTAATTTGGACGTGAAGGCGATTCTGGGTTAAGCCGAAATCTTTTCATCGATTAAAATTGAATATATGTGTGGAAAATACTACTAAGGTTTTAATTGACGGATGATTCAACCTGGTTGTTATAATATAATAAAAATCGTTCTTATATAAAATTTTAAAATATCTTAATTCTATATTAAATTTTTAGACCAATTGAGGTAGATACCAATTGGCATGGCTTTGAATACTGTGATTAAATATTTAAATTTTGAAAGATTGCACATAACAATTGATCAAGCCACGTCATTTTTGCTCTTAATTATTCTAAAATTACAATATGACAATTGGTTCGTATTTGACGAATAAGGCGCCTGTGTTGATGAATAAATTTATATTCTTACGTAAACTTCTATTTATATCATCATGTTTCTAGATAACGAGCGCATAGGTTTACACAATAGAAATTTTAAACACTATAAAAGTAATACAAATTGTTATATAGTAAATTATTAAGACTGGAGGATGCACGTAGAACCGAATTAATATTTATTTACTGAAACAAAAATCACTTCCATATAGTTAAAATGTGAAAAACCATAGACAATTACATAAATTTTCATAACTTATATTAAACTTTTGATTATCGAGAATTTACTTTACTACGTTCCTAATTACCTACAACGGATTTGATCAACAACGTGATGGCAGAAGATTGTAGTTCCGTGATAGTTATTAGTATTTCAGCTCGATATATACGTATATTACTGTGTTTCCTAGTAATGGAATTTCACAGAACCTCAAGTATTTCCATCTTCCAGACGAAGCAGGCGCCAGCTTTCTGCTTGGAATTTCGCAAAACGGGATTAGCAAAGTCTGTTGGCGCCGCCCATATGATAATAAGTCTAGTAAAATGGACAAATGTAAGTTAACGGGTTGAAAACAAAGGTTTCAGTACTTTAAGTGACAAGCTGTAAGATTGTCTGATGACATAATTGTTTTTTCAATATTATAGTAATTTATGGGTGACATAAATAGAATATAATTAATATATAATGTAGTATACAAAACATAAAAGGAAATTATTAGAAAAGTAAACAAAGTGCTCACACGTTCGGGACAAATTATGTGGTACGCACAAATTAAATAAACCAAAGGCGAAAATTTACACGATTTTACGTTGAAATTAAACCAAAATTAACAAAATAATATTTAATTTACAATATCGATTTTACATTGCATTTATTTTTTAGTAAATGCCTCAGCTTTAATGAGAATCAGAAACTCCAGAGCCGCGTATAGGGCCACTAATAAAGATAGTGATTTGCAATTTTCACTGAACGTACAATATAAAAATACGAATTTGATTGTCTGTAACAAGATTTTATAAAAAAAAAGAATTTAACACAAAAAAACTAGAGAAATCTGATAAATTTAGAAAAATCTGATAAAGCTATAGAAATCTGGTTGTAAATGATATTTAAGAAAAGGTTTACAAAATAAATTTTTATTCAGTATCTGCTCTGGTACTGGTTTGTGCATTCGTGGTTATTTTAATTTTAATAGAACAATATTTTATTGACAGGCCATGGCACTGATTGCTATATAGTTTCACTTCATAACACTTTCGGCGCTATTCTAGTTCACTGTTTCTCGAACTTTACTGTCGTACGTATTGCCACACTCAGTTTTGCTCTAGAAAAGCCTTTAATACATACGCTGAATGCGACCACCACTGGCCGGTTCACCACAACAGACTCTCGCCATGACTACCATGGTCAGGCCCTCCAAACACTCATCCAGCCTCCCAAAACACACTCGTCCGGCTCCCACAACACACTCAGTTTTCCGCCAAAGTTCTGTGTGCGCACGCTTTCCGACAATAATCCGTAGCAACCATTACGAACTGCTTTCTTGCGCCACACTCACTGTTCTTTACAATTCTCTGGGCTCAAAGTTACACCGACAATAATGTAAAAGTAAAAAATTTAATAAAATGTAAATTACACAGTGTTGATTTCTACAATATTTTATTAGTGTTAAAATATTGAGGACTAGAAATTCAAACTTGTTAAATTAATTTTGTGGATGCGGCAGAGCGGCAGCACCAATAGTTTTAATATTGTTTCCAAGAAAATATTAACAGAGAATTTGAAGAAATTAAAAATTTACGTCTGTTTTGAAAATTATTAATGACAAAGATAACCACATACAGACAAAAGAAGTGATGATATACATACAACACAACGTTTCTGGAAGACTTGTTGCTTTCTTTATGTGCTAATAATACTAAAACACACAAGAACCTACAGAGAAACGACTGCACAATTCAGTTGACAAAACTCAAATGCCACAACTACTTTGTTAGAAAGTTTCAACCAAGTTTAAAAACTAGAATTAATAATGAAGCCGAAAGTGAGCAAAATATAATTTAGAAAATACAATGTATACATTAAAAATGGAATATAAAGACTATGGCTTCAGTTAAAATATTAAATTTGTTTGAGTTTAGTCAACTGAATTGTGACCGTCTAGGCATTTTTTTTTAGTTTTATTAGCTCCTGAAGAAAGAAACAACGTTTCCAGAAACGTTGTGTGGTATTTACATCATCCTTTCTTTTTCTGTACTTGGATATCTTTCTTATTATTAAATTCGAAGAAAGCCCCACAGACACTATTGAAGATTAAATTAGATTTGTTTTCCGTTCGCTCTCCAAACAGAATGTGCCACAAGTACGCAGTCAGTATTAACAATTCTGAAATATATGTACATTGTATATTGTAGTAATTGGTAATTAAGGCATTGTTCTAATTGAAAAGTTGAATTGTAGCGGACTCATTATTAGTGGATATAGAGCGGACGCCGCAACAAACCGGCAAGACAAAGAAAACATTGTTGATGAGTCGAGAAGGTTCTACGCGCTCAAAAACTTACGAGACGAAGCTTGACAGTCGGGCAGTAGGCAGCGAAGAGAAAAGACCAAAATTCCAAGTCATAAAAATTTGAACAGTACAGTCGGTCAGCAGACAGCGAATGGAACGGACGAAAAGAACTCATTGAAAGTTTTACAGTCGGCAGTCAGAACGAAAGATTGTGGCCCAGTCACAAACATGTTTTCAATTATTAAAAAGTAAAGCAATATTCAGACAAACCAATGAAGTCCATTGTCAACTAAAGCCACGAGATCTACAAATCCAGGTTGCAGTAAAGCATCGAGAACCAACCAATTTGTGTTAAACCAACTAACAAACAACGCCAATTAGAGTCTGTGAGAACTTAGAATCAGTGATGTCCCCAAAATTGTGCACGAAAAACTAAAAATGAGACCTGGGCGGCCGTAAGTAAAGAAAACTTTAAAATAATTTGTAAACCGTGTTTAAAAGATAAAAGTCAGATCGTTCTTTAATTATATAATTATCGATAAAATGAGATCGTTAATTCTTGATAAATTTAAAACTGTTTAAATTCAATCTTTAGTATTATTGCTTCCGCAACAAATTTCGTCTATGTTCAGACGCATTGACTTCCATAAAAGGTGAATGTAATTTTGATTATATAAATTCTGCCATTTATCAAACCCAGTTCAAGACCCTGAGATCCCAATTATTTTGTGTATTTTATACTTGTTTTAAAATTGTTAATAAATCTTGTTTGTAGTTTTCCTTTAATAATCTTTTTATTTAGACACCATTAATGATTCCCATATAAAGAAAGTATTGTAATTTTGTGTTTTTTTCATTTGTTAAATTCAGCCATTATCATTTTTATTAATTATTACAATATTATAAATACAAATTTAATGTTGATGAATAGATAATGCAACAAATCAAACGCTAACAAGAAAAATCAAACGTTTACTTTTTTATTTACTTTTCAAATATATTTATTTACAGTCGCATCAACATCGTAGGTCATTAGTGACTCATTACATACTCAGTACCATTTTACCTTTAGTGGTAGGGGGTGAGGGGAATAATTACAGCAGTATGGAAGCTCGCACACATCAATACCCTCGCCGCGTTTCAAACCCGGGACCTCTGTGATTCGAGGCAGCAAACATTGACCACTACTCCACAGAAGGTCGGTATTAGTAATTTCTTAGCTTGTGAAAATTCTTATTCACACACAGTCTCACAATCTGTATCTTAAGTGGTCCAAATATTGCAATATTCAATGAAAACGAAACTAGAATTCAAAAAAATTTCTATTAGCACATATTCAGTACTTTTGTTGGAAAAAGCAATCTAGTACACTACAGCTAAATTTTAAATTCACTGTAGAATTGCAGGATAATTTTATCATTCATTTAAAATTCACATTAAATTCCATAACCTATTAAATTAAATGCAAATGCTTTTATAATTATTCTGAGCAGAAAAACGGATAAAAAGGTATGCAAATTAAGTCTTAACTCAGACCATGTATTGTTTTTATCATATATCAACTGGTACGTGAATATATTGTTAAAATTTAAATGAATGGTTATGTGGGCTTAATTTGTGACCCTCAAAAGGGCCATTTTATCTTTTAAATATGAATACAATCATTACGCGAACTATTTCGTACCGAATAAGGTGGCTCTTTAGAAACTTCAGCTTGGTATAGATATATCAATAAACGTGCTCTTTGATAACTATGTATTACAATTGTTTGTTAAGATTTACAAGTCACAGTTAAGTGTTTGTAAAGATATTCATTCTGAAATAATAATTTGGGAATCATAGGCCTGTTCTATATATTTGAAACCGCCGAAAGAAAATTATTAAATAAACATAAAAAAATATACAGTCATCAATTTTGGCGGTTTGTCGGAAATACTAAAAATTTATTACCATTATCCAATTTATTTCGATAACAAACAATCTAATGAATTTTGATACCTATAACTGACCTTATTTATAAAAATCTACAGATATCATACATGAGCTACGAATTGGCATATGCGTCCGTCAATATCACTAATACCGAGCTGTCGTATCTATTAAAACGAAGTGTTTGAGTGTTTTTTATTGTTATCAACTAATTTTGGTCAATTTTCGTAAATATTAATATTTGAATAAATTTTTAAGTCTGTTTATCTTCCCCCAAACTCTGTAAATTAACAAAAAAAAATATTAGAATATATAAATTGCTCACAGCTCCAAAATTCAAAATAATCTCTCACATTTGTCTCTTTCTAGTTATGCTTGGAAAGTTATTTAACGTGAAGTCAAATAGGTTTGAATTTAAATGATATTTGACAATAAGCTGTCTAGCTGAAAAATTTTGAAATAATCTAATTTCCCTGTCATAGGCTAAGAAAATCACACAACGCCTCTGAGATAGATAACCCTGCAGACGCGAAAGTAAATTATTGTTCCAATTATACATTTCTTCTTTGTTTTAAATTTTTTAAATATTTTTTCGTCCATTAATATACTATAACGTGACTTATCAAGAAATAATAAAATAAAAATACTCAACGCTCCGGCTATGAAAATGCGACACCTTGATACAATTCTAGTTAGATGGCCGACCTCCTTCACCAGGCAGTACAACCCGTCTCAATTCTTTATCCAGAATCTTGGATAGATAATTTTTAATAAATTCAGATTCGTTCTTTTGAAATATTTATTATTTCACCAGGAAACATTTAACATAAAACGATAATATTCCCTCCATCATCGCTCAAGTGTTTTGTTATTCTCTGTAACCAGCGATGATACTCTCACGCAACTATAGTCTCTTACAGATAATAATTATCAGAGATATTTTAATATCAGCTGATATTACACATACGCAAAACACCACAAAAATAAATTGAAATTGGCACCATTATAATACAATTATGATTTCGTATGAAATGGATCCACGAACAATATTATATTTTCAGCATATAAAAAATACAATATAATGAAAAAAAAATTACTAATGCATTTGCAATAAATTAGCAAATTGTGATCGGTTAGATACTTAGTGAAAAATTAGGCAAAAATTTCGCCGTTACGTGGACCGTTAAATTAAGATCGGCTGTCGAGCTTTAGACTGATCTAGATGGAGCGCTTTGAACGAACTGCGATTTAATATAAATTGATAAAATTATCATTCATAATATTAATTTACCAATGTATTTTGACATATCTATATCATAAATAAAATAATAATTTTTTATTTAATATAGTAGTTATATTTTATGAGATGTAGATTCTTTTTCTTCTACTCTCAATACTCGACATCATAAATAAAAAGAATGTGCCATGCCTACACAACTGTTCACTGAAGCACGTTTATTAAGGACCACGTCTCACGCGATGTTATTTACGTAATCGTATGTACGCCGAAACATTTTTTTTTGGTCTTCTGCATGCAATAAACTTCGAAATTCACAACCTCCAGTGGCCACCGTCCCCTGTAAATTTGGATCATCAATTAAAAATAATGATAGTCCTGAAGTGAATACATATTGGAAGTCAATGTCGCTCGTGATTTCGTTTAGTGTGCGAAAGCGGCGTGACCTTGGATGACGCATGATCACGAACCAGTAATTCACTTTCGTCCCTGGACCAAGCACGACCTACCAGCAATACTGCTTGCCCTTGAACCTCAGCACTAAGGTTACTACACTTCGTGAACTCTCCGCCTGAAGAATAAGTAGAAATTTCCTCCTTGGCTTATGCTAACTTGGTCTTATGAAGAAAACGTCCTCGCTAATTATTCCTCCAGAGCAAATGTTCACATACACAGAGGAAGACGAAGTAGCGAGTACTGAAAAGACGTAATTTTACTTTTCATTGAAGTTTTGTACATATATAAACTATAGCAATAGACATATAATGCACGATACCAATATTTTTACTTATATTGGTAGAATATTTCAGTTGTCTTCGTAGAGCATATCCGGTATCACTGTGGAAACGTTAACGGTCGAGTAAAAGATAAGATACTCTACGAGTAAAAATGTTTAGAAGCTTGAGTTGATAATAAATTACCGTATTACCCTTCTCTAACTGTTAACTAATATTTATGAAATCGTGGGTCAGGTTTCGGTCAGAAAAACAAGTAGCGAATAAAACAATGTGCTGAATCGAAATGGTCGCATGCAATCTGTAATAATTAATATGCGTTTCTTTCAGAGCATTTTATTGGAAGCAATTATAAAATACTTGATTCGAACCTGAGACCTCTGTGATGTGAGGCGGTCATGCTGACCGCTACACCACAAAATGCAATCCTTTTTATTTGGTTTCACAGCCAATAATCATATTAGTCGTCTGTCTAAGCATTAGATTCATTCACTGTACTTGGTTTTCATTCTTTTTGACACTTATTTCTCTCAGAAATTAATACTTTGATGAGAAGGTTTAGATAAAATTAATTACACATTAAAACAAAACCAAAACGTTATTAAATACAAAATATACAGAATATGAAACAATATTATTATATTTTGTTACCGCATAAATACATCTGATTAAGTGGCGAAATTCCCAAATTAGCTTTACAACCACAGAAAGTTTGTAAAATATATGATGATTATAATAATTACATTAAATCTTGAATAGGAAAGATAGCAAATTTAGACAAAAAGGATAATATAAATACCACACTTCTTTCTTATGTTATTTTATTTCCTATTCATTATTTTCAATCAGACGTCAATTTTTTCATTTTTACATATTCATGCTTTTTGTCTGTTTTTCTCAGTCTTGCTTAAGTTCCGGAATAAACATAGCAATAAATTTATACAATGCGTCACGGATAACGTCATCGCCGAAATTTTCCAACATGTAAACAAGGTCACAGCCGCCGTCTAGCTACAATATATAGATATGTTTGCATAAATTATTAAATATTCAAACTTTTTTACATTCACTTAGGTGATGTGAAACACCTGAGATTAAGGAAATAATAAATGTTGTGAAAGCTGTTGTTGGGTCATCAAAAAAACAGTTTCTTTTGAACTCTCATCATTAAAAATAAAACTGTGATTCACACTGTACCCAATTAAAATTGTACAGTTATAGTCTTCCATGCTCGGATGGAATTGCTCATGCTGACGATAGCACTAAAATTAATTTGAAAAGTCCACAGAACATTGATAACCGCAAATCATTTATACAATGAATAAAATCGCTAATGGCGTTATGCTACATCACGGATGACAAAAACCGCAAGTAAAAACGTCACATCCATCCGGAAATATACATATTGTCCCTATATTGTATGGAATCAACTGATTTTAGAATATATTTACGTTTCGAGCGTTAGGAGAACCGAAACCCGTATCGATTAAATTAATGTCATCTGTCCCACTGAGGATATTCGATTTTCACATGAAAACGATATAACAGATTTTGATTCAACATTTTTTGTTTATATAAACCAGAGTAAATGTTCATAGCCATATTAATCTGCCATCCGCTATCCGGTGTCAAAGCGGCGTACGTTCTAAAGCCTTGATTTAGTTCGCTTATCACAGGAAATCGGTCCAATCGAATTCGATGAAACTTTATAATGTTGTAATATAGGATTACATAAAACTGCCATCCGTGATTTTTATACTCTGTGACGATCGTTTCAAATCTTCGATTTGGAAAAGTTCAAACATATTTTTAAGGAGAAAACAACATCTCTGTTTTCAATAATCTTAGGAAAAGAGCAATGAATTAACAAAAAGTATTAAATCAGAGATCATGGAAAATTGAGGTATAAGAGACGAAAGATAGACCCAAGCCAATCTGAGACAAATCTGTATAAGGAAAGCTAACAGTAATATTAAGGAATGTGCATGATGTTATCACTCCTTGGAGGAAGGACGGAAAAGACTGAACTAGTCATCTTTCAAGCTGAAATCTTTGTCGTTATATGTTAAGTTATGAACTATTACAGTCTTGAAGGAAGAAAATCTTATTTATCTACGATTTAAGTCGACTCTTTGACAGCCTGATATACGAGAGTGTATAAATGAACGGAGAGAAACAAATTTAGGAAACTATATCAGAAATGTATGAATATAAAATATACAATAGGACGTGAAGTTAGGTTTTAACATTTAGCATATTTAGCATATTTATCAGGATGACCTGATGAAGGTAAAAACACGTACCGAAACGTTGTCGTAAATAGAAAAATATTTTCTGATACTGGTCGAAAAACTGCATTATAAAAATATACAAATTAGTTTAAGCATATTTGCCAAGTGGTAAAGTTTAACAATGTAGATATTTCTGATAGTATGTTTCATTAATTTGAAGTTACTTAAATAATGTTTTGTTCATAATCACAGGATGATCCCTGTTTAATGGCATTGGCAGTTGCCGTCGTAATTGACGCTAATAAGGCTGGAGGCTCGTGTTGATGAGATAGACACTCATTAGCAGGATCACAACACGCCAGTTTGACAAAACCAATTACAGACAGCCGCATGGTGAAATGACCGTTGTACGCGTCAAACTGAATAAGGAAAATAAATTTGTTAAATACGAAATACGAAGCTGGGAATGAGATCAGAAACTTATAATCAGATAATTGTTGTTAACTGAGGTTGAAGTGATTGATAAAATGTGAGGCTTCTGCGTCCACAGTTTTTGGTCGTCTCCATTCTTTTATCTTTTATGATCTTTTAAATGCGATACGGAGTCTCTATGAAGGTAAGCTGATGAATATGCTGTATTTGGTGAACGATATAATATCTTATAAACTAGAAAAATATATTTGTAGCGTTGCAGAATGTGCCAAAATTAATTTTTAGCGACTCCAATTTTTACGCTTCCACTTATAAATAAAGTGGAGTATGAAATCAATTGTCCTTCCTCGGCTTATTAAGCAGCTACTACAGTGTGCATGTAAAATCCTCAGAGTAATTATAATACTCGTGAAAAGTTGAAATCTTGTACATTTACCGCGAACATTATTGTCAATTCTCTACCGTCGTAGATTAGTTTTCCGAGCTTTCTTTTGTATGTACTATCTTCAATATTAACACAATTTTGGGAAGTTGTATGAAGGTTGTGAATAATAGTCTATTCCTACAAGATCCAGGATTTGTTGCACAAAGTTTGAGTAACCTGCGTCACCATCTTCTTCTCCTTCAGGTGAGATGACAGGAAATATTGAAAATCGCAAACGATCTGAAAACAGGAGGGACCCTCATATAATATTTGAAGGGAAAAATAATATAATGAATTAAGAAGGAAGAAGCTGTAGGTAGGAATAAATGGTCCGCTAAATTGTAGATCATCTATACTTCGCGTGAAATAGCAGTCGTGTCAAGATAAGATGCGCAGTGGTTCATGGCCCTGTAATTGTAGAAGGGGGGTTGGCCGGAGCCCAGTTTAACCTGAACCGTTGTTACGGCAACTTGGTAGTGTAAAAACTATACTGAAAATATAGTCTTTTCAGTTCAGTTGAGCGCCAAAAACCTTTCCGTAAGAGTTACGAGATGATAAGTGTAGGGTGTGTCTGTATATCCGGTCGTAACAGTATAATTAATATTTTTAAGAATGGTAGTGGCGTAATTTCAGCTTCTCCTCAAGGGGAATTCCCTTCTTCTTCTTCTGAGTATTTGACACAACTTGCTATATCTCATGATCTATATAGCTGACGATGAAACTACTGAAGCCGGAACGAAATCATTTTTCAAGATTCAGCCCCTGAAGGAGTGACATTGGTGTTGAATGGAAATATAAATATAAATGGTGAAAACGGGTCATTTTTATATTCTGGACACACTGAAAAATACTTGCGAAATCCCCATTGGGAGCGCTGTAAACCACGTCTTTAAGGTAATAAAATTCACAGTTTTTGAGAAAAATCACTGTTGACCGCGAGAGTAACTTTTTTCTCACGAAAGTGCCGTCACAGATTACCATTTCAATTTATAATACTTCATATTTCACAAACAGTCCGGATTAATGGCAAATACATAATTTATGCTATAAAACTTAATTTGAAGGATTTTTCGTAGTGATGTACTGGACACACAAAACGCGCTTTAAAAGCAGGGTAATCGCAATTTTTTGATAGGTAACGAACATCTCGATAACGTATATGATATTATTTTGTGAAATTTTTAATTTAAGCCTGTCATTTACAGTCGTTAATTTTGGTATATTTAGCTTAAGATTTTTTTTTATATTTCAGTTTTAACAAGTGGTGAAAATTATAGCCAAACGTATTAACGTATTGTTTTTGTTAATGTTATTAATTTATTAAAAATATATGTCTGGAAGTAGTTATGACAAAACGATAAAAATATTGTTATTCAGTTACTGTCTCCGGCTGGAAATGTTACTGAAGTAACCGTAGTAAATATTTCTACTTCAGCTTTCTATTTTCAAACACTGCAGCAGAGCTGAGACATTGGTTTTGTAATAATAATAATAATATTTCCTCTCTTCTCTTAATGTTCGCAGGACTCGATTATTTTGTAAAAATAATCAAAAATTCAAGTACAATGTTTTTAATAAATCAGATTTATTCTTAAGAACGCTACAATAAAATTCTACGGATCAAATAGAAAATAACAAATAGAAACTTTGGTTAACGCTTGATAACGACTTGTCTTCTACATTCCCGCAGGAAGAGAACTAAATGCACAAAAACCGCAATGAAACAGGACACTGTTCATTCAGCAAGGACTTTAACGACACGGTTCTACGTGAGACACTCGGTGCGGCAGGGTGATTGAAATGCAGGGACGGAAACGTCCCTGGAAAATTATTTAACAACGTCACCAGCAGCATGCAAAGTGGAACATGTGAAATATGGAGGGACTGTCTAAAGGGAAGTGATAAAACACAAAGAGGGGAGCGAACAGAAATAAATAGTGGGACGTGATTAATTCTTTACTTGAACTATAAATGGAAGTTACATATTATAGGGATAATGCTTTAATTTAAAAATATATATCATTCTTAGTTTTAAAACACGATTTTAGTTCCCTATCTAAGAGATGAATGTCTCGCGAGTAAAGTTTATTTACAAAACGCAATTATTTAAGTCTATACTCTTAGCAACAGACGATAAGAATTTTACAATATTTTTAGACTTCTACTGTAATTGCACTCCGTTATAAATCTTTTTCGAAAAGTTGTATGAAGAGATGAAAAAATGATGAATGGCGTCATGTGCGGCGTTTCCCTTTTCCTTGACGTTATCAGTACAAAAATGTCGTTACTAATTGCTATATGTAATTTAATTAAGATTTAAAATTAGACTTGATGTAATTTTTTTTAAATAATAGTTTTGAATTTAACTATTTTGTACGATGTAATTTATTATTTGTGTGTATAATAAAAACTTATGTTTAAAAACAATGAAATTGTATTAATATCAATTAAACCAGAAGATTTGGATTCTGTATCATCCCAGGCATCATCGTCAACAAGAATAAAAAACCAAAAATCATTTTATCATTATAAAATTGAAAAATATAAAATATGTTAAAGATGAACTCAACGTTTCAGTATAAAAACCAGTACAAATAAAATATTGACGCAGAAAAAAGTTTTAATATTTTCAGCGAATTAATGTATAATACGTTTTTCTACGACATTCTTCCTCAATAATCGGCATAATAACATTATTAGATCCATACAATTTATGAATATTGTGTTACTAGTATATATATATTTTTATGAAACAGTTAAATGTCGTTAAGTAACTGTTGGAGTCAGTCCATTAGTAGCCTAAATTTTTCCCCGACTTTATAACCTATACATGAGTAACTATGCACTTATACGCAGGAGAATGGATTTGTACGATTTAGATTACGTGTACTTTGCACAAAAAGTAAGGTCAATTCAGGGGCGAAATTAATAAAATATTTTAGAAGAATGGTAAATTAATTTTACAACTATAAAACTAAATTAAATAAATCGGTTAATCATTTAATTTTATTTCGATCATGTAGCGAGTGATTAATTTCTGGATGGAGTTTTTGTCTTACGAAATTGAATTTATAATAACTATATGAAAAGTTTACACAGTATCTGTATTACATAATTTAAATGACTGCTCAAGAAAGTTGTAGCTAGGTAAGCTTCAGAAGTTTAAATTTACCACGATCGGTAAACCACTTGACAATATGGCTAAAGTTAGTCAAAGCAATTAGGTATTCAGTTAAAGCTGCGTTGAATCAGTCTATTTAAAATACCGGTTGACGAAGTTACTTATTATACACAGTGTTCCTCTATGAGTCACCAGAACATTCCGTGAATGTTTGGTGACCACTCCTCGGCGGGGGATCCTGAAGTTTGTCGTAACATTAGGAGGTAATACACGTGGGATTTTCCATTAACTATTGATGACGCACCAGATGACAATTTACGGAAGAGAAATTGGTTTTGGTTGGTCGTGCCATACGACAATCTTTTTCGTGTTTTGAGCTCCTGTTGAACCTCCTCGTTTCGTTTCTGTTCGGGTCTAACATACTTCCCGAGTAATGACTCTTGTCATCAATTTGAAATCTAGGGCACGTTACTAATATGGTTTGCTGCTTGGATGAAAGGCCAAGGACGGTGACGAACTGGAATGCTCTTTACTTTCACGGGCACTACTTTCAATACATAAATACAGTCCGCCCTCCTTCAGAAAAAATGACATTTATTCTTGGATCTTAATAGTCGTCATCCGTTTTCTATATACATTAAATACATTTACGTAAGAAAGTGGTCCGAATTATACACTGTGCCATTTGGTTTACGGATTCTGGTTTGCGTTACAAGTCGCACTATTTAAACTTCACGACATTGCCTTGTTCACCTCGCGCTACATATTACTTTAGTGAGAGAACTAGAAACAAATTGTATTTTACAAATATATGAACGATTTCTAATATCTTCATTTTAATTTGAAACTAAAAAACAAACAAATTCGGGCAGTAGTATCTTGAACTTCGTGAAATGAGTTTGTTGGTGTTTATGTGCATACTACTGCATGAGCTTTACAACAGTAAAATATGTATCATACATATTTGTTCGATGTTATGTATCATTATAATATGTAATAATAATAATAATAATTAATAATAATAGTAAAGGTTAACGTAAAAATGTCGAATTCTGTAATAATTCTGCACAAAATATTAGCAATTAACAAATGAAATTCACGTTTTGTAACAATGCATTACAGACTCGAAACTAATCCATGACGACTGAAATTTAGACTTATTTCCACATTCGAAGTAAGTTTGTGTATTGCATTAAATTTATGCTTAACTTTTTTTTAGATATCCTTAGAATTAATAATCAGTTAGGCGATCTGTTTTAAATAAATTATTTTCTCCTAATTACAAGTTAGTGATTATATTGGTATTATAGTGTGCGGCTCAGTTTAGTCTCCTTCGCAGGTGCTACTCCCACCCCGCGCTCAGCCATTCAGCTCAAGTAAGCGCCTATAGATAGACCTCGTTTGATATTTATGGTGTTTGTGTTTAATCCTCACTGCCTCCCCTCCCTTCCCTCAATCAGAATCACCCACTATCGTTCGCCACTACTGCTACAGTTGTAGTTTTTTCTATACGCTTTGGTTATAATTTTTGTTTAACATAATTTTTAAATACGAACGACGAGGAAAACGTTTTGAATTTTAGAACGTGGAACAAATTTTTCCCATTCCTTATATATATATACCAGGCTGCGCTCACACTCTGCTATCACAGCCACCTCCTCTTGACGACGTCACCCTCTCGACAAATTCAAACACCTCTGCTGGCAGGCAGACCTCCACGATGAAACTCCCACCGACTCTTGACGACTGATGTCCAGCTAATTACTCTTGGCCACCTAGCTTGGCCTAGCATCCGATGATCTCTGCGTGTAGTAATACATGCTAAATAAATGAACAAAATTGACTTGCACCATATTATCAACATAATGAAATTGAAGCCAAATTTCTATTTTTGTAAGCAATTTATATTGGTCTTAACATAAATTTTTAACAGTTTTTCCTTCAACTCATTTTATTGTCTGTAATCAGGGATGAAAATGGCCAATTAAGGCCGAACGCTACCGGATTAATAAATTTATTTAAACCAGAGACCGTCCTAAGGTTGTCTGACTTCAACAGCCAACATAAAACGGCCAGATTACACTGCAACATAATTTAAAATACTGCGAAATCCTTGGCAGTTCCCTTGAATGTAGGCTATATTGCGCTTTCGTCGAATCATTATCCAGTGTAACGACTCATAGTCGATGACTCAAGTGATCTGTTTATTTCTTCACGATTAAGGACAAATTGTGCTAATTCAATTATTCAGTGTCACGGTATTTCTTCCAAGTAAGGGGACGTCCTTGCAAAGACTTTGGCCAGGATTGTGCAAGGATAATGAATGAGGACTTGGGCATGCCTTCAGAATTCTGACCTTCGTCTTACCGTGCCACGGTTGTCTTCGGATTGATCAAGGAAAGCTGATAGCCTTTTGGAGTGAGTCTTCAACGAGGACGACTCGGCTCAGCCGGAAGCTATCTTAGTTTGTTTTTCTCTGTATTTCAAGAACACAAATTTGACGGGATGTTTCACTTTATCGTATACGTCTACTTACTGGCTAACAACTGTGCATCTAATAGTTACAGTTACAGATTTTCAACTTGAGATAAGAAGTTTTCAATATTTTTTCTGTAATGAAATGAGCTTGTTTTTATGTAGACCTAATACGAGGATGGTTCAATACTTAATGCCTCCTATTTTATTTCTCCTTAAATAAGTTAGTTATGAGAAGCTTTGAATTAGGCGCGATTCCTCAAAACATTCTTCTCCAATCCACTGCTGTATATTCCTAAGTCAACAGGTTACAGCACTCTTGCAAAATGGCTGACATTGACGTACGTATTAGACAGTGCCTGTGATTGGATTCTTAAATGCGGAAGGTGTAACGCCCATTCGTATTCATGAAATGAAAAATGTGTATGGTTAACAAACAGTCTCTGTAGGCATTGTTCGACGATGTATTCGTCACTTTTACGAAACTGAAGTGAAAACGTCGATGGCTTGGGAAGCAAGACCACGCTTTTTATCGCAATATAATACATGCCCTTGTTAAAAAGTGGACAAAACTGTAGAAAAGGACGGAAACTATATTGAAAAGTGGAAATTTAATCATTAATATTGTGGGTTAATGCAGTGTAAATTGCATTTAATTATCTTGCAAAAATAAGAGAGAAAAAGGAGGCATATGACGAAAGGAACAAAGTTCCCAGAAACGTTTTGTGTTATTTACATCATCACTTCATTCGGTCAGTCATTTGACTTTTTATCTTATTATTACATTTTAAAACAATTTTGATTTCGAAAATTTCTAAAACTACGCTTTACCCATCGTACTTTTCACCCGATATGACATATACAAAGCTGTTGAGCTTAAATTAGCAACGGAATTTTTTTACATTAAATGATCAAAATAATTAACAACAACCAGGAATCATAAATTCTATTTAAATTAAAAGTATACTATTTCACATAAATAATTGAATTATTGGATGTATTGAGCAACATTTCGCTCTTCATTTTTGAATAATAGTTAATTGAAAAATGTACATCTGAGTGAAAATTAATAATATTTACATTCTTCAACTAAAATTTTTGAATTTCCCAAACAAAATTATTAAAATAAATATGTTTGGATACGAATAAATAATTTTTAACACAGTTCATTACCAAAGTGAAGTGTTGAATGATAATCCTCGTCAGCATCGTCCAATTTCTTTGGAGTGCAACAGTTTGCATGTGATGCGAAAATATAGCAGCAAGCTG
Source organism: Zhengitettix transpicula (assembly GCA_037074705.1). Taxonomy (NCBI): domain Eukaryota; kingdom Metazoa; phylum Arthropoda; class Insecta; order Orthoptera; family Tetrigidae; genus Zhengitettix; species Zhengitettix transpicula. Next base: position 28,888,073 of record CM073593.1, on the reverse strand, counting down.
AGTGTAATGCCTACCTCCACACCTTAGAAGTTAATGCTGACGGTGACGAAACATTTTTCCCCTTACATAGCTGTTTGTGTGGAGGTCAGTGACTCGTGGATACACACTAATCGTTTAGCGCCGTCTAGACAGTCAGCTTAAGCCTGCATTGCGCGCGGACAAGGCGCAAGTTGGGAATAAAGTTTTTATTAAAAAAATATACAATTACATCTGTAACGGTATGCGTAAAAGGAGCGTAATTTCCAAATGAAGGAATTTATATTGCGGTATCTGATATATAAAAAATGATATGAAGTTAAAAATGGTATAATCACGTTACACGACGTTTCTTGTCAGCAGTCGAATGACTGCAAGGTATTAATTTGGCTGAATAAATCCTAGAATTAATTAATAACTCATGTTATGAATCATCTCTGTTTACCACATGTTGACCCATAAAATAACGAAACCGATGCTGTATCGTCGTTAATTGACCGTGAATACGCAACTACTGTTGGTCGCTTTCCAAGTAGGACCTAATAGGACCAACGCACTTATGCATACGTTCCTTCCTCAGCTCAAAACAATTCTGTGCATTGATTTCCGCGAGACTGCAAAGGAGTTCAGCCATTTTAGTTTGTGCCTCTTTCAGTGATAGAAAATTCAACCCATTTTATCTCCTTCTGGAATTTGAGGAATAGGAAGAATCAGGGCAATAAGAAGGTTTTTCAACGAATTTGAGGTATTTACTGTACCAAAAATTTATTAAATGATAACAAATTGTGGACGGGTGCAAGAGTCTCACATTCTTTCACAAAGTTCACGTAATTCTTCCAAAACTTTTGTTTAAATTTGGGTTTCTGGTGGCGCACACATTAAAGTGTGATAATTATTAGCTGATGATATTGTTACTGTATCATCAGATGAGGGGGGAGATTCCAATTGTTTCGACGAATATGGTGAGTCCTTTAATGGCTTCCAGATTTGTACAGAGATTTGTTCTAGATGCACTGTCCGCGTATTTGGTGCATTCAAACAGAATATTAATGATGATGAGCGGGAAGGCGCATATGTCACAGGTGGGTTGAGGTTCCCTGGAAAAAATATGAGTGCGTTTTTTAGTGTTGAGGGTTCTCAATCGGGAAATGATGATTTTCTGTCTTCTGGGAGCGTTGATTATATGCCGAAGGTCTGCTCTGTCTCGAAGTTCTGGTGCATTGGACCGTTGTTGTCGGCCTTCCTAGTTCGTTGTCGGGCTCTATTAATTTCTATTTTGGCTTATATGATGATATATTGTGCTGAGCAGATTGGAATTGAGGTTGAGAGCATTTTTATTGTCATCTCAATAGCTAGGATTTCTGCTGAAGTTCTTGTAGATTTTTGTATTTCGTTAAATACTACGGTACTTGAGATTGCATTGTGAGTTTTCGATGCGTCGGTGAATATTTGTTCGGGGTTATTGTGGGTCAAGAGTAGATATAGTTCTTAGGAGATTTTTGGGTATGAGACTGAGTGAGGTGTCAATATGTAGGTCAGCAATTTTCCATGGTGGAATGGTAGGAATAGAGTTGTGGATAATTTTTGGAGGTGAAGAGAGTAGGTGTCGGAGCAGGTTATTAGCTGTTGTATTGAAAGGTAAAGGGATGTTGGAGAACGTAGTTTGGGTGGGGTTGGGTGAGCGATCTGGTTTTCTCGTCATTCGCTTCCAGAATTTTTAAAGCAATTCTGCTGGCGATGAACTTCCTCCTTATGTGTAGGGCTAGTTAATTAGCTGCATTGAGGAGTCTGATGATTGGGGTAGTTTTTATGCATCCAGTGGTGGTTCTCAGTGATTTATTGAAAGGGTGGTTTTTGTTGCTGATTGGTAAATGTGGAATCCATAGTCACTTTTGGATAGAATAATACCTTTGTTTGTGAATGACAGGATTCTGTAGTTTGCACCCCAGTTCTGGGTGGGTATAGTTTCTTATTAATAGTAGTAGTCTATTTCTAGTTTCCGTAAGTGTTTATAACATTGTTGGATATCGAATAAAAAGATAAACATGAAAAAATTCACATCTCGTCGCCTGTGACAACACGCTTTAAAATAGTTTCACGCGAAACTTCATGTTTACGCGCCGATGGCTTTTAATATCCCGTATTTTCAGGTGAGGAGTTATGGATACTTACTAATCATCATAATAAAAAATTTACATCTGTTGAAAACAATGTTAAAAACTACCTTTTTACAAACTTTAAAAAGGAACCTAAATTAACTATATTTTAATTCTTAGGCTAAACAAAAAAATTTAAACACTAGAGTTATAGAACATAAATCAAATTACAAACGGTCATCTTTTAAACATAATTCAATCATCAAATAATGTATAAAATTTAAACACGGTTTCGATTTTGACACCACCTCCATTTTTAACAGAGAACCACAATATTAAAAAAAATCTGAAATGCTTTATATAAAAAATCATACAAATTCTGTTAATATTAAACATAGCACAGAAATTTTCAACAAGTTAAATGATTTTTATTTTAAGTTCTTTGACTTAGTTTTTATCTCTGATTTTAGTTTCTTGTTCATTTTCCAGTCTTAAATTATTCGCCGGTAGAAAAATACCTAATCCGCAATTTTAATTCTAATTTAGTTAGTTTAAGTTCCTTTTTTAAATATATCTGTAAGAGGATCGTTTTTATCATTATTAATAATTATTATATTTGTTGTTCACCCGCAACAGCCGAGTCATTCAATCGAGAGACTTTCATCCGCGGAAGAATACATATCAACGACGACACAACAGAAAATAGGTACCAGGTTCCAGCATCAATATCGATATATTTGTGTATCGGTATGTACGTCTGGATGATTGATATTTTGCGAAATAATCTCAAACAGTTTTTCGGCAAAGCTGTCTCTTTCCCACATTGTTTTAAAAAATTCTCTTCAATTTCATACATACGTTAATATTTGGAGGAACGCGAATGAGTTATATACGGGCTTCAGTTTAATTTCGCGCCATATCTTTTATGAGAGCTTTGTAGGTATGATGTGAGATTACTTTCGAAGAAGTTTTCATAGTCTTTCTCTCCTATTTCTTTTTATCCAAATAAAGTTTTGTATTCTGTTAAGAATTTCGATTATTATCGTACACTTGCGGTTACATACTCTACAATTTTGACTCCAAACTGCACCACTTCCACCACTTTTACTAATCCGGCGTCGTTCCGCAATCCGTGCCCTGCGCCTTATTAATGTCGAACTTAATTGCTCAGTGTCTGTAGGTTAGAGATCTTATCACCTGAGCGTGGCATATCACAGTGAGTGGGAACAGGTTGTGCGTTGAGCCACCAAATCACACACACACGCACTCATATTCACATTTACTTTCTCATGCCCTGCTTTCTTAAAATTTTCCCGTGCCTCAAAGTGGAACGGCTGCTGTTAAGTGATCTCCTGCTGGATTTCGTTCACTAACGTCTGCAGATCTGAGTGGTGCACGCGAGCACGCCATGGTGTTTGCTCTCACTTTCGCAAATTTCGCCAGGAGCCGTTGCTTCCACAATATCGCACACGTGGGTCAATTTACTTTCTCATTAGAGCCTCAGCCCGGGGGGTTCGCAGTCCCAGGCTGCGATTAGCTAGACCTCGTATTCTTGGAGCTGGAGAACCGTTAAGGGGAGAGAAGAATTATTTATACTGTTTGACAAATATGATTTGATCATCTATGGTCTTGCTAGGTTGATGATATTTGTAAATAATGCACCAGAACTTATAATTCATCTTAGTATAAACAATCTTCCTTAGTCCCCTTCACATCTACGTAACCGCCATTTAAATATTAAAGGGTCATTCGGTAAGTAATTTCGTTTTTCCCAACAGAGCACTTGATTGTGTTTTGTCACTGTCAACGTCTCATTTAAGTCGCATAATCATGAAAAAAAATCATGTTCAAGCAAGAAAAAAATTATCCATTGTGTATGGAGAAGATGTATTAACAGTTCGCCAGTGCCAAAACTGGTTTGCAAAATTTCGATGGAACAGTTTTGATATTGAAGATGCACCGCGTTCCGAAAGGCCAGTTGAAGCTGATGAAGACACCATAAATGTATTAATTGATGCATACCGGCGAATAGCAACTCCAGAGATCTCTGAGAGGCTAAATTTATCGAATTCGACCGTTCCTGATCATTTGAAACGCCTCGGTTTAATCTCAAAGTTCCTCATGTTCTTACGGAAAGAAATTTGTGCCGTCACGTTGACGTCTGTGATTTGCTTCTCAAACGGTCAGAAATTGGTCCACTTTTTGGAGTGCATCATCACTGGGGACGAGAAATGACTTGTCTACAACAATAATTAACGCAAGAGGCCATGGAGAAAAAAAAACGAGTCGGTTCAAAGCACTTCGAAAGCCGATATTCACCCAAAAAAGGTGATGTTATTTGTTTGGTGGGATTTCAAAGAAATGTTTTTTTTGCTTCTACCGGATAACAGAACGATTAATTCTAAAGTGTACTGTCATCAGGTGGCCAAATTGAATGATTCACTTAAACAGAAAAGGCCAGAATTGATCAATAGAAAAGGTGTAGTGTTCCACCAAGATAACGCCACCATATTCTCCAGATCTGGCACCGTCTGATTATTTATTCCGGTCTCTACAAAAAAATTTTAGACGGTAAAACCTTTACTTCAAATTAGGTGGTCAAAAATCTCCGAAATCAGTTTTTTGCCAGCAAAGAACAAAAATTTTATGAGCGTCGAATCATGCTACTGCCAGAAAGATGGCGAAAGGTAGTGAACCTAAATAAACAATATATAATTCAATAAAATATTTATTTTCTATAATACAATCGTCTTTCATTTTCGTAAAAAAAATGAAATTTGTTTCCGAACATCCTTATACATGAACACTATCTAATTCTGCAATTTGAAGATTATGGACATTTAATATTCATTTATTCGGTCTCCAGGAATACCTTTTCCCCATACAGATTTTTTTGAGGAAAACCAATACCCGCAACAAGACTTCAGTTGTCTGTTTCCTGGTATAAACCACAGTGAAAAAATTGAAATCGATTGTGTTGAGAATATTTTGACTGGAGTCTTTTGGCGAGGGGAAAAGATTAATGGCCGTCGGAAAAAAATACCGTCCAGATGTTATCAGCGAGAGACCAGAGATTTCGAATACAATAAAGTAAGAAAAGGCTCACATAACTACCAACGCGTATATTATAACAAAATTTAACGTGCTAGGACTTCGAACTTAGCTAGGCTGAACAAATGAGGAGACTTTAACAAATAATTAACAATATAGTACAAAATAACACGTCCTTAGTATTTCTACATTTATACAAAAAATGGTAAATAGCGTATTTGGACTTCCTAATTTATTTTCTACTTATGTTGTATTTTTTTCCAATAAGGCCAATAGATTTATTACAGTATGGATTCGAAACTACTCTAGCATATAATACTGGACGGACAATGCTACAAACAATAATTTACATACTTAAACCTAGTTATCGACTAGCTTTCGCTACGAATTTATATACATGAGTATCAAAATTAGTATCACTATTAAAAGTTGCTCCTAAACCAGAGACAGTATAAATTTTATCAACGTCCTGGTATTGGTCATATTCTTTCTCCCTTGTAAATCTAATATGAAAGCATTTAGTTAGCTTTAATTCCATACAATTTGTATTATCTCCATCTGACGAGTTGCAAAAAGACTTGTTGGCTCGTCCAACGTGTCTTTAAGGCATATAATTTCATGCAAATTTCTCCCATTTGCGTCAGCGTCGCATGACGAATATTTAAGGCACACGCATTTAATGAATTGGATGTACAGCTAATATTATAGTGGACTCAAAAATACGTTCAGGAACTTATAATAAGAACTGAAAATGAACTGTGACGCCACAAAACTAGCATTAAACTCAAGGTACGAACTTCAAGGTATTCATTTCAGTAAGAAAGAAAGGTAATAAATCACAACATTATCATATGACTGCAAATATCGTTTGTTTTCTAAGGACTCTGAATAATTTCTTACTGATGGAAAAGTATGTTGCTCGTTTAAAAGTTAATATAGAAACTAGTAAGAAACGTAGGACTGCATAATCTGCTATTCACCTATGGAGATCGCTGGATAAATGTTCCCAAAATAAATTGTAGGTATTAAGCATACATTACGGCGCCCTGGAGGAGTAAATAAGGCGATAGAAGAGAAGAGTTTTTAAGATGATTAAAAGTAAACTTTGTAATACAACTTTTCGAAGGATAGCACTTCCGAAGAATGTAAAATTGTTTAAAACCAGGATACAACCTTTCACCAAGTTCAAATATTAAGTTATGAACTGTTAATCTACCACAATAAGCTTAACGTTCACAATTTTTGCCAGTTATTAAAATTTAAAATACGAATAAATACGATTGTTCACGGCGAATAGAATGCGTTCAGATCTTGGGCAAAACCGGGCAGTCGAAGTTAGTCACTACATTACTTACGTGACACGTTTGGCCTTTATAGTATGATGATGGTTTCTGGATATTAAATTCGTTGTTAGAAACAAATAATTGCGAAGTTATATAGCAAATACAAATGTTGGAACAATATTCGGTACCACAGCGAGGAATATTCTGGAGTTGAAAATAATATGATTTCCCCATATATGGAAACGAATAGTGATTTCGTTTCTTCGCTTTCAGTTGTGCCTTTGTCTTCAAAGACCTCTGTCTCATTAGTGAAACGTTTGTTAACGGAGGCCGTGTTTTGGTTTGCAAACATCCAAGTCCGTCTTGCGGCTTGGTTTAAACATGAGAATTGTCGAAAAAGACATTAGGGTGAGGGATTAAAGCGGAGACGGGACCTGTTGGCTAAAAGTCGATTTCTGTAGCGGAAACAATGCTTCACAAGGACAAAGAGAAATCCTCGAGTGGCGGCGCAATTAATGCAAAACAGTGGAGAAGTCTTAGAATATACATGGAAATTCGGTTTTCTTTACAGTGTTCCCTACTTATTGTTTAAAATAGATAAGATTGCTTTATCAGAAAACATGATTCAGTTATACATAAATTATAGATTCACGATTTCTAACCGTATATACCTGTTATAAGGAAGATTCTTAGTTTTGGATGACGTTACATTTTTATCTTTTAACATTTGTTTCATTCTTGCATCACTTTGCCGGTGTCCCACAAAATACAATTGCTTTTCCTAAGACAAACGGTCAATGACAATCTCTTGTATCCAGCGAGCCTTCCTTCATGAATGATAATTTTAATATACACCAGTTTATAAAGTAAACGAACGTCCATTATTTCCAAAATGCGTGATGTAACTGCATTTCTCTTTCTATGTAATGAAGCCTTTGGATAAACTTTGAGCAATGATGTCCGATATGATTTATATTCTATTAATATTTAATTTACTGTTAAACCGTTGTTTGTCTTCCTTTTAACTTTACCGGGACCGTCACTTCCGTGCGTTTCAGAAAATTGTTGCTATACTTATTACTAAAATAAATGAATATGATGGACAAAAAGCCAGAAAAAAGTTAGATATTCATTACAATGACTATATTGACACTGAAAACAATAGAAACAGAATGAAACTAGTACATTTCGACACTTTTGAGGTTATAAATGGAAGCTAGACAGTGCACTTCAATTTTAATTTTAAATTATTTTGTATAATATGAAATATATTTAGTAACCGATAGATTGAAGATTTTGGAACATGATACAAGCAAATTAATACGTAAATTAAAAATAATATACGAAATTTTTATTATAAAACTTAATTATAAAGGTCACAACTTTGTTTAACTTTTGTTAAACAAATTCTGTATGGAACGTAGTGTTGTTGTTGTATGTATTGATTTCAATGTCAATGTAGTCATTGTATTGGATATTTGATATTTTACTAGTTTTGAGTTATTGGTCATTTTATTTATTTTGTTATTATACGTCACATGAAATGTCAAATACATTTTTATTACTGTTATTTTGAATCGATTACATCCTCCATAAATTTAACTTACGCGTGAAGCCAATTCTTAGGGAAACGTGTTCACATAAAAACTTGCATTTAAATTTTGGAAAGTATAATTTTATTTTAATTTGTATGTTTTAAGATTAAGGAAGTGAAACATGATTTGATATATCTTTGGCGCAACACATCGATAGTATCGTTTTCGACACCATTATTTTCTTTAATTTAGTCGCGTCACGATCTGGTGTGGTATAACATCCCGGGGGGCGAACGAAATTGGTATAATAAGGGGAACTCGAAGAGTGGAGACAGACTTTAATGTCTGTCTGGAAGTTTAGCCTCCAGATCAACACGATCTTACACTCTTACGAGGAAGTACTGATTCATAGCCTGTTTTTTTAGGGTAACAGGCTACATGAGGATAATCCACATGGTGGCAACTCCCCTTTAATAGCATAGGAAGGGATTTGAAAGGGGGGATTCGGCAGGGTAGAGGAAGGTAGTCAAGGGTTAACTAGGGCCCCCGGGCTATAGTTTAAGGATCCTACCAAGCATTCGCCTAAAAGTAATGCAGGGAAAACCCTAGAAAAACCTGCATATGGTAGGTCGGGCATTGGGTACTTGTCCCACGCCCTTCCGATAGCGGGAGAGGGGTTAGCTGCATTCCCTTCTCTGTACCTCGACCAGTTTAGGAGGCAGGTGACCGACTGTTCCAAAGCGAACAGCGAACAACTCTTACCATATGCCCAAGGTCTGCGACCCGTTAACATACACCTTTCAAAACAGGCCTAGGTGCCTCAACTTGTGGGAACCTTAGTTCAAAAACGGAGAGAGGAAAGGCATCCCCAAAGGTAGCCCCTTCCTGTCTCTCCTACAAGGTTCTGTTCCATAGCCTGTTGTCTGCCTAATAAGTCCTATATTTTTATGTTACATTTATTATTTCAGTCAACAGAAATGATACTTAAATTTAAAAATAAATAGAAACATAAACAAAGTTACGATACTACTGTTAAATGATAACATTATTAGTGACCAAATCAAATCAAGTAAAAAAATGTTAGATGAGTGAAATAAACGTTTAAATAATTACAATTTATACATAGAATAGACAAGGGTCAGTTACCCCAGTATTTAAATCTTCTTATAAAAAGAAAAGTACATGTCCATAGTCATAATACCAGGGATAACGAATTTTTTTTTAGCATTTGTTACTAAGAAGTACTAAAACCTCGATATTTGATAGAGGGTTAGTATTATATAATGAGCTACCAGTAGCAGTTAAGAATATGAATAGATTAAATGCATTTAAAAAATATTGTTAGTGCTTAAAATAGTGATAGGTAAATATTGCAGCATAGAGAAAAAAAAGAGAGAATTTTTACTATTCACATGAAGAGAGAAAAATCTATCGATAGGCCTATTGTATTCAATACAACATATAATCAGTCAGACCTTAATAAATAGTATGATCAAAAATTCTTCGAAGCCCCTGATCATTCGATAAATTTGATAGTATACATTTCATAAAAGTTTCATATTCTAAAAATTAATTAATGTTATATAAAATAATTTTAAATTTTAACAGTATGGTCTTGCTTTTGTACCTTTTTTTTTATGTTTTATGAACTTTATTCCAGAATTAATTTTTTGATGTGTCAACCCACCCAAATTGTATTTAATAAAATTTAGTGAAGACATTTTTAATAGCATTTCAATAAAGTACCAAGTCTAAAATAGTTCTTGTAATAGTATAAATAGTTCAATTAATTTGATTTTTAAGGATAGAAATTTAATATTGATATTGGTAATTATTTTGGCAGTACGTTCAACATGTGCCAGCATTATTGTTATTTATGACTGTTTAGGTTAGAAGGGAATACTAATTTATGGAATGAATTTTTAATACATTCCGATAATGCATCTATTGAATCGTTATACTTTTTTTTCATGAAAATGAGAGGGGAAGAGCCTCTGCGCATTTTACTACAGAGGACCCTTAATTTTAATTAATGAAGTCTGTAATATGAAATCAGTTTCAAGTTCTTTCTCACCATATGGAAAATAATTAACTAGTAAGTTGTACGTTGATCATTTATTAAACGTTTTTACTACACAAAATTATTTTCTTACGACCAACGCAATCTAGGTTGTTTTTTGAATTCATATATATTCATATTATCTAGAATTCACTACTTCCGATCGGAATATTTATATTTCTCTGGCTCGTCTTCCTGTAACAGCATCCATATTTTCCAAACTTGCTTCTATTACAGTAGTGCTTTCAATACAATTAATTCCATCCTGTCAACGAGTAATATTTTACTTTTAATTTGCTTGACATATTCCTCCAAATTCAGGTAAATACTACGGAAAGTAGAGCAAAGTCCACCTGACAAAATCTTGCTTACTGTTTATTCGAGCGTATCTGTTCGGCGTACTGCATTTTCTGTTGCTGCCACTTGCGTTCCAGAATAACGGAGCGACTGTTACCCAGAGAGATACTTGATGCACACGTGCATCACACGTGCAGTTTATTACACTGCGCAACACAGAGGAGTTCACTGTTTATGCCTCAACCTCTTCTGCGTGGAGAGCAAGACGTCGGTTCCAGATAACTGAAATGTTTGCACATGCCTCCAATCGATATCCTAATTCAAACAAATTCTGGAAACCACATCTTATATACAGTTAAATATTTAACCGATTTCCTCATTGTGGGTTAACAAATACACATAAAAACAGTTGTTTGAATTAAACAAGTCAAAGAATAATAATGTCGATTAAGGAGACCACAGGAGTTAAACTTTAATAATCGAATTGATTTAAAGAAAATCAACTAAAAATAATAACTATAATACTGTCATAATCCACTTAAATACTTTTTAAAATACCAAGAATTATGATTTTTTAGGATGCAACTGATTTTTAGACACAGTTTTCATTGGCTGCCATTTAGTGAGTTACTGAGCAACGTAATGACACAGTCGCAGTTCACATTTGGAGCTTGAAATTTGAAAGACCTGTCCCCTTGGAATTAAGGTTTTAATTGAGCTCACCCCTTCAGGGTGGATGGAGTAACAATTCCATCACCCAGCGTACCCTCCCTTCTAATTAGTCGTGAAATGCAGAGGGCGGTGCCTTTTGTCGTTAGTCAGAGAGGTGTCGAATTGATTAGAGGCTGCCATGGCGATGTTCAATGAACAAATTCAAATGTTTATTCACAGTAACCATTAGAAAATGTTTAGGTAACTATCCTAGAAGGCTGAACCAGAATAGCCATTAGGTAAATATTGTAAATAACTGAGGCATTTTTGCTGTCGTGGGTTTAATTTTTGACATTTTATAACGGTTTGCGTGAATAATGGAGACAAAGTCAATAATTGTCAATAGAAGGTGGATGTTTTTGTAGGTTCGGAAAAGGATTAGCCGAAACAGCATAAGCAGATCCCTACATTGGCTCAATGCCCAATGCCGTTTGTCCGTATTTGGTGTCAAGATTCAATAACCGGACCTTTTCTAGCAGTTTCCGCATAAATGACGCTTCATGTTTATGTACTTCACGTATCGACGTAACAGATGAGTGAACTCCTTAATCGCTAATTCCTTGAAACGGCATCGTCAGAAGAATTTATCAGAAATCGTGTCATTCCGAAAATATTTGAAGAAAACTTTGAATTACATTTGACATTGTAATGGTTGTGTTCGTCTTTGTCAATTGAGGTTCAGTAGACAATAAAGTTGGGTGAGTGAGAATATTTTTCTGAGAATACGAATGCATTGAGTGGTGAACGATGTTCCCTGCTTGTTTACATAAGAGTCCAGCAATGTTTATTACGACTGACTCCGACAAGCGAAATTAATTGCTATTTGTGGACATTTTCTTCGAATGGGTTGAAGCAGCAATATATATATATATATATAGTGTTTATACTCACTTATAATTCTATATATATATTGTAGTAATTGGTAATTAAGACATTGTTCTAATTGGAAAGTTGGATTGTAGAGGACTCATTATTAGTGGATATAGAGCGGACGCCGCAACAATCCGACAAGGCAAAGAAAACATTGTTGAGGTTCTACGCGCTCAAAATCTACGAGACGAAGAGTACAGTCGGGCAGTAAGCAGCGAGGAGAAAAGACCAAAATTCCAAGGCATAAAATTTTGAACAGTACAGTCGGTCAGCAGACAGCGAATAGAACGGACGAAAAGAACTCATTAAAAGTTTTACAGTCGGCAGTCAGAACGAAAGATTGTGGCCCAGTCACAAATATGCTTTCAGTTATTAAAAAGTAAAGCAATATTCAGACAAACCAATGAAGTCCATTGTCAACTAAAGCCACGAGATCTACAAATCCAGGTTGCAGTAAAGCATCGAGAACCAACCAATTTGTGGTAAACCAACTAACAAACAACGCCAATTAGAGTCTGTGAGAACTTAGAATCCGTGATGTCCCCAAAATTGTGCACGAAAAACTAAAAATGAGACCTGAGCGGCCGTAAGTAGAGAAAACTTTAAAATAATTTGTAAACCGTGTTTAAAAGATAAAAGTCAGATCGTTCTTTAACTTTAATTATTTAATTATTGATAAAATGAGATTCTTAATTCTTGATAAAATTGAAATTGTTAAATTCAATCTTCAGTATTATTTTTTCCGCAACAAATTTCGTCTATGTTCAGACGCATTGATTTTCAATAAAAGGTAAATGTAATTTTGATTATTTAAATTCTGCCATTTTTCAAACCCAAATATTTTGTGTATTTTTATAATTGTTTTTAAATTTGGAACAATAAATTTTGTTTGTTCTTTAAAGTTATTAGTGTATTTCATTTAAGCCACATTCATATATTATATTTAATTATTACAATATATATGTATATACAATGTTTACACTCACTTATAATTCTATATATATAATTATAAGTAAGTGTAAACATTGTGGGTGTAACACATGAGTAAGACCCCTAGGGGCGGGCGTGGTCGGGTGAGGAAATTTTCAAACACGCTCAAACGGCCGATATTTTGGTCGAATAAATACTTTTCTGGGTCAATGAGATTAATACTTTGTATCACGATGTTGCTCTTAACTTTCCTGAAATGTCCAAAAACGTGACTCTTGATTGGAATTCTATCGAAACAAAAAATAGATATAATTTTATTCTAGCTGTTAGTACGTTAATTCTCCTGGAATTTTTATATGTTAACAAAATTTAAATGCCTACTAAATTGTTAGTTTGATAGTATAGACAGTTGATTTTTATACATAAAAAACTGGAAGCCTAGAGTTAGTAACAATTTCTTTTTATTTGTTCTATCTCTCTATATGAGTATTCTCTTTACCTTTGTCTCTCTCAGCCTGTTTGAGGCTCAATTTTAAACCTGGTAAACTTCCATTAATAATCAGAACTAATATGAATGTGATGTCCTTAGGTTACATATGTAATAAATCTATTATACCTATCTTCCAAATTCCTGTTTAAATTTATGCTATTATTGGTCTTTTCTGCTCTTTTGTTTGTTTGTTTCATGCATGGCCTGGAGTTTCTACGGAAGGGCAGATTCTTCGTCGCCTTGTTTCGTGGTTACTTGTTCGTCGTTTGTGTTTCCTCCTAGTGTGCGTGTGTCATGTTTTTGTGTTCATTCTTATGTGATGTGTCATTATATATTTTATGATATTAATTTTTTACTAGTGCGCATTGAATTTTTTGAGTACTGTATATATTAAATTATTCCCTTAGTATACTTAAATAATTTTTGTTATTATTACTAGGCAGTTCTTTTACTCATGTTGGACAAGGAAATTTGTATTCCCAAATTTTAGTATTTTTATGTTAACTTCTAATTATTTATAATTGTAGCATCCAATAAATATATTATAATTTTATGTAAAAACGTATCCTATTTCCTCGTACGGGGGACTAATGGAATAAAATAAATCAAATATAATCACTATTTGCAGGAAAATTTTACGATCAACTTGCACTTTGATAGTACAAAAAAGTGACAGTAACCATATATATGGCAATGAACACAGTTTATCGTTCAGGAAACACATTTCCGTCTCTAGAATTGTGAGTCGAGTTTGCCACACCATATGTTGTCCGGATAATTTTTTCGAGTTCCAATTACACTATAATTATTTCGAGTCCATGTGTAGAGAGACCTTGTAACTAATTTCTCACGCTGGCAGAGCCAAGGTCTGCAGTAGTACTCCTATGAACAGGACTCTGATGAAGTGAGAGAGAGAGCAATTAGTCTGAGCCGTGACTTCTGACCCGTTGCGTCATTGAAATTTTGACGTCACACTACATGCAAACGTAGGATTATGACGAGAACATGTCAGGGTATTAGTCACATCAAATATAACATCTCTGCTTATAACATTGTGACTATTGCACAATTACAATCAGTCCAACGGCCTGAATGTAGTGTCGTGAATGACGTGTTGATTTCGCCCACATTTACTTCCAAATATACTAATTATTATGATCATTTATAACGGTAGCTAATGTCGCATGAATAGTAATATTGTTGGGAATGCAGTTAATGTGTAACTTTTGACCAGAAATTTGCAAATTTTCCCGTGACATATCTGTATAAATAAAATTAAACATATAAATATATATTGATCAAGATGGCCTATATTTTTATTATGTTTTCTTAGAACATTTGTAAATTTCAAGTCGAAAAAGACATGTTTCTGAATTTATATTAAATTCCTAGCTATTTTGTTCCAAAGAGTGATTTGAGTTCAGCCATAGAGCTATCTAATATTTTTAGTAGTTGCTTAGCCTATCATTGACTTGGCAGGGTTGGATTGGTGCTTGCTCGGCCAAACGCAAATACTTCTTCAGTTTTACGGTTTTGGGTTTTGACTTTCCTCTTTATCCATATTCTTTACTTGAAATCAAGAAAATTATATTTCCTATGTTGTTCTTTGATGAAGTAGAGAAACAAACGCGAAAATTCACTAAAATCCTTTTAGCCTTCTGTAAGTTTATCCCGTTCAAAACGTTTACTGGCAAGTCTTCCTTAAACGGAATTCGATTTTGTGGTTATACATATTAAATGTTTCGAAATTTTTTATATCATTCCAATCAATATTGTAATTATTCATGTATATATGTTTTGATACAACAGATTGTCTGTTCAAATGTTGTTTTATATTTGCAAAATGTTCTCTAATTCTGGTTCGAAGCTTAACGCTTCGTTTGACCGATATAACAAGCATTACAATCCAAACCCTTAATTTTGTATGTAACAGTGTATTTATCCAGATATAGCAAAAGACCTTTAGAATTTTTAACAAATATTAAATTATTATATGATTTAAATATTATCTTAACACCATAATTGGCAAACAGGTTGATTAATTTAAATGGTGTATTTTCAAAATATAGCAAAGCGATGTACTTCATAGATATTTTACTATTTGTGGTTGTGGGTGAAATATCTACTTTTAATATGGATATTAACTGGGGTAGTGGTGGTAAGATTTCAAAATAGATTTTTATTAAGTAGTAAATGTAAATTTTAATCAATTCTTTCGTTTTGGTCATGATAAATTAATTATATTTAAAGAAGTAGGTATTATAATATAGAACCGCTACGTTGTACCTTTAAAAAGACAAGTAAATCGTTTGTAACTCCCAGAGAATAAATAATAACATAAGTATCTGAGGAAGGCCGAGCCTTCATTTTTGTTGTTGTTGTTGCAGCGGTTCTGTTGTCTCTAGATTTTCGTACATGATAGCCGAGAGATGTAAATATACGACTATTGTATGTGCGAGTGGTTAACCTTCTGCTCTGAGTTGTTACAACGCATCTGGTCAAATTATGACAGTTGCCTTAAGAATAAGAGTACAGCTACATTATAACGGCGAGAGCATTGTTCGCACTGCAGCATAAAGTAAGATAATATCAGTTACACAAAGACTTACAGATTTAATGCAGGATGAATTCTTTTTCACTTGAAGAGAGGTTTCTGCTGTTGAGTTCTACGGCTACTCAACATTACGTTTTTCTTGTACACGAAGTGATGAAACGAAATTTATCAAAGGGAATTATTTGTTCTCAGTCTAATTTATATTGATTTATAGTATGCCAACAGTCTACTGAGATAGTTCTAAAATATGAAGCATAAGTTCACTGAAGTATAGTAACGCAAATCATGGCGAATACGGAAGTTCAGTGGACCGTCAAAAAGGAAATTACGCGGTGAGTATTTTATCGTGTGATATGATCAGTTACAATAATTTATAATACATAACAATTTTTTCACACACGAAAGGACTGAGACAAGCACTAAAAATTTTCATGACCTAAATTAAACCTTATTAGAGAATAATTGTTTTCTACGTAATTTTAAATATCCTATTTGTTATTGTGAAAATGAAAAAAATAAACACTATTAAATATTTCATTCGGTGTAATTTTGACCTCGTTTCGAAGTTTTGAATTCTTTCGACGGATACGAACATCGACCAGTACCAAATTATTCTTGGTGCATTACCATTAACATCATCGTTTCCCTCTCTCGGTCTATTAATCGCAGGAAACACTTAGGTATGGTAAAGAAATGCCCACTGGACCGATGAGGCCCACAGTTTTTAATCTTTTCAAGAAAATAGGACAACTAGACGAGTAGGTTTCTACATAGAAACTGAATGTGTATTGGCAAATTAATTTTTTCTTCGTCCTGGTGATCATTTGACGTTTGACATGTGGGTTGTTTATCGCCTTTTTGTTTGTCCTGTGTAACAAACGTTACAGTCTTTACAGGAAATTTGATTTATTACGTTATGCTTATAAAAATTATTAATATAATCTTTGCAGTTTTTGTATAATAATTGATAAATAATACTGGCTCAAATGCAAATTAGAAATTGTTGTGATTCCAAGGACTAGAAACTAAATGCGTTTAATAACGATTAAAATAATGTTTCATCAACTTCCATATCTTGAGCAAATCTGCTTAATAGAATTTTTGGCAATGGTACAGTTGTTTAATCACATAAGTAGTAAGAGGTTTGTATGCTGTTAAACATTGCGGAATAAAGAGAGCGTTGACACCTTCGTGGTGGCGTAATAATTCCTCAACTCTTGATGAGGATCAGCCAACCAATTGACTTTTTCAGTATTAGAATGTTCCGATTATTTTGTTAGATCGAACAAAGTTTAAATGTATTCAAATCAGATTTTATGAGCTTGTCTAGGTGGCAACGAGACGCCTGTTGAAGACAGGTAGCCGATTGTTATCCGCGCGACCGCGTGGCCCAGTCACCTGTCTCGTCGATCAGGAATTCGACTCATCCATCGTCGCCTCAGGCGATCCTCAACGAGCGCTACAGTTAGACCGATTACTGAGCTACCGTGACCAAAACGCTTCGGAATGCAGCAACAAGCAGCCTTCCAACGGGCCTGATACAAGACACTGACACACTATTAGTGCCATTTATGCACTGAAGCAAGCAAAGACCCACATGTTTCATTCTACGACGAGCTCCAGAAAATTAGCCCGTTTGAGAGATTTGTTGTTATTTAGGGTTTGACCAAATGAAACGTTAAATATTACCATAATCTATTGAGAATTCAACTAACTTTCAATTTAGGAAGCGCAGGTCCATGCTGACGCTGGATGACCTTTGCCAGTTACATATTTAGTTCTAGACCACAAATGTCCAGGTGGACCTCTTTGGAAGTCTATGAAAGTACAGTAATTCAGGGGTCCTATTGGGACTCGATGATAAATTTTATTTGAATATCAATTGAGGTAATTATTATGTTGCCGGCCTGCTGTGGTGTAGTGGCCAGCGTCATTGCCTCGCATCACAGAGGTCCCGGTTTCGAATCCCGGCATGGGCATGGATATTTGTGTTCGTCCTAGTCAAGAAAACTGGGGTTAAGGCTGTGGGAGAATCGAAATTCTGACCAGGTGTCACTCCTAAATCCAGAATGTGTCATGTAAGATGACAGTCTGGCAGCCGTCTCGGTAGGCCAATGCCCTTCATGGGCTGTCGAGCCAAGGAGTTAGTTAATTATTATGTTATAATATAGATTTTCATCTAAAGGCCAATTCTATGTAGCTTTTGTATATTTCCAGAATGCCGCCAAATTTCTTATTCAAAATTTGATTGAGACCACTCAAATTTTGACCCATGAAATTTATTAATTCTGCAATCCTTCAATATTTCCGAAATGTATTTGTTCCCCTTATGATAGGAACCCCCTACAGTGTGAGGAGTAAGGTAGAATTAGATACAACTAAGGCTAGGTTAGATTTAAAACAATACAGTATTTTTATTAATAAAAGAATTTAACCAGCTGCCAATAGAAATTAGGGAATGTGATTCTATTATTAAATGGTGTATTTAAACATCTACGTTTATGAAATGTAAAATTAATGTATTAATGTAGTATTAAGGAGCATTTTTTTTACAAAAAAATCGTTATTATTATATATCGGTCATTAACATTCTTAAATACTTTATTTCTGCATTATAAAAGAAACATTTAGGAGTATAATGACAAAAACAGCCGTCAAAGGGGTCGAAGTAGAAAAAAATTAAAAAACTGGAACCCCTGATATTGAGTATAATTCAAAATCATGAAGTATGTGTGGTCATTTCTTTGGGTCAAACAGTGGTTCAAATCCCCAAAATTCTGACCTTAGTTTTCAATTAAACGTGTCTAATGTGATATTAAATAAACACAGCTTGTGTTAATTTAATGTAGTTAAATGTTATTCAAATTTAACACCGTTTTTGTTTTCAATTACTTTCACGCTACACTAAAATATTCTCAATAATTAACATTTTGCAGGTTCTTGTTTCACAACTCATCGTTTTAAGCTATTAATATATTTTAATGCAAAATGAATATATTAGGAAATTTATAGTAATGCTGAGATAACTTGACGAACAAGCAAAATATAATTAATATACTGACTGTAATTAATATTAACGAGTGAATAAGAAACTTGTGAGTAGACCTCGAAAAATAAAGTACTTAAATATTAGGAAAGTATGTTGAAATTAGATACTTGCTAGAGGTTATCCTCTATATTTATCGTCGATTGAACCATCGTGGCCGGAAATTAATGCCACCGCCCTTGCTGAAAATCTGCAGGAAGCACCAAAGCCGGAAATTATCTATTTGCTGTTGACAGGATCTGGAAAGAAATATCGTCCATTTGGAGGAATATGAACTCCTTACAGTAACTCAAGAAGATCGAAAGGTTAACACGTTTGAATATATGTTAATCAATTTATTATTTGTAGTTTTGGATAATATCAAATGCTAGTACTAATTTTGAATATTTTCAACAATACCTACAAAATCTCTATTTGCTTATTTGCCGATAAAGAACAAGTGACAGGTTAGGCTGTAACAAACTAGTTATAGGGTGTATCTAGCAGCGGAGAACGATAACTGCTATCATTGTAAAAGTCCCGGCCATATCGCGATAAATTGTCCTAATAGAGATGCAATACTTTAGAATAATCTGAATGGAAATGAAAATTATGACAAAATTCAGTGTAAGAACCCGGCGCACGCAATTCAAATAATTAACCCTCAAAAAACGCACGTGGATAATTCACAACTAACAAACAAAAAAGAACTGCATCTACGAGCTCGACGAGCCAAGCTGATAAGAAAGACGACAGTAATCCTGAACATAAGACAAGCACTAATCCACCCAAGAAAACAGAACAAAACATTCAGGATCATAAATATAAGGCGCTTAGTGAATCATTAGGTCCACTAAAAATATTATATGAAGAAGAAACCAGTGCTCCACCTATCCCTTTGGAACAGTTAAATCTCTTATATTAAGTACTACAGACTCAAAGAACCCAAGAACCATTATTAGAGGTTACCAGATATCCTCTACATCCTTCATAAATGTATTGGACTCTTTTTACCCACACTTAAATGATAAAGCGGCAAAAGGTAGAATAAAAAGGCTCATTAATTTAGTCAAGAAACAAGAGAGTGATACATATTCAGAAGCAGACGCATCTTCCTAATAAAAACAAACTATGACTACAGTACAGTGGAATTTGCAACAGTCGCAGCTTCAAATAAGTTAATATAATTAATTATCCTATTATTATGATAAATAATTAACAAATCCGAAGTGTAAAATGTAAATGTAAGAAAAGTAACATTTGAAATGTATAATTAATTTTTCAAACTGTTCAATTGCATGTGTATTATTGGAATCCATGTGAATCGCAGCATACTTACGTAAACAAGCACTATTTGTAATTTATTTATGAGTCGCCAATGACCAAGTTGTTAACGCGACCATTATAAACTTTTAATAAAAAACATATTTTTTATCTATGGAATATTCTGCTTATAATTTTGAACCCAATTAATACATCCAAAATATATTACACATAAATACTTTACAAAGTAGTTTGCATTTCTTGTTTCAAATTGTTGGCTATTGGAGGCCAAGATTTTTAACCAGGTAATCAACTCACGCCTTTCACTCTAGATTAAGACAATTCGTATGTTTTTTAAAGGTCTAACAAAACGAGCTGGATGTAACGATTCATTTTCGTCTGAAAGATTTTAAATTCGTACCCATTATCATAAAAATATTCGGATCACGTCCATATCTTTAAGATAGCAAGTTCCTTCGAATACCTGCCTGGCATTTCCCTTCTATGCTCGAGTTCTGTAATAGTCCTAATGGATTAATTAAAAACAGGTTTCCCAACAGCTGCACCTTTCTCACAGCTGGCATTTTACAAACCCAGCGAAACGTATTAATCCCTCTCAATTCAACAGGTGAAAATACTATGATTTATTACCGATAAAAGTCAAACAAGCTTTGAAAAAAAAATCAAGGCTGCCTTAAGAGCAGTGGACTCATAACAAACCTAAAACAATTATACTGAATTTCAAACCCACGCTGGATATTCAGGGATGTCAAATTCACATTTGACAGCAACCCAAAAAGATAAAGGTATGAGGTTTTGCTTTCGCCTCTCTAAGTCTTCAAAGGAGGTTGCAGAGAAATACAACAAAGGACAGACTATTCTTTAAAATAATGCTCTTTATTTGCAGAATATCTGAATATGGCCACTGCCTAAAGTGACCACCGAGTCCATGAATCACCTGGGGCTATCTCATTGCTCCGATGCTCGGTAGATCCTACTTTTTACAGACGATTTGATGTATATTATTATAGTGGTAATATTGTTGGTAATTAGTTTAATTCTGAACAAGGACAGGTGTAATTATTGTTGATAAATGGTTGTAAACGAAGGACAGTGTGCATGTAAAGTTGTTTTTGCTGAAGTCCCGAGGCGGCCTTCTAGAGGTCAGCAAGAACTGTACCGAAGCGAAGGGTATAAGCTGTTGTTAGCAACGCTTTCCGCTGGATCCGGTCAGGCATTAACAGAGGTTTTGCTTTGAATCGAGTGAGAATTTTTTAAGTCTTTCGAAACAGTTTCATTCGTACTGGAAGTTCCGGATTAACGTTGTTGAAACAGATATAAATATCAAAAATTATGATCATGAAGCGTTGAGAAATGTGGTAGTAGTAAAACTTGTTACAGACGATAAGCGTTAGATTAGGTTAAAAAACTGGTGCAACGTCTTCATCATGATATCCGAAACCTGGTATTCTTGCATCACGAAGTAAGCAATTCGTGGCACTAAAACGAAACATTTACATTCCAGTTTAAAAATCATTACTTTCAATATCTAGCTCCATAAAGCTCGTTAACGTGAAATATCTCCTGTTTGAAATTGTGGTATTTACAAGTACAGTGAAATATCAATTACTAGCTGGGTGCCCAGGTTGTCATAAGTAACTCAGAAACATCAATAACCCCGTATTTGACTACAATATAGATTATTTTTGCTTTATTTTTATGTAGCATCCCTCCATGACCACACCTATTCCAAAAGGAGTTGCATTTATACATAAAAAATATCGGGAAAATCCCTATAAATCTCATTGACCCCAAAAATATTTTTTGACGCAAATATCGACCGTTTTAGCAAGTTTGCAAATATCCACCCCCGCCCATGGGGGTGGTAACCATGTCTTAACTCCCCAAAATGTTTGTTTCCAGTTCTAAAGGAACACGTGTGCAAAATTTGGTTAAATTTGCTATACCGCTGTAGATTTGTAGACACAAAGATAAATATATGTAATAATAACAAATAATCATTGAGAAAATGAAAATAATTGTTACTTACAGTTCCCTAGTGAATTATAAGGTTTTCCTGGACTTATAATTGATGTCAGAATAATATTTTCATTACTTTTATATTGGCCAACTCATTATTTCGTAATTTATTTTTCAGTCTTAACAAAATTAAAATATTTATAATGTAAAAATCAACAATACTTATAACTGTAAACATTGTTATTATGTGCTTAATTGTCAAATAGTTGTGTAAGAAGGTATAAATTATGTTCATTACACATAAATTCATCATTTGTTGTTAATTATGAAATTTGGGAGGATTTTTTTAACAAGTTTCATTTTAATGTATGACATTCTACTGATTCTAATATTTGCTTGGATATTTATTTATTACTTTATATAATTTTCTTTATATATATATATATATATATATATATATATATCTCAGTTAAAAATTAATTAATATTATTGACACACGTGAAGAGATCTCAAATATCGGGATGATAAGTAGTGTCGTTTCTTAAATATCAAATTAAACTTCATTTATCAATACATTTAATAATTTTATCTGACTTAATTAGCCATAAATCATTGAATTATTTTATAAATTATTAGATAATATTTATTTCTTAAAAAACATTTTTCTTTCTTTACTTTGTCTATATTCCTTGTAATGCAAACTTACATATTCTAGTGGTAATTGTTGAAGTAGTACCACCCTGATGACGTTTTCATTACACCATATATAATCCCATATTCATGTCGTGATACGAGTAGTATAGGTCAAATTGATTCCTCATGGTCTAATAATATATCTTCATGTAGTGTCCTCTAACCTACTATGGTTCTCAACTCTCTTTATAATTGTTAATGCTGACCATATGTTTAATTCCTTGAGAATAGCTAATGTTTTTCTTAATTTGATCGTCGCAAAAATAGAGCGCCTTTACCTAAATGTAACCCGCTACACACATTTTACCACCTTGGATTATTCGTCTAACAAGTATGCTTGCTACCTTTCGAGAAATCTCTCATTTGAAATAATACTTTTTCATTTTTTAGTGGTATGAACCTACAACAGGTATAAGTATAACTACATAATTAATTGTTTTTAAAGTGAATCAAACTAAAGCATAGTCAATGTTGTCTTTGAAAGTCAAGTGTGTTTCAATATAAATAGGAAATATTTTGAAAATGTTTTACATATTATTTATTTTATAGAAAAACACACTTCTACTCAAGGAACAGGATTTATTAATTATCTTCAAGGAAATTAAAAAACACATTTCTTATTAAAATATAACCCCACAGCTTTGTAATCAGTCTTCAATAATAATTTTAGATCTTTAATACTAATTTATTTTATTAATTTTGAACAAGAAGCATTCAGCCAATAATTTAGCCATAAGCATCTCAAAAACTAACTTTATCAAACATTTACAATTTACAAAATCCTATAAATTATTTGGATTAATAAACGACATATGGTAGATCGTTTTTGACATAGGTTATATTAAACTATTAATGAATTAAAATTAACTGAAACAAATAATAATTATCCGGGTCAGATGTGATCGATTATAAAACACCTTATATATTGTGAACACTGTGTTGTTAAAAATGATAAACCACATAATTATTAGACTTCTTGTTAATGGGCGATTTGTTTTTTTGTCAGCGAATCGTAAATGAATAAACGAACGGGGCCGACTCTGTGTTGCGTGTTGCATTGATCCAGGGGCACTCAATTTTTTGTGTAGACTAGTAATATGCCAGACATTCCAAGGAGGAGTTGAGTGTCGTTTAACACATCCATAAATCCGAAGAAAGTAAATTTAAACACAAGATTTTTTTATTTTAACCTGGTTTTAATTGAAATGATATAAATTGAACTATAAATTCACAAAATTTTATTGTTTAAAAAATTAATTAATCAAAAATTGGTTTATTTCTTTGGTTAATTATATGTTTGGAATAATAAAAAGTCTTAAATTTATCTTATTAAAAGTCAAGAACAGCCTTCAAACATTCCAGAATCAGTAGTGTCCAGAGTAATGAATCTTCCTGAAATTGTATCTCGGTTGCCACATTTGAAACTAGATATAACGGTTATTGATTTATCGAAATTTTTAAAGTAAAAAAGAAACGATTCACACAAAAATTGTGCCCTTCTTCCACAGCAAAATTGCCAATATTTCTGAATTTTAAGTTTTTGTCATGCCGCTGAAAGTAATTCGAGACATTCAGTGACTTTCTAGGTAAGGACTCGAGTGCGTAAACGCTGGTCTGGCACGATATAGTTTTACTTAATAGTTGAAGATGAAAATAGACTTGTCTTCATTGGTATCTTATTTCAAATTTAAATATTTTCTAGTCCCTTTCCAGTTTCTGTATCCCGGATCTTAGATCTGCATTCATCGATAAATTAAATATCCATTTCAACCTGTCGGACAATGAAAACTGAGAATAACGACCTCATTGAAGTCTGTTTCTATAACTGTCACACTAAGATCTACGGACAGTCTTTACGTCGCGTGTCTCGCATTTCAACAGTGAAGAACCTTGCCAGTGGCTTTGACGTCACGTACCGTGGACCAGGTCAAGAGCTGTGGAGAGTAAACAAACATCCCAAAGGCGCCTCACGCATTCACGCCATCGCAGAAAATTCGGGGAAAAAGTCTCCCAGCTTCCAGAGAACGCGCGGCTGGAAGGAAAGCGCCACACTTACAGAGTTCCAAATCGTTGTTCCACATCTTCCCGTGCAATTCCGCCCACAAAGCGGTTCTGGCATTAGTTAAAGACTCGGATGGACGTGATTACATTCATTTTTAAAATTAAGCAAGCCTGAAGTACAATACAAGACTGTCAGAAGGATGAAGTATATTTTTTCTGCAAAGATTCTATTTTGTGTTGTGCTTTACAACAGTACCCAAGTGGGAATTAAATATTTTCGTTAGCTTTAATTGATTATTTACATATTGTTTTGGTTGTAATTTTCTGGTTAATTTCTTTCTTCTTTTGCAACTTGCTTATTATTTTTTCATAATTTTTGTGAAGCATATTGTTGTGATATTTATAATATGTTGATCTAAATACTTCTGTTACGTGGTTCGCAACAACGTGATTGTCGTGGTTCGCGATAGTTTATAATTATTTAATACATTTTATTACATTTAAATTCATTATAGATATTAGCAAGGACTGAAAACTTGACAAGTTGGAAGTTGACGTCGTCGTCAGTGTGTCAGGAAGATAATTCCTGGAGCATGAGGAGAAGAACGAAGCAGACAGGCACCTGGTTTTACCCAATGTGTGGATTTGTGCCTGTGAAGGGGGAGTGGCGTCACCGCATGCACCATTAGTCACTAGGAAACCTGTCCTGTTTCACGTAATTTCGAGAGGAAAGAGAAAATGAATGGTGTATGTGTAAAGGGGAATTCCTGGACCAGTTATTTTTTAAAGTGTATTTTTGAAAGGGGTGGATTGAAAACATGGTTGAAAAGGTGGAGTAGTAAAAGTGGAGTTTTGAAAAAGTAGCATTAAAGGAGGGAAAATTTAGAGCAGAAAAACAGTTAAGGGAATGGTATGATAAGTTCAGTTGTAAGGAAAAATATAAGACCAGCAGTCATCATTCTACTACACGATCATGTGGACAACGGCATCATCCAGAGTCTTCGGATTTCTTATCCTATTTAAATTTTAAGTTATTATTTTTCTGTGTGCATCTTAGTATGGTTTGATATTTGGATTAAAATTTTTATGTGTAGTGGTGTTATTAATCGCGATAAATAAAGTATATGAATACAGATCACCAATTGAAACCTGAGGTTATGATAAAATTTCAATATTAGCTTGGGGTAAGAAAATAAATAATAATAATAATAAATATATAAAAAATTGTATTAAATACCTAATACAAAAAACTGCAGTTGATGCACATCACGACTGACTTCATTAATATTTACAATTTCGAAAACATACTACATTATAAGTAAATAGTATTACATAACTCTTTAGTGATTTTTTAAGCAATTTCTGAAGCACAAATATTTATTTAAAAATCATTAAAGTCTTTTCGATTGGACCCTTGCTTCGTGACCACGGACTAAACCCTATTTTAAAAATATTCTCCGGTGATGTATCTACTTATTTAAATGAGGGATGATCGAATATGAATGCACAATCTAGATTCATACAGTGAAGACTTTCCCGGTGTAGCTGCTGTTAATAATCTACTCGAACTTCAATCCGGGTATACTCGACAAAGTTTAATGAAATTTCAGTGTAACTGTTTCGTCTTCATGTTAATTTATATTCTTTATATATTATATAATTTATTAATTATTATCCCTTAACTTCTACATCTAATCTATTTTCTCACCTTTTCTCTTTCCGTTATTAATTACTTAGTTTTTATATAGATTCAAACCGTTCCTTTGGAAATTTTTCCTTCCTTCCCTGCGTTCTGTCTTTTTTTGTTCAATGTTTTATGTATTTTTGCCATTAAATGATTAATCATGTCATCTTCCGTGTGATTAAACTTTTTTCTTCCTTTGTTTTTCTTTTACACACTCTGTGTTCATTTATATTATTTTATTTAATACACTCTTCCATCCTTACATTATTCCTCTTGATTTATTTATCTCATATATAATGTATAGTTCTTTTTATATATTTATATCAAACGCGTCCTATCTACCAATTTACATTTGGGTCTGGGGAACCATTGTATTATACTGCATTGTTTTATTTCTGCTACAAGACAGTCCACTCCTAACGCGACGCCCCGGATGCGTTGATCGAACGGCTTGTTGACTGGGTCAACAACCACAGCCTTGTCTCGGGTCCTAACACACATCCCTTTCTTCGTGAACCTTCGGGTCGGGTGTGGCTCTTCCTCACAACCTGCCACAAGCTCGGCCGCTGCGCCAAAATTGAACAGACACCGCCAAGAAACAATATTTATCCGCCCTCTGAGTGACAGACTCGCTCCTCCCGGAAGGCAAGCAACGTAAAAATACATCGATGTGCAAAACGTAAGGACAACAGCACGTTGATAAATGTTTAAACGTAGCTAAACTTCCATTTACGGGGCTGCCGTGGGAAAACAGAACATAAACAGGACGTGAGTATGGAGACGTGATCACGGTTTATTCAATGTTACAGCAATTTCTGAGGTTGAAAAGGTCCTTGGAAACGAACATGAAGCCATGAAATAATCTACAAGTTGGGTGAGGTTGTTCAGTAGAACTTCTTTCAGCTTTGACTACACCCGGCAGTACATTACTCGTGTCCTCTATAGATCCATACATAGGGAGAACGTGAATCTAATTCATATATCGTCGCTTTCCAATGTTGGGCTTCCTTTCTGATCGCTCGTGAATAGAAACAATACCTTTGAGGAGAAACAACTCTGAAATAATTACGTCATTCCAACAGTAGTTGCGTTTATCTCTGGACCGCTATATCTATTCATCTCAGAACTCAGAACTAGACTGTATTGATGCGCCAATTAAATATTTACTTATTTTTCCTATTTTTCTTTCTCTTGTTCCCTGAACTTCTTCAGTCATGACGAATGATTAGTCCTTCAGTCCTGATATTTATTTACTTTTCTTACTTGTTTATTTGCTGTATATTATAACAGTTGCACATTTTAGTTGAATCAATTCTAGCCACAACAGTGTCTACGAGTTTTTGTGTAAAAGAGAAGGAAATTTCCTAATTTTTATATATTACCAGTATTACTGGAGTCTCAGTAGCATGATTTTTATGGTAGTTCCCTTCGCATTTCGTAACTGCCATGCATAACTGGATTGCAGATGAAAATATTCAGTTATCAACTGAAACAAAAAAACTTCTTGCAGCAGTAACGGTTCATGTTACCTCAGGTTTGCTCGGATAGTTATTTGATTCGTTGCTTTCCCACGTACATCTTGAAGGTTGACTCTCACACTTGACGTGCGTAATGGAGCGTAAGGAATTCTCAGGCCCCCTTTTATGCTTATGGAAATCCTTCCGGCAGTCCTAAACGGGAATGGCACACATCGGCCATTGAGGTTCGTAGTGCGGACTGAATGGAAAGAAGAATTTCAGCTCTGCACTTTGGTGAGACAGCGATATTTTCGAGTGTTATTTCTTGGCGGTCGACTGTGAGTGTTTTTCAAACCTACTTCCTGAAGGACAGATGATTCGGAAAAAGTATAAATGGACCATAAGGCGCTATACGACTTTAAATACGATTTTCTGTTTGAACTTCTCTGCTTTCTTATTTAAAACAAATTATTAAACAATTACAGCAATGATTCGCTATATTCACATCATACAACACTACCAAATTAGAACATCCATGTTTTATATTCCCCAAATTTCTCAATTCCTACCAATGCCAGGACAATGTAAATTCAAGACTTTTTGAAGTTATAATGAGTATAACCACTCAATGATTCTCAAAACTTTTCCATCGATTCAATCTGAGAGCCACACTTTCTGCCACTTTAAATCTCATGATTACATTTCTTCAGTTACATCTAAAAATAAATATAATGAGAAAGACAATATGTGACTTCAAAAGACAAATAAATTTAGTATAAATATAATAGTTAAAAATAGACTGCACATATTTCTAAATTAATAAATACTCCCCTATCTTAAATTGTAATCTATATTAATTTAAATATGAATTTAATTTTTTTACCATAAGATTAATGGTTCCCCTATCCGCAATCATCTCCCTATGTTTTGTAGAAATTGTGATGAGACATTTAGAAAATTATTGCATTTCTTCTTCAGATTTACAACCCGTTTGTTATTTCAAAATATGTTGTTGATATTTTTGCATCTTTCCAAAATCTAAATTAATATTTTTCTTAACTTTAACACTAATTTAAAATTCAGTTATGAATTAGTACGTAATAAATACTTGAAGTTTCAATATTTCGTTATAATAATGTTTATACTAATTAGTTCCAAAAACATACCTATTCAGGCAGAAAATTAATTTTTTTTCGAATCACCCCATCCAACATAATAAAGCTATTGTTTTTAATTTACGTGACAAGGCTGGCAAATTATTAAGATTAAAGTTGAGATTTCGGCATATGACATTAGCATCTGAAATATAATATATAATTAAATACACATGAGATTAAAAAAAAATTATATAATTAAATCTCTCTACTATTTATTCGACTGTTATTTGTTTTTTATATTTGCATGAAATATAACAGTCATTTAATTTAATTACTATTCACATAATTGAGGCAGAATTGTTGTATTCCACCATCAATATTGGAGGACCTCAATTTAATAGCAGAGATTTTTAAGAGCTTATGTAAGAAGATCTTACATGAATGTTACATTAATCTAAGTCCTTCATTTCATTCATTATATGGAGAGACGCCGAATAAATACCAGCCTGTATGAGAAGATGTTATAAATACATTAAATTATATATTATAATTTTATTATACAATCTATATTAATTATATATTAGTTTTCTGGTGATAAAGACACAACTTGTCGATAGTTCAAATTTTAAGAACAAATATATGAGACTGCTATTTGCTTTTGTTATATATATATATATATATATATATATAGATAGATAGATAGGTAGATAGATTTACTTCTTTATTTATTACAGCCATTACTACATTTTTGTCTCCTGCTTAATGAACAGAATTTGCGTGACGATCGAACCAGGGCACATTATTTGTGTCTTAAATAAAATGGCGTGAAAATCTTATATATACATGTGTGAAATTTTTACACAACTCTAATAAGGAAACTTATTAATTGTGTCCTATAAAAAATGTACTAATCAGGCAATAAAAAATATAAAACGTCAGTTAATTAGATAACTATGGAGCCTAATAACACATTTTGATCTATGCAATGCGTCGTTCTTGCGAATATTGCGTTTTTTAATCACCTGACAAAAGCAACATGGATAGCAGAAATATTTATTCAATCATTTAGTGACTTCTATTTGGCTATTTTTTACCCAATTTATATATTTAGATATATGTAATGCCTAATTTTCTGGAGGCTACTATATTTCACCAATTTTCGATATTTTGATAGTTCCTAGAAAATTAACCATTCGTTTGTTTTCTAAGCGAGAAGAGTGGCACGTGGCATTACTCTTGA
The DNA here is from genome assembly GCA_037074705.1 of Zhengitettix transpicula. Lineage (NCBI taxonomy): Eukaryota > Metazoa > Arthropoda > Insecta > Orthoptera > Tetrigidae > Zhengitettix > Zhengitettix transpicula. The sequence continues at coordinate 28,857,781 of CM073593.1, read as the reverse complement.
GTTACGAAACCTGATTGATGCTGATTATTATTATAACTTAAGTTATCCGCAAATGTTAATATAGTTATGTAATTATGCTCAATGGAAAGTGGATGGTCTATGACGTATACACGTAAGCCAAAGACAGCTTTCTTTATGTTTGTACACGAAACGAGGGAGTTTTTATAGACATGCTTGACGTCACCCCCAGAAGAGAACAGGAACTTGCGCCTCATGTGGTACATCCGCCCTCAGCTTCCGCAGACCCTCCTTGTTGCGTGTGTGGCCCATGGAACTTCTCCCAACTCAGCCGATGTAGACCACGGAACGTAATTCACGGCGGCTCCTTTCCAAAGACGTCGGCACGTGATGACTTATTCCATCATCAACGCGTACTGCTGCTTCATTAGCCTCGGACTGTGAAGAGTAATTACCGTCGGAAAAGCAAGAAAGACGTAATGCGTGGGATTTTCCTTCAAAGTGACGCTCACCACGATTACGTTACAACTCAACCATAAAATCATATGAATTGAAAGAATTAATTTCGCTCTATATTAAGAATACATAAATTATTATATTATCATAACTAGTTTTTTCGAAATGCACACCACACAAACCCCCAAATCTCGTTTTTCTTTCTTTCAGGAAATTAACCGTAATTTTCCATATCTAATTTTCATCAATTGAGTTTCATAAAATTAAAAAATAACCAAAAAATATATTGTAATATAAATTTAATTAATGTAAACAATTATAAAATAATTAAATTCCATTTATAATTTAAAAATAATGTATTCTTACCTGAAGAATTCCGTTACAACAATAAAAACTCTGTTTGAAGTGTATTTAATGACAATGTTTACTTTCATTTCAGCAATGGAAGTTTATAGAGGAGTTTAAATTTTTTTTCTCTTAAACGGTTTATTCAAAGTTAAATATTTAAAGATATTTAAATTGTTTCATTAATAATGTAAGTAACCAAATCATACTGTATTTATTTATTTGATTGTAATTAAATATTTTTATATTTATATTATATTTCTCAAACAGTTTTACATAATTTCTAAATGAACAGAAACTTCGCGTCGTATTTTAAATTATGTAATATATGTAATTTTTAATGTTTATAAATTATTATTCTCACTGTTTCCCATTTTCGAGTAAATTGAATTTCAGTTTTTGTTCTTTTACTTTATGTATTACTGGAACTTGTCCATGCAACCCATCCTTTTAAAACCCTTTTTCATTTTCTCTTGTCTTCTGCAGAATTTATAATGTACTTTTCTTTACTTATTTCTTGTCAGTTATTTTTGCTCTCATTGTTACTGTTCGTTTCACGCCATTTTATCTTCAAACAACGGTTCATTTTATTCCTCTTTACATTATGGAATTCTTTACAAGGTTCACAAATACATTGATGCCTCCAGATTATTCTTTTTTTTCCTTTTATGAAATGTTATATCTGAATACTGTCCCCAGACAGCTGCTTCTATTACATTATACTTTTTTTATATTCCAACACTTCTTCAAATTTAAATTTTTTTATTTGCATTGTGGTGCGAACATGACAAGCAAATGCTAATAGTCATTTATCTTGTCCACACTGAGAAAAGCAGGACGAGAAAAGAAAGTAGGCGGAAATGATCGGTGTATTTCTGAGCTCTTTTCTTCGACCTCTCGCTGTTTACTTTAATTGGCATGGGAACTTTTAGCTGACGGACAGGAGAATGGCGCCAACCCATTTTCGCAAGCAATTTGTGTTTGGCTTACGGGCCCCACACCTTTGCTCACCAAGTCTGCTTTCGCCTAGCTTTTCTATTGCACCAGCGCATGATCTCTGATCTGTCATCTTTTCTCACTTCCCCACGTGGCTACAAATTTACCGTGACTAGGAGAACTATTCAAGAGACCTCGAAGTCTCAAAATGTAGAAGGTTACTCTCGATATACCTTTAGTTCATGTTTCTTTCTTCTAACTAAATAAGAATTTAGGTAGTAATATACGTACGTACACATGTACATCTACATCAGATATCCACAGATATCCACAGATATCAGAAATAACAGTTTTCCTTCATAACTTAGTATGAAGCTAAACAATTATAATAAAATAGTAGTTATGTCTATTGATGCCTTAGAACTGGGTAATTTTAATCTTTACGTTTCACACAGTAGAGGACCCGAAACCTATTTAATCTAAATTCATATCTATAGAACACATACTTTGCACGCCTTTCACAATGACGGTCGAACCGACTTAGGGAAACTTTCTATCGTTATACCGAGCTGTAGTAATGGTTTACAGAATATAAAACTACCTACAGCCGTTTTAATACAAAATACGAGCCGTTGAAAACATCTTAACAGCTTGGATAGGAATTTTGTTGGATTAACAGAAAAATGGGTCAAGGAGTTGTCTTTCAAAAGGAAAATATTTTTGGCGCTACCGAAAATTGTAAATAATGGTAAAAGGTTGAAACTTATAATTCAGTCTGGCCAATTCACTGATACGATTTTGTAGCAAATTAGTAGTAGCTAAACAAGATAAAACACTTGTTTTCAAGAGCAGGCGAAAAGGTGGTTGCTCAGTAATATTATAGATAGAGCCATGGAGTAACAAAAATTATTCAATAAAAAGAAACCTTATACTGGACGAGTTTTAAGTAATACGTTAAAAAGAAGACCCAAACCAAAATCTAGCCCTAACAATATGAACCGTGTACGATGTTTCCAACGCTGTATGAAAGAAGGGTAACGAATAAGTGTAAAAATTCAAAACGTTTTTTCAATACAATTAATGACAATTACACTAAAACACTATATAACAAGACAAGACTCGAGTCTTGCTTCTCAGCAACGAAACTGATCATAATTGGATACTTAATAAATTTTCGGCTATATATCAGGAAATAACATGTATTAGAACTCTTCCTATAATTTAACTTATAAAAAATTTATCCTTCGTCACGTTATTAATTAATCGTTTAATAACCATCATCATAAAAATTAATACATATAAACGAAGTATTTTGTGCGACGTTTGTCTGTTTATTTATTACCGTAATGGATGAAATATTACCCGTCTTGGTCAAACAATATCCAAGGAGAATATAGATCCATTAGTTTTAATGTGCCTTCGCCTTCCCTTTCAGTAAAACTGTGAGAGCTTTCAGGGAAGTAATCGAGGTTAGAGTACGTGCGATGGATTTTTCTCCTTTTATCGCAACACGATGCCAAGTCTTTCTGGGAAAGAATTAATTACATGTAAAAATGTGATACAGCAGAAATAATATTATAACGCGGCACCAGAAGTATATAATATATACATAACTACTCGATCAGGAACGTCATAATTACGAAAATGTTGTACACAATCGTCAGCTGACTGAAAATATTAAAAATATTTTTATATCACTTAAAAGAAACCTGTAAATACTCTTCTCTTTGACCTTTACTCCATCTCCAGTTTCCACCTTTACTTTTGTCATTCGTTTCAAATGCACTTTTTCCTCATTTCTACATATTAATTTCATTTACATATACGAAATATTTATTTATAGTACTATGTCAAACTAAGAATGCAATTAGAGTTATTTTTCGGCCATTTTTGTATACTGCGTGATATTTTCAATTTAAATACGTTTGTTAAATATTTTCTTATAACTTATTTACTGACAACTCGAGGCAGGTAGAACAGGATTAAGTGTTATATATTTGTCATGTCTTTCCAAATGGTTGATTATGCTCTAAGCCTCAATTTTTACTGTTTCACATCATAATATATATATATATATATATATATATATTATAGTATATACATTTTTATATTGTAGTATATACCTTTTTAAACAATTTAAATGAAACAATGCCCCACGTTGGCGCCAAAATTGTAATATATACAATTTTAAACAATTTTAACTGAAACAGTGGCCCACGTTGGAGAAGCCTATTTAAATTATTTTAACTTTTAAATGAATGGATGTTAATAAACAAGAGTTTTAGTTATTTAAACAAACACTATAATTTATTATATGCAAAAAGAATTCAAGTTACAAAATAGATATTTATTGAATTTAACAATATTTATTAAGTACAATCCAAAATTTTTATTCTTTCTCTCAGGGTATTTATCTGGGCCTTTAAATAAAGAAAGGTATTACTCTTTTTAAACAATCAAATCACTGTGAAGTTAAGCAAATACACAAATATTTACAATATTCAAAAAAATCCTAAATCTGACGATTTTATCTTTAATTAAAGGTTTACAATTAATAATTAAATTGATTTATGACTTACAGTTTTTCTCTCACTCTCTGGTACCAGGACAATCAATTTTTACGTCGTTCAGACGCTTTACTTCTACTTGGCTTTCACTGATTCTACACTTCACATTAAAATTTGGCAAGATTGGCTGTATTTTGATGACCCCACAACAATATACCAATGTTATCCTTGAACAATTCCTCCACGAAGATTTTGTAAAGTTCTATTCTGACGAAACTGCTATTACTTTCAAATATTTGCGATGCAATACTTCCCTGAATGTTTTACTTGGTATTAATTCACATTTTTATTTGGTAATACATTAACGACGTCTAGTCTCAGCTCAAGTTTCATTTGTTCCGTCATCTGCAATGTTTCGCCGCCAACTGCCTTATGTGTTCCTCTCAGCGCGCTAACAGTCCTACAATACCTTAGGCCTATTCTATTATTGTCCATTATTGTGTGTTATTTGGGTCTGTTTGCTGATAACAATCCAAATCCACAATTTCTTTTAATTATTTATTATTAATTGCCTTTTAATTACTACAATATATATATATATATCTCACTCATCTGATTTTATGCCTTATCAGCGGAACAAATACTAGTGATTGTGATGTTGTAAGAGATGAGATTGGTTCTCTGAAAAGATTTGTTCATTCATTGACAGAAAAGACGCAATAAATTCGGGTACGTGAGTTAATGTTTGTCCAGCGCCGAATAATAATGGCTTTGGGGATATACAGTGAAGCAGAGGGATCTGCTGGAGGACGTTTTTCTTGGAAACTAAACCAATTATTTTATACAAATGCCCATAGAAGGGCCAGGTTCGTTATCATTAAAGTACTGCGTCTGTATCCGGAAGGTGTGAATAATTGCTGTTTGTGGACCATTTTCTTCGTGTGGGGTGGCTGAGCAATGTATATAGTTATCTAGAGATCTTTGTTCTAATTAGTGACCACCAAAACCATTAGAGAAAGAAATCTTTAAACCAAATCAGAATAATAATAATAATAAATTATTGTATCGCCATTATTTAGTTCAATATTGGCATTTTTAACAATTATTTAATAGACAAACAACGAGATACAGTTATATATAATATATAAAATTAATCGTTCCAATTATCAAAATCTACATTTATCATATTCCGTTTCGAGCCGAGTCAATTTCATTGTGTGTTTTGCCACTCAATTTACATGCCAACCGGACCTACAATCCAATTACATCCACACATTTAAACGGATATTTAAAAGAATTCTACCAGCTTCTAGCCAACTGTAGTGTGCGGTTGGCAGTTTGTCAACTGTAATGTGGGTTTGAGCCACTCTTGGCTTTTGTGTTTCCTTGAAACCTGAAGAAAGAAACAAGGTTTCCAGAAATGCTGTGTTGTTTACATTATCACTTCTTTTATCTGTATTTTGGCTATTTTATCTTATTCTCAGAGTAAATTATTTTTATTAATTTATCCAATGGTTTTGGTGGGCACTAATTAGATCAAAGATCTCTAGTCAATTATATATATAGCTCATTCACCCCACACGAAGAAAATCTTCCACAAACAGCAATAATTATTAATAAATGTTAAAAATTACATTAGACATGCATGTTTCCGACAAACTGATTTAAACTCGTCTATTTTAATTATTCAAATTTAAGCTTTTGTTGGTTTCACCAAGGTTGATGCAGGAACAACGAATTTTTGCTGCCATTCTTTGCATCAAAAGCTTTTCGCCGTGGCCTTACCAACGAATACAAGAAATTAGTGACTGGGTGAGAATTTATTCACCTGCAGTTTGTGAGTTAATGAATACAAGTTGTGATAGGGAGATTGTTAGCTGGTACGATTGCGCCAGGCCAGGATGACGCTCCGACGTGAGGGTCTTTTGTGAAACTCCTGGGTCCGTGCCCTCATTACACGGAAACTCTACGCCTGCGGGCGCCCTGTGACGTCACTGCCGGTTTACACGTGCCGGCCACAAGGGTTCCGCTTCCGTAGTGACAACAATCGAGATTGCGACCTACCGAGCAATTCCACTTCCCAGAAACGTGAATTGACATCATATGAAATTTGTGCCAAACACAGTAACCAGAATATACGAGGGTGAATCAAATATAAACGAGACTTTTGTACCTGCGCGCGCAATAGTGATGGAAGAACGTTCCGCTGTTATTGGCTGTTAGGTTGGTTTGTCAGGAGTGGGGGAAGCACGTTACTCATCATCATAGACTCGCTCAGTGTCCATCGTTACGATGTCCGAGCAGGAGGTACCTCCCTATATTGCGCAACGTATTGTTATCAAGTTTTTAGCTGCAGAAGGTGTAAAACCGGCCGAAATCTTGAGAAGATTGACTGCACAGTTCGGGAAAGAGATGCTGTCGCGAGCTAGAGTGTTTGCTTGGCATAAACAGTTCGTGGAGGGCCGTGAACGTGTTGAAAATGAGAGCCATGACCGCAGACCCCGCACCAGCATTACAGCGGCCAACATCGACAGTGTTCGTCAACTTGTTGAAGGTGATAGGCGTCTAACAACTTCGGATATTGCAATTGAGGTTGGAATAAGTTATGGGAGCACTTACTCTATACTCTCAGAGGAGCTAGGGTATCGCAAGGGTTCCTCGCCTTCTCACAGTTGACCAGAAACTGAATCGTTTTCAAGTGTGTGAGCGTCTTCTTGCACGATTTCGGGCAGAAGGAGACCCATTTCTTTCTCACATTGTCACCTGTGATGAAACGTGGATGCATCACTACACCCCTGAGTCGAAACAAGCGAGTATGGAGTGGAGGAAGAAAGGATGAACCGGACCAGTGAAAGCCAAGTCACGATTATCGGCTGGCAAGGTTTTGGCTACCGTTTTTTGACCAGCGTGGCCTGTTGCACCTTGATTTTTTGCATGAGCGCAGAACAATTAATGCGGCATACTACTGCCAAATTTTGACTGAGGTCAGACTTGCATATCGCCGCAAAAGACGAGACCTTCCGATGAGAAATGTGATTCTCCTCCATGACAATGCTCGCCCCCATACAGCAGCCCTGACCGTACAAAAATTGGAGCAACTGGGTTGGGAGAAACTGGAACACCCTCCATACAGTCCAGACCTATCTCCCTGCGACTTCCATGTCTTTGGTCCTCTCAAGGAAGCTTTGGGAGGGCAAAAATTCCACAGCGATAATGAGGTTGAAGCATATGTGCGCAATTGGCTACAAACACGACCTGACTCTTTTTACGTGGAAGGAATTAAAAAATTACCTATTCGCTGGGAAAAATGTGTTTATAAATCAGGAGATTATGTAGAAAAATAAACTATGATTGTTTGTACGTTTAAAATCAAAATAAATATTTAAAAAAATAAGTCTTATTTATATTTGATTCACCCTCGTATATTTACATAACGATTTTATCAATTTACTCAATAAATCTCTTATGAAGATTTTTATAATAACCGGAACTTTAGTACGAATGTCACACCATTTTTTTCACGAGTAAATTTAGTTAAATAAATTTATATGATACATAAAATGTGAAGAGCTTTATTGAAAAAATTTTATATTGATCTTTTAATTATTGCAATATTAATTTGTAATCTATAATACACAGCTTAAATTTTGGAACTTTAACAATTAATTGTCAAATCTAAATTGAAGTTAGTGATATATTGTACAAATTTAATTAGTCACTTTGAATTTTAATTTTTCATCATTTCATGTTTCTCCAAATACCACAAGTACACGTGGACATCGTTGCGTCTGGGATACAGAAATGGACAGGGGAATCATCCGAGCTTTACTTTCTCTGGTCTGATCCCGCTTTCCGGCCGTGATCCATTGGTCGACATGTTTTATTCTTAGATAAATAAATAATCAAATAACAGACAAAATTAAGTGACAATATAAATACCACACAACGTTTCTTCAATCCTGCTCTATAAGGCTGCTCCATTACACCTCTGGTGCATCCGTCGTTTCAATCAGATCAACTACACTACAGATACGTATAACGTCTCTAAGCTACACTACACATACGTATAACGTCTCTAGGCAAAGTATAGGATCAGTCCGATATCTGTTGATTTTTAAATTCATCACCATAAGCGTATCATAGTTTGTTTATCTTTCTTGTGATTCCGCAAATTGTATTAATAACCAATGTTTTAACGCTTGTATTTAATTACGAACTGCCACAGAAATGTAATACATATGAAATACAGTTGTCGAACTACGTTTAAAATGGATACAAAGGCCAAAGAAATAGCAAACCGAAAGGATGTAAAGTCAAATTAACTTGACTTCCGTGATTTGTGGATTTTTGTAACTATTTAATTTCTAATTACAGCCAGAGGACAGAAAATGGATATACCAAATGGAAGAAAAAATTATTTATTTTCGGTAACTGATGTGTTTTTCTCTTTTTATTGACGAAAATTAATTTGCAATATCGTCAAGTTCACATTAGTTTTTGTTAAATTAAACATTTTTTATTTCCCGAGTTAACGTGCACACCACAATTTTTCCTTATTTAATTTTTTATTTAATATTTTATTTAAATATATATCTAAATAATAACAATGTCGCAGTGTTGAGGAAATTACACAGAAATGTACAGGCAGAGATAATATTTTCATATGTCGTTTTTTTATAATACTCTTAATGACGTGACTATCATTATTGATTGTGCCATGCGTCGTATTGGTTTATGGAAAACAGAAAACTTAGGGGTGCTAATATTTTGACTAACGTTGCCTTCTTATTTTATTATTGTACATGAATGAAATCGGGAAGTCTGTCAATCTGCGCCCATGTTCCCGCGAGAAAGATATATATATATATATATATATATATATATAGAGAGAGAGAGAGAGAGAGAGAGAGAGAGAGTAGATACAGGAAGATTATATATAATCGAAGATTCTACGATAAATATTCATGGTTAGTTTAAGGCATGTGTGTGTACTGGAATAAGCGAAACGAAACTTGGATCCGTTAAAGCTTTCGTCAATGCCGTCGTTTAACGTCCTCGGTCATAAAATACTTCGCGGATTACTTCTGTCCATTAAATATTCTTGGCTATATTCCCCTACCCTTCCTCATCCCCCTTTCAAATCCCACCCTATTCTATTAAAGAGGCGTTGCCGCCTCGTGGATTACCCTCATATAGCCTGTCTGCCACAAAAATAAAAAAAATCGAAACAGACACTAAATATTATAGTGCAATAATGAGTATAACGAGAGTTTCTGCCATAAACATTGATTTTAATTACACATAAAATAATTTTTTGCTTATACTTTCTGTTACAACTATTTCCTTGTAATTCCTACAAGAATTCAAACTGACTTTCAGCACTTCGAAGGCATATGACCAACTTTTTGCCATTTTGCTAGAATTATTACGACAAAACTTTTATTCTCTAGACCAATGTTTATATTCAAAATCATTTCCAGTGATATAAAACCGTATAACACTATTTTCACATAACACAAAATTTTTGGCGCCCACACATATTTCTAAAAATTAACACCCTTTCAAAATTAAAGAACAAGGGTAACGCACAGACGTCGGTAAATATTCATTTGTTAGCACATCACTTCGTGACCGGAATTCGTTACATTTCCCAAAAGCGCTGATCAATTTAGACGCAGGTTAAGGAAACTACAGTAATCATGGGCAATTACTTGCATATATATTCTTATTCAATTTTTTCCTTTTTATGGTCTCAAGTTAAGTGATTTAGAAAATGAAATATAAAAAAACGTGTAGTGCAGTGAAAATGAATCAAGGGGTTTCTGTTGTTTTTCCAGGTAAATAATAATAAGAAAACTTTACAAAATTAGTTTAGGTTGCCCACATATTTGTATATATGAATAAGAAAGGTAGCCAATTCAGAAAAAAAGAATATATAAATACCACACAACGTATCTGGGATCCTTGTCCCTTTCGTCACGAAAGAAATGTGTGGTATTTATATTATCACACTTTTGTCTGAATTGACTACATTTCTTATTCATTATTGTCAATCAGAAGTAAATTTTTTCATTTTTATATATATATATATATATATGTTATTTTTATATTATGTTATTTTTTTAGATATAGCTACCTCTGGGAAAATGCTCAATAGTAGCTAAATAATCATAATAATAACTCTCTCGGACAGTGAGGCCTTTAAATTCGAGAATTTGTGAGAATTTTGTAAATTTCTTCACATTCATGTTTCCCATCTCTTTCTTTATTTCCTTTTTCTTTGCGTTTGCAATTTCTTGGAATTCGTCATTTACTCTCCACTGATCTTCGATGATTTTGTTAGAGCATCATTTCGCGTAGGCATTAGCATAAATTCTTTGCTTTACATTAAAATAGCGCCTTCCGAGTGGTATAAGATATCTGAGTTGAACTTACAACCTTTCTTTGGAGACTACAGAACCAGCTAACCATAACAACTAGACCGCACATTACTGTCGTCGTTCACAAGAATAGGATTTACTGCATGAAGGTGCACCCGGAAATGAGCGAAACGCTACTTCGTGTTCTGCCAAGCCTTTTAATGCTCCAATTATGCAATGTCCTCGGACGGAAAAATAGTTCCGAGAATATTTTCGTCGTAAATTGAGGAAATTCACAAGGAGAAGGCGTACGAGGAAACGCCAGAGTTACTCTTTGGTAATGAGGCTGGTTGGCACGCTCATGTCAACGAGTTTCCTGGTCTTTGAGATGAAAGCAGGTACACAGATCAAAGGTCCTTTAACTGTAAGAACAGAAAATATAAGTGGGAGAAAAAATTCAAATATAGCCGATTCCCTTATTACACCGTAATATTAAAATAAAAATGTATTACTATCAGTACACCATTACAGTTTTCTCTCACAATAAACAGTTGTCTTCCGTGTAAACTATTGTTAAGTTAGCTATATGACATATTTTTTCTTTAACGAGTTATATATAACACGTTGTTGTATTGTATATTTTTTTTATTGAATAGTCTTGGATGTATCTATAATATTATTGTACGACCGTCTATTTGCCTAATTTTGTCCACAAAATAGTTTTATTTTTACGTCTGTTTGATATGAAAAATACAATGCAGTTAACGACAAGTTAGTAAGAATAGTTTTGACATAACTGCTTAAAGTGTTCATATTGTCAAGAAGAGGTTCCGAAAACTTTCAAATTAATGTGAAATTGGATGAAAAAACGGTTGACTATTATGTGAAATTATTGAATATGTTACGTCAAACATTTTTAACATTTGGTGATGATTAGAAAAGACCTGAATAAGGTACAAATACGTACCGAAACGTTGGTTTTGAAGTAATTAAATCGATACTGCTCACCAGCAGTACTATAAAAATATGTTTTTATTATATAATTAACGTCTGATGTTAAATTGTAAGAAAATTGACCTGGGTTACGGAATAAAATATATTGATAATATTTTTATAAAATTGAATTACGTATCGACCGGTCATCAGGTCTTTGTCAAACATTGGTTGAAGACAAACTAAAGCTAGAGTTTGAGATATAAATATATAAGAACAAAGAAGACACGTCAGAGATTCTATAGCATAATGCATAGGTGTTTTTGAAGCTAATTATGGAATTAATATTGCTTGTAACATCTATGATTTTTTTGCCGTTCAACCGTTTCTCGATAAAGCGAACACAATCCCTATTCATGTAGTCAATAGATTTTGAAATATCCAAGACGGCAGTTTGATATTTCTAAGTACTTCTGACGACTCAATATAACAACGAATAACGTTTCCTTTATAATCCGTTCCGTTCTCTCTTAAAAGGCCGATAAAGTCATCGGCTTAAGAACCTACATTGGTAAATGTGTATTAAAATTTACTTTTTAGGCGCATTTCCTGTTTACCTGAAGATTGTGGACGAGACGTCGTATGAACTGATTTTGTTGTTAAATTATAGTTAAAAAATTTCTGGCATATCGGCTGAATTGTTTATTTATTTATTGAATTATATATGATATATTGATAACTGACCCAAGAAGCTCGATACATGTGGAACATTTGAAGTTATAGACAGATCGAACTTTCATATCTCAAAGAGGAAACTCATCCTAATTTAGAAGGGTAAAGAAACTGAGAAAAGCTAAGTGAGGAAGAATGTAAACGAGTAGGTGTAGAGGAAAAGCTTACTGTGAGCAAAATTACGAATGGAATTAAATTTACAGTTATTTTTTTTAGTCAGCGGCGTGCGCAATGTTGAAAAAAAAACACGAGACAATGCGAGTTATCGGAATCCACGTGAGGATAATTTCGTGCGCACTGAATCAACTTTTCGTGTAAAAATTTTATTGATACTTAGACGTATAAAATTGAAATCCCTTAACGGCCATATTTGAACTTTCATTTTTCTTGCACGTGTCCGTCGAGTAAGTCTGTACAAAAAATAAGTCAAAGAACTGACATTTCTCTGTATTATAAATGCTCGCATGCGGTGGTAAAGTCTTAGTATTCCTTTCAAATCTGTGTGCACTTACGAAATGGAAAGCTAAATTATTCTCGGTGGTTAGACAAGCTCCAACGAACACAGCGCTACGTGCTTTCTTGCTGGCCTTGGCAAACTTCCTCGGTCCAGATAATACTCCTCAGGGAGCGTATTGACAAAATGACATGTCTGTCATAAAAATGTCGATAGGTTTTTGCCCCCTTGAGCGTAAAGAGGCTTAACTTCCATTTTCCCCATATGTCAGCTGCGTCGCAAGATATCACGTCTCGCAAAAACAGATATACTGCGGCTTTTACGGCTTACCTATGTTATTCAAATACGTTCATATTAAAAGAAGCACTGTACGTCTAGTATTAAATACGCAGTGTATTACAGACATTATCAAAATCATAAAATTCACTAATCATTCTTCGAGAGACGAATTACAAAATGCCAATCCAACGGTATAGTACGATACCCCTTAATTTTATAAGTTGGCCAATCTAAAATCACAAAAAAAGGCAATAAAAAAGTTATAGCAATATCAAAACTTAAAATTTTCTATATGTTATCTTACGTACTACAAAATACTTCTGTTCGCACAGCTTCACCTTCTAAATAAAGTATGTGGAAATGCAGGATAAAGACTTTTTGATAAAATGAATACTAAATTTAAATCCTTTATTAGTATTTAAATAATAAAAAAACACGTGCTTCCGGCTTTATCCTAAGCCATATTCATCTGTTATTTGAATCAAAATTGTCAGATTATTCATGTGACGAATTCAACGCAATTAGGGCAGTGTGGCAAGATATGTTGTAAATATTATGTAATTTTCGTTACGAAGAACAGCTGAATATGGCTTAAGATAAAGCCGAAAGCTTGTGTTTTATATTATTTGAGGACTAATAAAAGTTTTTAAATTAAACAAGAAGTATGTATTATAAATTATCTGTAAAATTCTGTGGGAGTTAAATATATCGTCCTCACAGAATTGAAACAATTTCTATCTGTATTCTTTCATTAATTAAAATTTTCCATTAAAAATGGTTAATCTGCCCTGTTCCGTTTAAAAATACCCTTAGTGACAATGCTTCTTTATTACGTTCCTACGTCCCTTACCATATTTTTTATTCTACTGATAGCGTGGAAATATGCAGGTGACTGCATTTCCTATTCTCTAGATTAATTCCAAATTTATATAAATTTTTATTTTAATTGTCTATACAGTTTTACTAAAATAATAATGAAATTTTAAACTTTCTAGCATTTATGAGACATACAGGCAAACATACACCGTTTTCTGTTAGATATCATTGTTACCTTTTTATTTCGGTTGAATCAGGTAAGGCAGAAAAACCTTGCCTGTTAATAGAATGCTTGAAGTATATACAAAATTGTAAGTAAAATTAAATATTTTGTAAACGTTCTGTAAAACTGTGTAAATATTTAAGTTATTTATTTTTAAGTCGTAGATTAAAACTGTCGAACCTGAAAATTAATTTACGTCTAAATTATTTTATCATATTTTCCATTTAAAGATGTTGGAGTGGAACGAATGTGTAACATCTTATTTATTAATCTAGGAAAATCTCTTAATTCTTCATCAAAAATTATTACTTATTCCCACTCAAATATGTGATAACTGAGCAATTTTAACTATCGAATTTACAATTTCTTTCAAGTTCATTAATGCGGGTTTTTAGGGTTCTCTTTATTCGACTTGTAATTAGTACAATTATTTACAATAATATACGCTACAATCATCTTCGGTTGTCAAAATATAAAATTTATAAGTTGAAACCTTCAAATGGAAGATAGTTGAACTATAGAAGATTATTTTGGCAGTTTATCTAAATTATATAAATGGTAGTCAAACGTAGGTTTTCCCGGTGTAAATGTTGGATGAAATTCTCTCGGGATTCCAGCCGGGTAAGATTGTCGAATGCTCGCGACGTTTCGATAACATTCCTCGTTATCATCTTCTAGCGAAGTGCCGAGTTATAGGCGGTACTACCCCAACTCGGCACTTCGCTAGAAGATGATAACGAGGAATGTTATCGAAACGTCGCGAGCATTCGACAATCTTACCCGGCTGGAATCCCGAGAGAATTTCATCCTATATAAATGGTTGAAGAAAATGTATGGATTTAATTTGAGACTGATTTAAACCAGAGATTTTATTGACTAAATGTCCCATTCAATTTACCGAGCAAACAAGAGTGAGTACTCTATATCTGCGTAGTTATTTCTGTCGCGGTTTTTGCACCCTGACGTAGATGTGTCTCCGAAACTGGATCTGTGTTCTGGCTCGTATGACGCAGATTGTGGCGACAGATGTTGCTAAGCTGTCTCATCCTGCGTGGGATTTGGATCAACTAGCTTCAACAACATCCTTCTCGGTTCTGAAACACGTTATGCCACCGTGCAAGTCGGTAAACTGGAAGAAGATATCCGGGGGTTCGAGTCCTTATTCACTTATTCTATTCACGTTTGTTAGTATTTATTGTATTTAATAGTGATAAAAGCCACAAAAACAATCAAAAGTTGATCATTTAAAATCTTTATATTAGAATAGCAGTAGTTTTACACTTTATTTGGGGATTAATCCATTGTTAGCTCTTAAAAACCATAATAGCAATAATAATCAATTAGAATGTTCTCTGTGATATAATTTATAAAAGACAAATAAAACTTTTTACAGTAACAAATCCATACAGTTGAAAACACTGGAGCTTTCCATTTGTCTACAAAATTCTGAATGTTATTTGAAAAAACTTGATATCTCTGTAATTTTTAAACCTCTTAATTATTTGTCTTATTTTGTTAAAAACATAAAGATGATCTTAATGTGTTCGTTTCCCGTCATGTTGTTTATAAAATTAGTTGCAACAATTGCTCCTATTGTTATATTGGGCAGACTAAACGATCTTTTTTAACTAGAAATAAGGACCATAAAGCTAATGTAAAATTTCTCACCTTATAAACAATCATTGTTTGAATCTCAATAATATTCCTTCAATGTTTGTAGTTTTGTTTATATAGATAAGATCCAACAATTTTTTTTAATGTAAAACAAGACACGTCCCATTTACTACTATTTATGATGGTTTATTAAATAATCTTCGTTAGTTTATATTTTGTGCTTATAATATTTGTAATGTTTTTTAGTCATATTACTTCAGTCTGGGTCTAGTATTGACGAAGATTGCAACTGTTGTACGAAATATCTACTTAAATTATATACTGTTCAAATTTTGTGTATGTTATTGTCTGTTATACGGGTCATTGATTACTTAATGTGTTAAAACATACGGAGTTACATTTAATTAACAATATCGTATTCGTACTCATACCGAGTAACCGTCAGACATACGTATTATACAGACTTTGTATAATTCACTTTAAAATTCTAGCTGATCATGCACCGTGTCGCATTGTTAACAAAGTGTAGAGAACGTAAGTTTATATCTATATAATTATTTCGACACAATTTTTTTATTAAAACCTTAATTACCAACGAGAGAGGGGTTTGAAGTGGCGTCGGAGCACTCACTTCTCGACCAGTTTACAAGAAATAGCTGACAACTTTTATCGTATACCCAAGTTCTGCGATCGTGGAACGTACGCCTAAGTGCCTTGGCTTGTGGGAACCTTAGTTCAAAGCCAGAGAGAGAAGAAGGCATCTCCGAAGATAGCCTGCTCCATCTGTACAGGATAATTCCACCTGAGACGCGGATCTCCACCTGTCCAGGAAGGTTCCACCTGAGAGCTGAGACCACAGGCTTCCTTTTTCGTTATTTTACTGCGCTTGATAAGGCAGAGATCTAAATACCGAAACAGCTTATTATAGTCGCGGACAAAAAATTAGGTGGGTGAGAAAATTTACCACGGTGTCAGATATGGGACTGGTCAAGCATGGTAAATCATCCCGTCCAGGAAATAGCTACGTTCATAGCTCTTCCTTGCCTAGATGGAGCGTAGTTAAATGACTAATGATAGGCTGAACTCGCCGGTCGGATGGATAATAGGCAAAAATTATCACCCACCTATTTTCTGATCATTAATATAAAGAGATATGATAGTTTTGATGTCGTTTTGAGATGTTCTTTGTTGACAGACCCTTATACTATAAATAATACTTTATTTTATCTCCACCTGCACTTTTTTTAAACGTATGTATCCTGATAGCGAACAAATCTATATAAACTATATCAAAATAAGATTCATAAGAGCCAAGGTTATGAATGGCCAATTAGAAAGTGTTATTTTTGATCTGGATGCCCTCAAACTGGAATACAGACAGTGACCTGGGAGGCTTCTTTGTGTGCGGATTCCAGTGGCCCAGTGACCGGTCAGACCAGACCATGGCCAGGGGCATCCAGACGCCCTCTTTGCCCATCGATGACTCATCGCCCCGCCGATCAGGAACTAATTCCATAGGAACCGATAGGAATGAGGACTAACTCCACGTAAATGCTAATGCCATTATACTTTTACTTTTTATTCCGTAATACCTATTAATGTATTGACTTCTATCAGATCTGTGGTGAAAAACATTTCAACAGTCAGACAATTGTCGCAATCTCCTGGAAAGAACCGCAGCTTTCACCTTTTCAATTTCCAAGATTTTTTGGTCCAAATAGGAACAAATCGATTTTTCCTTTCTTCAATGTGCTCAGCCAAGCATGACAAAAAACACAAGCACACGTGGTGTGAAAGATTAGCTAGCGTGATGTAGTGTGGATTCATTTGTCTTCCGAACGGTGAAATAAAATATTAAATACTTTTTTTTCTGAACCAATAATACAAGACTTTCCGTACTAAACAAATAATCATAAAAGTTCACAAAACTTATAGTTTGTCATGGGCCAGAAAACACTATTGACTTGGATAGATAAGTCCTTAAATAGTTTTAAGGAGATATAATAATGGCCAAAATGCCGAAAGCTCATTAATATTGTAATATGTGAAATTTAGTCAAATAAATTGTGAAGTTTTGTGAACTTTTATGGTTGATTATTTGTTACAATAACTACTTTGCAAGCTTATAATTTTATAGTTAGTGAATGGAAACTTGTGTTCTGAAAAAGAGGTATTAGGTTGAGTAAGTTGATACCTCATTTCTGATTTTAAAATTTAATGACTACGGTGTGATGGAATTGTTCGAAACATTATTAACGTATTCCACTGTCTATGCCAGAAAAAAGCAAAGTTGAGAGATGAAAGACGGTATAAAAGTTGAGAACACGAACAGAGTTATTACTCGAATAATGCCTCCAAAATGATATCTGAAACTTTAAAAATCATTATTATTTTCGATAGTCTTCTCAAATTTGATTAATACTTTCAAGATATTTAATATTGTATGTATATGCTAAAGCTTATATGAAAAATAATCTGTTACTACACTGACGCATAAATGATGGAAATTAACCCTTTCGTGCATTGTGTAGCATATATGCAACATAACTTTTAGTATCGCCCCAGAGAGGTAGATGTAGATATGAAACAAAATGTTAAAACATGTCAGGCTTAGTTTTCTATTAGTCATCCCCTTAAGCCAGATTTTTCTACCGACCCGCCGGTCAATTTCAGAATATTTATTTTCTGTTTTTTTTTTCAAAGACAGAAAATTTAACCGCCATTCTCAGGATAGTTTAATTGCACTAAAATAATAATTATCCAATTAATGAGAATTATTGAAAAATTAGACTTCATTATATTTGTTAAATACGTGCAACATTGACTTTGGTCACGTTTGATATTTTTTTGGTTATTTTTTCAGTATTGTATTCACAAAACTACATATTAAAGATTTAGTTTTAAAAAATACAAAAAAATCTTGTGCTAATGGGTTAAGGCAAATTTATATCAGAATACCAATTGTTGAGGAAAGTGTTTTCTTTTAAGTGTTATCAAAACTTTTATATTGGGTTATTAATTGGGAATAAAATGTTGCGTTTTTCTCAGTATTTTATTGGGAAATAATGTTAGATTCATTTATATAAAATTTAATTACTGCGGCAATTTTATCCGTACATTTAATTTTGTCAGGTTATACAGAAGGATCATAAATGTATAACATTTTAGTATTTGGATGAAGTTCTCTCGGGATTCCAACCGGGTAGCGTAGTTTTGTAAACACAACGTTTCGATGGCTTGCACCGCCATCTTCTTCACTTCACCTGAATAAGATGGCGGTGCAAGCCATCGAAACGTTGTGTTTACAAAACTACGCTACCCGGTTGGAATCCCGAGAGAACTTCATCCAGCAACTACACCGGGAAAACCTACGTTCCTTATTTTAGTATTTATCAGAATATGGCTTAATTATTTATAAATAATGTTGAATAAGTAAAATGAAATCATGATTAGGGAAATAGTTCTGCCGAAAGGTTTCAATGTTCCTTGGACACCCACATACATACTCTGCAGTTTTCAATCCAATTTAGAAGCCGACGCAATAGAAAGAGCGTCTCGGCTTCACCGAAATGGAAAGCAATCGCAGTTAAATCAAATCTGTTGAGGAGGATGAGGTCACGAGGCTGCTGAGAACAATAGATGTCTTCGTTGCTTCCCTGTTCGTTGTTTTTCCCGCCCTCAGATGATTTACGTAAGGCTTCTGTGCCATTTGTTCCATCGTTGGTTGCTATTCTCACAATCTATGTTCAGAAGGCAATCTTCATTTGTGGAACGACAACTGTGGGCTGCTTTCCAAGGATAAAAATACCTCGAAATTCGGAGAGGGATTGCCTTTCATACAACATTCTTTATGGCAAAAATTTCAGGCAACTTGTATGAATTGTAAAAAAACTCTTTCATCAAAACAAAACCCGCTTTTCAAAGTCTGTTGGCAAGTGAACTTCAACCTTAAATGCTACGTTTTTCAATTGTTATCTACATGGAAGCCTGCGAGAGGATTGTCTCGCAGGTAAACCTTCCCAGAGGGCTCTGGCGGGGGCTACCTTTGGGGATGCCTTCACAACTCTCTGTTTTTGAACTAAGGTTCCCACATGCCGAGGCACCTCGGTCTGTTCTGAGAGGTGTATGTTCCGGGGTCGCAGACCTTGGGCATACGGTAAGACTTGTCCGCTATTCCTATTGGAATAGTCGGCCAGCTGCCTCCGAAACTGACCAAGGCTTGGCGAGGGGTAAACTGCGACCCCACAGAAAACCCCTCTCCCGCCATCGGAAGGGCGTGGGACAAGTGCCAAATGCCCGACCTACCTGATGCAGGTTTTTATAGGGTTTGTCCTGCATTACTTTTAGGCAAATGCCGGGTAGGATCCTTAAACTATAGCCTGGGGACCCTAGTTAACCCTTGGCTACCTTCCTCCACCCTTCCGCATCCCTTTTTTCAAATCCCTTTCCTATGCTATAAGAGGGGAGTTGCCACCATGTGGATTACCCTATACATAGCCTGTCTACACCCAAAAAAAATTGGTATATATGTAGATGATGATTTCTTCCATTCTTTTTCAGAACTTGGTTCCAGTAGTTATATCTTTCCAACCAATAAGCATAGAAGACAATCTAAACGTGTGGTTTTAGCTGATGCAGTCCTGTTGACAAGTTTCCGTCTGATGCGCCGTTCCTGAGTCTTCAGATAGAGAAAGTGGAATCACCATATTGATCTGCTTGTTGGGGAAACTTGGTTCACCTTGTTATTCTCCAAGAATAAAATCAAACAAATGCCATAGATAGATTCAATATGAACTGAAATATCCGCTCAATCGTATTCTTCACTCCATCACGAGCAGTGCATCTCTCCATCTCACCCTATTAATGATAACCTCCTTCTAAGTCTTGTCAGTTTTCTTTATTTCATCGTTAATTCTCCTCCATCACGTTGTTTTTTGGCCTGAGGATTCCAATCCAAGGCTTATTTTAATTTAACATTTTTTGGCTTCTGTAGCACTTATCATATCCAGCCTTACTTCTATAAATTTATTGTTCAATTTATTTCTGTCTGATAAATTTGAATAATGTATTTAATTTTTGGACCGTTGAGGCTCCATCATATTTAAAATCTCATCTCACTAAACAATTTAAGTTTATTGAGCCCTAGGATACATTTCTGTTTGATACACTCCTCGTAAGACCTGCCCAACATTAGTTCGGCAAGGTATGAAATGAATTCTTTGACACTTCCTGATTGGTAGATACCAAAATAAATACTAACAACTATCATATTAGTCGAAAAAACTTTCCGTGAATCCTGTAATTTGATTAATTTTGACCATCTTTTTAAATAAATTTTACTTCTCTTTTCGTTTAACGAAAGCGTATGCGGAAGTTACAAATCCATAATAGATTCTAAATTGCTATTACTACTCGTTCGATGTTGAGCCACGAAGTTGTAATCGCGTGACTCTATTATAAGTTGCACGACAGGAGAAACTGGAAAAGCAGGCAGTGATCTCAGTTGGCCGAATTCCTCAGGAAGCGGGTCGTGTTGACGGATGAGCACAAAGGGCGGGCGGGGTCCACAGACTCTCTCCTCCACCCACGTACAGACACAACGATAAACTCGTTTTCGAAAGTGGCGAAAGTGCTGGTGTTAAGGCGCAATCTGGACTGACAGGCGAAAGGAGACCCCTTTGGTCAGAGACGATGGCCACGCGTGAAACGATTGTTACGCGTCCATTGACCCTTTTCCAAAGTCAGAGAGCTATGACGCAGAATATACAGATAAAATTAATTTTATTTTATATCAGATGATTAAACGGCGTTGTCGGCTATTTATTTATCATGGTTAATGCGAGAATTAAACAAAGAGACTCCTATAACCCCGGAATCTACACTAATCTCGGTCTTCTTTGCATTCATTTTTATATAAACCCCTTCCATCACCACCTGAACGGTAAAGGTGCTTCCCTCCCTTGCCTTTTGGAGTTGAAATTAGACAGTTAAAAAATTCTAGTCTGACGCTATCAAATTCCGCGACCCCGAAAACGTTTTATTCAACACTAATAATCGCTGTTTAGGAACGACTTTAATTTCCACCTCCTCCAGCCCCACCTCTAGAGGCGGTAGGTGTGTCTTAACCCCTCAGTGTTTGTTCCTGGATCGTAAGTAACATGTTTTGTTGAAATTTCTCTACGCATTTAATTTTGTCTACGGAATATTATTTCTCCCCTTCCACCCCCACTCCCATGGAATGAACTACATCTTAATCAGTATGGTAAATGTCAGAATTAAACTCAGTGACGTCCACAACCCCAGATTCGAAACCAGTCTCCGTTATTTAGTCATTAATTTTATGAAACGGCCTTTCAGCCGCATCTTCCCCGACCCCCACAGCAAAGGGATGAACGATAACTTGACTGACAGAGAATTTCAGAATTTAAACCATTGACATCTAAAACCATGGGTTTGCGACCAATCTTGGTTGTTTCGCGTTATTTTTATATCCAATCATCCAACTACTTATTATTGGTACTGTAAGGGGTAAATTGTACTCTAAAAACATCCGGATATAAGCTACTAATCACATAAACCCCAAAAAGACGCTAATATCGGCCGTTTTAACATGTTTTTAAATATCACCCCCATTGACGCCGTGGGAGTTGCCTAACGCTACGAAAGGCCGACAAACCTTCGCGGGGTTGAGCACAACAACTCATCAAAGTTTCATCGCAATCAGATGAATGATTTAGGAACACACAGGGGAAACACAGACCGACATTCATTTTATATATAGATACAGGTAGATAGATTCCTCTATTACCGTATCTTTGGACCATTTCTTATTATTAACCTGATCCGTCAATAATTTATTATGTTTACCGACGAATTATTTATCTTAATACTGATTTTTTCTCAAATTATTTTATACTCTAAGCGTCTATGAAAGCAATGTTCCCAGACTCTAAACTATTTGTATCCTTAAGTTATTATGTACTTTATGGAAAATCATTGAACAAAATTTTCACAGTGAACTTTTATTTCATTAATAAGGTGAGATGTGTATATGCGTGCGTGAGTGTGTGAGTGAGATAGGTGTCAGTGATACATCCACTTCTTTAATTATCCGATCAGCCACATCTTCACTTCAGCTTTAACACATAACTAACTTCGTTTCATTTTCCCAAGAGAGATACCAAACAAGTGAAATTCAGAATTATGGTAAAATTAAAGACGCATTCCGTAGATGTCTATGATCAACATTTCCTAGTTTTGAAATCTGTTGACAGTGGTGATGAAACACTGAATTTAGTAGGCTTGTTTCTAGAGCAGTGCTCTGCAACGTAAGATTCATCACAATTTTCACAACAAAACAAATATTTTTCTCTTTGAAAGTGCAGATTTTTTGTTACATTTATTCACGTGACTTTAATATCCTGTATTATAGACAATGGATTAACTGGAAAACATATTTAGCAAATTCTTTTAATGTCACATTTACGGGGAAGAACGGCAAAAATCGTATTTTCCGATAAATCCCAGTTTTGTCTGAAACATTATTAGTTACAAGTCAAGACTTTGTGGCAGGGAGTCCCCTCGAGTGTTCCAGAAGTCGATGGCCATGACCTCACTCGTTGAAGGTCCTGACCTTAAGTTCTCCTTCCGAGAAGGTATTGTTTTTGCATCATGTATTGACTTTTTGTTTTACATGTTTGAGAATATTTGTAGTATTTTTCCCTTATAGAATACCCCAAACAATTATTGTGCCAGGAATCGGTAAACTGTAACTAAAGCTCTGACTTATTAAAAAATATTTACGACAGTCAATTCTGTCACTCCTCTTAGAAAAACGCTGAGATAAAAGTAGAGCTTTATTTATTTTATACTAGCTGAGTGCCCGGCATTGTCCGAGTATTTATTTAACCTAACCCGGGCTAGTAATTTATTCGGCATTAACCTCTTGGTAAACATTTAATTTAACCAGCATCAATACGCCAGTTTTTGGAAAATTTACCCTATTACATTCCTCTCCCATACCTAACCTATAGAAATCTATAATTCAAATAAACCACGACGATGACTGACATTATTCGGGAACTTTCCTACTACATAACATAAAAGTGTACAAAAATCACGACGAATAAAAATACAAACTTTAACTAAATAGAGACCAAAATATATCTCGTACCCTAAGAAATAAAAAATACCCCGGTAACTTAAGAGGGTTAAAATTACTCCAGGTAACCTTTTGTCAACCACGTCCACCTAAATGCAGAGGAACATAAACTATCATTAACCACCATGGTTAATGCGAGAATTAAACCTTGCAACTCCTAAAACCCCGGAATCGACGCTAATAACAGTCTTTTTTGCATTACTATTTATGTAAAACCCTTCAATAGCCAATATGGGCACTTTCCTCCCTTGGCGTTTGGAGTTGACATTAGGCACTTAAAAATTCCATAATGACACTATAAAATGAAGTGACACCGAAATCGTTTTATTCCACGCTAATAATGGCCGTTTAGGAATGTTTTTAAATTCCACTCCCACCCCTCAGTGTTTGTTGCTGGATCGTTAGTAACATATATAACAGATATAAAGTTTGGTTGAGATTAGTCTGCGCATTTAATATTGTAAACGGAAATTTGTATCGCCCATTCCACCCCCACACCTAGGGGCTGAACTACATCTTAACTGTCATAGTGAATGTCATTGACACCAATCTCGATTGTTTCGCGTTTTTTTATGTAACGCTGTTGCTGGCTTTCCATATTATACGGGGTTGAAACTATACACTGAATCATCTGAATAAGAAACTATCAACCTCGAAAACTACGTATTCGGCGAAAAAAACGTCCGTTTTAGTATTTTTAAAATTTTTCCCTTACCCCCACACATAGGGGCTGAACTACAACTTAACTGACGTAGTGAATGCCAGTATTAAAGTTTGTTACTCTACAACCCTTGATTTGACACCAATTTCGGTTGTTTCGCGTTACATTTATGTAACAACCCTCCACCCCTTCCCTTATTTGTGCTTTGTTGGGTTGAATAATACACTACATGCATCTGGATAGGAACTCTTAATCACATAGACTCCGAAAAATAATTAACCGACGCTAATATCGGCCTTTTTGCATGTTTTTAAATATTAGTCCCGTTCCTCCTTGTAAGTTGCGTAACGCTTCGAAAGGCTGACAGAAACGTTCGCAGGGGTGCGCACAACTCACCAAAGTTTCTGGCGCAATCAGACGAATGATTTAGAAGCGCATAGGGGACACACAGATATTCAGTTTTATATATAGAGAGATTTCAGGTCTATTTTGAATTTTTTTTACGAGGCATATGTGAAATCCTATTATTTTTCTGCAATTTGTGATAAATACCATGATATTTGCAAATATATCTCTATCTAGATATATTTTTGATTTGTTGCATCAATGAATATCACACTCGAAAGGATAATTTACGTCCAATATTTACGAACTTACCTCAAAAAAATTGTTTTTCTTTTGACTTAAATTTTAAAGCCAACAAAATATTTTTTTAAGTTATATGCTCAAATTAACTTCTCTCAGTAATCTAATTAAAAAAACAATTTTCTTGAGCAGATACGGATATTTATTTTGTACTAAATGCTTAAATGATTCAAATGGTCTGAACTATATTATGTCGAATGTAATAATTATTTGTAATAGGTTCAACCGGCACACAGCCTATTGAATAAAATACTTTGATTTCCGTCTTTTACATTAGCAGAGTTGAACCGAATATGAGATCCTTCAGTTCTTCGCTGCTTCATTTCCTGTACACTTTGCGAGATACGCTCAACTTCACGGTATTCTCATTATATTTGTAGCATGTTTTTGGTGCGATGAACGACGTTCCCTAGACACCGGGCCGGGCTAATCGAATCGTCTCATCTGGAGAACCTGTCTTGTCTGGCTGTCTCTCCTTTTCTTTTTGTGGTTGAAACTGCCGCCCCCGAGAGCCTTTTTCCAGATCAGTCGGGCCACTTCGGTGCTAGTGGGGCGAAAAGTTGTTGGATCACGTCAATCGACAGTCGTGCCAACGCAGCCTTTCTTAGATATACGAGTGTAAACATTGGAACCGAATCAACAATCTGAATAATCGTAGGCGAACTTTGCTCGTTGATTCAGTTAATTTCATAAAACCCATTCAGCCAATTAAATATATAATTCATGTACTTGAATTTTCCTATTAATTTTATAATATTTTACATATTTATAGCTTCTGCAACGTTCCACCGAATACGATGCAAACTAAAATGTTTCTGTCTAATATAAACAAAGAAAGTTTGATAGAAATATTAAGAAATTCATAATTATTAACAATAGAATTTAAGTCCTCAGAGAACTAATGAAATGTTATTTTAAACTTATCTCTTTATATAATATCATATAATAAAATATAATAATATTTTAATATGAAAATTCATTGCAAGAAGTGAGAAACCTTACTGTGTATAAAAGAAAATAGCTCCTTCCATTTTAGGATGTTTAATGTATAGTTCGCACACTTAGAATAATCACTCGCCTTCCTAGTTCATATTTTAAAGATATGCAAAATACAACTTACAAAGGAATCTACAATAATATAAAACAATTATTAGTACGGCAAATAGAACGCAGACACATGTTCTCGGATTCAATTTCTATTTGATTTATTTCCTTTAGAAATTAAATAGACAAGAAGACTCGAATATGCTGACGATATCGAAGGTGTATATCTTGTTGCATTCAAATAAGGACGCTCTATTTTTGTCACGATGAGTGTTATTAATCTGATGGGAAGAAGGGCTTCATTTCAATAAATCAACTTTTATTCCAGACGCGTTACTGTACCTGGATTAAATACTTTCGATCACACGGTATATAACATTTTAGGAAGTTTTCTAACCCGCGTTTCAACGATACAGAAGGACGCACAACGAGGATTTATACTTTAAATCTCCCTGTACGTCTCGCTCTATGCCACATAATATGTCTTCCATTACAGCAGCTTTATCTCCGGATTAAGAGTTATAAAGTACCCTTCAGTGAGGGTGCAAAAGCTATATATTTTCGCAACTCTCGCACGCGATTTTGACCGAGACATGCAATAGCTTCATCTGCGAAAATTTTCGGCCGCTGCTGAAGAGGTTTAACCCAACGAATTAATCAAACACTACTGATTAAATGAAAGCGAACCTCCATTCTTGAATCTGGAGTATTGTGTAGGTGGCAAGCTCTCTGCAAAGTTACAGGATACGGTGGACAGTACTAGAAAATTGAATCCCGATACTTATTATTTTAACCCGTTTGCGATTATAGTCCGTTTTAAAGTAGAGGTCTCCTGGTGTGTCCACGTGGAGAAAGGCACTGATGTCACTTACGAGACACGTCTTAAACAGCTCACTGAAAACAGTAGAATAACACCGGTATTGTCCGGCAACGCTGCTTTATTTCAAGAGTTGCGATTGCTTGATTCAACGAAACCCCTCGTGGGAACTAACCGCTGTTGGTCTTCTAATTTAAAACAGACTATAGTCTTCTAAAGAGGAAATACAGAGAAAGATCAAGAGCTGAATAAGTTTTTTCATTCAAAGCTCAGCTCTTAAGCTATGAAACTGATCAACGGATTAAGATAGAAAATTCTCGACCGGACCGGCGATTTATAAGAATACCGCGTGGCAAAGCGTAGGTTCTGGGTTCGATTTCCGGTCGACATTTTTCTATTCTAATCCGTAAACTATGATTGTAATAAAGTGTTATGGACACTAGTTCATATAATATTAACTGAAGATCATATTTATAGATAAAGAATAACTATTCGTCCTGAAAAATAAGGAATGTACGTTAAAGTAAACACCGCGTAAAACCTTCAAAAGGCACCGGAGATTTTGTGATGCCTCATATAAGTAGAAAACCAATCAGTGGAAAAGAATTGTTTGATAACATTTGGACACAAAACAAAGTAAAAATCCAAAAAGAAGGAATTTTTAGGATGTATCGTTAAAGTGAGCGTAAATTTGTGAACGTATGTACTGAAAAGCAGGTAGACTAGAATATTACTTTTGAGATGATGAACACAAGTATAAACTTTGCCATTCCTAGCGACAGGAGATGAATACCAGGAAGTGATAAGTGTTGTGTGCGTGTTTCTTAAAGATTGTGTGTATGATTGTTGTGACTAGACAAATGTGAACAGATAAGATTGTGTGTGTGTGTGTGTGTTTAACCTATTAATATTAATTCTGTTTATATGTAATTTATCTACTGTACATTTGTGACGAATCCTATTTCCTCATTTGAGGGCTAATGGTGAATAAATCTATCTATCTAAACAATAAAATTATTGACTCATGAGTTATAAACGTACCAGAGCAATCTAACACGTATGTAACTGCTCGCCATTGAGCAGTTTATCTTAACTATTATACCTAAAGACTGAATGTAATGCGTCATCTCCAATTCTGGAATGCATTACTGGTTGATAATTAAAATCATTCAGCCGTGACCTTACTCGCGAAGATAGTCGTTTTCAGATGCAATACGATTTTAATTCTTGTTTTTACGCAAATATTTGGCTCTTTACCCTGAAGAAAATGTTCAATTAAATTGCGATGAAGCGAAATGTGTAAAAGTTTTGAAGTGAACTATCGTTAAGAGGGTAAGATGTGTTCATTGTCTTACCATAATCTGTGCGTAAATGTAGTTTACATATCACGAACTCCACGAAACAAGGTGCTCGCTCGAGAATTTGCAGTAAACACTTTTAAGCCAATTTTGGTTCCATAATTAATTATCCAATTATTTCCTTTCCTCATTTCTTAACTATATTTACATATTGCTAATGTGTTGAATGGGACTAATGATTAAACGAATGATTATATTTTAATGAATTTTATTATTTGTATATTATTTTGAAAAATTTCTAGCAAAGAGCTTAAGTTTGGTTGAAATTCAAACAACAAAATCATAAAATCGTAGCATATTTTCATGTCAATCATTCAGATCCCAGGTGTTATTTCATATCCTGTGACGTCACTGGACGAGTAAGCACCAATATAAAACTGTCATGACAACTGTATGTTAAATTACATACTAAGTTAAAATTGCAACACAAAACACTCGCTGGTTAATGATAGTAAACAATATAATGCTATAAATTTTACACAATTATTAAATTAAATATATCTAAAGGGTCTGTCGCCCAGTTTGAACGGGATTAATTCGAAAACGTCTGAACAGTTTTGAATGAATTTATATATTTGTATTTATAATTTTCAAAGTACGATTAGGCTGTATAGTTTTCTGAAGTTCAAGTCAAGAGTGAGGGTTAGGAGGATAGTTACAAATCATTTGAATTATCCACTATTGGCTATGTTCTTTCAGAATATCTTTGGCACTTGTTCGTAAACAAGTTTTCTACATTTCGTTTGGATAAATAACTCTTTAAAACGAATATTATGCATGACTATGAATAGCAAGTGAAGGCGTAGTAAAATTGTGTAAACTGTAGTGAATTTAATAAGATATTCCTCATATATGCATGTCAGAATAATGATTAATTTGTCTGCGTCTTTTTTCATGTGTAGTAGTTAGTTTTATTTAATTTAACCGCACAGTAGAGTCAGACAGAGTATTGTGGATAGTTTTATATGAAATATTGTCATTATAATGTTTTCGTCTGAACAAAAAATTAAAAATTCATACGGTAGACTTTTATCTTACTCTAAGAATCGAAGTCATTTATTGTGATGATTTGAGGACTGTATATTTAATTTTTTAATAATTAATTGCCAAGTGGAATTGTAATATGCGCATATAATAAATTTTCACATTTACCGAAATATTAATTAAGGGCCTGGATTTAAGAGCATAAACTTTGTTAGTGAGACGAAGGTGTATCACATTGAAGTGTCTTTTGGACATTGAAAGAGCGTGGGTTCACGACTTTGTGCTGAGTAGGTGTCAAGGACATGTTATGTCGCCTTTTGATAGATCGTGTAAAGACGAGTGGGTGTATCCTAATCCTGGATGGAAGAACTCACGGGAACTCGCACAACAAAGGCGTGATTCGCCCAACTCCGAAAACCACATTTACAATGGAATTTTTCAAAAAACGTATAAAACATGCTGTATCCACACAAATTTTTAAATATAACGATATATTTAGAAATAAATCATAATACGTAATGAACTTATGAATTATTTTTTATGTAATCATACAACCCTTAAAATAATAAAAATTATCTAATTCATACAACAAATTATTATTCCAACACAAAATATCTATTAAGTTGAACTTTTTAAATAACACTTCCTGTTGATGCCATAATAATTTGAAATTCTTGTATAACGCTGAATGACCATTACTAATGCTAAAGTTCCGTGTTTTCTCTAAACTATTTACAGTCAATTTCGGTATGCAAGGAGCTGTACATCGCACAATATCTGTATTCAGTTCTTTAGTTGATGGAGTGTTTGATCTGCATATACACAAATAGTCATACATTATTATTAAAATTTTGAATAATAATTAAACTAGTCCCTGTTTCTACAATCTTGCTATACTCAAATCGAGGCCTGCTATAAGTTGAAGGAAAAGGTATTTTACGTGTACGTCAAAATTCTGTGAACGGTTTCAAGTTCAGCAACATGGGGCAATTAAAATATGACTTTTATTATTTGCATGTATGTAAAGTTATTTCAAGAAACTCGAAACAATCTCAATTCTAGACCAAAAAAGAGCCACAACATTTGCAGTACTGGTGGGTTCACCTTATTTTGACTGTTTTTACAATGTAATTTATTTAGTTTAATTGAATTTAATTGAAATTTATTTCGTTGTTTTTCAAATATATTTATTTCTGACTTTATCGTATATATAAGTTAGCTTGAGTTCATATCTTTATATTTTTGGTTCAGTTAAATGTCGTCTTTTTTTTTAAGTCCCCTACTGTTATAAAATGGTTTTAGCGTACTGTAACATTTGTCTTGCTGCTTATGAAGTATTTCCTATCGGTTTGTGTATTTCGTGGGTATATCAATTTGCTTCGCTACACAATATAGGAATGCAGTGAATCTCAGTAATTGAGCTAAGTGGATTACCGTGAATTAGGAATTCATACTAACATCAGTCACGATAACTCTAAAGTCGTGAAAGCAAATAATTTTATATTATTTGATAGGACAGACTTCAATATGAATAGTGTTAAATAAGAACTAATTTATTTTAATATATCTGTTAATTAACGGTGTTGTTATTTCCATATAGTTAAACAAAACGTATATGTTCGAGAAGGTGTAAGGAAATAACGAAACACTTACTATTGAGTCATGACCCTGATTAGAACACGTTTGTCAGTTAGGATGGAAGGAAGGTAAACATCAAGTCCTCTATCGTAAAAAAGTCTTACTAAATTATGGGGGATTCGCGAAAACCTACTTTACCCTCTTATATGAATGAAGGTAAAATAACATTGAATGATAAAAGAAAATATTATTTAATAACACGGAATAGAAACGTTTGTAAAATTAATATAAAATTTAAATTAAAGTAAAATAAATGTACAAATGATGTTAACATATTTTTTAAGCTGGGTCGAGAAAAAATTTTAACAGAAAATTTTTACGCCTGTATTTTTATGAAGAGCAGCCAGCAGCACACCGTAGTATAAGAAGAAGCGCCAGGATAGATAAAGATATTAACTAAAATCACGCAGAATCTTAACTATTGGACAACGGTGAGCAGAATTGTGATACATAATGGGAAATGTTTTTCTTGCAATGGCCTATAAGGGGAACATCCACATTGCGGTCTCTCCTCTTTAATAGCATAGGATACTAAAATTTCTCCGTTATTTACATCATTTCCACTGTGCAACCTTGGTGGTCTTTAAATGTCTCTGCAATGTTCTTCTGCAAATCAACATAAATTGTCATCTTGCTGTGGTAGGCTAGATTATAGTATTATAGGCTAGACAACTCTCTCGTGATACGCTTCTTAGAATTTATTTCCTGCTCAGACGTTCTCCTCTCGGCTTTTAATATACGATCATATGTATATTCAATGAAAAAGCTTGACTTAATTAGCAAATATTTAACATTTAGGATAAAGTTCTTTACCT
The DNA here is from genome assembly GCA_037074705.1 of Zhengitettix transpicula. NCBI lineage: Eukaryota > Metazoa > Arthropoda > Insecta > Orthoptera > Tetrigidae > Zhengitettix > Zhengitettix transpicula. Next base: position 28,826,046 of record CM073593.1, on the reverse strand, counting down.
GTTGAAGCTATAATTTTAACTAGTTAATTGGATTTATTTATAAGGTATAAAGATGGGGTTACGGAAGGGATAGAAAGATAGACAACGGTTAACTAAGGCATGTGGGCAATGTTTTAAGGAAAACTCTAAAATTCAGCAAAATGTGATGCAGAAAAATGCTAGAAAAACTTAAATGAGGTAGGTGTGACTCTCGGCACTTGTCTCACACCCTTCAGATGACTGGAGTAAGTTTGCTGTTGGGCCGCAGAAATACTGTCTCCATGCGTCGACTAGGTTTGCAAGCAGCTGGCCGACTGTTCCAATGAGAACACGGAAAGACTCTTGCCGTATGCCCAACGTCAGGAGCTACTCCGGAGCATACACCTCTGAAAACTGGCCGAAGTGTATCAGCTTTTAGGAACGTTAAGAGTAAGGGATTGGAAAGGCGAAATGCGAACTGACAAGTCCCCTTTAATAGTATAGGAAGGGATTTTGAAAGGAGGCTGCGAAAGTGAGAGACATAATTCATAAACGGGAAAGTACAGAGAGACAGTGGATTATTTAATTACGCAACAATCGTGAGAGTCAAAATTCAGCCGCCATAACAAAACTGATTGAAATTTTTACTGGTTCCAAATTAGATTCTTAGAATTAAAAAAAACCACATACCGTCTCAATTTTTATTAATTTTCTCGAAAGCTATCGTCATATTGTGCCACATCCATCCTATTCTTTTATCTAATAAGTGTGTTTTCGTCCATTAAATCCATTACAATACATTCAAAGTTTGAAGACTTTCCCGGCGTAATTGTTGTATAAAAGGTTCTCGGTTTTCACACGGGTGCCAACAGCGATTAAACCAAGAACTTCTTGTACATTCAAAGTTATATACGTGTTGATACTATTTAAAATCGTATGCACGTCTGTTAGACGTCCGTCATTATGGGCCAGCTTATCCAACATTTATAATTTTAAAAATAACTAAATTTTAACGTATTCTTGAACTAATTAATTTGCAGAATTTTTCGGAGTTACTAAATACTTTAATATTTATGGATGTATTTATCAGGTAATAGTTCTCTATTGGAATTTTTCTGATATGTGCTTGTTGTGATTTTATAAATGTTACGTCTGTTTATTTCCAGTGTGAGTAACGATGACCCCTTGCGTGGGACTGTCACACACCGGAAATACGTCCTAATGAGGAAGGGTGCTCTTGGTGGCGCCACGTTGTCGCCGTCGATACCCAATAACCTCCCTTCCCTCTCCCTTCATACATCACATCCCCTCTACCCTTTCAGTGTCAACAGCAAGACAGGACACACGAACGTCACGTATTCAAACTTCCGCACTTTCCACGCTGCCGTGCTGCCAAAGTGAATATTGATTAACTATATAGTCAAGAGCGTGTAATTCCACCACTCCCACTTCGCATGTTCCCGTAAAATTCTCTAAAACATCGTCCATTTCCCTGTCTCGAGGGGGAAAACTAATAATAGAACTGGTAGACTACAAGACAGAAATTGAATTCGTTACCACTTTTCATAAATTTATTATAGTGCAGTAATTGAAAAAGGTAAAAGGAAAATAATTCGAAAGAATTCTATTAAAAGAGGAAGACGAATTGTTTCCAGCAAATAAGCAGACCAAAATAAAATTGATTTTTTATATCAAATTAATTAATTCCCATACGACAAAAAGAACATACTTAAATTTTAAAAACCCACTTAAGACACGCCTATCTTTAAAATTTCTGCCTTATATTCGCACATGAGTTTTCTGAGTGATGAAGGCATCCCTAATTTTCTTTAACAAAAATATAACTTATGTACCGAAAATTCAGACTGTACCGACATTTTAAATTTTCTATTTTTATTCCGGTTGGTATCGTTTACCTGAAAATGTCTTGGTGACTTATCCTCGGCATGTGAAAGTATTTAACAATATTAAAGAATGAAAAATTTCTCCATAAATAAGTTGAATAAAAAGCTCCTTTGAAAACAATCTGTGCATTTTGGTTCAGTAAATTATTTTTACGTCTGTTTCATTTACAGACAGTATATAGATAGGAATTTCTGAGAAATTGGATCTAACTTTCACAAGGAGACATACTTAAACGGTGAGCAGAACTCAAAGTAAGAATGGTACATCGTTTATCATCCAATTTTATTCTCTTATTAATATGCAGACTACGTGGAAATAATGTTTTTATTTACAAGTTAACTTGAAAGAATGTGTTTAACATTTAAACTTAAATTAAATTTAAGGCGATAATAAATTTACAAACGAAATAAAATAATTTACAAAATTTAATTAAACTAACTGAATCTAATTTTTTTCCTCGGTTCTTAGGTAGGCCTATACGAATTGAATATTAACAGTGTGATATATATAATATATAAAAACGTCTGTACTAGACGAAAATTAGCAAATAGGAAATAAAGTAGCCAATAAATGGACTAAATAAAGCGATAAAATAATAACTCAACGTTTCTGCAAACCATGTTGCCTACGTCAGGCGTCAAAAAATGTTAAAGAACGACATGAATCACAAACCAGGTCACGGACTTTAAAGAAAATATATAAATATAAAATAAATGAAGTTACTTAACGATAATGAATCATAGCTATTGTTGAGTTTCAGTCTCAGTTTTTCGTAAATTTCTGTGATATTAGATTTAATGTAAAATATTTCGGAATTAATTCTAGCGGCAACAATAAAAGATTAGCTTTTTTCCACTCAGGGGATTGTTTGGAATTGATAAAATGTTTCGAAATTCCAGGTTCTTTATCGGTTTGGAGTTTTATATTAGGCTCGTGTCATTTATTGGGTTTTTTAAAGACCTTTTAGTTTCCCTACGCAGCAGGAATTACAATCAGCGCAAGAGATTTTTTAAATCACACAATGTTTGCTGCAGTTGTCATGTGGATCATTGAAGTTTTTGAACAAGAAGGAAAACGTATTGGTAGATTTCTAAATGTTAAAGATTAGAACTAACTTGTGATTTAAAAATTGTAATATGCGAGAAAGATAATTTTTTTTTGGTTGGTGATATTGGGGGCAGCAGTATTGGAGTTAGTTCAATCTAATAATTGCTTATTATAAAATTTAAGGGGCATTGATTTCAAATTAAAATATTACAAAGCAATTATAAAATTGTATACATAAATAAATTGAATTGAAAAGAAAGACTACATAATTAATGTGGTATTTAGATAAACTAATAAAGACTTGTAACAAAATCGTCTGTCTTATTATTGGGACCGTGTACCTCTTGTACACTTTAACATGTAGCGAATTAAGGTATGTTTCTACGATGTCAGCACTTTTGTTCAATTAAATTCCCTGGCTGTCTCTCTCTGTTTAACTCTATATTATATATATATATATATATATATATATATATATATATATATATATATATATTAGAGATTACCAATGTGTAATGAAAGTTTTTTTATTAATTTTCTTTAATATTATTGTCGGCATAATTTTGAGGCCAGAGCTTTGTAAATAACAGTCAGTGTGGCGTAAGAATGTAGAGATTTGAATGGTTTCCAGACTATTATTGTCGACAGCGTGTGTAATACGCTGAGAACTTTGGCGAAACAGACAATGAGGTTTGGGCCTCTGACCGATGATTGCCATATCAGTCTGGTTTTGGAGCTCAACCGATGATGGTCATAAATATATTTTTTTGTTGGCCGGCCGAGAATAATCATAGATAATCTGTTCTCGCGATACTAGGGTTGTCCCAGAAACGAAATTTCTAAACTTTACAGACTTTCTTACGCCGCGAGATAAGTACTATAGTCGGATTGAATCCTTAGTAAAAGTAGGAGATGCATAGAAAACTCGGTGGTTGAATTTTGACGAAGTGAGCAGTGTAATGGCATGTTGAAATAAATATTTCTTTAAAAGGAAAATAGTGAAGTATATAAATAATATTGTACAAGAACAGCTCAAATAAACTGGAATGTCAAAAAAAAATTTATATAAATATGAGGATTGTCAGATTTATTTAAATTTCTGTAAAGTTCACTGTATTTCAGATTTCTTTTTATATTAATTGTTATTGTAAATTTAATTATTATTCTTTTGTAACTCTTTCGATTTCAATATAATTTGTGATAATTGCAAATTACTATAATTATTAGAGGCCCAATTAGCGACCCTGAAGAATTGAGTATCATTAAAAGCTTAAAATATGCACAGAAACTGAAATAAAAGTTGTATTAAATTTTCTTTAATAAAATTGTTTTTAATTCAGGGATAAATCCTATAAATTATCTTTTTCTTTTAAATAGTATATTACATTATTTGGTCTAAACGTGTAACTTTAGATTTCATTAAATGGTGCATTACATAATTTGAAGCCGCATAGTGTTGTTGGCTTTAATTTTATTAAGTTGAATATTACAATATATAGATACGTTATCTGATCTGAATTATCTCTACGTTCGTCATTTTATACAAAAAAAATTGTTATCGACTTATTTGGTATATCGTGATGGTATATTAATAGGATTCCATAACAGTATGCAAGGGCTTCCATAACTCTCTGCAAAGTCTTCAACCGATACCCCGAGTCACAAAATTCCGCAGTTTAACCACCGTAGAAAGCACCTGACGACTTATTATGATGTGGGTATTTTCATACACGTAAAATGCTCTCAGCTAATTATGTCAGGCAATGAAACTGTTGGTCACGTCATGTAAACTTCAAGTGTTCCTGTTAACCCATTATGTGAGTTTTCTCTTTGTCCTTTTACCTACCGGCTGCACGCACAGAAAACACTAATGCAATTACAATTTTTTTTTAAAAAATGAGCTTTTATAGAATCCCAACGATCTGAAATACACTACTATTTAAAATATGCTTACAAATATTATTTATTTTATGACCGCAATTAATAATCACTCAACCTGTGTTACTTAGTACGCATATGGTTTTGGATTGAGAACTTTCTTCCTGGTACATTACTATTGTCATCGCAGTCAACTTATAAAAACAGAACTCAAAAAATTGTAAAATGAGTTTGAACTTTTATACGAACTGAAATATTATTGGCGGATACATGTGAACTGGTATGATGTCAAAATTGAAATATTCCAATGCAAGTTCAAATAGATAATGAGAAACAACTTTTATGCAATTACGAATAACACTGAAAGACAAAGAAAATTGTCTGGGAGATTGTTTTCTCTTTACCTTCATGATGGCGGAAGCAAATAATTTTTTTCCCCTTCCTCGGCAATTCGCGACTCTTCCCACGCCCCCCCCCCCCCCCACTCACTGAAGACGCAAAACATCTTTAGCATTCCAGCGACTGCTGGAGAAAATTCCAGACAATTTGTGCGTGTCAGTTTGCTCGCTGCATCCGGTTCCAATTACTTGTCCCGAGGCGCGGCTCTCATTACACACAGCACAGAGGGGCGGGTCTATGTGTTGCCGAGATGTTGGCTACACTGCACGGTTCAGCACGCGAACCGAGGAATAGCAAAACCAGGACGTCACTAAACAAGAAAAATATGAGTTTTTTCTTTGATTATATTCCGATTTAAAAATTGATTTTAAAAAATGTTAACAAAAAAAGGTCTAGGTTCTTGTGTATTCTTACCGTCTGAAGAAAGGAACAAGGTTTCCAGAAACGTTGTGTGATATGTATATCAGCACTTCTTTTGTCCGTATTTGGCTATTTATCTTATTATTATTTTTGTGATTTTTGTACGACTTAAAGACGGTGATGATGTGTTCTGAGAACGTGTTCGTTGCAAGGTTAACGATTCCCGCTGAGCGATGTTGACCTTCGATCTCCGATGAATGGCGAATTCGTTACTCAGGATTTAGCACGCACTTCACAATGGTTTGCTTCAGGTTCTCTTTCAACGGACAAACGTCTTCGGTTTAAATAGAGCAGGGACACATACAGACACACTCACTCACATACACACATACAAATATAAATATATCGTAAAGTTGAAAAGGAGAATAGCCCATAATAGGAGGAAGAGCCACAGCTAAGACCGCTTCCTAGGTTTTATTATCTTTTTGAACGTTATCACTTAGGCATTGTTTGGAAACAGAATGAATTGACAATGTAGCATCGTTAAAAGTGTGAAACAATTTTATTGGTCAGTTTAACGAAACCGTGAAATGTTGTAATGGCTAATTCTTCTGTCTTTCAGAGCTTGCTTCAGACGACTTTAAGTCTCCGATGGAATAAGAATGGGAAAGACAGGATCAGTGGAAAGCCGCCATGACCAGTGAACCACCGAATTCAGTCGTGAAAACATTATCATAGTTCAGTTATTTAGTGAAAAGAAGAAATTAAAAATACGAAATATTGAATTATTTCAAAGTCGTAGGGTGGAAATTTTGGGAGAGACGAGCAATCAGAGATGCCACTGCCATAAATTCGCGCGGGGCGAATTATTTCACTCTGTTCGCTGCCGCGAAATACGGTTCGACTTCGCTTTGGGAACAGTAATAATCCAGAAATCTACGCGGTGTCCAGAGGAGCTACCCCTGAACCTTGTGGACGCCAATGTGTACAAAATTCATAATCACAGATATTTTTTATGAAATGCTTTCATAAATCGCCGTTATAGGCAAGTATTCCTTTCGAAAGCTCTGTTTTGAAATCAGGAAATATCGCGCACAATACTTTGATGAAAGATATGTCTCATTAAAAATAATAATAAAATTTTATAGCCCGAAAATTATAATATTTTTGTGTAAATTTATGTGGTGAAAATCTTTAAAAACTTTGTAGTCAAACATCTTGCGCCAAACAGTGTTAACTAAAAAATTTTCTCCAATATTGAAAATTGATTTGTAAATGCTGTTTTTGTCTTCATAAACATTTTGAGTGTGTGAAATTGTCTTAAATATTGTGTATTTAAAAATCTTGAAGATTTTGAACCCATATTCGCACGTTAAAACAGCTGATTGTGTTCGGCGCATTAAAATATGAGCGGCGTGACATGAAAAAAGTGAAACAGCTGATTGCGAATTTTAACATACAACTGTTTCTGTTTACATTGAATCAAAAAATTAACTTTAACTATAATTTATTATTTGTTATTGCATTTTATTATTTTATTTATTGATCTAACCTGTCTACAGTCAAGCATCATAACTGTTTTTTTGTTTGATCTAGGAATTCGTGAGCATTGCCTTCGATTTATTTAATCTGTTCGTAACTCATAGCACCAATTTTTTTAAAAATTATTTAAAATTATTAGAAATCAGAATCCTTAAAACTGATTTATTTCCAAGTGCATACTGCCAGTCCTGATGAGATTTGTATTCAGCGAAACATCCTCTTTACCTCAAACTAGGTCTATTGGTCATGCCTTCTTCAATATTGTGTCTGAGCAGTTATTTAACAGCGGATATGAATTGCTCACTTCCTTATATGTTAATGGTTTTATACTACTTGTTCTTGATCATTTCGAGACTTAATAGTTGTAAAACTGTATTGAGGTAATAATAAAGTCTTCTCGACCTAATTAACTGAGTAAACAGTTTTAGAAGCCCGAGAAGACTTTATTAATTCTCTACACCGCGAAACTTCATTGAGGTAGACTGCAAATAGGTTTGCCTAACCTGCGTCATTTAATGCCCATGGTCCTTGATCGTTTTTTCGTATTGATGGTGCCCACTACAGCAATGAAAATATAAAGATAATCAATTATTATTTTAATATTCATGAATGCCACACTTTAGTATGGGAATGAATTTTTATATAATTCCCGGTTTCTATAAATTTTGGTGTACAAATATATGGTAAGTCTTATTATTACATCAACTTGTTTTCTAAGCTTAAGAATGTACTGCACTATAGCTCCATATTACTCAAAAGTAAATTTTTAAAATATTTTATATAATATATAATAAAAAAGATAAAACTGTCGGTTTTTAATATGCACCAAGAACTTTTCAAATCGATAAATTAAATATTTATATATGAAGGATTGGAAGTGAATGTTCAACGGAGAATTAACGGAATTTTTTTACATGTTAAAATATGACCTGCACTGGAAAACATCCGTGAACTTTTGTATCCGTCAAAGGTAACATCTCGATTCTCGGCCGCAGCTTTTCAATATGCAAATGAACACGTAATACCTGAAACCAGCGATTATTAGTATCACGAGCACGTAATAAGATTTACAAACTAGTGTAATTACGTGCTCAGCGTATGTATGGCTGTATATTTCTTTTCTCTGGAACTGTCGATCAGTGAAAGTGAGGCAAAGCCGGTCCTCAAGGGATTGTTTAGTTGAGCGATTAGACATGTGGTTAGCGAGGTGACGAAATGACCCAGAAACCACGCCTATAAACGTTCGTGTTGGTAATATTAATTTATTTGAAATTTTTTCATACTTGTCCCGAAATTGCAGGTAGGTTGGAACATGGCAGAAAATTTCGGGATCAAACTTTTCATCAATGTCAAAGAAACTTCCTCATATTTTTGAAGTTATGTATTAAAAATTTGCTTTCTATATATTTATATTTCATGATTTTGTTAAAAGTATTAATAATTATAAGTTTTATTCATTAAAAAAATAACATGTCTTAGTTATTGAAAAATGGATAGTAATACGTAAAGACAAAAGTACAACATTTTGTTGCATACGAAAAGTAATCAACTAATCGGACCAAATAAATAGAATAATAAAAAATAATAGTCTAATTTTGTACTTACTGTTTTTTACATTGAATCACATAAAAAAATGCAAAATCCAAGGAATTAACGCATCTATTATTAGTGCGCCCACTAATGAAATATGGTGCAGCATGCTGGGATCCGTATAGAAAAAATCAGATAGAATTATTAGAAACGGTTCAGAAAAGGGCAGATTGGACCTGGGCATTGGAGCGAAAAAGTAAAGCTGTTAGGGTGGGATACCCTACAGACGAGAAGGGAAAGAGCCAGGCTACACGTTTTCTTTAAAGCCTTTGCAGGTCAAAAACCTTGGCAAGGAATTCGAGAGAGATTGATAGAACTGACTCGGTACGGGAGGACTGACCAGATGTTCAAGTTAAATACAAGACAGCAAATAACCGATGTTGTAAAAATTTTTTTTTCTAAATACGACAATAAATAAGTGGAAAAATTTAGCTGCAAGAGTTTTCTGAGAAAGTCCTCTAACAAAAAGAAAATTTAGACTTAATCTGAACTCTCTAGTGAATATAGAGTAGTATAGTGAACTGATAGTGTTCCGTTATAAACTAAACAGAAAAATTCCTTCTTTAACTATTTCAAAATTAACCCTTAATTCATATAATGTTATATACATGTATTTGTAGTTGTAATAATTTCCCTAAACCTAGCTTATATTTTATAATAATTATGTTATTTTTCTCTATTTTCCCTTATTGTAATTTTCCTTATTGAATTTGTAATTAAATTGTAATTTAATGAATCTACCTACTACCGGGCAAACTGCCCATTTGTAGATTAAATAAATACATACACATACATAAATATATTCCTGTTCTCATTTCAAATCTAAAATGAAGACCAAGTTTATAAATTTATGTTAGCAGTCAAAATATGAAAAGTACCTTACTTTGGATATTATATTTTATTTCCTAACATAACAAATATTATTATTATACTGGATTATTTTAAATGCGCAGTTCAATGAAAAATAAAATCTCATTTTATTAACATCAATTTATGTAGGGAATTTTATTAATTTCGTATTTGTAAAAGGAAACCAGAAAATCAATGCGAATTATATAAATTGAAAATGTAGCATAAATGTGAATTTTTATGCTTAAGCCTTAGATGCGACATACAAAATTCAGGATATTACAAAGAATGAAAAAACAAAGATTAGTCTGGTTTGTCGTTATACGCGTCAAGGTTGAGATAAGGAAGTAAAGATAGTATGAACTGTGCCATAATTATGATTCACGTACAATTTATGTAGCGCTTATTCAGTGCGATTCATATCAGTCGGGAAGTTCTATTCGGCTAAATTTGCGTCTGGACTTGGCAAATGGAAAACTAATATTACTAAATGAATCATAATTTATGTCCCCAACAAGAATAATGTAATATATTTTGCCAGTGAAAGGCTAAGAACCGCATATATATCAAAATCGTGACAGTGTAATAAACACTCCATAGAAACAGAGAGCAAAGAAAGTAGCACTACAAATTGCTTATTACACCAATGTAAAGTAACTCAAATTCTGATATTGTAATATGTTTATAACGTTTCAGCTTATTTTTTAATTAAGATGGAAAACCAATCGAATACTACGTCCATTATGACTGTACGTTTAGGCTTTGTTTTAACCTCCTTCCGTCATATTATAATATTTGTTCAAACTATTATCTTTAGTTCATTAACGTATCGCATTAAAAATTATTTCGACGAGATGTAGGTAAGTATTTAAATGGGTTCCTTTAATTTGGCTGACACAATCAAGCAGAAATATCTTCAGTCATAATTTCTAGATAATATAAATTTAACAAAATTTGGTGGATTTTTACAAACATTCCGTGAAGAGAAATAAGACATCGTTGAATGAATTTGAGACGTAGATGTCAAGAACAGGAAACTACGCAATAAAATGTAATTAGTTCAAATTTATTCTATTATCCACTATCGTAGAATGATCGTTTTGTGTGACACGAAACAGTGAACAATGAAAGGAGAATCGACTATACTCAATACAAGATCCAGTGAAATATTTTAAGCTGAACTTTTAACTGATAATTTGTAAAGAAGCCATTTATTTTAAAAATATAATTTCAAACTCACATTAAAAACACAGAAATGATTAAATGGTTTTGTTTTAATATCACAGATATTACAGATGAATGAATGTTGAAATGATTTTATTTTAATATCATAGATGATTATGGCTTAAGGAACCGAAAGCATCTGTGTTTTTAATTTGAGTTTTAATAAACTGACTTCTTTAAGGACTATTTTTTGTTTATATAGTTGCTATCAGAAAGTTCTTCCAATTAAAATAAAATATATTTTTTAAATGAGCTTTTCCTGTTTTTAAAATGTGATTACCATTTTATACAATTTTCATTTCACCATTTTGTGTTTTAAAATGTCTCCATTTACGGTCTTGCGTGTAATATGACTTCTAATTATAATTTTATTTGCTGCCATTTTACGAGTGAACTTTGAGATTGGAACGTAAAATTCGATCATCCGAATTGTAATTCACTGACTGCGACATTAATGTCGGCTCGTAAATCAATTTAAAAGCATTTAGAAAGTATTGGGTAAGTAGAGCATTCACTAGATTGAAGATATGATATTGTGAACGCAGTTGCGGAACACATGCATTTCACTTAAAATGTAGTTTGTCCGAATTGTCATTTATTGCTGAGAGATAATCACAATTAATATCCCTCCATTTAGCCGCTTCCCTTACTCCAAGGTTCGTAATTACATCGTTCCAACCCCTTCTATCCTTCAATATCCTCTCGTGACCAATGAATCATTCACTGCCCTCATATTACTCTACCCTTTAGAAACCAATTTCCGCCACGAAATCCTGGTCCGTCAATTAACTCTGAATCGTTAGATTCTTCCGCGTTTATATCACGTCTGGTCAGTTCAATTTATTGATGAAGATGCGTCCAAACGAACACATCGACAAATGGAACGTAATCGTTGAACGACTTTGATTAATATCTATTTATAACATTTCAATAAAACTAAAAGGGAATCCTTGTAATTAATTTCAAAGAAGTAATCACGCTTCATATTTTTTAAAAAACGAAATGAATCATAAAATCAAAATAATTATTTAATCCATGAATTATCAATTTACAACCAGTTTGATAACATTGATAATTCTCACAGTTCAACAATATAGAAACAAATTACTTATTTATTTTCATAGGAAAATAAGTGGAGCAAAAACGCTAGCCTGTGAAAGTTATAGTTAGCTCACGCAGGCAGAAGCTTTCTGGAGAGACGGAGAGGGCTACCTTTGGGGATGTCTTCTCCTCTCTCCGTTTTTGAACGAAGGGCATACGGTAAGAGTTGTCCACTATTCCCTTTGGAACAGTCGGCCAGCTGCCTCCTAAACTGGTATAGGCACGGAAAGGGAATACTGCGTCCCCACAGCAAACACCTTTCCCGAAGAGCGTGGGACAAGTACCTACTGCCCGACCTACCTGATTCAGGTTTTCTAGAGTTTGTCCTGTATGACTTTTACGCAAATTTCGGATAGGGTCCTTAAAATACAGCCCCGGGACCGTAGTTAACCCTTGGCTACCAAGCTCCAGCCCTTCTGCATCTACCCTTTCAAACCCCTTCCCATTCTATTAAAGGGGAGTTGCCACCACGTGGAATACCCTCAAGCAGCCTGTTACTCTAAACAAAAATATTAAATGCTAAGCTGAAAGTTTATTACCCTCACGTAGCTTGTTACTCTAAAAAATAAAATAAAATAATAATCTGTAAAACGTTGGAAACGCTAAGTTCTGACCGGAAAAACTGTTAAATGAATATGTTCGTAACGTTGGAAGTAAAGTTATTACACTTAAGATGAAATTATAATTAGATGTCACAGATAAATAGTTATGCTGTATTTATTAAAACCTTTATGAATACTTTAAAATAATAATTTTTATTGTTGGAATATATCAGAAATAAAAAAAAATGTCTATTAATTTCAATTTCTACGTTTGATTGGTATAAGCTTATCCATCTCAATAAGATTTTTTATTGTAATAATTACTGGCGGTTGGAGACTTTAATTTGTTAATACCGGACGCCTCAATACCTTATATTTCATAGACGGTGAAATTTAAAACTACAATAAAATAAATTTATTCATAAATTAATTTATAAACAAAGTACTTCAATGCAAATATTAATAATTTATATAACATTCAATGTTAATTTGAGAAAACCTACAGTTAAATTATAAACATAATTCAAATACGTACCTCAAATTACTGGAATTAAATCGTTGTAGAATAGCGGCTCTGCAGATTGGTGATCTCCGACGAAGCTATTTACGTCTTTAGATGCTCCGTTCAAGAATTTAAAACATGTTGCTCCAAACTCAAATCCTACGGACTCTTTTCAAGAATAAAAGCCTTATTGCCCAAAATAAATCCTCTCTTATTCATGTATTTTCTCCTGTCTCCAAGAAGAGTTCTCATGTACTAATCCAAGGCAGTATCTAATTTTGTCGAGACACAGAAAGACTTTCTGCCTCGAACTTCTCGACGGGTACATGAATTCGGCTGCCAAGTCAGCCTTATTTTTTCTTCTGTCCGTCTTGTCCATTGTCCTTATTTTCAATCAGACTGCAGCGCGTTTACTGGAAACAAACAAAGTATCTTCCTCTTCTTCAACTTCACAAACCCATCCCAATCTACTACTAGAGCCGTTACTACAACCTACTGACAACCGAAGAAATGCTGGCCGATAGACTGCAATAGAAACTGAGGTGGCGTTGTTGGACCCTCGCCTCTCCACAGCATCAGTACAAGACACTTTTATTAAACTGTACATGCTATCAAATTAGCTTAAAGATCGTATGTAATCTGATTGATAATAAAAATGTATTAAAAAAATTAAAAAATAAAAATAATAAAAAATCCCTCAGACATTCAGAAGATCCATTTACACTTTTACCCTCACGAATTGTTTTTTTTTTTGTAAATGTAACTAACAATAATAGTTCGTGCACCGTGGTCCTCCCGCGGATCCAAAATTTGTGCTTTACAATATCGATCCTTAATTCGCGAGCTTATCATGCAGGAAATGCATTAATAAATTTAAAACACATTAATTTCAGATGTGAAACAGTTTTTATTTATAAAATGCGTTTTTTACTTGTTCCGTCTAAAGTTCTCGTCGTGGCTGTGTCATTAAAAAAATTACATTGCTTTAATTAGAATGCGCGTATTTTAAAAAATGAAATGTAATTTTATGATTTTTACGAACTCAATATGATATTGTAGTAATTGGTAATTAAGACATTGTTCTAATTGGAAAGTTGGATTGTAGAAGACTCATTATTAGTGTATATAGAGCGGACGCCGCAACAATCCGGCAAGGCAAAGAAAACATTGTTGAGAGAGTTTACGCGCTCAAAATCTACGAGACGAAGAGTCAGTCGGGCCGTAGGCAGCGAGGAGAAAAGACTAAAATTCCAAGTCATAAAAATTTGAACAGTACAGTTGGTCAGCAGACAGCGAATAGAACGGACGAAAAGAACTCATTGAAAGTTTTACAGTCGGCAGTCAGAACGAAAGATTGTGGCCCAGTCACAAACATGCTTTCAATTATTAAAAAGTAAAGCAATATTCAGACAAACCAATGACGTCCATTGTCAACTAAAGCCACGAGATCTACAAATCCAGGTTGCAGTAAAGCATCGAGAACCAACCAATTTGTGTTAAACCAACTAACAAACAACGCCAATTAGAGTCTGTGAGAACTTAGAATCAGTGATGTCCCCAAAATTGTGCACGAAAAACTAAAAATGAGACCTGGACGGCCGTAAGTAGAGAAAACTTTAAAATAATTTGTAAACCCGTTTAAAAGATAAAAGTCAGATCGTTCTTTAATTTTAATTATTTAATTATCGATAGAATGAGATTGTTAATTCTTGATAAAATTGAAATTGTTAAATTCAATCTTTAGTATTATTTCTTCCGCAACAAATTTCGTCTATGTTCAGACGCTTTGATTTCCATAAAAAGTAAATGTAATTTTGATTATTTAAATTCTGCCATTTATCAAACCCAGATCAAAACCGTGAGATCCCAAATATTTTGTGTATTATATACTTGTTTTTTTAAAATTTGGCACAATAAATTTTGTTTGTTCTTTAAAGTTATTAGTGTTTTTCATTTAAGCCACATTCATTATTATTAATATTTAATTATTACAATATATAACTCTAAACTGATTAGAAACAATATTTTATGTTTCAAGTCAGGGAGCAATAAATACTTGGATCCACTCACGTTTCAGCAAACAAATTAAATTTGCACAAATGGGAGACATGACGATCGAAAATCCACGTAGCTGTACATGTGACTTGTTGATCGAGATCGATAACTTATTTTTCACTGGAAATTGCAATCGCAAAAGAGATCTGCTTAAATGAGTGGTTTTAACCTCTCCCATTCCTCTTAATTAGTTTTCTTCATTAAAATTGTCCTATTTCGTATTTACACACATCCTTTTAGATTTTAACCACATCGGAACTGTCACCAATCTGCTAGCAGACCATCAAAACCCTGGAGTCGACACAAAATTAGCTCCCCCTACTCCATGCCGATGGATATAAAAATTAAGAATTTATCAGGTTCGTGTCTTATCGACCCCCATTATTATAAATTGGATAAAAATATCGTACGTTTTGCATATTTCATTATTAATCCATTTTGCAGTGAAACTAATGTTCTTCCCCGGCGGCTCATAAGTATTCATGCAAAATGCTCCAGTGAGACAGACTTTTATTCTTTATATTTATTTATATGCAGATTTAGTAGTACAGTGTTTATAACAGCAAGAGGCTTACAATATTTCTCTTGTGTTTTAGAAACCTCGTCGTCAGTGTCACAATTATTAAATACATCAAGAATGATCTGGAATGCGAGAATTATGGATTTCATTTATCACGAGACGAACTCCTGAACGGCTCATTGTGCTCTCTGCTCCACGTTGTGAGAATTGCGAAACAATACTATAGTCGTGTAATGATCGAGGTTACGATAGTTTCAACGACATGCAACGCACCTATAGCGAGATGAAAGGTAATTTCTAGGAATCACCCCATTCGTGACGCGTTTAATGAGCCGTAGAAAAGAAATGACAATTGTCTTTGTCGGTTGACAACAGGTTTTCAGCACTGACAAAAGCAAAAGTTTCCGCCTAATGATACTCTATCGATTTCGCTCCCAGCGGGTGTATCAACTCAACAGCCGAAAGACGTGGTAAAACTTCCTAGAAATCGACCCTGGGAATTTCCCAGCAGTTGACGAAATTGTAATTAATAGGAACTCCTATGTATATAGTTTTTCTTTTTTTCACCTCAATTTTATACGTATTTTTTTCTGTAAAAGCATGCATTTTATCTTTATTCTCCAGCTAAAAGTTTCATCAGCTTTAAACGTAAACCTCTCTAAGATGGATTTGTAGCTTGCGATCCGGTTTCTTCCCCGTATTCCTCTCTTTTCTTGCACAATCGATATAAAGGGTCTTGTATGACCAGGACATTTAATTAATTATATCACAAAGCTTTTTAATCAAACTCAACACAAACGTTATTCGTGACATTTATTGGACCTTACAGCGCTAGTATAATTAAACAATAAACAACGTTTTCTATTTGCATATTACTTTCTTTGCAAAAAAAAAGACAACTACACAGCGTCTTAAAATAAATTTTGATCATGTGTTTTCTATCATTAATCACGTATTTAGTTAAGATTTAACCTAATAATTTCCTTTTATTTTTAACCAAATCGTTAAAAATATCTGAAGACCGTTTTTCCAGTTTTATCTAAGGATAAGAATAATTAGTCATAAGAATGTCATTAACACGTTCAATACCTTTTAAGGTCTCACTTTAGGAACGTTAACGTCTTACTTACAATTGGACATTAATTTTCCCTAAGGCATCTCAATCAGTAATAAACTAATTCACTCCTAAGTGTTATTTTTGTCAAACAGGCAGACTAATAATTTTTTTACTATTTGTCTTAAAAAAATTCCATATATTCATATAGTATTTAAATCACCTTTTAAACAGGATAAATCAAATATTACTATTCCCGAAAAATATTTATATTGTATAAGCATACTTCTTCATAAATCTCCATTTTTATTAGAACCTTAGAAATTTATATGTACTCATACTTTTTATCAGAACTATAATTGAACTGTCATCTAGTTGTTAATAGAAATATGGTTTCCCGCAGAATTGTACCTGTAAAAATATAGCTCTTTTCGCTGACCGTGTAGTGAATTTCTCCTCCTGTAGTGAATCCGCATCTGAGGAATAGTCGACATTAATATCAAACAATTATTTTCATACAGTTATTTATTTATTTAATAAGTTATACCAGTCTTCAATAGAAAATACTAGTTTTAAAAATGCATAAGTGTTTAGAAAACGGTCTGATTAAAAATATTGACAATTTTGTTATTGTTTCAGACATTTTTTTCCTATAGTTTCAGAAAACTAATTATTATTAAATGTTTCTGGAATATCTTAAATGCAACAAGTTCCCAAGAAGAAAATTAAATCTTCTAAATGATTAAACCATTTTTTAATACATTCACATAATTTTTTTACCTCAATGTAAATTACATTCAAATGTCAGGATTTTAAAATAGTTCTTCAGGAGTTTTCGGTTATTCTAACCATATTTATCTGTACAATCTGTAAAATTATTAAGTACATCATTGGAATTAAACTATGTGTATACCTATATTAATATATTATGTCACAGATATTTAATTATATTTTATATAAATGATAATTCAATTAAAATATTTCCTCAGGCCAACCTTTTCTGACGTGGTTTCATACGACATCTTATTGTTTACAATACATGTTAAGTGTTTAATGGCCAAGCTCTGACTAACTGGTCGTGATGTATCTACCACAAAACAACTTCCATATCGATACATCAAGGATATCGATTGGAGACAAATAATTGCAAATGCTTCCACTTAAATTCTAATTTATACAATATCCAAAATATTATATATATGACTGTATTAAGGATGGTTTAATCATTTATAATATTAATAATATAATACATACAGTCCTTTATCGATTTTATTAATCAAGAAAATTAAATATTTCAAGTAGATTTTTTGGAACATAATTGCAAAGGCTGATATTAAATGATTTTATTTCTTATTGTATAATTAGTAGCCCAATATACTCACATGGTTATTAGATAAATGAGTAAGTTCATATATAATGTTCCCGATCAATATGGCAGTCAATTTGAATGACATTACCTGAAATAGTTTGAAATTTACTATCAAAGGAATGAGTGCAACCGATGGTATAAAAATGTGAGAGCAAACATTGAGTTGTTCCAAGTGTAACGCAATAATCAAGGATATATCGACCTATTTAAATGGTCTCATTTAAAGTATAATTTATCTGTAGTAAATTCTATTAAAATTATTGGAAACCTTTTTCATCCTTTTATCAATTTTTTGACGTGCTACATCAGACATTTTTAAAACTTATTATTCATCAGTTATTATTGGGATCTCTTAGCTTGCTTAATACAGAGTAGCTTGTGTATGTATTGCTTCCCAATAAAAATTTTCTTTTCCATTTAGTGCCAAAGTCTTTACCTCAAGTCCTACATTCAGACTTTTTTTAATCAGTAACATGTGCATATATTGAATATTTATCTAGACTTACATTCTGCATTTGGCTGAATTCAGTGATTTTATGCTATAGTTAACATTACTTTTTCATATAATACTATTTTTTACAGAAATATATTACATTTATAATGTATTTCCTTGTTATTACACAGTACTATCAACAATCCACCCTCCTGATCCTCCTTGAAAATTATGTAATAGAGGATTTAAACATGGCAGTTCATTTAAAAAGCTTGCAATCAAAATGGGTTAGCAACGTAGTTAACAAGATATGTATTTATGCTTGAGTTATTTTTATTATCCTCATTTCAGCTGCGTGGACGATTTATTTAGTAAAGAAGCTAAGCATTATTTTATTGCATAGCGTTTCTTGCCCAGAAAAATTCCACGCCCCGATTCTCGTTGTGGATAATTCACTGCAACGCATTCCACGGTTTGGAACTGGTTTTGACACATCCATATATCTTTCTCGTTTCTCTCTTTACCAACTTCCCCCTACGGCTGCACAATTTATGACTTACGTTTGTCATTCTGTTATGAAACATATATTATCCGCATTCGTACGTGCTGAGAGGTCATACGCATCTTTATTTTCATCTTTATAACGAGACATTTCTTACGGCACCATGTTTGACTTCCTCGACGAATGTTCGACTGCATTTCTTGCCATATAGTTTTTTTCTTAACAGTATTGTTCGTCAGGAATCTCAACGGACAGATTAAATTTTCTCAAAATTTCTTGGCCCGGACAATGATATTAATAATTCTTAGGTCGGTGCACAAGCATTTATCTATTAGTAATCCATATCGTAGGGGTTGTTCGGTCAGTTGTAGTTTGGCGATCAGGTTTTCCATTCACCTTTTCAGAAAGAAAGTTTCCTGGACACTGTTCTCGGAATTGTCATATTCCACTGTACCGCCATTACAGTACAGGCTTTCGAAGCGTTCGGAAACTCCCAAGAGAAATTTTTAAACATGTTAAAACGGTCGATATTAGAGTCGCTTAATTAGTTTTTGGGGTCAATGTGGATAATAGTTCCTCTCCCAAGTATAATGTCTCTCTAGAGTATAATGTCAACCTCTAACGGCATAGGAAGGCAACGCCACTAAGAGAGTGAATGGTGGGGAATTACATAAAAATACCTCTAAACAACTCAACTAACATAGTGAATGTCAGAATTATACTTATTGACTTCAATAACCCAGTGTTTTACACTAATCACAGTTGTTTCCTGTTATTTTTATGTAACGCCCCTCCACCCTTAGTGGTGCAGCCTTCTCATGCTGTAAGAGGTAGAAATTAAAAGAGAAACCACGAATCTCATCGATACGCAAAATTATTATTCACCGCTAATATTAGCCGACTATTCACTCCACATGTTTAGAGTGTATTATTTCTACCCCTTACAGCATGGGGAGACAGCACGACTAAGGGTAAGGGTGGAGGGGTGTTAAATAAAATAACGCGAAACAACCGATATAGGAAGTAGGTAAAAAACCGTTGTATAAAAGTAATGAGTAAAAAACCGAGACAGGTGTTGAATCTGGGGTTATGGAATTCACTATGTTTCATTCTGACATATACCATACTGGTTAAGATGTAGTTCAGCCCCTAGGAGTCAGGGCAGAAGGGGGTTACACAAATTTGTGCGTACAATTTTACACGCGTAGCAAACTTATGTGGATGAAGGATTTTAGGCAGGCCTAGAACCTCAACGGGTTGGGGTAACATTTAAAAAACAACCGTAAAAGACCATTAATAGCGTCGAATATAACATTTTTCGGGGTTGTTGAATTTTATAGTGTTATTCTAGAAATTTTAAGTGTCTAATTTCAACTCCAAAAGGCAAGGGAGTGAAGTACCCGTATGGATGGCGATGGAAGGGTCTTACTTAAAAATAATGCGAAAAATACGACGACTGGTTTCAATTATGGGGAAATAGGAGTTACTTAGTTTAATTCTCACATTATCCATAGCGGTTAAGGAAATTTTATGGTACTCTTCGTAGAAGTGAACGTGGTTCACTAAAAGTTACCCAGAGAACTTTTGACCCTCTTAAGTTAGCGAATATTTATCACTCTTTTAATTCGGCGTTATTTTTATACTCTCTTATTTTATGCAGTAGGAGAATTCCTAAGTTGTTAAATTACCGTATATCATCACACTGGTTTATTTGAAGTTAGCTGCCGAGGGGTTAGGTCGGGGAAGGGAACTTAAATGGGTAAATATTCCGAACATTTGATGGTGAATCAATTTCTTCTCCCGACTAATTTATATAAATATCCAGGCATTCGGTTAGTATGAAATATTTTAAGTTTTCGTAAAATGTGGAAGATTTGCAAGAATCTCTCACATGAAAGTAGCCGTTGCAAAACTTGATTTCGTTTCTGGCCTTGTCAGGGTTTTAAGGCATGTGGCATGGCTGGAGAAGAAATCTCTCTTCCCTACCACAGACCTGGAGATTCTTGGATAATGATTGGTTGAGCCATATATAAGTAGGTCTTGATTTTTAGAATGAATTATGTCTCTGTAGATTTGCTGTAATTTAAGATAATAAACCTTATAAATTCTAATTTGACTTTAACCTTACGTTATGATCGCACCTTGAAAGCTTTTCTACAGTGCGTCTAACTTCGAACTTTACTTTAATATTATTTTCCAACATTATTATTGGAGAAATATAACAATCTGTTATGGTTTACATTTCGTTGACGTAAGATTTTATATGCAGGCTTTCTGGTCTATTTTAATCATTTTTGGTCAAGGTTACTGAGGAATTTTGTGATCCGGTATATAAAATTTAGCTGATAAAAGAAACAGTTGTTTGATTTTAATGGTTCCAAATCAAACGCTATGTAAAATATGCTTTCGATTACACAAGAGAAAAATAGGTGACAAAACATGGATATGGAATACTGTCGTAGTCTTTTTTTCCTGAAATATAATCTGAGTGTAACATTTTTATCTTTATCGGCGAGAGTGAAACTCTTCAGCACTTAACGTAAGCACGTTCTCGGTGGGGAATATGTAAAGTGAGGAAGGGTCGTCCATGGAGGCATTATTCATATTCAAATTGATACTTAACACGGAGATTAACATTCCTGTCTGGAGGCACGGACGGGACGGGAGAAAGTACGCCATCCCGGGGGATGACTTCATAACCGACTTTCACAACTGGCATCATTTAACAGGACTACCATGAGAAATTACGCAGACGTTTCTGAATTTCCTCTTTAACCTTACAAAACTTTGACTTTTATGTCTTTAAACACAGATGTCTCGCCCCAGATTTAATTTTATTTTCCATTACAAGGCTCTTATCGGAAACGGTGGCCATCGTGTTTATCTGTGATTAGGTAACTAAAAAAATAGATAGACAGTAAACACGAGATAAAACGACGCCAGGATGGAGGTTTGAATCAACATTAACTTGTGAGTTATGCGTAGTAAATTATGTAGTGATTGATAACAGTTGTGTGAATAAATATAATTAATATAACAACATTACAAGAAGAAATGGAATGTTTTCTAAAATACAGTAATATTGAAACACGATTTCTTAGGATGCAAATTGATCACTAAACTGAAAAATTCCTGAAGCAAAAAGAATACTTTTTTAGTAGAGTAATGCAAAATTGATAAATGGAAAACAACAAAGAAATATATAAGTTCTCTAGAAGTGAATTCTTGAACTTTGTTTCGATGATTTATATTTTTTTATTTTTAGAGGACGAACCAGAACATGCTAACAAAGTTATGATGTTTAGAAAAGAGAAGAAAAATTTAACCAGTAAAAGAGAATATAAACGATGAACATTCTCTAGCACATGATCTAGAAATTTTATGAACGGTATCTATAAAAATAATTGTTTTACGAAAGAGACAATAACGCTAGCTAAGGATTTTTACTGTAACCTAAAATAAAAGCTTTACTGTTATCCAATGTTTCGCACTTGCCATGGTGGCGCCAATGTCAAAAAATTAACATATTGCGATAGCTTGAAGAACTACTGACGTTTCCGCATGTGAGCCTCTTTAGCTCAGTGGTAGAGCACTGGTCTCGTAAACCAGGGGTCGTGAGTTCAAACCTCACAGGAGGCAGAAATTTTTAAAATTTCTTTCAAGCTGTGTCGTCAAGACTACGTTTAATTACGATAACTGTTATTCTTAGTACTTTCAAAGCTTCAGTTACTGAAGGGGTTTTGACCGCGAAGCTCCCATTATTTTCTTTTCTCCATTTTTTACGATTTTCTTTATTGTTTGCCGCCTTCATTTCCGTTCCAATTTTGGTATATTTCTCAATTTTACATTTATTTTCTTATTTGAGTGTATATAAAACCGGTTTAATCCCTCAGTGGGTAGTGTAGACTATATGTAACACAATTATTAGTATCATCCCAGAGGCATCTGTAGAGCTAATATGAAACAATATGCAATTAAGGAAATGTGAACTTTTTGGCATCAGTGAAGATGTTAAAACACGCATGTCCTAGCTTCATGTGAATCAACCCCTCATTCCTGATTATTCTACCCGCCGAACAACTTCGGAATATTTATTTTCTGTTTTTGTTACGGTTCTTCCACGAAACAAAATTTAAGCGCAATACTCATGGGATTCTAATTGCACTAAAATAATAATTATGCAATTAATGTGAATTATCGATAAATCAAGCGTAATTATGATTATGTTGAATATGTGCAATAACATGAGCCAAATTGACATTGCTTACGTTTGTTATTTTTTTGGGTATCTTATCCCGTATTGTTTTCACAAAAATACATCTTAAAAATGTAGTTTAAAAAAATACAAAAATCTTGCAGGTGTCTGCTCCTTGTGTACTGTCTTTCTCTTCCTCAGAAAGAACATAATTAAGTACTTAACTTCCACTCCTTTTCCATGCGTTACCTTAAGTTGACTATTAGACTGCTGGTTTAGTAAGCGACGGGTCGTCAGTTCAAACCTCACAAGCAGCAGGTATAATATTACGAAATTCAAATGGATTATGCTAACTGTCTGTAAAATACCAAGTAATTCCATGAAATGTACAGTATTAGATAAGTATGAATTATGGCAACTCTCCTTTAATAGCATAGGAAGGGATTTGAAAGGGTACTTGTCCCCCACCCTTCCCATAGCGAGAGGGAAGATTTCTGGGGGGACGTAGCATTCCCTTCTCCGTGCCTCGACCAGTTTAGGAGGCAGCTGGCCGACTATTCCAATGGAAATAGCGGACAACTCTTACCGTATGCAAAGGGGTCTGTCACCCCGGAACATACACCTCTCAGAACAGGCCGAGGTGCCTCGGCTTGTGGGAACCTTAGTTCAAAAACGGAGAGAGGAGAAGGCATCCCCAAAAGTAGTCCCTTCCGTCTCTCATACAAGGTTCTGCCTGCGAGAGAATAGCCCACGAAGACTGCTTTTTGTAAACAATAAGTTTTTTTAATGTGTAGACAGGCTATGTATAGGGTAATCCACATAGTGGCAGGTCCCCTCTTATAGCATAGGAAATGGATTTGAAAGGGAGGATGCGGAAAGGGTAGAGGAAGGTACTCAACGGTTAACTAGGGCCCCCAAGCTACGGTTTAGGGATCCTACCCGGAAATTCGCCTTAAAAAAAAAACTCGAAAAACCTTCATCAGGTATGTCGGACATTTGGTACTTGTCTCACGCACTTCCGATGGCGGGAGAGGGGTTTGCTGTAGGGTCTCAGCTTTCCACTCGCCGTGCCTTGACTGGTTTAGGAGGCAGCTGGCCGACTATTCCAATAGAAATAGCCGACAACTCTTACAGTATACCAAAGGTCTGCGACCCCGGAAAATACACCTCTCAAAACAACCCGAGGTGCCTTGGCATGTGGGAACCTTATTCAAAAAACCAGAGAGATGTGAAGGCATCCCGCCTCCGCCAGAGCTCTCTGGGAAGGTAAAAGTGCGAAGTAACAGAAATAATTAGTTCTAATGCATATAACACATATCCTGTCACACATATTGATTCAGTAACATCTTATTATAAATTTTATGTGTTATGTATTAATGATACGAATTGTGTTTAGCTGATACTCAATTAAAGTTTATTGTTATTTGCCTAAATTAAGCTCGTTGAATATGAATTCTTGCAAATTTTACTTATTAGTTCTAAATATTATATTATATATATATATATATATATATATATATATATATATATATATTGTAATTCCAATTAATTAGGCCATTAATTGTTGGGACATATAATTTGAATTGTTTGATAAATCCATCTGATCGAACAAAGCAACAATGGAAAAGCGAGTTCAGCCGCTTTTGTTGAAAAGTCAAAATGGCGTTTGCGCGCATGAAATTCTATCAGTTTACGTCTATAGCCAGCCAGGAAAGGAAGTCAGTTTTTTTTATGTCTACAGCCAGGAGTTAAAGAAAAGTTAGTTCGCTTCGAAAGAATGAACAGTTAAAATAAATCTTCGAGGAGATACGTTACAGTTTATGTCCTAATCAGTAAAAGACTAATAAATCTACGAATCACAGGATTCCTGTAAGGCAAGGAGACATCAGATAGCTGGCATTAAGGAGGATCATTCGAGTTCCTGGGAGCCTATCAATTTTGACTTCAATAGTGTAAAATCTGTGAGTCGACATTTAGAAACAGTGTATAATTTTCCAATAGTGTACTTCCGAAACCAAAAAGAATGCTGCTACCAGCTGGACAGTATGTAAGTAACAAAACCAAAACTAATGATTAATTGTAAACTTTAATTAAAGAATAAAGTCTGATTTCGTTCTCTTTTAATTGTCAATCAGAGCTAATTTCTTTACTTTTAATTTCTTTCTATCGACATATTGTTTAGGTAAATTGTGAACTGTTTGTTAATAAGATTTTTAAATCAATTTGTTGCGTCCATTATCAAACCCAGTAGAGGCCCTGAGAGAGAGAGAAATTTCAAATTTTGTTGTAATTATCTTTATTGCCACAAAATAAATAAATATTATGTTTGTTAATTTTGATTATTATTTCTTTTAATTAAAGCCTTCCATTTAATTATTTCCTCAATGGCGCTTCACGTGAGGTAAATTCTTCAAATTCTGTAAATATAAATTAAATAAAGGCTACTTATTGTTTATTACAATATATATATATATATATATATATATATATATATATATGATAGTAACATTTTATTTCCTCAAAAGAGAGATAGTAAAAAAAAATATATAAAAACAGTTTGTCGGATTCCCGCATGATAAAATATGTACTCCGGTTGCTGAAGTGAATCAATCATCTCTCCAGGGTCCATGCTTCTCTGTAAGAACAAGGCTATTACTCCTGGGATCTCCGTGACCACTTAAGGAGTACAACTTTGTATTCTATGTGGCCGTGTGACACGAAAGCATTCCCATTCTCCCAAGGAACGAACACGTGATCTTAAATCACTCTCATAACGAGGTTGCTCGCCTGCAGTGCGAGGTGTTTGTGACACCCACGTACCTCGATTTTATCAGCTTTTCAGATGAGCTGCTTTCTCTAAGTACAGGGACTCATGTAGTAAGGTCCATTGGTCCAGGGGAGTGGTTGCCTGGCCGTGAATTGTATCTCTCGTTGAGAAAGTGTATCTCCCGTGACCTAAATGCAAAGCACGAGAACCCGACGATCCCCTCGCAAAGAAGTAGCGACGAGCGCAATTAAAATATTAAATGTTATATTAATTGCATTACAGATAAATTTGGTAGGTGAAGTTGAAGATGGATTCAGAGTTAAAGCAGTAAATGACACATTGGAAGTGATAAAAAGAGACTTTCACAGAAAAGATGAGAAGTTAACCAGAGAGGAATAAAATGCTGATGAAACAATCTTTAGAAAAGAATAAGTTGGTCCTCCAAGATGAATCTTCCCAAGCATTCCAAGTTCGTATAGTTGAATAATATGAAGTAACGTTAAGTAATCATGCAGGCGTGGACCTATCGATCTCCTAAACGTAATCAGAGGTCTTGATGTTTTAGAATTTGCATTCAAAAATTTACCATAGAATTTGATGGGCGACTAAATAACTGGGAATTGTTAATAAATTATTATATAGTATACATATTGTAGTACATCAGTATAATTACCTTTAATTTACTTAAAACGAAAAAATTTACGTCTGATTGAAAATAATGAATACAATACAGTCAATAAAGGGTAATAAAAATACCACACAACGTTTCTAGGCTCTTCTTAGCACCTGACGAAAGTAAAAAGGATCCCAGAAACGTTGTGTGGTATTTTTATTACCCTTTTTTGTTTGTATTGGCTATCTTTCTTATTCAATAATTTGTTAAATTAATTTATTTGATCAATTTTACTTTTGTATTTATTTGCATTATACAGAAAAAATCTATCGTGATTTGAAAGGGTCCGCGGAAAAATCAAGTATACAATGGGAATAAATGAAATCCTGAGAATCTGACGTAAAGAAACCCAAGTATTGTCTTTAAAAATATTTGCGAGCATTGAGAAGCAGGTATGTTCCAGAAAATTGGAAAGTACCAGTTGGTACAAAAATTGATAGGTGAACATATGTCTGTAGTTCAGAGAAGTTACCATGGAGAGGTAATGAGGGTGATGAGATGCGATATCCAATGATAAACAAGAAAAAATGCTATTGTGGAAATCAACGCGTCTTTAAAAGGATATCAGAGAAATGTACAGGGAGGGCAGTGATAAATATTTCAGGAGAAACCTGGTTAGTCCGGCATGTAATCAATCATTTAATTGTCTGTAAAGTTTAATTGAACCAGGAGGATTATTGAAATTATAAATGTTCATCAAGATGACTTCTGGAATCGAAATGGAAGCGACGCACATATGGAGCTGACGCACTCACGCATAAGTAGCCTTTTTTTTTAAGTTTACGTAAAGTACACAGAACCAGCTGTGTGTACCAGTCCTTATCTGACAATTAACATGAAGAAATACCAACTAGGAACGTTTTATTAATACAAAGAGATGAAGTTATCGGTACCATTAATACAAACGATTGTTTATTATAATAACCGGCTTTCTTGGTTTAAAATTCGGCACATTATGTCTGTAAAAATACGAATATAAAAATTCATTTAAATCTGTTTCCGTTTTTGAGTTTATCAAATTTTTGCGTTTTACCTTTCCTCAATTAGTCGAAACGTTGTAGCGGCGTGACTTCATCATTCTCATCGTATTAGTATAATTGTTTCATGTACTTTGCACATTAATCCATTATAAAATTCAAAATCGATGTTTCCTAAGCCGATTTTCTGCTATTCTCTAAATAAAACGGTCTAATAGTTTTCATTGAAACTTTTATTCGTTGTCATATAGACGTAATAAGGTTTTCGGCTATGCCAATTTGCCGTTCGCCATTTTCAGACAAAAACCCCGGACGTTCCAAAACATGGATTCTCACAATAGAACGGTCGATGAAACTGTAGATCATGATTACACAAAGAACTATTCACCAATATTTAATCAGATCTTAAAACGTTCCAAACCTGTTTATGTAAGGTACAGAAAATCAAGTCTTCTCAATTTAATTTTCCTTACAGCATTTATTAGTACAGGGAAAATTCTTAGTTGTCAGGAATCGGACACTAGAACTAATCTTACCTAGACTGAAATAACAGAAGGTAATAATTTAAAAATTTAATGCTGCAGCAATACGAGTTAAAGGAGAAAAATATACCCAAGTTCTGTCACAGCAAACGCTAGCCCAAAATCTGAAACACAATTTTTTTAAATCTCAGTTGAAGGACGGCCATCAGGCTAGTTAGTTTATAAAAAATGGCAACCATATTTCTTAAAAAGGTTCATTATTCCCAAGACGATACTTTAACTTTACTGTGAAGGCCACAATTCTATACTTGTAATTTGGAAAGTTATAGTCTGGATAAAAAGAAACACTAAAATAAATTACGTTGAAATATGTTGGCCCGTTTTTGAGTTAAAACGGATGGACAGACAGACAGGCATGATATTTAATTGTTTATTAAGTTAAACGGTCGCATAAACAATTTGTCTCTTGCCACTTCATTTACAATCCATAATCAGTGAATTCTATTTGGTTTCAGTATTCAGTAATGACGAAGATAATGTTGAATACCTTTTGAGGTAATTAAATTTCTGTGGTTATTTTATATGGGTGTAGAAAATAGTTACCCAAATATTTGATAATATATATTGTAATGCCAATTAATTAGGCCATTAATTGGTTTTATTAAAATTTAATTGTAGCGGAAGGAGCTTCCAAAGCGACAACGGAGCCGAGCTCTGTTGCTTTGTCGGAATGTCAAAAATGGCGTATGCGCGCTAAAACTGGAGAGCACTAAGAGTTAGTTGGTGGCGGGACATTACAGAGGACGAAACGAATAATACTAGATCAGAGACTAGCCATCGATAATGTATAATTAAACAAAGTTGTGAATTTAAGACAAAGTAAAAACATTCACGGAAGTATTACCCCGTAAATATTGCTAAGTTAGCAGTTTTTAAGCCTATCAGCAGCCAGGAAAGGAGTGCAGTTTTACGTACGTCTGTAGCCAGCTAGGACAGGAAGTCAATTTAAGTCCAAAGCGGTAAAAGACTAACAAATATACGAATCATAGGACTGGTATAAGCCAAGCAGACATCAGATAGCTCACAAAAGGAGGATCATCCGAGTTCCTGGGAGCCTATCAATTTTGACTTCAATAGTGTAAAATCTTTGAATCTTAGAATCAGTGTAAATTTTTGCAATAGTGTATTTCCGAAACCAAAAGGAATGATGGTACCAGCTGGACACTACGTAAGTAACAAAACCAAAACTAATGATTAATTGTAAACGTAATTAAAGGATAGATTCAGATTTCGTTCTCTTTTAATTGTCAATCAAAGTTAATTTCTTTTCTTTTAATTTATTTCTATCGACGTATTGTTAGGTAAATGTGAACTGTTTGTTAATAAGATTTTACAATCAATTTGTTGTGTCCATTATCAAACCCAGTGAAGGCCCTGAGAAATTAATATTTTAAATTGTAATTGTTTTTGAGTTATTGCCACAAAATAAATAAATCTTTTGTTTGTTAATTGATTATATTTTCATTTAATAAAAAAACCTTCCATTTGATTATTACATTTTGACTTCCACAACGTGGGGCACGTTAATTTAAATAAAGACGAAATATTTGAATATTACATAAATCATAATTATTTAAAATATTTGTGTATTACAATATATATATATATATATATATATATATATATATAAGTTCATTACGTAATTATTACAAATCCTATTGCACCCAGAACAGTAAATACAGATGTGGGTCGAGACTCTCCATAATTTACGTTTTTATTACATTATTGTCCTCTTTGTTTGCATCACAACGGTGACTCCTGGTTTTCTGTTTAGAGGCCGTGGACGGCTACTTACGGAAAATGATGCATTTGGCTATTCTCTTTTTACGGGCGGAAGGAAAAATCTTGGACAGGATGCGACAGCCGTGCTGGTCTCGTCCTCGGATGTTCCCTCTCACCAGGTCTAGGGACTCTCTCTTAATGAGAACCTTTCACCTTTCAGAGAATACCTCAGCAACGAAGCATGGGACAGTTCAAAGACTTCACGCACGTGGGGCCTTTGTCCGCCGTTGCAATAAAATTTGTTTCCTCTTCAATGCAATTATTCATTAACTGTTTTAGGCTATTTGACTGTATTAAAAATATACATCAGTTTGCTGTCATCCTAGAAGATTTCTTCAAAGTGAATCTATTATTTTCTACAATTTTCCTAAAATGTGTGAATTATTTGCTATAAATGATTAATTCAAATGCAATATTTTTGGAGCTCGGCCGCATGATGGAAAACGCTCTGTGATTGTAGCTTAGTGACATGCCAGTAAACATTGTGTGCTTTCGTACGAAGTTCAAAGCGTTTTTGCAAAGTAGCAGTTAATTTATTATTTTTCGAAATTTTTATGATTGTTTCTGATTAAATTGATTCTAAAATGGTACTAATTTTCTTATTTTTGTATAATAGAGAGCGACTTTGTGAAAGCAGACAGTAGAAACCTTCCGAAAATAGACGCAATTATAGTTAGACTATTCTTCAACAGAAACCTTAGTTTTAATGCTGCGTATCTTAAACTGTGAGAATGTGTAATTAAATGTTTATAAGCTTCATTGTAAAGTAAAAGATTTATAAATAAAGAGATTTTAATAATGTGTACAGCTTTAATTAAACGAGTAAATAGAGTGTAAAAATGAGTTCTACTTAAGTACCTCCGAGTCTAGTTTATAAAGTCACTCTGAGAAACGATCACAGTATGCGTATTAAAAAGGTCTTTTAAGCAAATTTAAAGGACATGCCTTAAATTCTGGAACGGTATAAAATAAACAAGTAAGAAAAAATATTTTTGAATAAAGGAGTTTATAATTTGAAAGTGAGGAATGGATAATAAATATTAGTACCGCCCGTTCTTAATAGAAAAAAATCGAATATCGTTCTATGTAAAGTACATCAACGTAAATTTAATAGACTTAATCAATAAAGTATCTGTAGTTACATTCTTTAGCAATTCATGCTACATATTATTGATTTAAGGTGGTACTAGATTCTGAAATAAAAATAAGGAGGTAAATTTATGGATATGTTACAGAGTAGAATATAATTACTAAAGCAATGCTACGGTGTGAGTAGAGTTAATCGCAATTGTATTGAAGTGAATGATATATCTGGGATACGTCGGATGAATGACAAGCGCCTTTAATGTAAGTCAATTCACGCATTTTTAAAGGCTCCGACACTAACTAGACTCGTTTAACTTGATCAACTGCTACACTCTGCGTTCGACAGTGACATACTGGTGCTACATTTGCTAAAGAGACGTTGATAGTTTTTGCTTCTGTTTAAATGTCGTTCGGTGAATGCTTTCAACTCTACGTCAGAGACATTGATTAAAGTGAAAGTTCCGCATAGTGAAAGAGAGGGATATCTGTACCGTATAATAAAACAATGCATTCACCCAACTGTAATTAAGGCAAGTCATATGTCTTGTAGGTAGAAAGCGAAAGAAATGCCTCGGGGTCTAAATTTTGTGGTTACGGATCAACAAATATTTGTTACATCTGTCTTAACGATTGCAGCTTTCTGATGTGATTTTAAAATGTTCAGAAGAAATTATTTTAACTGCGAATAGATTCTCTTAAATTGTGTGAACTTTCGCATAGACAATCATTAATCGTAGCTCAAATCAAATATAAATCTCAAAGTTAAATTTCGTGTAACAATAGATGATTACCCGTTATTCATGAGCAACAAAAATATCGAATCAAAATATATCACTAAGGATGATAACAGCGAAAAATATTTCTTAATTAAACCTAATTGTTCAATTATCAAGTTATTATTATGTAATACTTCATTGTACTATCAATAAGATAATTTGTACAGCTTGAGATGAAATATTATATTTAACTATCAATAATCTACCCCTAAAATGAATAGTAGATCGGGCTGTCTGAATTTTAATTTTCAATGTTTTCAATTGATGGGTGAAAATTAAACCCTTGAAAGTTATTTATCGCTTTAGAGAAAATCCAATTCTTCTAATGCTATAATTTCTAAATCTTTCCAAAATAATTCCCCACTAACTTCTTACTCTAGTGGCTGTATTTACTACCTTTCCCGCAGATTATTCGCAAATATTATTTATCATGTCACACAAACATCGATATATATTCATTCATTCGAATTTTTTACTATATTTATTTTACTTCAAAGCAGTCCTCTTTTTCAGGCCTAGATCTACAGATTTTCCTTTCGTATTTATATACCTAAGCTTCATTAGTAATAAGGTAACTTGGCTAAATCCGTCAAAAATATTCAATCGACCAAACACGAAAAAAGTGATCTGTCCGAATAATTGATTAAAAAATAAAATATTCAGGTTCTTACCAAGTAATAGTAATACCTGTTTTTAACAGCCGTACATTTATTACACTATTTACCTCAAGCCGTTTTTATTCTCACTTGAGTTGCTATGCACGAAAAAAGCCGGAAACGGAATAGTACTATATTAAATAATCAAAATTGCAGTCTATTAGCCAGAAAAAATTATTTTTTAAATTTAAAACATTATAAATTTTAAACACGACGTTTCGTTCGTGATTGATGTATAGGGGTTACATTAAATGATAATTTATTTTTAAAAAAATTTGTCAACTTAATTTTTTATAAATTATAATTGAATGTAACATCTATACACCTGTAGTGGTCTCAATCAACGACGAAACATCGTGTTTCAATATGTATTATGTTTTAAATTGAATAAATAAATTTATTCTGACTAATAGGGTGACATTATTGTTAAATTTAAATAAGAAGTCAGATTATTATAATTGTTAATAGTGCTCTATTGTAATATTAACAAGTAGTAACCCATTATTAAATAAGTAATTGTAAATGTAAGTCAATGGTGCCATAACATTATTAAATTATGTTTTTCATTCCTTTATTAGCCGTATTCCATTATCTGATTTGATATCATTGCATGGCAATTGAATTGGAGAACGAAAGTGTAAAGCGAATAGGAAATAGCTTTAGAAGTACGACAATTATCCATATAGTAAGGCGGCAATTGCTGAACCAAGAAAAGAAAGAATAATAAAAAGGAATACAACTAGAGTATATTTCGAACAGTATCTGATTCATAGCATCGTAAGAGTAATACAGTTGTTTCAGCCCAGACTTATAAATACAATATTTATTTTGCTATACTGAAGCAGGAACTGATATTTTATGTAGAATTCGTAACGTAACATTTTTTCCTCTTCTGCTTTCTTTTCTTCATTTATTACTCCTCACGATTAACTGTTTGTTAAATGTTCTAACTTCAGTTTTCTGTCATTTTATCTCGTTTTATAATCCTGTACATTTCCAATTATGGAAGACAGACATTGGAGAAGCCGATTAATAATATTCCAACAGTTTCCATGCCCATTAATTTGATTCAATGCCATTGAATGTATTATTGACAGAATTGTTTAGAGAATACTTGAAACTAAAATACTACAAAATTGAAATGCATTAAGTATGATAATACATAGTGCAAAATGTTGGCATGTACCAGACTTTAAAAAACTACCATGTATGGAGGGGACTGTTCTGTGTACCAGGCAACTATTTCCTGAAAACGCATGTTTTGATCTTAATCTCTACCACTTCCGTGAGAGCGAGTACGCTTATGACTCATTCGGTATATGGTCGTAGTGGCATGACGTCACGACCTCGACGCGATGACGGTCATGACGTAAGATGAGAGCTAGTAGCCGGCTCGAGG
Organism: Zhengitettix transpicula; assembly: GCA_037074705.1. NCBI lineage: Eukaryota > Metazoa > Arthropoda > Insecta > Orthoptera > Tetrigidae > Zhengitettix > Zhengitettix transpicula. Next base: position 28,792,363 of record CM073593.1, on the reverse strand, counting down.
ACAACGACCATAAAGAGAAACCCTCACCTACTTCGGACAGTATTTTCATGCTTGAATACAGATAAGCCCTTAAGAAGACACTTGCCAGAAAACTCATATATGACTAATGAACTAATAAATATTCAGAAAATAACATTTAATACGTAGTTTCATTTCATTAAAACCAAAAAATAATGACTATTCGTATTTCTTAAAAAATGTTTAAATATATTTCTTAAAGTTACGTTGCTAGTTGCGATTATCTCTGATCAACTTCTTCACAAAACTTAGTTTTCTTCATCCAAAGCCCATACAACGACAGGTCATTGTCCTTCAACGCCATTCCTGTTCCAACCAACACTAAAAATTCCTCACCAAAGTCCTTGCCTGTGTTTTGGAATCATTTATATTTTCATAGAAAAACATAATCACCTTCAATTGTTATTTCACTTTGTTCACCTTCCAATATTGAATTTGGAAACATTTGTCGAGAATTTATGTGAATATTTGTGTGGAGACTCCAAATTTTAAACACGCATCCTCCTATAATTGTTCAACGAATATTTTCCTTAGACCGTATATGCGTTCTGGATGCCTAAGTTATCGACATTTTACTTTTATCTAATTATATATATATATATATATATATATATATATATATATATATATATATGTTCGTTAATTCAATATATGCAACACACTGGCCTGCCCGAAAACTCTGCAATCCGTAAATGGATGGAAAAAAATAGTTTAAAATTATTTTTAATAACTTGTAACATACTCAATGTCCAGGAGAATTATATGAAGTACATAATAAATGTAACTGTGAAAAATATCATATTTTAATTTTTTTTAAAAAAATGATTGTGCTAATTACAAAACTTCTTGAATATTAGGACTAATAATTTTCTACACCATAATTTTTTATTTTAATTTTCACTAGTATTTTCATATCTGTCATCTATCATCAAAGACTTATATGAAATGCATTTAGAAAATATGCTATGTCAGTATAATCGAAAATATTAAAAGAATAGGAAAGTTAAAATTAGTTGCGTAAATTATGGTATTTGCATTATATGTTAGAATAAGCAGGCTTTGAAGAACATTTAGAAAATAAAAATTAATGAATATTGTAAAATAATGTATATAAAAATCTATCGTAGTAGAAAATATTATGTCGATTATCGTAAATGGAAGTGTTGAGTTTGAAGTATGACCAACCAGATATAGTTATAGACGCAAACATATATTATGTTATGAACAAGGAAAAAATTGATCAAAAAAGTTCTTGTCACTTGACAATGTTTTATAATATGATAAGTTTTTTCTGGATCTTCATTCTACCGCCCTTGAAGAAACTATGTTAAAACGACAGTTCTATATAATGTGTGTCCCTGCGCCTTATTAACAATAATAATTAAGTAGAAATTTAATGTGATTGTCGTGGTTATGAAAGTGATTTTTTAATTTTGAACGGGCTACACCTTTTTATGGGAATATATCTCCCACATTTTGCTATACTCGTAACTTACGGTTTTCTAATTATTATAATAATATATCACCATTGATATTAATATTAAATATAATAAAATTTAACAATAGCAAATAGAAAAGGGTAAATATATTACAGAAATATAATTTCGTAATTTATTGGCGAATTAGAGAATTAAAATAATGAAAATTAGCTGAGGATGAAAGTCACATTTCAAAAAGTAAACGGTTCAAAATGAGACAAATAACTGGGGTGAGAAATTTTTGGTACAGCAAGCATATTAATATTTTTGGGGTTTCTTCGTTTTGTGTTAACTATAGTTTATTGGTTCATTATTCCATGTCTTCATAGGTGTAGACAAAAGATGCCAAGTAAATACAGAAACATTCTTCAGTGTAACCTGAGGTGTGAAAATGATTTAGTGACTGAATGTGTATTTATGAACTCCTACAAGATTATAGTATTATAGGCCTCAAGGAGTGTTCTGAAATTTTGGTAAATAAAAATTATTTTAAAATCAGGAATGCTCATTCTAGGTTTCCTAGAATTGTTGGGAATAAGCATCAGCCAAATCCCTTTCTTCCCACAGCGGCTGACAACACGAGAAAGTGATAAATGATACTGTTTTGATTTCTTCCCGTACACGTTTACTGGATAACCTTGCCCCAGTAATCGGAAACAACAAACTTGGTTGTCTTTTTCCAGTTCCAATAGCGAGCGAAGTTTATAATCATTCAATCGCCATAATTTTGAAATAATGGTTCAGGGAAGGAGCCTGGATAGTTGCTTCAGAGTTGCAAGAGTACTAAATATTCCGGTTGGAAATTGCTATCTCTCTCTTTCTCCTCCGCCTTTACGATCTATCGTACCCGAATGCCGTAATTGAGAGCTGATATTATGGGGGACGGAAAACTGCGAGAACTAGTGCGGAGTAATAATAGCGATAAACTTAGAGAGTTGACGAGGCTTGCATCACAACTCTGACCTGCAGAATGAAGGATAAAGAATGGAAGGGGAGGTTCACTGAGAGTCGTTGTCTCTGAATAGAATCTAAGGTCTTCCACAGTCCGCCGTGCCTTCGGCTGAGCGAGTTTTAACAGCAGGGTTGTCCACTCAAGGACACTATTCCTCTGTGTGTTCACTCAAAAACATATAGATATAACGGAAAAAATGTATAAGTAATAAATCTGTTTATAAAGCCACGGGCTATATGATTGGCGATATCGAGACAGAGTTATATGAGATGTCGATAAAAATCCGGATCCACAAAAAATACTATACTATACCCCAGGAAAGAAGATAATGATCGCGAAAGACGTGGAATAATAATAAATTCCATTGCAAGGCATTATTATTGAGATAATGCTATATCGATGGAAGATGACAGATATCAAACCAGTCATAAACTATGTTTATTTGAGTGGAATTAAAAATAAACTGGTGAAAGCATTTTAAAAATTAATTCATCTAAATTTATTGTTATTTTAAAAAGTAAATTGCGAATAAAGTTATAGTAGCAAATTACAGAGTAAAAGTACGAAAAGACCGGAAAATTATTTGTTTCTAAACAGTAAATTTTTTATTCCTAATAAATAACCATTGATTAGTTGTTCTTGCTTCACTTTCTCAACTTATGTTGGAGGAAATAAATTTTTATAATTTTTTTGTTTGCGTCGTTAGAACATGATCTCGAGTTCACCATATTCCAAAGATAAATTAGATTAATAAAACAATTTAAGAATGTAATGCTTTAAGTTTTATTGATTTTAAATTAGGAAAATAAAATAATAATTTTTAGAAACGATGTATAGCTATAAATGTTTAATGTAAATATCACATATATATAAATAAACAAACAAACGGCCCTGAGTCAGAAAATTATGTTGATTAACAAAAAATAAATATACCGACGTTTCATACTTTTTTTAGACATCTTCAGGTTTAATAATAGCATCAGGCAGGACAGAAAAATCTTGCCTCTAAATTTTTTCTTGATTTGTATAAAGTCTGAAGTGTTCCTACAAAAAGGACGAAACGTCGGTATATTTAATTTTTTGTTAATAAACAAAAATTTTCTGACTCAAGACCGTTTGTTTATAATCATTTCGGTTTCAACAGGCAAGGCATCAAAACTTTGTCTCTTAATTTTTGCATGATTTATATACAGTATTATTAAACCCGTAGAGTTCCTAAAAAAAAGGACGAAACATGGGTATATTTAATTTTTTTGTTAATAAACGAAATTTTCTGTCTCAAGTTAGTTTGAATACTTATTTAAGTAATATCAATATCGTTGATAGAGATTCTTATTTACTTCGACGACCAAGTTTATTAAGCTAAACTGCGTTAAATAATATTTTACCAATATTGAACCACAGTATATGATGTACTTCGGTTCTTGGATTTGTCGTAACTCACGTCACTAGAACAAAAACACAACGATAAACCACGATAAAAAAAACTGTTAGATATAATTTGCCTCATTTAAAGAATATGTTACTCTTAGCTAATTGTACATTATCAAGATATCACATTTTTACATCAGTGTGCGCGCGAGAGTATTGCGGCATAATTGAAGATAATAACGTGTACAATCTTATAAATTTTTAAAGTGATCGCAAGATAGAACAGTGTGTCAACTAAGTCGAGTCATGGTCGACTCTGTAGTTGTATGTCGCATTTTCCAAGGCACCAGGCTTATAATCTGCTTAAGAAATTTGCTTCTCGAGTGTATGAAGAAATGGTCCAAAAATCTAGTTCATAATCAATAATGGTTTGTCTAGATTTGATTTACGCCAATTCACTCACTTGGGGAGATGGAAGTTACTATTAGTGGAACTTGTTTACTACTTCCATCACAATATTAGCCTCAAAATAAACTCCAGACACGGTACAAGCGGTCCCAGCATCAACTGAATCCATCAAACCAGTTTCCGAAACCTGTCTGGACCTGGACATCGGTCTACTGTGGAAATGCACTGTGACAAGACAAGCTGACAGGAAGCAAAGAAAGAACCTCCGCAGACAAGAACAACAAAGGAAGCTAATATAAACTAAATGAAGCATAACAACACTTCTTGCAGTTGTACTGAGAATGTACCAAGCAATGCATTAGCATAATTAAAATTCAGTTCAGATAATGAATAGCAATACGGCACCATGAAAAGTCATATTTGAAGAAGCTGTACATTTTTCAAGTTATGGTCATGTTATCACTGACAATTGGACAAAATCATTGGATCTATTGTATTTAAACAGCTTCGTACTTATCTCGGATTACAAGTTATTAAACAATGGAAAACTTTGGTTTTTCTCTTTATCAAAATTATTTAATAATAATTATATAGAACTTAGTTTTCAGAGTTATGATTCATTAACTTATATAAATATCCTTCTGTCCTTCATAAGGGAATGAAAACAGTGTGCATAGTCCTTAACCTTGCAGGTTAACTTACTGCAAAATCTACACTATTAATAGGATTTTGCTGGGGGTCTTTTTACCTCTAAAGATTTATACAACAATCTTCCAGCATCAAATTTTTATTCAATATACTTTCAACTCATCGGCTATAAGATTATAGAACTTCTTCTCTCAAGTACTGTTCACATAAACTTTAATCGAAATCCGTTCTACCGTTGCCATGTGATAAACGAACAAAATCAATGTTTTGGAACGTTCGCCAATTTGAGTGCAATTTGGCAGATGGGAATTTTTTATCGCTATGAGCCTTCTCACGGCTCTATATCTGAACGATAAAACATTTAATCGAAATCGGTCTGCGAAAAATCGGACAAAATCAGCCTTGTTAGATGATAGATTTCGTATCGAATAATGCATGAAACGTATATATATCAGAATAAGTCGATTAGAAGCAAAATACAAACAAAAGTTCTATTTTTTTAAAATGATATACGTTTTTTTTCTCGTACGACTGCTCTAAATGTAGTAAGTACCAATTTATTCTTCAAGTTTTTACTCAGAATATAGATTATTATATCATGTTTTTAATAATTAAATGACGTAATGCCTACCGGAAAAAACTAGATTTTAGTGAAATATATTCGAACACTCGAGAGAGAAATTACATGGGCCGTATTTGTTTGTGGTCACATCCAGTAAAAGCTCGCAAAGTGGTAGAGTATCCAGGGAGTCAAATATACAAAGGACATGAACGGTGCATCTTCGTAAAACTAATTTATGGAGGATGATATAAATATTGTAGTCATCAAGTATGGCCACCGTACTTGAGGTCTGACCATTGGCAGAGGAAACGTAGTAAAATTACTTGTTTCTGGTTCAAATATTATCTACGATTGGCCATACTCACGTGTTAATAACCCAGTTACATTTTCTTAGACAAAATAAGTGATAATATAAATACCACACAACGTTTCTGGTGTCCTTGTCCCTTTTTTCAGGTGCAAGGATAGCCAAGAGTATCACTTATTTTGTCTTTATTTAGCTATCATTTTTATTATTAATTTTCAATCAGACGTAAATTAGATTAATGTAACGAGTTCGTTAATTGAACCGGTCCTCAGGAGAATGAGTCCTTGCATAGTAGTGAGGGTCAGTGCCCCAGACATTAAACGAAGGCCAAAAATACGTCACGTTATTTATGAATACCCATGAGTATTTTTAATATGTAAATGTATTTATTTACTTATTACTGGAGATCAGTCACTGGTAAATACAAAAAAATACTTCTTCCCTAAATGGTAGTGACTATAGTAAAACAATTTTTTTTGTAAACACCAAGTAATACTATTTTTAATAATTTTATAACAAATATTGACTTAATATCTCACTTGAAACACTTTAGTTCAGAAAAATTCCTAAACCCCAAAATGTTTTAATATTATTATACTGAAATAATAACATAAAGTAATATAAAATAATATTAAAAACGATAACCAAATAGACAAAATAAGTGATAATATAAATACCACACAACCTATCTGGTATCCTTGTCCCTTTTTTCAGGTGCAAGGATAGCCAAGAGTATCACTTATTTTGTCTTTATTTAGCTATCATATTTATTATTAATTTTCAATCAGACGTAAATTTTTTGATTTCTTCCGAAAACATATTTTAGAAATCATTCTATTCACTTACAGTTATAATTCCATTTCCGTACGTCATTTATTTCCATAACGGTTATTTAAATTAATATTTTATCTTGCACTGCAAATAAATGTGTGTGAATATTTTTGGGGGATTTTTAAAGTGTGGTACTCCACACGCTATTGTCATTACTTTATTAGATTGTAAGAACAGATGTTATGTCTCTGAGAAAATATTTTACTATTAACAAAAGCGACATCAATTAATTTCAAATCGGTAGTTTAAACAATATCGTATCGGAGATAGATAATGATGGAGAAAAATAAGCAAACAAGATTTATTTACTTATCAATGAAAAATAATGAAGTGAAATATTGGTAAACAATATTTATTTGGTTAATAAAACGTTAGCACGTTTTCACGTAAAATTAAAAACAAATATGAAAATATTATGTTATTAACCTCGTTAATAATTTACCATTGATATATGTTAATTTTTCGTCGATTTAAAGATCTGTTTATTCTCTTTTTTTTACTTCCGTTCTACAATTGGCAAACTTTTTCAATTTTCTATTTAAGTCATGACATCTGTTCATACTTCATTTGCATCAAATTTTCGTTAACATGTACTCAATGTAATAAAAAAAATTCTTTAACTAATTAGTGTACTCAACTTTTATTGGAAAAATATTTTCTTTTAATATAGATATATTGAAATTTTTAATAATAAATTCAAATAAAGTTTCAAAATTTGGTATACTTTGATCTGTTCCCAATAAAACGTTTATAAATATCTTATTTTCTAGATTTATTCTTGAAACCTTGTTAACCAGTTAAATTAAGAGAAAAAATAGTATAATAGAATGTAACAAAATTTATATGGCATAATCAACTCGTAGCCCTATATTATTTGTAATGGTTTTTTTAAAAACAAAACGTGGAAATTTTGCAGAGATTTGACCATTGGAATATTCATTTTATATTGTTATGTTAGCATCAAATTTTTCTAAGTTATATGTTTCAGTTAAGTGTACTATGATGCTTTATTGAAGGGTTGTCGAAAATATCGTAACCGTGACCGACGAGGCGTCACGTTAATAAATTTACGTGACTTTCTGTGGTTACAAACACACTCAGATATATATATATATATATATATATATATATATATATATATATCTAAAACTAATTAAACAACCATATTCTAGCTTTGCTTAAAACTAGTTTAATTTATTTTTCATTGGTTGTTAAATTCGTTACTTTACAGCCAGTACTTTTTGAGTGCCTAGGTTAAATAGAAACTGGAAGCCGTTTCTTTTAACATCTAAAGATGAAAATTAAAGAGGAAGGAAAACATAAATAAAATAAATGTATTAACTCTTCTTGTAGAAAAAATATTACAGTGTTCGTAATCTACGAATTAAATACAGAAAAAATTAAATAAATATTCGACAGTAAACGGACTTCTAATTATTGTAATAATTCCTAATTTACAAGTACATCAAAGATATGCCCCATGGTGTCAGCAATTAAATGCATAGGGTCACCATAGAAACTTAAACAAGTTCCCGCGTGTAGCTTGTAGATGGGATTCGAACTGGTATGAGCACGTGAGTGAGTAGATTCCTGGACATCCCTGAGCAGGTCGTGGGTGTCGGACCTTCACCTTGGCGCAATGTCATGCTACGCCCTCACAAATGCATACTTACTTACGCTACAATACTCAGATCATCTCGATATCCTCAGATAAACATATAACTAAATTTATTAGCTAGAGATTACAAAATGAATCTCGAAGTCAAAGAGTAAACTGTATTGGATGATCGAACTTTCTCGTGAAGAAATGTCTCTGCTTGAACACGGAAGATAAAGTAGAGACGGCGGAATAATATATTTTTTTAATATTGTAGATTACGTTTCGAAACACGTATTTTTATTCAAAAAATAAAAATTCGTAATATTCAGTTTTATTATTGATTTTTTAAATAACAAAAAAGAGAACGTATAAATACACAGAACAATTGGTTGGTCCTAATAAGTTTAACAAGGCAAAGAATGCATGTTTTAAATGTGTCAAACGAATTCTTTTCCAAAATGATAATTTGTTTCATATTTTATATAAAATATTTTACAGAACGATAAGCGCAAATATAGCTGAAATCTCTAAATAAATACTGTGACTGTAATTGTTATATATATATATATATATATATATATATATATATTGTAGTTATTGGTGATTAAGACATTCTTCTAATTGGAAAGTTGGATTGTAGAGGACTCATTATTAGTGGATATAGAGCGGACGCCGCAACAATCCGGCGAGGCAAAGAAAACATTGTTGATCAGTTGAGAGAGTTTACGCGTTTTAAATCTACGAGACGAAGAGTACAGTCGGGCCGTAGGCAGCGAGGAGAAAAGACTAAAATTCCAAGTCATGAAAATTTGAACAGTACAGTTGGGCAGCAGACAGCGAATAGACCAGACGAAAAGTTTTACAGTCAGCAGTCAGAACGAAAGAATGTGGTCCAGTCACAAACATACTTTCAAATATTAAAAAGTAAAGCAATATTCAGTCGGGAAGGAGACAGAGCAACTAGTTGCAGTAAAGCATCGAGAACCAACTAATTTGTGTTAAACCAACTAACCAACTACACCAATTAGAGTCTGTGAGAATTTAGAATCAGTGATGTTCCCAGAATTGTGCACGAAAAACTAAAAATGAGACCTGGGCAGCCGTAAGTAGAGAAAAATTTTAAAATCATTTGTAAACCGTGTTTAAAAGATAAAAGTCAGATCGTTCTGTAATTATTTAATTATCGATAAAATGAGATCGTTAATTCTTGATAAAATTAAAATTGTTTAAATTCAATCTTTAGTATTATTTCTTCCGCAACAAATTTCGTCTATGTTCAGACGCCTTGATTTCCATAAAAAGGTAAATGTAATTTTGATTATATAAATTATGCCATTTATCAAACCCAGTTCAAGACCCTGAGATCCCAAATATTTTTGTGTATTTTATACTTGTTTTTAAATTTGGCTTAATAAACATTGATTCCCACATAAAGTAAAAGTAATTGTGTTTTTTTTTCATTTGTTAAATTCAGCCATTATTATTATATTTAATTATTACAATATATATCTGCGTGTGTGTGTAAATTCAAAACGTAATCCGATGGGACACAACGCAAGTAAACACCAGAAATATTAACTCAAGAATTTACCGCTATATTACTACTATAAGCTTTCGCCAAGCTTTGATAAGATGTAATTGACGTCAGAAACCTTTTTAAGTTCAGAATTGAGGAAGTAGCTCAATGTGTAGTGAAATTCTGCGAGCTTCCGCACTGTACCTTTTATTACGCAAGACACAAGAGAGACTTTCTCACGTGCATTTTCGACAACAGAGAAGGCTTCGGATATGTTAATTAGAGAAAACTTATTGTCCCACGCAAATGAGATACAATTGTTGGACATTTCGTAAACAAGTAGCTCGAGCGTGGTTGAAGAATTTGCAGACCGCTGAATGTACAACATTTTCATTAAAAAGTTATTTAGCTATTTCGTTCTTTATCCTTTATTACATTATTATGAACTTTTGTTCAATCTACACGACAACTAATATCCTATCAAAAATGCTCTCCAAACTTTTAATATTGACAAGACGAAAATATGTCCTATTCCCAATTTTTTCAATTAAAAATAAGTAACGTTACTTTCATTCTTTAATTTTGTTAGTAGGTAAGCATTTTGAAACATAATGATATTCCTCGGATTTTCTATTCTTTTCTTCTCTTGGAGAACTGCTCATTTTAAATTGGTCACAACGTGGCATTTTCGCCATAAGATTAGGAATCATATTCATAATTATGTAAGTATTGACTCTGTGTGGATTCCAACATTTCCTTTCGTAGTCTAGAATTAGTATGACAAGAAATGGTATTGTTTCCTTCACCTGTTTTGAGATTTTTTAAATTCCCAATGAGTTAATTAGCTCATTAATGATAAATAATAACAAAATATATTTGAAACTGATAATTTGTACCTCTTCATCTACGACTGCCCAAAGAACTACAGGACTAGAAGAGCCACAATTCAGAAATACACGTGAAAGGACATATGTACTTCAGCAAGCGGCAATAAATAACCTGCCAAAGTTTAGTACGGAAACCGGTATTCAAGATCCAATATAAATAGACTATGAATCTGTGACTAAGAATAAAATGTCTAGGTAACATGAAATAATTATAATAATTTCATTTTTAAGTATGGAATGTCGCCAATGACTTTTATGTTGACGCGACTTTAAACAATAAATAACAAAATTAAAAACTTGGAAGTCATAAACCATTTTTACTTTAAATTAATTGAAATAATTCATAGCTGAATTTTATTCATGTAATCCTTTCGTCTGTTTAAAGCCAATGAAATCAACGACAAACGGCCTTATGAGCTGCATTATTTCCAACGTCATATCACTTATGGATGCTAAGAAAATAATATTAAAAACATATCGCACTGGCTTGTTTCACTGTACTTTCTACTGTTGATGAAAATTTTCAAATTAAATTTATATGATTCATAAATAATTTAATCTATAACCTTGTACCTTACCCCAACTATAGGTATGATAATATGATATAATATAATAGTATGATATAATGTATGATTATATTAGCTTAGAGAGTTTAGAAGAAAATACTAAAAGCCTGAAGTCATTCTTCGGAATAGATCAATATTTCATTACCACATCTGCACGTATGTTTTTTGATAGGAATTGTTATAGTGAACGGAATTTAATGTAAAAATAATATAACTAGTAGTTTACCTAGTACTTATAAACGTTATGAAAAATTCATTCATAGAATAATATATGTGATTTTAGTATGGAAATCAATTTTTTAATTTCCCACGCAAAATTTTCTCATTAAACAGTAGTTTCAAAACTTCATTTCAATGCTTGTAGCTTTAATAAATTTTAATGACTAATTTAAATTTTCCACCGTAGTCTTAAATGTGAAATTTCCTAATATTTTTGTTCCTTAAACAAACATCTCTTGATGATTCATTTTCTGGACTCTTGAGCACCAAGCTTCGGAAAACCCAAGACCATCGGTGTGGAACTTACTTTTTCTCTTCTTCAACGTTCTTCTTACGTTTCGGTGATATTCAGGGCGTTAAAGCCAAGGGGCTCAGAGAGGAAGTTTGTATAGGGTAAGGAATTGCTGAATGTGAACGATTTAACAACTCAAAAGACATATTGCATAAATAATTTGATGAAATATCTATGCAGTGGAACAAGGAAGGGAAATTTATATGTAAATATTATTCTATTATGTCGTATATGTAAATATAACTGTGCCAAAACAAATGCGGATGTCAAGTATCAGAACAAGGACGTGACATGTATCACAAGAGTATCTTTGCTATAACTTTTAAGTACTCACTATTCATATCTTTAATACGAACAATCTTCAATCAAAGAAATAAATGTGGGAATTAATTTATCTTACGGTAGTAATAAGGAAGATAATATATTACTATTTCCCCCAATGTCTCCTTTTCCTTTAAGTCTTCACCCGAATGAAATTTTTAAACATACATAGTCATCAGGCGACAGTAAAATCATCTGAAATGTTGGCTGTAATAATTTTTTTTATATTTTGAAGAGCGGTAGAGTGATTCAAGAATCGTTGGTATGTTGAATGCAGCAATTATTCGTGTAGGATATATAAGGACTATTGCCTCAACAAATAATAAACTATGTTTCAATTTTCTCTACCTATATGAAATTATTTTAACTTATAAGAATGTAAATGCGAAGATATTAATAAGAAACCGACAAAATGTAGCTACAAAGCTATGTTCAGTAAAAATCTTAATATTACAATATACAATTTATAATATTAACTGACGTCATTTATTTTTTATTTTTTACTCAAAAAGGTCAGGATAAATTTCCGCAATAGAGAGAACCTCAAGACAATTCTGATGTTAATTGATTTAAGTATTTTAATATTTTTAAAAGGGAAAAATCGCAAAAATATCTGAAAGAGATAAATATTAAGTATAAATATGTTTTTAATGTCTAATAATATCTGAGTATTACAATATTAGTAATAAATAAAGTAATTTTTCATCAATTTAAGTAATTCCTTTTCAAATGCACTGCCCCACTTAAGTACGCAACCCGCTAAACAGGAGAGTTTTGTAAGTTACGGAATATGCAGGCTGAAAACTCGAATTATTTCATATTTTTAATGAAAGATGAAGTAATTATTTAATTCTTTATGAATAAATTTCAATTATATATATATATATATATATAATATTTTTACAAATCACTGGTAAGTATTTATTATTATAGAAAAATTACACAATTCATAATTTACAGCAATACTAAATTATATATATATATATATATATATATATATATATATATATATATATAATCTGGGATCCGTGAATTAGGTAATAAATAATACTGTATATGCATACTTAAAATTTAGTTAAACTTTTTATGAAATGCTTGATTCCCGTAACCTTTTGATTATAATTTTTTTATATTGATTTATTTACAGTGGCATCAACTGCTCGGGTTATTAACGACTCAGTATGAGAACTCATTTTTCCTTGTCGGAGGACTGATTAGACACACATGCACCCATGCCCTCGCCGGGATTCGAACCGGGAAACTCTGTGATGTGAGGCAATCACGCTGACCCCTACACCACCCGAGGTCATTATAAATTAAAACAACATAAGAGCAAAGGTTTCATAGAAAGGCCCGGTTAGGATATGAAATACGATACCACTAAGTAATTTTAATTTATTTCACAAGGTATAAATACCTAACATAATGTATTCGAGTAATGTAGCACATGATAACCATTTGATGATATTGGCGCACGGCAATATATAAATAAGAAAAGAACAATAAGAAAGCAGAAAATTACAAATAAGTTAGAAGTTAACATTAATTTCGTTCAAGTTCTTTTCTCAGTTCCCAGAAACGCACTGTACTTGTGATATATGTTTTTGTCACGACGTATTTCATTTCTTCAAAAGAAAACGTGATGTGAGAACATTGCGTTAACTTTCCTTTTTCCACGACATTTTTTCCCAACATGCGTTTAACCCGTATTTTAAATCAAATTTTATTACCAGTATTCTCGACTTTCTTCCATCTGGAGAAAGTAATAAAGGCTGCATTTTAAACTTTTTAATGTGTGGGAGTATATGTCAAAGGTTTATATGTCGTAAACTATAAAGTGAAACTGGTTTTTGGAAGGACCAAGAACGGGTATAGGGCAGAGAAAAAAGTTTTACTATTAACATTCCTGCCCCTTAGAAGCGTTATTTTAGAACGTTTTAGCCGATAATTGTATTTTAAGGACAATTTTAGTTATAAACACTAGCATTAAGCATTAAAAGTTTACTGAATCGATCCATAATACATCATCCCAAAATGTTAACTTATTCGCACACACAAGTATCAGCTTCATGCAAACTGTTTAAAGTATTCAATTTATTAATATTATTTTATATTTATTTTTAAGTCTCTGTCGTACCCTCGTGGTCTGACTCATTATGTTTGATCCACACATGTATTTGATGAAAGACTCAAAGGATGAAGTATATATTATAGGGTAATTCACATCGTGACCATTTCCCTCTGAAAGGGGAGATGCGGAAAGGTAGAGAAAGTCAGCCAAGGGTTAACTACGACCATCGGGATGTATTTTTAAGAATCCTACCCGGAAATTCGCCTGAAAGTGATGCAGTGAAAACCCTAGAAAAGCTCGCAAGTATTTTTTTATTTTAGGGTAACAGGCTACTTGAGGGTAATCCACATGTTGGCAACTCCCCTTTAATAGCATAGGAAGGGATTTGAAAGGGGGGATGCGGAAGGACTATAGTTCAAGGATCCTACCCGGCATTAGCCTAAAAGTAATGCAGGGAAAACCATAGAAAAACCTGCATCAGGTAGGTCGGGCATTGGGTACATGTAACACGCCCTTCCGATAGCGGGAGAAGTGTTAGCTGTGGGGACGCTGCATTCCCTTCTCCGTACCTCGACCAGTTTAGGAGGCAGCTGGCCGACTGATCCAATGGGAAAAGCGAACAATCTTACCGTATGCCCAAGATGTGACCCCGGAACATACACCTCTCAAAATAGGCCGAGGTGCCTCGGCTTGTGGGAACCTTAGTTCAAAAACGGAGAGTAAAATACATCCTTTTTTTTAGGGCAACAGGCTACATGAAGGTGATCCACATTGGGCAACTCCCCTTTAATAGCATAGGTAGGGATTTGAAAAGGGGGGATGCGGAAGGGTAGAGGAAGGTAGCCAAGGGTTAACTAGGGCCCCCGGGCTATGGTTTAAGGATCCTACCCGGCATTCGCCTAAAGAAATGCGGGGAAACCCCTAGAAAAACCTGCATCGGGTAGGTCGGGCATTGGGTACTTGTCCCACTCCCTTCCGATAGCGGGAGAAGTGTTTGCTGTGGGGACGCTGCATTCCCTTCTCCGTACCTCGACCAGTTTAGGAGGCACCTGACCGACTGATCCAATGGGAACAGCGAACAATCTTACCGTATGCCCAAGGTCTGTGACCCGAGAACATACACCTCTCAAATTAGGCCGAGGTGCCTCGGCTTGTAGGAACCTTAGTTCAAAAACGGAGAGGAAAATACATCCCCAAAGGTAGCCCCTTCGTGTCTCTCCTACAAGGTTCTGCCTGCGAGAGAATATCCCTCGCAGACCTTATGCTTTTTTTTATATTTTTTTTTAGGGTAACAGGCTACATGAGGGTGATCCACATTGGGCAACTCCCCTTTAATAGCATAGGAAGGGATTAGAAAGGGGGGATGCGGAAGGGTAGAGGAAGGTAGCCAAGGGTTACTAGGGCCCCCGGGCTATGGTTTAAGGATCCTACCCGGCATTCGCCTAAAGAAATTCAAGGAAAACCCCTAGAAAAACCTGCATCGGGTAGGTCGGGCATTTGGTACTTGTCCCACGCCCTTCCGATGACGGGAGAGGAGTTTGCTGTGGGGACGCAGCTTACCCCTCGCCATGCCTTGGCCTATTTAGGAGGCAGCTGGCCGACTATTCCAATAGGAATAGCGGACAACTCTTGCCGTATGCCCAAGGTCTGCGACCCCGGCACATACACCTCTCAAAACAGACCGAGGTGCCTCGGCATGTGGGAACCTTAGTTCAAAAAAAAACCAGAGAGATGTGAGAGCATCCCCAAAGGTAGCCCCCGTCAGAGCTCTCTGGGAAGGTTCACCTGCGAGAAATCCTCTCGCAGGCTTCCTTCAGATGTGCAGACCTTATGCTCGCATGTCTTATTTTTTTTATTGACTTGATTTTGGAAGTGTTTTAGATAAGCTGCGAGAGAGAATATTGTAATAATGAATCTGAGATTACTCCTGTATTTGAATGGTTGTCCTCTTTCTCGTAAGACGTTCCTGGCGTTTTGCGTTAGTATCATCACCTCCTTCAATTTTGGCACTTCATTTCCATTTTAACCCTTCGCCAGTAACTTATATTTGTCCACTTTATTTCATGATTCTCTTCTTCAGCCTATTCAAATTATACCGAAAACAAAACATTAGATATCTATTTCGTCAAATAATGCATGATTTTCACTAAAGTTCATAATTATACTGTTGGACCTATTTTGAAATCCTTAACTAACCACGCTGATTTATCGTACTTCGTCCCGCAAAATTATTTAAGAAACCACTTTTGTAAATTCATGAGCTTTTTAATATCAACAAATTTGTTTTTTACAACTTCTCTGCAAGAAAGACCTGATGAAGGAACAAACAAGGACCGAAACGTTGTTTAAATTCAATAAATAAATATTGTCTGTAATTGATCAGAAAATTTCATTATCTATTTTAGAAACTGTTGAATTATGTTGCAAGTCATTTCCTCGTACAAAAAATATCAAAAACGGAAATAATTCTCCATTCCTGTAAATTCTCTGATAGCATGTAGAGTAGTCACGTTATTTTTCGTAAAATATTGGATAATCATTGTCACCCACTTCCTAAACACTATTTCTGATACGAATTTTAATACAAACTTAATAAATAAATAAATTTGTGAAAGTTGCCGATAGGCAGTTTTACTACTGCATCTGAAACAACTTCATACTTTAGATCAAATGACCATCGTATTTTATTTTTACGAGAACAAATAAGTCTATCTAGAGATATAAAAAACAGTAGTGGTTACAATAAATTCCCGAAACCCTGTAAAATTATTCTATCTCGAGGCGCTTATTACTTTCAGAATTCATTATTGCATAACTACCTTTTTTGAAAGATTGGCGACCTTAATCACTTTTTTATCAAACTACTAGCTAGGTGCCCGGCGTTGCTCGTGTACTTATTTATATAAACTCGAAAAAGTATTTAATTGAATACTTAAATATATTCCTTGAGTATTTCAGGATATAATCGTCACTCAGTCTTCATACATTACGAAATATTACATTGATGAAATTGTTAGCTAGACTCACAACTAATACAGCGCGAAAATTAACTTACATTTTCCCCAAGGATGGTAAAGTAATTCGTATTCTTCTTTATTATCATTCCATGTAATATTGCTGTATAAAATTATACTTTTTATTTAAAAAAAATATTTCTGCTTTATTTCATTCCTAATAAAGGAGATATTTCCTTTGTTCGTTGCGTAGTAACGTCTTTCTCTCGCGTGACGTCATTGTCTCTTGGCGCGCAGTAATTTAATATTTAATGATCACGGTTTTTAATTATAATTCTTTCCACATTTATGCTAGGCGTTTCTCACCCTCACAGTACCGTTTCTCGTGTTTTGAAGAATTTGTGTACCAATTTTTGTTGCAATCTATCCACGCTTTTAAATTTGTATAGAAATTAACGTAAATACATACATACATACATACATACAAATATACATCCTTTTTTTATTATATAGATAACGTAAAATTTTAAACTTAACTAAAGTCTGTATCTGGTGCCTATTTTCTATTTTCTATAATTTATTGGAGGTCTCTTCTACATCAGCCGAATCGTGTTGTAAGTAGTCCCGTCACTTAAATCTCTTTTCTTTCAGTTTCGACTTAATACAGGTACAAGCGAAAGTTATTACTAATAATTCTCTTTATAAATGTAAAATATGAATATCTCATTAGCCAAGTAATTTATTTTCCCCCCTTTTAGATCTATCATTCTTTGAAGTTGTACACGGCTTTAGTAAGTTCTGAGGGAAGTCGTTGGATGAATTATGTAGCGAGGGAGAAAGGGAGAAGGGCCAATTAGGAGTCATCAAGCCCTTTGTTTGCTGACGACTGTAATTGCGTTTCGTATACACAACGCAAGGAAGGGACATGCATTAGTTGAGGTCTAGTAGTACTAGCTGTAGCAACCTAGACGGCAGCGACAATCACGTTGCAAAAGCAACTGTCTAGAACAGGAAGACAGATGCAGTACTTAACAAACACCGTACTCCAAAGAGAGATGATCGTAATATAATTGGATGCTTTCACTGCATTATTCTTTCTTTCCGACAATATAAGACGACGTTTAATACCGACTGACAGACAATACATCCATTTTTTTTCACTCTTTCTCACTTAGCTTGTTGTTAACAGAGAGAGTGTCACTTCTTATTATTAACGCGGGGATTGATTTCAGTTCCGGGAACTTTCTATAGCTACTCAATTCGAAATTGTCGTTATTCGCCAGTGGATGCTTTAACTCAAAAACCAACCGAACAAAGTTATTACTCGTTGAATTATCGTTTTTATAACATATATATCAATGTTATTTTTTTTATCTATAACTGTGGGATTGTGTTTACAGTTGTTTGTAATTTATTAAAAGATATATTTAAAACTATTAAAATAACGGAATATATTTGAGAAAAACGGCAAAAAGTTCCTTAAAAATAAATGAACGAAATATTTAATTCGGTATTTATAATAAAACTACTTAAGTCCTCCAGTACCTTTATTTTTTATTTAAAGAACTTCAATTTATATAAACAAGAGTTTCGACATTAATGCCATAGGAAATCTGAAATATGACAGACAATCCTGAAATCGTGGAAGAGTTTTAAATTAACTTCAAAATTGTTTTAGCTACAAATCCATGTGACGATTATCCATTCTTGAATCAATATAGGCCCTAAGCTATATTATTTTATAAATTATTAACTTATAGTTAATAGATAGTATGTTGTATACCGAATTCTTTCAAACTGGGATGAGCTTGTCTACGTGATAAACCTTTGAACCTATTTTCTAGGCTAAACTTTTCGGACTTTCAATTATGGGTAAATATTATAATAACATCTCAAGTTCCATTTTACAGTTTTCCGCATCTAACAACCAATATTATCATAAAGAAAATTGATACCCTGAGAAATAATCATATTTTAAAATAATCCCTTCAATATGCTTTTGGAACGACCGAGGATTACCCAATAAGTACCATGAACTTTGCTCTAAATACACGATATAGACATCCTTCTCTTCAAAGAAACAAAACTTATTCCGTCCTTTAACGTCAAGTTTCTTGGGGATATATTATGTACCCTTCACGTTACTCTACCGCATTATTCCACTACACCCATCCTTCCCTAGCACTAATTTATTTTAAAAAAAATCGTATAACACCAATTATACAAGCAACACAATAAATTTATAAAACTGGAATCCAATACCCTCAGTTCCTTTTGTCTTGAACTTGGACATTTTCAAGACCGCAAGTCTCCAGGTTAATTTTTTACAATGTAAATATTGTAGGACAATTTATCAAAACTGTAAAGTCCTTTGTATATGTTGCAAAAATTAATTTTAAAAAAAAAAGCCTGTTAAAAAGTAGTTCTGACTGTTTGCTAAAAGGTGGCAGCACTTTTTAAAAAGAGAAATATTTGTGACTGTGCTTAGCGGTAAACAATGCTGAAAATGATAAAAATTTGTGTTATTGAATTAATTTAGAAGTAGTTATAGTGAATACACTCTGAAAATTAGAATGTTTAAAAGTTAGGGTAATAACACCCATTGTAGACTTGATAGTTTGAAGGTTAAGATTTGTTCATTGTTGAGAGAGTTTAACGGAAGTACAGTGTTGTAAAGACATTCGCAGTTTCTGCTTCGTGAATGTGAAACAAAAAAATTGCCTGTCGCAAAGTTAAAGTAAATCCGTTGTTAATTAGGTGGCTCATCAATTAAGTTTAATTCTGTTGAATTCAGCGTTTCAAGAGTGAAAATAAAAAGATTATTTTTGATCAATGGGTATCGTGATAAAAGAAGAAAAGTGAAGTGAAATGGTGAAAAAGCAGTGCAAAGTGAAATTGAAATAAATCAGTTCTAATGCATCCAGAAGTTCTACGATCACGTAATTAAGGAGACTGAGTCTGCCGTTCCAGAGACCTGACGAAAGCAACTAGAATTCCAGAAACCGTGTGGTATTTATATTATCACTTCATTTTGTCTGTTGTTTGGGTATTTTATCTGATTATGACATTTTTAACGCAGCCGTATTTAATGTTAATTAAGTAGTTGCAGTAGTGAATTTGTAAATAATCTTGAGTAAACATTAATGGGTTAGCCAAATTGCAGTTTGAGTATAGTTTGTACAAATGTGCGCCATGTTGAATGTTTTTGACTGAGTATCTTCATAGAAAGTGATTAATGCATTGAAACACTAAAAGTATTCCGCTGACAAACACGTGTGGATTGTCTCAAAGATCCCCGCAACCGGAAAGGTAGACTCACAACGTGTAAAAAGTGGAGCATAACGCAATTTTATTATGCCTTACAATAATATCTTACGAAATGGGGCGTAACAGGCTTTTGTCACGATATATTTTTGATGTAATATTTTATTTAAGTTACGTTTAGTGATTCCTGGATTCCATTTTCCGTCGTTCCATATCAAGTGATTTAAACACCCATGAATCATTTGCTAACGAATGATGTACTTGAAAAGTCTATTTCCCATTTATCTTCGTAAGTGCGTACATAAAATCTCTGGAAGTGTTGATAAAGTCTTAGTGGTGAAGGCCGCCATATGGCACGCAGATTCTGACAGGCGATAGAGATCTTCCCAACACAGCTTCCGAAGGCGCTTTAATGATGTCCAGATTTTACTAACGATCACTGTCAATATAGGATGAGGGGAGGGGGAGGTTCGTTGTCGTGGTAACGTTTGCTTGTTTGTGTTGACACCTGATAAGAGTAAGCACACACAATAGATTGGAGCTGAAAACCTCTCGACCGGACTCTGGACTATTCTTATTTTCTTACTTCGTTCTTACACACGTTCCCTGAGCTCACATTATACATCGGAAATAAAGTTCAAATAAATTTGACGTTTTTAAATTGTCAGAAAATGCTAATCAGCAATAAGTACGCCTAATAGTGTGAAATTTGTTGTCAAAATAATGTGAACAGCAAGTATTGTGTTAAAAACAAATTCGTAATTCTCCCTCTCTATTGGAATTCGAGCGTTATTCAAGCTTCAGCACGAATTTAACCTATCTATATTACTTTACCTTATGACTAAATTCAACGTCACTTCGGTTAAATACACATTAACAATACAAGGGATCACGTAAAGGAAATGAAAACTAGCATTAAAATTTCAAATTGCGTTTCCTGACTAGAAGAAACGTGAGAAACATGCAGTGAGGACAGCTTCGATCGACATAAATAATTTTTAAAAAAATTGTACCTCGAAGTGAAGCAAATTGCAGAGGCATTAGGTGCAGTAATCCAAACGGGGTTGGTATTTGCAGTGCAGTTTTGCATCCCATAACTTTTTTGACCATTAGGCCCGATTTGGGAGTGAGCATCAATTAACGGAAATAACTGCTCCTGCGTTAACCACCTAAGAATTCTCCTGGCACCATAAATAAGCACGGGTCCTTAAGAGAGCCTAAAACAAACCTCGCTAAATTAAGGGCAGCAAAACTACTCATGGAATATTAAATGAGACGAGAATGGTATCGATACATTAAGGGACTTCAAAAGAAATAACGGTACCTTAAGCGATTTAAGAAACTCCAAAAATGCTCCATTTACTTTAAGACGAACAAGAATACTTCCTCTACAATACGGAAGTTAAGAATATTCCCGGTAACCTAAGAGTTTCAAATTACTTCCGGTAGCTTAGGGAAGTAAATACTTAAATTACCATCGTGGAGTAAAAATATTCCAGATATCATAAGAGAGTCAAAAATACTCTCAGAACCATAAGGGATTAAAATATACGTCCGGTACTTTAATGGTGTAAAAAATCTCTTGGTACCTTTAATGGAGTCAAAAATATTAATTAAACCTTTAGAGAATAAAAAATACTCTCGGCACAGTAAAGGAGAAAAACAGTCCCCACATATTAAGGAAGTAAAAATAATAATTAGATAAAGTAATCAAATGTCAAACAAAATACCAAAAGATTCCCGATACATTCTGGTTATCAAAAGTAGTCCATGTACCTTAATGTATTCAAGAATGCAACCTGTTATTATGGAAGTCAACAGGACTTCTGGTGCCTTACTAGAGTCAAATATATATTTGCCTGTTTTTTATGTCTATGCAAAACTGAAAAAAATGAAAATACACCTCGTAAGCGATTAAAAAAGGACAACTATAAAAGTAGTTTTTCCTTTGGTAAAAGTTTTAGCACCCTTATTATTATTTAATTATAACTTATCAAAAATATTTTTTAAAACTAAAAGTTATTGTATCTAATTATTATTACAGTATATATAAGAAAATATATTTATCCGATAATTATATATAATTTTATTCAAGAGGCCATAATTTGTTATTATTATATAAATTGTTTTATAGTCATATATATATATATATATACCAGCATATGCGTTAAAAATGATTTGTTTGAGAATTCAGATAACCTCTGGTTAGGGCAAATGACACAAATGTTTTCCTCAAAGATGTGTTGATGTTATTGCTTCGGAGCATGCTACTGTTTTTCTGATATGGCTTTGTTTATACTGCTGTCACCTTGAAATTCGCGTTTCAAATAAAAGCGCTACGAAATCAGCTGATGGCCAGCCAATCAGCGTCGAGAGATCAGACTGTCTTCGATAGAAGACACTCGGTCTGCTGGGAATTCTCTCTACACGAAACTGGACACTTTGTTGTGTAATATTCATCTCAGAAATTCTACGTGTGTCATATTCAATATGTATTAAGTGTGCTGATGTACTATGAATCAGGGTAACGTTATATGTGGAGTTTACACCTCCAGAATAACCGTGAAATCGTTTCTGAAATATAAATACAACTAACAAAGAAAGCTGTCTAAGCCAAACAGCAGTACATAAACACCTGCTGGTGAAATGGTTGAACCGAAATGTAGTGTTAGTTTTGTGTGCCAGCGATGCCTCCAGCCAATAAAGCTAGATTCAAGTTTCAACAGCCTAGATGAACATACTCTTGCCGAGTTATCCTGTAAGTCTCATCATCTAAAATATTGCGCATTTTAATTTCCGATTGTAAACATTTTCAATATCAAGTATTCTTTATACCGTAAAATTAATATGTTTAATAGTTTTTAGATTGCAGTAATTAGGCTTTCTTTGTTTACATTGTGGAATAAAATTGCTTTGTTTTGGCCTAAAGTTATTTACCAAAATTACACAATATAATTTACTCTATACATAATTTATGTCGCCCTTCCTTTTTTGGTAGTCAATTAATATAAGTATATAATACAAATAGTCTGCATTCTCAGAATTTAACATTAATACTGTACTAGCATGTAAAATACAAAAAAATACTTCACATAAACAACATTTTAATTTATCTTTGTCTGTAAAAAGAAACATATTTTCAATATTATGAGAAATGCAAGTCATGCCAGAATCTAACTGCTTTCTAAGACAGTTGTTACAACACAAATGCCACTAAGTCAATGAATTTGGGCAATCATTTAAATTCGTATACTTGAAAAAAAAATATTGTTTTCATATTCTGCCCACTAGTATACATACTGTACTATATTAATTATCCTAATTATATTAAAGTAATACATGTCAATTTATATGTATGTTTAAAAATATAATTCAAGAACATTCATACTTTTTATGTACAGTACATTACTGTTATTTTTCACTCTTAAAATGTGTACTTTTATACTGTAGCAAATAAGTAAACAAATCCAGTAAACATAGTCTCTTATTTAAGGAACTTTTATTTTACATGATGTTTATAATTGATTCAAATAAACTAAATTGTGTCTTGAAATTACGGGAGAGGTATTGATAGCAAATGCTTTATTTAAAATTTCAGTGCCAATTTATCCTGCACCTGAAGTGGACCTCCAGTCACATGCAAGTAGTTTGGATCGATACACACCAGCAATACGTCTGACAGAATCTGGAAATGGTGCTAATGGGTTTATGTTAATTGGTGACGATGGAGAGAAGGAAAGCCTGAGCCACAATATGAGGGTTAGTATAATTGTTATATACATAATTTGGCTTTTTAATACATTTTTATTAACATAAAAGCAATAAATGAACTTCCCCTATGACATTATTTTTGGTGGCTTAAATAAATAATTTATTCAGTTTTGAAAACAAAAATACATATGATATAGGCAAAGAAATCGTGTACCTGTCTGTATTTTTATACTTAATTGTTTTATTAATGTAAATTTGGTTTGAATAATTTGAAATTTCTTAGGCTGAAAATTATATTTTTGGATAATTTTTTTCAATGTTTTAAACACTTTCCCCTTTTCATGAATGATTTGCTAATTCAGTCGTCCATACTTAGGTTACAGCTGGACTGTTTGATATGCTCTCTAGTAATTCTGAAGTGGATCATCCTTTATGTGAAGAATGCACAGACTCACTGTTAGATCTTCTGGACCAACAATTGCGACTTACAGCTGAAGAACTAAATGATTACAGCAGCTTTCTGAAACGGTGCCGTAATTTTTTAAACAATTACCAATGAAATATTGTTCTACTTTTCTGTTAATTAAACAATTAATAAAGTTTTGTGTTTTGTCATAAATTCTTGATTAGTGAAAACTATACTTTATTGCTACAGTTTATTAAATTATATATGCATTTTTGATAATCTAAAATTCTTAACATTTATTATTATAATCTACTCAGAAGTAATTACATGGTTTATTAAACATTTCTGTCTCCTTTACTTTACTTTATATTAATTTTAACATTGAAGCTTTCAATTTTTTATAAAATTATTTTGCTTCATTTAATTTTTCTTTTTTGATATTCAAGGTTGGAGGTTGAAGATGAGGACCAAAATGTTGAAGCACTTGAAAGAGAGTTGGAAGAGGTAAGTGTGTTTGTAATAGCTTATTTGAAAGCTTAATTTATTTAATCATTCTAAATTTATTTTAATTTTAGTTGGCAGGAGAGGAAGACAAATTAATGGAAGAGTTGGCAGACATTCAAAAGAAGGAAACAGAAATTCAGGCTTCAATAGTAGACCAAGAACAGGAAAAAGAAAGGTTAGATAGAGAAGAGGAGCGATATTGGCGAGAATACACTAAACATCGACGAGAGTTTATGATAACTGAAGATGAATACCATAGGTTAGTTAAGTCATAAATATGCATTTCCAAATCCTCTCCACTCACATCACCAGTAAAACTAATCCATATGAAATTTTGAAATGGCATGGTAAATCTCCCAGAAATACGCATCAGTTTACTAGAGAATCACGTACTTTGATCTTGTGGTTCTTTTGGGTTCCAAATATTATTTAATAAACAGTAAGTGAGAAAACAGAGAAATTTTATATGAATTTAATTGCATTACTATTTTAATTTTATTCCAGCTTGGAGTGTCAGAAATGTTATGCACAAGCACAGCTAGACAAGTTGAAGAAGACAAATGTTTTTAATGCAACATTCCACATCTGGCACTCGGGACATTTTGGAACTATTAACAACTTTCGTCTTGGTCGCCTGCCAAGTGTACCTGTGGATTGGAGTGAAATCAATGCTGCTTGGGGACAAACTGCACTTTTGCTATCAGCCCTTGCAAGGAAAATGAACCTAACCTTCCAACGATATCGATTGGTACCCTATGGGAACCATTCTTATATTGAGGTGGGAAAGTTCATATTTTGTTCTGTCTTAAAATTGTAATTGTAATAAATATTTTTAAATATTACATAGCTCAAATCTTCTAGCATGAAGTTTGTTAACCTTGCAGGCTTAGATGGTAATTAAGGTAACTTCAATAAGTATGTTCTGTAAGTAATGATCATAATTAATTGATTAATTCATCCCACAGTTTGTTATTAATATATTAATCTGTAACTCACTATTTCATATTCAAAGTAAGAAGAGATATAAGTCGTAAAAGGCAAATGAGTCTTTATTCTGATTAAAATTTTACTTTGTTGTCTTTTTAAATAAGGTGTCATTTTTTTCAGGTACTTGCAGAACACCGAGAACTACCACTTTATGGATCAGGAGGGTTTAGGTTCCTGTGGGATACAAAGTTTGATTCTGCAATGATTGCTTTTCTTGACTGTCTCCAGCAGTTCAAAGAACAAGTAGAGAAAGGTGATTCAGGGTTTTGCTTGCCATACAGAATGGAAAAAGGAAAAATTGAAGATATATCTACTGGAAGTTCATATTCAATCAAGTACGCTTTCCTAATTTTATATGAAGTTATAAATACACTGACAAATATCAGAATTACTTGAGCAGTCATCAAGGGGAAGGGGGTGATAATATATTATTACAGATCATGTTGACACACACTGTTTTCACTTGCATTGATAGAATTTGCAACTACTTATATACACAGTACAGAAAAAATGTTCATATTGCAAATAAGATGCAGAAACTGTTCTTTGATTTATAACTTGATTTTCTTAATGAAGACATGAACCATCATATTGTCAGACCCGAAGATGACGGCAGTGTGCGTTGTCTAAACATTGTGCTGTATTAATGTTTCACAGTTAAAAACCTGATAATAGTTTCTGCATAAGAAATGATATTCAACACATATGCATTGTGCCCAATAATTTAACGCTAATCTCATAGGCTGATGCCATCTTCCTCATATTTCTTATAAGAAAGATTGATTGCTTCATAATTTACATAAATATTACTTTTGCAAAGTTATTTTCATATAAATAAGATAATGAAGTTGAATTCAAATATTTAATATGGTTAGTCATACAAAATATTGAGTCACAAATAGTGAGTTATCACCAATTACCAATATAGTAGGTAGTTTGTTTTCTTTTCATCAAGGATTGTGTGATTTATCTATTTATTAATTTATAACATTTTTTTTTCAGAATTCAATTTAATTCAGAAGAGCAGTGGACTAAATCTCTGAAGTTCCTTCTGACAAACCTCAAATGGTGTTTAGCATGGGTCAGCTCACAGTTCACCAAAGATGATGAACATTTTTCACGTTAACTTTTAGTATGAGTTGTTAAATTTGGTTGAATCTTGTGTGTGCACATTGGGCTGAGAACTGAGTCATTTGGAAAGCTTCTTTATAGGCATTTTCATTGAAGCTGAGCTAGTCATTTGCTTAACAGTGAAGGTATCTGTTATACTTTTTGGCTGTCTGAATTGCAGTATTTGTGTTTATATAACATAGCTGGATAGATAGATAATGACATATCTTTTCTGTTTGAATGTGTGTTGGAACTTATTTATGTAGACTTAAGTGGAGAATGTATATAAGAGAAACTTTGTATTGGTGTAACTTTTTTGCACAATAAGAAAGAATTTTATGAAAAATTGTTATAGATTATATATTTTCTAGATAAATCTTAATCACAATTGATATGGATCTCAGGTACAAACTTAAGCGATCAGATTTTGGGCAACAAATTGTAACTGCAAATAATGAACAATCTTAGTAATTGATGTAATCAACATTTTATATATATATATAATTACTGGTCATATTTTGTCAATTAATTAATAATGATGTATGGCTTATACATTTATTATAATATAATATTGTATGTTATTTAAAAGTTATGACTTAGTAAAGTGTATTTAAATTAGTTTATGCATGTCCATTATATGAGAGTTGAATAACATTCATTATTTGTGTATATTGATGTTTAACAAACTTATTTTTGTACAACATTCTGGACTTGTGATGTGAGATATTGTCAGTGGCGGCTTGTGAGATTTTTAAGTCCTGTGCTACATCACTTCAAACAACATAATTTTTAATAGGACAACTATGTGAACTACTAATAATACTACAACAGCAATAGTTTTAATGATACTCTGCAGAAAATGAACCAACCCGTAATATACTATATTTTTAATTCCTTATACCTAATATGTAATAGTGTCTAATGTTTAAAAGCTGAGAAAACTAGAGCCAAGTTGATTTGTAACACAAAAATATTTTTCCGTTTAAGTCATGTTGGACTGTTGTAGATAGTAGTCGGTAGGAAGAAAACCTTTGAACAAAGTATTTTCTAGTATTTTTCCTTCGTACATATTTTAAATAGTTAATTTTACAATCCATGTATGTGGGTAATATGAGCTTATTGCTGCTGAGCTCGGAAGTTTTATGAGCAGTGGGATGTAATACAGTTCATGAACATTTCTCATTCTAGACAGATTTTTCTGTGCTCAGCACAGAGATAGTCACCAGGGTACATTAGCAGGAGAGATGTGAACAAGGAAAGCTGGAATTCCCACTGTTGAAATAATTATCAATGTATTTAATATTAACAAGAAGAAAATAGGTATGCATATGCACCAGCCGCCACTGAATATTGTTGACCTGATGTTCTAAATTATTGTGAATTTTTTGCATTAATGAAATATGGTGCTTCTAATTAATGTGTAATATGAATATTGTGTGACGCAGAGTTTTCATTTAATTTTGTTCCCCTAATTTAGTACCTGCCATCCTTCCACACAACTGATCTCAGTTTTTGAATGACAATGTAATACTAGTAATTCACTTTATATTATTGTTTTTGCTATTACAGAATCATTTGGATATGTAAATATATTGAGTAAGTGCACAACTGAGGCACAGTCTCTCTTAAAAATTAAGTTTGAATCTTGTATATTATACTGTATATCTTGTTGCCATGTAACAAATAAAATGTGATACAGAAGTGCATTTTCTGCATATTTGTTAATTCTATCTTTCATTCGGGAGAGACCTTGATCATTTAGATACTTACAAAGTGTTACAATGCACAAAAGATTGATTTTTAACAAATATTCAAATTTTAGTAAATCAAATTCAGAACTTCTAGGGTCAATTTTGTGAAATTGTCATTTATCTATACAAATAAAAATTTCTCACTAATTACATGACTTCACATATTCAAAATGGACCATGTGCAAGTGATAATCTTTATTTGTATCTAAGCTCGTAGAAAGCTTATGCTTTTATTAATTATATTCATCATATAATTATATTCATAACTTCTAAGTTTTATCTGGAGAAGTAACAAATTTTTTTTGTTTCATTTTAATTTAAAATTTTACATGAGGGTACCATGTTAAGGTTTAAATTGAACGTCTGATGAATGAAGTTTTGCTTGAAAAGACTTTCTTTATGACAAAAGTTTTTTTATAATGACCATATTTTTCATACCAGTTCTAGTGTTGTAATTACTATTTGGAGATAAAACTGAAAGGTCCCAAGGAATTTGGTGGTAAAACTGAAATAATTTGAGATATATGGCAGTAAAACTGAAATATCATGAAATATTTGGTGAATTTATATTTAGCCCCTGCAGTTTTGTAAAAAATACATTGAATCTCATTATAAACATGTATGCATATTAAAATTGCTCTCGACAATTTATACATGCCTTACATGAGAAAATACCTGTAACTTTAATAATGTAATATGCAATTAACAAATTTATTTGACAAACTTTTGAACCCATATTTTATGTATTTCTAATTAAATAATTATGCCTGGTAATTACAAAATTGTACTGAAGTTGAGGCATTGTCAACTTTGTGAAGGTATAAGTATTCAGAGTTGAAAAAATAATCTCTTAAAGAATAAAACAGAACTACTTAAAATTATTAGGTGAATATGGAAAACTAACCCTAGGAAGACTGTATTGAGATTGGCTACCATTGTGACAAACAGTAAGTGAAGTGATGTAATTGCTTCATTTAAAGACATAAAATAATATTTTCTATACTTTAAATCTTATATCCATTAATATAAAACTTTTTTGTGATGATTTCATAAGTTGATTTAACATTTTATTTTGTTTATTTCAAATTGCCCTAGAAACATTTCTGAGAGAGTTCATGTCATAACATTGCAAGTATGAAATTCCAATTATGTGTGCAAAAATAAAGGCTGAAGTATTTCTAATAATTTAAATAATAGCTGAACATACTCTATTGCACAATTTTATGTTTTTGTGCTGGTAAAAAATTGAATTAAACATTCATATATATATACATACTATATAACTGTGATTTATTTTATATACATTTTGACAAAGAAAATCTGATGTGAGAATATAAATTTTCTCATATAATAACAATATATTTACAGTGTTCGTATTTTGTTAAGTTACAAACAAAATATTGTCATGTATGTTTGTATAAGTAGGTCTTATACTGTGTGTGAATTTCCACCACTTTGAGCCTTGGAGTCACTGTCAAAACCAAAGCCAGTTTTCAGATACAGGTCATGTATTTAAGTATACTGTCACGAAGTTCTTAAAGGCCGTTTATTATATATTCCATTCAAATCATCACTGTCATCAAGTGTGCTCAAATCTGGTGGGTCTCCAAACCCTGAGTCATCAAATCGGGGAGTCCTTGTCCCCGCTGGGCTATGTCCCAAAAGAAGTAGTGTCCGTGAACCTCCTCCTCCTCCTGGGCTGTTTCTACCCCCCAGCAGAAGAGGATCTTCATATCTCCTTGAAACAAGGGTGAAGTCACGGTGTGCTGATACTAGTTTTTGCAATCTTGAAATAATTTCATAGTCAGGTACTGGTAGATCCAATCCCAACAATTTGCTCACAGATGTTCGGAAACTTTGAAGCTGCACAAATAAGAAGATAAAATTATGAAACATTTGCAAATTATCTTCCTATGATCAACTCAAATGATAATGTAGTATTTTACACCTCTTGCTACTTAAATATAGCCTGACAATATATTAAGTAACTTACTGAATTCTCTCTTCGTTGTGAATCCAACAAAGCTTGCTTGATATTAGCAATTTCATCACGTAACAATTGTTGTGAATGATCATTTAGTGACCTCTCCTGTTCTGCTGATTGGCCTGTGACTCTCACCTAAAGGAATACCACAACATAAGTTGATTTCACCATACAGGATAAATGTAATTAAGTTACAATAATTTTTCAAAATCCAATAAAAATGTGTTTTGCTCTTAGGTAAAAATAATCACAAATGAAGAAATTTTCTCTATGTTTGACATAAAAATATAATTATTAAATTATGTGAAATAATAATAATTAAGAGTTTTCAGAAAAGGGTACAGAACTTGACATGAAAGCTTTTAACTGTTTCATGGTGATTTTTAAAATCTGATAACACCCACAATATGATGAATTAGTCTGTCTAATGTATATCCATTGAATCACTGATAAACTACTGTTATAATATAGCAAAAAAAAAAAAATTATATGGATAGGAATACAGTTACACAAAACCTGTATCAATTATAAATAAAAGCCATTATTTAAGAATGTATTATGTTAACAATATTTATTGCGCTGAAACTAATTATGTTATGTAATAATCTATAGGTATGGTAATATTATTCTAAAGTGTCTGCATGTGTAACAAAGATTTTACTGTAAAAAAAACCCTGACATTATATTATTTTCCATAGCTCTTGCTTTCATTAATCATATTCAGACATCACATTTATAGATGGACTGATACCTCACTCAATAATCTCTGTTCTTTATATGAATGTAAACACATTGATTCTGATAATATATATATATATTTATTTATATTTAATTAAAGTTTATAATGGTCACGTCAACATTGTGGTCATTGACTGCAAACCACCTTTTCTGACATTCTTACCTGATCCTTCAGGAGAGTTACTTTGCGGTTGTATCGGGTGCGTAACATCTCTGATTCTACAAGTCTCTTTTGCAAATCCTCTATCTTTCTTCCACGTTCCAAGGCTGAAATCTGGAATCACACATATTATAATGTATACTGTGTAAGTTAATACACTGTAATTATGTTCTGAGAAATTAAAATTATTTTAGAAATATAGTGGAAAATAGAAGAATTACAGCTTCCTACAGCCACCAAATTAAGGTGTTACTATTGTATTTTCTTTGGAGAAATAGAAATGATTGCACGAATGAAAAATGACAAGGAAATATGTTTTGGTAATATACATATATTCATGAAATATTTGAATTAAGGTTACAAACACACAGTGTAGAAGAAACTGAAATTTGTTATAAAGATACCTAATGTGATATTAAGGCAAATTAAATATTGCAAGGAAATAAGTTTATTTCTCTGACTCAATGATACATTCATAAAATAAATAGTGTAATTAATCTATTTATATCTACATACCCTGAAGAAGCAACAAGGTTTGCAGAAAAGTTGTGTGGTATTTATTTAATTACCTAATTTGTCTATTTATTGGCTACTTCATTAATTATTTGATAATAGTGGAATTAAGTTTATACTGAAAACTATTCCTGATTTTCTCTTCTAATAATTGAAGAATGACTGAGCATGTGGTAGACGACCCCTGTATAACATATGAGAGACATATTATATATGGGGAAAGAATGAGGACAATAAAAGCCACATTCCAGTTAGTTTTTCATATATTAAAAAGAGTCACACCATAGCTACATATTCTATGTAACAAGAGAAATAGCTAGTCATGTCAAAATATGATACGCAGTGGTCCACTTCCCAGTAATTGTGGTTAGGGTAGGCTTGGGCTCAGTTTAACATGAATCAGTGTTACAGCAGCTTGGCAATGTAGAAAATATTAACACAAGGAAATATAGTGTGTTCAGTTCAGGGTATGCTGTATACTAAAAAACTCGCCCATAAAAGTTATGAGATGATAAGTAAAGAGTATGATAAAAAGAACTTGCCACTAAGAATATAATGATAGTTTTTAAGAATGATAGAGGCATTGCTCCAGATTCTCTGCAACGGAGAGTTCTGACCTGATAATACTCCCCTCCACCTTATTCTACTCTGCACCTAACACAATGTGCTATATAATATATAAAGAGAATATGAAACTGTTATCACCTGAATTCCTGTCTGTCTTCCATTTGAAAAAGTCAAACCTTAAAAGTCAGTCTTCATAATTTAATTCTATTTTTAAGGAGCATGTATTGATAGTTACACA
This sequence comes from Zhengitettix transpicula, assembly GCA_037074705.1. NCBI lineage: Eukaryota > Metazoa > Arthropoda > Insecta > Orthoptera > Tetrigidae > Zhengitettix > Zhengitettix transpicula. The sequence goes on along the minus strand of CM073593.1, from coordinate 28,759,429 downwards.
AAATAATGTGTGTCAAGATAGGCAGGAAAATATTATACCATAATATTATGGATAGTCAAGAAATAACAAAGATGAGTTATAAGAAACATGTTAAAGAAAAATATAGACCCAAGCCCATTCCTATCAACAGACATAGCAGACAAAAATACTGCAGAGGTTAACCCTAGCATTAAGAACAATTCACAATCTTTTCATTATTGTAAGGACCTTGAAAGCTTTTTATATGGCGGTGAAATGTTTTAATGCATTCCACTTGAGTCTAAGAAACTTCCAAACAAAATGTTAATGGATAGCATCAAGTCCTAACTCACCACTAACTGTATAAACACCCTAAATTATACTCAACAATTGAATTCTTTGAGATCATTATATTCCTATAATTTAGGCTACTACAAATTACATAAATAAATGTATACATTGATCTTTCTAACATTTTTTAACCTTACTAGTAATTGTACAAATCTGCCCAATTTATATTTTTATATACTAATACATATTTATGATTTAAGTTGAGTTTTGTAATTTATTGGATATTGTCATATAATTTAATAATAAATGTAAGCATTAAGTATTGCAAGTATAGAATTATAATTAGATACCTTATAATCAGCAGCATCAGTTAGTTGAGTTTTTAAATCCCTGTTGGTTGCACGTGCTTCAGCAATTTGTAATTGAAGTTTGTCTATCTGTTTCAGAAGTTTCTTTACTCTGAAGATCAAATATTTGGATTCATTATTATTATTTGTATTAGAGATACATATATGTAAAAGAAATTAAGGATATGACATTGACAAAAATATTAAAATAATTAGTATGGAAAGAAAAGACAGAAATAAATTCTATTTATATATTTTCTTTACCGTAAGTTTGCTTCATCTCTCTCAGATTCAAGTAGAGTTTTCATTCTACTATTATCTTCTTGTAATGAGATTTTTCTTCTTAGGAGGTCTAAGTGCAAGTCTCTTCTTTGAAGTTGTTCACGCAGTGTTCTGACCCTCCTCTGCAGCTGGTATACTGCAGATGTCTGCATTCAAAAGTTTGAAGTGTAAAAGAAGGTACATCCTTCATCATTATATTTAGAAATAGGATTGTTTTAAATTATTTTTCAAAAGACCTGATTTAGACTACAGTCATGTCATTGTGAGGATTTGCTCAATATGTTTGCAAATCTCTTGGTTAAGCATGATTATTTATTAAATTCATTGTTTGTCATATTGCATTTAAATGTAAGTTATACTAGACACCTAATTTCTTTCAAACAAAGATATATAAAATTTATTAATTTGATCATTATTAATATAAGCAAAAATTCATTGGGATATGTGTCAAGAACACCAAAATGAAAATCACTCACTCATACCTTTCTGGCAGAATATCTGTGAACAGTGGGTAATTCCTTCTACAAAGTGTTGAAAATTCCTGTCAAAATTAGTTTGAAAACCATGAGGATTTAAATTGAGAGTAACAAAAACAATCTATATATTTTAAAAATATTAATTTTTATTTAAGCTGTAACTGATAATAAAAGTTATTTGTGTATGTGTGTGTATGTTTGTTAGAGAGACCTGAAATCTGGTTTTATCATCTGCTGTTCAACCAGAATTAGTGAGTATGAAAACTATATATATATATCAACATATAATTGCAATATTGGTATGGAAAGGAAAGAGAGATAGGTTGTGGCTTACCTGAAAGTGAAGTACGGTGTCACCATAAGGAACTGAAGGTTGTTCTTCAAATTTTCGGAGGCTCACAGCCTCCTTCTTCAGGAAGGAGTGTTACGCCATTCCATGCACCGGCCGGCTGTGGACTGCCTATGGCTACACTGCACTTCACTTTCAGGTATTCCACAACCTATCTCTCTTTCCTTTCCATACCAATATCACAATTATATATATATATAGTCCACAGTCGGCCGGTGAGCGGAATTGTGTAACACTCCTTCCTGAAGAAGGAGGCTGAGAGCCTCCAAAAATTTGAAGAACAACCTTCAGTTACTTATAACTACATTGCACTTCACTTTCAGGTAAGCACAACCTATCTCTCTTTCCTTTCCATACCAATATTGCAATTATTTTTGACAACACACACACAACAAGTCATATATGACTAATTTTAAATACAATACTAAAACATTCATGTGGAAATGCTTTATAAGCTCAAACATTTAGTAGAAATAATATTTGTTTTTATTATACACATAAAGTATTATAAATTTATTTCTGTTTATATTCAAATATTTTTAAGTTGTAAAATATATTCTACTATTTTACACGATTCATTTGATGAATAAAAATCTAATCTAATTTATAAAGCAAGTTAAAATGTTTTATAATTTATTACACAACATAAGAAAATATTTTAAAATTTCTAAATCAATAATTAATTATTGGACATTTTAAACTAAACACTAACCAAACCTCATTACATAATGGTTTTTTTGAAGCACTCAAACTTATTATTGCCTTTAAAGATTAGTTTTAATCACTGTACTATTCACATTCTCCTCTCAACCTGAGTGAAAAAGCTAAGGAAATCCATAGTGAAAATGTACAGAAATCAGTGCAAGTATCTACTTGAATGTCTAATATGAAAATAATAATATTGATTCCAAAATCAGTAACTGTACAATCATACTTCTCTGAGAGGAAGGTCAGGAAATGATCTTTCTCGTCTCAATCGTGGATAAGTTCCATAGAGCCACCAGTACTGGTAGAGGAAAAGACAAAATATAAGCTGGCTTCACAATTACAGTTTCTTCCAATATTTCAGGCAGTGCTTATAGAACATTGAAAGAAGTTTTTCAAGATGAAAATTTCCTAAATAGGAGTGCACATTTTCATTATGCCGAAGAATAATTAGAAGATAAATGACCACTCAAAATCTGAGTTATTTCTTAAATGTGTGACTTTTTCCTTACCCAAAAGCACTGCATATCAGCAAAAAGCTTAAAATTTTAATTTAGAGTTCATAATAAGCTATAATAAATATCTAATCTCCATATTTCCTTGCGCCAAACTTAAGTGAAAATAAAATATAATACGGAACTATACATAATTACCACACTATATTATAATAATATAAATAAGCTAGTGTATTGAATTAATATTGTATTAAGCACAAGGAAGGCTCTGTGATTAATAGACTTATATACGATTCAGTATAAATTAGACTAAATAAAATGGAGGCATGTGGAATCAATAATGATCAAAAGTCACTTATTATGTTATAATAGATGGAAAATTTAATTTAATTAGAAACCAAATGTATGAAATGGTAATTTGTATTAACAAAAGCAATTTAAATTTCTTACCTTATCAATAATTTTCTCACTCTCAAGCCTAGCCAATTGTTCTGCTCGTATTAATAAGGATTCTGTGATCAGATCAACTCCTACATCTTTTGAAATTTCATCTACACTCAAAGTTCTTGCCAGTCTCTCCAAAAATGCCATAAACTGAGAAATTAAAATACAGTTTTATATGCATGCTTATGCATTACTTTTTACAATGTTCCAAATGCATAGTCAATATCAAAAGTTGTCGAAATATAGTTTTTATTTTTGTTATATAAATATATTATTACTGATTATATTATTAATTAAATAGGTACTACCAACAAATACTGACAATTTGAGTTACATATAAATATCAATGGATAACTACTCTTTTTCAAATTATTCACAACTATCTCAAAATTTATATAATATAAAGAAGAAATATTTCTGTGAATTATTGAATCTTTATATTTGTATTAAAACAACAAACCCAGGAACTCACTGCTTTTGTACAGACAGAATCAAAATAAAGATGCAACTGCGAATTTAAAAAACACTCTGATTATTATGGCTTTGCTCCCACAGGTGGTAATTATGGATTATAGATTTTCATGTGGCAAAACATTGAACTTGTTTGATTTTGACAAGAAAATGCTTGGGCAAATTTAGATTATACTTTACATTTTTATATTCAGATCCATTATGAAGTTCTTAGCAATATGCCATCTTGAGACAAAATTACAAACTTTTCAAAACCTGATTTTATGCAGTTCAGAACTACTATTCTGATAAAGGGGACTAAGGTCCTTGGAAATTTGAATTTATTTCCACACAATCTGACTGGACCAACTGTTGATTTCAAGATGCTTGTCAAATTAATTAATTTATATGGACAGGAAAGAGAGACGGAGTAAATGACATGCTCCTTACTATCAATTTAAGTCATGACAGCCATTATCTGAGAGACAGAGTATACGACTTGCTTTCAATTTAAGGCATGGCAGTCATTATCTGTCTCTCTTTCCTGTCAATATTATTTATTATAACTAATATAGTACATTATGTCAGTTCAATGTTTCTACTTTGAGTTGAAAATCAATCTTGCTAATATTATCTATAGAAAAAAATCTATCGATTTAAGCTATTTAAATGTGTGACATGTTTTTTCAAACTGAAAAACATATGGGAATAATTAAACTTTGCAAGATTTTTTATAATAAATTATTATCTTATCAAGTGTCTTTTTAACTACTCACTGTTGATTTGTCCCGACGAAGCCCATCTCTTGATACCTCAGCAACAGATAGTTCAGATTCTGTTTTGTGGAGTCTGGATTCCAACATTGTCTTTTCATCTTGTAAAACCCTGATACGTGTGTTGCCCTGATCACCCAGTTCTGATTGACGGTTCAATTGTTGTGTAAGTGTTATTACTTTATCTTTAAGACTATCTATCAACTGAAAGCAAAAATGTTAAAAAAAAATTCCATTCACGTGTATTGAAGTAAGTTTGTTATTTGTTTATATTTACACTTGTTATGCTTTTGTTGGAATTACATATTTTCACTACTGGTCTAGTAATTGTTGAATAAGAGGCACAAATACTCAGGGAATTGACAAAAAAACTTTTTATTTGTATATTTATAACAACATTTGGGTCTCCATAATTTTGTAAATATGTTTTTCATAATCTAAGAGAATGAGGAGAAAGGGTATAAATAAGAGTGTACTTTAAAATTGTGGACATTCACTGTTGAGTGATTTTTGACAAGGACATATGTTGGTATGAGCTTTCATATGGTGTGCGCTGTCAGTACCTTTATTAGAGCTGCAACTTGTTAGAACTCTTAGTTGCCCCAATTGTAGGGTTGGATATTTATTAACAAAAGTGACGGCAATAAGATATTAAGAATTGTCTCACTGTACCAACATCTGGTATGCAAGCTGAAGGTGCACGGAGAATGCTTTGCCTGTCAACAACTGATGCCTGGACATTGGATGCTGCCAAGGACCACCCAATATTTATTATGCATTACTAAACCAATAGACTCTTTTTGTATTATAAAAAATGTTTCTCTGCTACTCGGCCAAAAAATCCCCTGGAATAAAGTGACCCTTAAATTAAAATTTAATTAAAAATATTTTTTAGTTTGACTATTTTTTTGTAATTTTTTTTTTTAGTTTGATTGCATTCAAATTTATAATGAAATTTATATTGTGGTAATTAAAAATAAACATAATTAATTAATGAACAAGATTTTAGGACTTGAATTGTTGGAGGCGTAAACATACAATTTGTATACAAGAATATGGGGCTATAATGCTTACTTGCTTGCTGTGTGTATTGTCGTGAAACATTGCTGGATGCGCAGTTTCAGTGTGTGTTTGGGAGGAGTACAGTTGAGACAGAAATTCAGAAAGAGTTTGTTCAGAGTTGCCGGTTTCCAGTCTTTTGGCAAACAACTGCAATGATACTATGCCAACTGTTTATTTCCCTGATGCAGAATAATTTTGGAGTCTAGCATATGCTCACGAATCATACGATTCATCAGTTCTTGGGCGCAAGGTTATTTTATCAACTGAATAACCAAACTTTGATGAGTTTAATAAATTTTTGATTGTGAGACCAGTGAAAGAATTGGTGTGATTAAATTCAGCAAGCAGGAAGTGTTGCATGTGAAAATAATAACCACAAGTAAATTCTGTGAAAAACATGGCCTGTATATAAAAAGTTGTTAAGCAATAATCGAGTGTGCACAAGACTCTTCTTTTTCACATCGCAAAACTATAAGGTAAATCAAACAACTCATTATATGTAAACCCTACAGTAAATAATATTTTATCGTCAGATTTCAATATTTCACTGATTGTTTCTCACTTTGTAAATTTTAATTTTTTGTTGTAAATATTATTTGAAGGCCTGATAGTCAGCCCTGAGATCAACTGTGGTTTATTATCAAGTTATTACCAATATGTAATATAATTTCAATGATTATAATTAATTTGATGTTAAGAAATTAATTTTTTGTATATTTTAATCTCTGATCTTTTTAATTAAAATCCAATCATTTAATTTTAATTTGCTTATTTTAATTATCATTCAATAGTAAATACTATAAATTGACTCTTCAATGTGATTATTTATCTTTAATTACTACAAATTGGCACTTCAAATAATTAATAATCATTAATTACTACAATATACATATATATATATATATATATATATATATATATATATATATATATATACATATTGTAATACCTAGTTAAGAAGACAAATTAAGAAGGCCATTATTTTGTGTAAATTTTATATTTGTTTCACGGCACAGACTAGAGGTGGATGCTGGCCATTATTAAAATCTGTTTACTGACTCAGACTGGAGATCTTGGGTGGCTCTTATAAAAAATTTATGATTGACAGCAGATAAGTGGTCATGAAGGGAGAAAAATAATTGGACATCTTTAGCAGCTTTTGCATATAATGTCTGACTGACGTCAGGACAAGACCCCCAAGGAATGACGGACAGCAGTTTTTATTGACAAGACTAGGGACTGTTTATCTAACAATATTTTGAGTAGCTCTCTTAGAGTGAGAAAGCCGGATGTGATCTGAATGTGGGAAATTAAAAACGTGAGAAAAAAGGAATATTCTGGAGAGGGGGAAGCTGAAAGGAAGGCGGATGAGCAGTTGGATGCCAGAGAGCAAGGGAGAAGGACATGGATGGAAGATAGTTGGAAGTCAAAGCTAGAGGAAGGTGGATGAGAGTTGGAAGTCAAAGCTAGAGGAAGCCGGAGGATGAGCGACGTAGGCCTAATTTGGGCAATAAATGCTGAAGTTTAATTATCTGTTGGTTTGTGTAATTTGTTGAAGCATTTAATTGATGATTGTCTGAGAGAGAGAAAGCATGGAAAGAAACATTATTGGGCATTCTGGAATATTTCGAATAAACTGAACATTTGGTGCTGGCGATAATACTGGCCAAATTGAATGGTGGCTGTGGGCGAAACATTTTAGTCCGTATGAGGAGTCAGGATTCTGGAGTCTGGATACCGAAAGGATAAAGTGTATGTGTTTATGAAGTGTGTGTGTGAAAGTCTGTGTAATTTTATGCACAGAAGAGCCGTTTTAGAGTAAAGAGTGTTCCCGAACTTCAAATATAAAATTGTAAGTAACAATTTAATGATAAATTCTGTAAAAGTTAAATAAAGGTAATTAGTCAGATTTTGTTTATTTTAACTTCATATGCCGTGTATTTGTTTAAATTGTAAATTTTATTGTATTTTGTTCTTCTTATCAACCCAGTGAAGACCCTGAGATATAGAGTTTGATTTATTAAGAATGTAAAGGTGTATTTTATTGAATGCAACATAATTAAAAATGTAAATTGATTGTTTGTGAAACTTGATCTTAATGTGGCAAAATAAAAGTAGGGATCCTTGAATTGTATTCTGAATGAATACATTGTTTTGTTTTAAAATTTAATGACCTGTTTAATTTAAATTCCTGTAAAAATTCATCTACATTTTGTGCTCCAATGTGGGCAAATTAATTAGATTTCAAGTTGTTATTAAAATTTGGGCAACAACTTGAAGCAAGTTTATAATTTGTCGATATTATATTTTTGGTGTGACAAAGGGGCAAATTTCATTTAAATAAATTATTTATTTGTGGTTATTACAATGGGAATAGGCTCTGAAGAAATCATATGCTTTCGGCATAGTAATATGCACAGAGGAGGCATATGTTCAATGTGTAGAGAGAAAAGGAATAAGAAGGAAAGGCTGAAAATATTCAGCAGGTACTTTTGCTTTTTACACAAATGCTCTAACCATTGAGCTACTGTGCCTTTCCCCAATCCTAAATAATATAGCCAGTCTTATTAGGTGTAGAGGATGGAATGGATAGGTCAAAGGGAGCGAATTTGTATAATAAGTATGGCATTAATTACTTTATTAGTTTTTATTTGTTTGACGATATTCTAAATAATAAAAAATAATCTACTATGAATGGTAAAAACAACATACCACTGATTTGTCTTTGTTGTCTTGCAAAACTTCTCTGATTCGTTCTTTTATACTGCTTTCTAAAGACTCAACAAATCTTGTAGGTGAACTGAGAAGAATTGCTAGTGATTCAAGAATATGTCTAAGTTCATTTTGCAGCCTCTGATGTTTTTCATCTTTCACTTTAAAGTCCTCTGAAATAAAATGAGATACTTTATAAATCCATACGTAACTTTGGAAGAGTAGCATATATAAACTTTATATGCATTTAACACAGTCAGTAACTGATGTAAATATAGTATTATGAAGAATTTGGAAATTTTGTTAGCTTTCTACAGAATTGTCTACAAATACAAATACAAAATTAATAGTGCAGTTTCAAATTTTGTGAATACCATTCACATTTTCGTATTCTATCTCCGAACTTATTAAGGTTCCAAGAACAGTAGCGTGCCAATTCTGCTCATTATTCCCAAATTACTCTGATTATCTGTCTCTCTCATCTATTTGAGATAAGTCATAACAAAGTGGGTTGTTTTAACCAATAAAAAAATCCCATTCTATCCATGAGTATCAATGCTAATCCGAGAAAGTTCTGGGGTATTGGAGGTAGAACTGAGAAAATATTTGGTAAAGAAACTACTTTACTGTATGGCTAACTTTTGTACTTAATACTGAGTCTGTAAACTGGTATATTAGAGGATAAGATTTTACTATTAGGCAAGATGTAGTAGTTTCATAAATCAGAAAAGTAATTGTATCAATATTTGGTTGTAACATTCTTATGTTATCATAGGTAAATACTGTTCTCCAAATTGTTGTATCCATTTTATATACACATGTAAAGAAATTTGATCTTATACATTAGTATGTTCAATTTATAGACAAGTTCCTTAGGTATACGAACTTCTGAGTAAATATATATCATATTTAATCTTGTATATTTCATTAGATATATTTATTGACTTTTTCCCACTTTGTACTATGAAAACTATGACAAATAAAAACATTATTATTACTGTCGATGAAGCCTCTTACACAATACACAAAATGTTTTCTGGAAGGAAGTTAGCCATATGTACACCTTCAAACTATTTGATGGGAATCATCATCTTAATTTGTAAAATAGATCATGAAAATGAGATTTCCTAAAGAGCATATCAACTTTTGATAATTTTAGACAAATTTAAGTACTCTCACAGAGTAAAGAAATTTTCAAACTTAGAGTAGGTAACAAAATATTAATTAATTTGTATTATATTTTTATAATTTATTTTTTAGATACTTTCAAACTTACACATCGGTACTTCATATTCAATAAGTTATTAGAATATAATTAGTTTACAAATATTTGTTCATAGAATAATGCAATTTATTCATTCAGTATTTACATAGATAACCATTAATAACATCTATTTTACCTCTCAGTTGCACTATAGTCCCCTCATGTGCAGCCAGATTTGTAGTTGTTGAACCAAGGCTTCGGTTGGCAACAGACAGCTTCTCTCGCAACTCTACGAGTTCCCTTTCAGCCACCCGCTGCTGCATTTCAAGACTCTCTTTCTCCTGCCATATATAAATCTTTAAGTTAAGATAACAATGAAATATATCTGACTTTAATATAATATTATAAATGAATAACTAGCTGCAAGTCAGAAAATAATTATAAAGTATATTGAAATTAAATTAAGAATGTGTCAATGAGATTTGGGAGTCAAGGAGAAAAATATTAATACAGGTAAATTATTTGAAAGTATAGTTTATAATTAGGTAAACAAAGAATAAAAATCTGTATTAAAATTAAATTTAAAATTTAACCTCATTCTATAAATGTGATAACTTAGAGTATTTCACAACTCTCAAGGATGTCTATGATAAATGAGCCTTTTGATAAATACATTCCATTGAGTTCACCAAAATGAAAGTATATAAACTGACCTTGTCTGTTTCTCTCTCACATATGTGATTTTTTATATTTTACTTTAAAGTCAGTTTTCAACAAATAGTATCTCTATTTGAGTATACTACCAGATTTGATTTTATCAGGGTTTATGCATTATAATTTAAAAGATGAACAGTAAGTTTCATTACAGTGTATGATAACGATAAGACACTACCTGCCTGAGTCTGTCCAGTTCCAGGAGATGAGAAGCAGCCTGCCTTTGTAGCGAGTCTCTGTCTGCCACGGCCCTCTCAAGGGCATCTCTACAGCTACGGAGCTCTACACTTGCACTGCTGAGGCTTTCAGACATATCACACGAACGAGTTCTCAGTCGAGTGGTTTCCTGTCACAGTATACAATTAGCACATACATTAAATAATTATGTCGAGTAAAATCACATTTTAAATCTAACCTGAACTAGTTCTGTTGCCTTGTGGATTAGGGCCTCAGGAGAAGACATCATTGCTTCAGAGTACTCCAGGCCTAGAGCATTAGATAATCTGTGCACTAAGTCCTGCATTGCTTTACGGTTGGTTTCTTTCATTGTTTCCTCTGCATGGCACTCAAGTTCCAAATTTCTCACCTATAATTGTGGATATAATGTTAAATTTTTAAGAATAATTGTACACGTTATTGCTTTTCAAGTATATCTTAACAAAATTTCCGTATCAATTTAAATACGTCTGAAATGTTCCAGAAAATTGGTAATATTTCCTCAGGGAAATTGATTTATATCTTAATAATAATATACTAACAACATATTAAGCTTTATGAAATGCTAATTTTAAATTACATACCAATAGCAAGGACAAGTGTTGATTAAACTGTTAACTAATAATGTCATACTACAGCAATAAATTAAAATAAGTAATTTTTTTATCATAGGTACACTACTATGAAGTGATCTGAAAATCATTAAAACCATGTACATATCAGGTAAACCAAACCACTTTAGAGACAGCTTGCACAAATTTATGGAATCACGGCATTCATATGCCTTAACCTAACGCACATAAAGTCTCACTATCTCAAAAATTAAAACAAAAATGAATATTAATAATAAGAAAGATAGCCAAATACAGATAAAAGGAGTGATAATATAAATACCACACAATTTTTCTGGAAGCCTTGTTCCTTTCTTTACTGAATTACCTTCTTCTCTAAGTCTTTGATTTTTTCTTCATGATACCGGTTTTCCCTCTGCAGAGATTGAACTGTCATCTCTGTTCTTCCTTGAGTTGCACCCAAAGTGCGTTCTCGTTCTTCCAGTTCCTAAGATATAGTAATGGCACAGTATAAAAACAATTGTTAGCAGAAAGAGTATTTGGCATATCCTAGAGTGTTGATAATGCATAATTATTTCTGCTACTCACATGTATCCTCTTACGGAGGGATGCAATAATGGAGCTCTGTCTAGCAGACTGTTCCCGAAGCTGTTCTGCCTCATTCTGTAATTCAGCGACTTTCTGATCACGAGAGCGTAATTGACCCTTCGTATCTTGTAACTGAAATCAGAAAACAAGAACCAAAATGAAGGAAATGTTGGCATTTAAATAAATGCAAAATGATAAAATCTTGTAATAAAATGAAAGCTTGAGAATACTAAGAAAATGAATATGGTTAGTAAATTTTCTGAACACAGTCCAAAAGAATGACAAAAAGAAGAACAAGCAACACAATTTATAGACATTGATGCATACAGACAGATAAATTTGTCACATTATAAATAAGCAACTAAGGATGATGTGCCATTGTCTAATTAATGAATAAGGGCAGGAAAGAGTGACAGAGAGTGGCTGACTTACCTTACACACAACTAAGGACAGTGTGATATTGATATAAAAGTAAGTTTATTACATCAAATAGCAGTAAATACATTTGTCACCGATCAACTATACAGAACAGACATTGAAGATGGTATTGCAGTGCAGAACTGGTGTCTTGGGTGAGAGGGGATTGAAAACATGTTAGGTCACCTTATATAACACTAGTAATAAAACTGATGAAAAAATTACTTTTTTAATTATTGAAAAATTAATAATTTATATATTCCATTTTGATATTGAATAAATTCCGGACAGTTACTCCATTGGGTTTGATCTAAAGTAAACAATTTACATTACCGGCTCTTTATTTGGAATTTTTCAATAATTTAATAATTAATGTGAACAAATTATTTTACCTCAAGAAGTAAACGATCTCTTTTGTACTGCAAGGCAGCCAATTCGCTGCGAAGCGATGTTGCGACGTCATGCGACATTTCCTCTTGTTCCATCTGCAAGACACAAATTCTTCACCATCAACTTGCCGACAGATTAAATACAAAATATAAACAATTATTGATCCATAAACGCGACAATTGAGCATTCGAAACAAATCAGTCAAAATTAATAAAGCGTTTATCACATTTATATTTGTTCTCAGGTGAATTACGTGGAAATTCAAAAACAGACAAAACGATCTCAGGTTTCGATAATAATAATAATAATTACTATTATTTATTTATTAATAACCATTGAATGTATGGTGGATGACCACAGCAGCATTGAAATAAAACTGAGTCAACACGCCAGGTAAAGCGCAAAGCAAAATGCTAGCTAACTTTTGAGGTAAACTCCACCTGAATGTTGATATTAGTCCCGACAATTAACAATTATGCAAAGATGTGAAGATAGTAAAAACCATATGGTCATAATAGGCCTAAAGTAAAATGCTAATATCAAAGTAATATATAGAGAAAGGAAACATTTAACAGTATTTTACGAAGGAAAGGAGACCGGCGACACAAGAATTTACGCTAACACAGGATTACAAAACGCAAGGCCGATGGTTTGGTACCTTTTCTGATACACCCAGTCTGCATCAAGACTAATATATTTCAGTTACGAAGAACTAGAGTACAACATTTGAACAGTCGAACACCAAATGGGATTCGGATTTTATTTGATGAAAAAATAGAAGAGAACACGCTTGTCTGAATAACCACAAAAGAATATTAACAAGAATAATGAACAGAAAACTCGAAAAGAAAATTGAATACGTGCTGGATGATGATAAATTCAAACCTTCAGGGCAATTGGAAATCCTAATAATCTTAATATTAACATATTACTATAATTTAATATATATAATGATATAAAAATATTTTATCTAAGGGAATAAGATTACAAAAGGATGCGCAAAGCAAGGAAGACATAAATTCTTCTTCAAGGTGAGTTATCGTTTTCCAGCATTAGTAATGAGCATATTATGTTGGAGTAAGCACAAGACACAGACACAACAGCGACTACCCCTACCAACCATGGAGATTTGGAAGGGTAGGGAAGAAGCATTGTTGCTTCTATTCGACACTCAGTGTTAACACGCCTGTATTGCAAGTCTGTGGGTTTGATTGTTCAATTGCGTAAAAACTAGTATTGCAGCACTTGCACTGACGCCAAGAACAGACACTTCCACTAGTTCAAATAAATTACTGGACAGGAAAGACATTGCAAGTTGGTAAAAAGACATACAGCTCTCAGAAGGAGATCTGCAATTCATGCAATTCAGTTCAATCCAGTTTATCGTTTCAGTTGTTAATTAATATTTTAAAATAAATCAATAACCTTTAATAAATTCATACTGTAATCACTTAATAAACCCAGAAACTTACATAAATGAAGCAATAGCCATTGAAATATGTTACACAATGGATTAAGATTTCCGGAAAGGTTTACCGATCTGTATTTTTGGTGTTCAGAATATGTGGAAGTGAAATCTGGTCTACTGAACAGACCAAAATGAAAATACTTGAATGGTAGATTGAATAGAGAGTCAAAATAGGAAACAAAGTTTTCGGAAATGTCAGTTACTAATCATCCCAGGAAAGAAGCCTAGATTAGTTAATTAGGTGTGCACTAAGACTCCCAGGTCTAGTAAACTTTGTAATCAATGTGCAGTTTCGGTTCCTTAACCATTTTTACTTGGAAAAATGAACTTTTTGTGGGTACAACATTCATATTGATTTCATAGCAAAAGTAGGTAATAAAGTATCAGCAGATAATTAAGAATTTTATTTATTGATAACGAAAGTTCTATATGGAGGAAACAGTACAGGTTATACACATCAATTAAAATAAAACACCAATAAGATGTACATAGAACTCAAAAAAGAAAGTTTTAAAAATATACAGAAAATTCTATTATGTATTAGTAAACAAAAATGTTGAAATTTTATGTACCACTTCTTAAATATGATACATGACCGATATATATATATATATATATATATATATATTGTAATAAACAACGATTGAACCTTTATTTAAATTAACGAGACCCACGTTGAGGTACCCAAATATGTAATAAACAATAATTGCGCTTTAATTAATTTAATGAATTTACCTCACGTGAAGCGCCATTTAGGTAATAATTAAATGGAAGGCGTTAATTAAAAGAAATAATAATCAAAATTAACAAACATAATATTTATTTATTTTGTGGCAATAAAGATAATTACAACAAAATTTGAGATCTTTCTCTTTCTCAGGGCCTCTACTGGGTTTGATAATGGACACAACAAATTGATTTAGAAATCTTATTAACAAACAGTTCACAATTTACCTAAACAATATGTCGATAGAAAGAAATTTAAAAGTAAAGAAATTAACTCTGATTGACAATTTAAAAGAAAACGAAATCTGACCTTATCCTCTAATTAGCGTTTACAATTAATCATTAGTTTTCGTTTTGCTACTTACATCTGTCCAGCTGGTACCAGAATTCTTTTTGGTTTCGGAAGTACACTATGGAAAACTTTAACACTGATTCCAAAATGTCGACTCACAGATTTTACATTATTAAAGCCAAAATTGATAGGCTCACAGAAACTCGGATGATCCTCCTGAATGTCAGCTATCTGATGTCTGCTCGCCTTACCGGAACCCTATGAATCGTAGATTTATTAGTCTTTTACTGAATTGGCATATACTACAACGTATCTCCTTGACGATTTATTTTAACTGTTTATTCTTTCGCTCTTACTTTTCAATTATTTACGCTGCAATACTTACGGCGTGAATGTTTTCTTCGTATTAATTTACAACTTTAACTAGTTATACATTGACGATGTCTAATCTCTGCTCAAATTATATTTCTTGTTCTGCTCCTCATAATGTCTTTCCGCCATCAGCTCCTAACAATCTTTCTCCGCTAACTAACTGTTATATTACTTGTTTTGCTCCTCACGATGTTTTTCCGCAAACTGACTCGTAGTTCTCCCGAGTTTTAGCGCGGATACGCCATTTTTGACTTTTCGACAAAGGAAAGTGAGCTCGCTTCTCTCATTGTTGCTTTGTTCGATCAGACGCTATAATGGATTTCTCAAACAATTCAAATTTTACGTCCAAACAATTAATGGCTTAATTAATTGGCATTACAATATATATATATATATATATATATATATATATATATATATATATCATTAATCTGAAAATAAATCAGTACGATACTTCCATAAATAATTGAGGTAATCTAGTAAGTAAATGAGAAAAAATAAATAAAATAAGGACTGTAATATGAAGAGTTCGGAGAATGGTGGTAAATCATATATATCTGACATAAGCGGATAACAACTGAGGAAACACTCAAAATGAACCAGTCTCAAAAGTTGCCGGTCTTCCAGGTAAATATTGTAGAAATTTCATAACAGGTGATTTTTTTTGTCATTTGCACGCTTACACCTCCGGTACGTGTAATGTTTTAATTTAGAGGGCGTTATTGTTAGGCCGTTCCTTTGATCCGTATCTGCCAGCAGATATAATTGGTTGACATATTGGTTGATGTGATCTCGTCCTCTCTTTCTTCTCTGCCGAGATATAATTTCTTCCTTTAACAAACGAGGATCATAAACATCTGATTAATTAATTTTCAATATGTGAAAGTTATGATTAATTTCAGTCAAATCCCTTGTTTTCCATAACATCGTATGAAATGATTACAGTTGCGTCCTTTGACGGACTCTGGAGTGGTAGTCAACTTCCAGATTAATTTCCTAAGGCAGAGTCTAACTCTTGACACCCGAGGGGAAATGCTCGGCAGATTTTCTGGCCGCATTCGCGTGTCGGAAGTGATAAACGGAGTCGGAACACGCCATAGGGTAACGTGTCTGCCAGCAGAGTTGTTACTCGCAAACATTCCTTCCCTGTCGTTGTCTTTTGTGAACACCGTCAACCTACACCGAACTGCTTTTATGTGGCTTTGCTGTGTCGTTCTTGTAACCGCAAAGAAAAGGTTAGAGGTGAAATAAATTCGAAAGTATGTCTTTTGCCAGAATCGACTGATTAGTAATTGTGGAGTGTTTTGTGACCTTGGAATCGGTACAGTACGTTGATTCTGAGCACAGTCCAGCTCGAAATGGTAAAATGAATGGTTAAATCCCAAAGATGTTATGCAGATGCAGTGGCGCGTTATCCTATGGTCAACTCGAAAAAATGCCCGGGACCCCAAACATAGGGGAAGCCCCGATTTAAAAAATCAAAATTCAATATCTAAATTCTCGTTTTTCCTCATTTAAATGTTCAATTTCAAAGTTTTCTTCCGAGTGACAGGCTGCATGAGGGTCATCCACGTGGTGGCCTGTCCCACTTATAGTTTGGGGAAAGTTTTGAAAGGGAGGATGCGGAAGGAAGAGCAAGGCAGCCAAGTCCGACTAATTTGGGACTATCAATAATAATACTATATTGTAAACATAGTTTATGTTAGAGAAACGACAAGATCTGGGCTTTATTCAGTTCCGCATTCAACTCCACACTCGTAAATAACAATTATTTTCAAAATATTTTGATTTTTAACTAAAATATTTTCATGAAGTAATGAGAATCTGTCACTTTTTATGAAATAAAAAAAAATGTAAACGTTTTTACAATTGTTTCATTTTTAACGTGAAATTTAGTTTGCGCTAGGAGCTTTGAAATTCTACTTTGCCCAAGGCCCCAACTAGCTATAACGAGAAACGGTGCAGATGTGCAATATTTTAGATACGTATTGAAGTAAATAGTAAAAAACTGTCGTGTTGCGATGTGGGGTACGAATACTTTCTTCCTTTAAGTTCTCGTGCGATTATGTAGTTGTGGCGTCAGAATATAATATAACAAAATATAGAACCTCACGAGAAAAAATTTTCGTGGACGTATAATGGGTCTTAAATATTTGAACCTAAATATAATTAATTAATAACTTAATTTACATAAGAAACATATATAGGCTAATACGATAGCATACCATCTTATTTTTTAATTTCATCAAATGATTTAAATTAGTTTTTTACAATACAAAATCAATATAATTATTAATTTCTCTCTAAAATATTTGAGTAATGAAAGACTACCAATAGTTCATATGTTAACTATTTAAGCCATTGTAATAATATTTCAACACAATTATTTTCTAAAAGAATCATTTACAGAGTAAGAGTGGATTAGTAGAAAATTTTTCTACCCTTTTTCTGTATTACGTAAATTATTTTATTTATTGTATTAAATGAATGAATATCCGAGTTCCTACTAAATTACTAATAATAATAATAATAATAAATAGTAATTACAATTAAGGACTAACTTTAAATTCACGAAGTTCAGATTATTGTGTGCTATGAGACATTACATCAGTGTCAACTATATCAACCAGTTTTTTCCAGAGCGTGATCTCCCTCAATTACCTTTGGATATGCCAGTTTACATATTTCATTCTTTACGATTCTGGGACATTTCTTTCCGGGTATTCCCTGCACCCTTCATAATTTATTTTTCCGACCCTTCGAATGTACACCCCCTTGGCCGTTTAAGATCTCGAATACACCTACTTTGCTGGTCCATCGGCAGTCACGCCCCTTCAGTAAGAAAACACCACGGAGAGGGGAAATTAGAAGTTTATTTCTGAGAAAAGAGAATTGTTTCGTATCACGGCGAGGAAAATATTCCAGGAAAGGAACGTCCA
Organism: Zhengitettix transpicula; assembly: GCA_037074705.1. NCBI lineage: Eukaryota > Metazoa > Arthropoda > Insecta > Orthoptera > Tetrigidae > Zhengitettix > Zhengitettix transpicula. The sequence goes on along the minus strand of CM073593.1, from coordinate 28,741,227 downwards.
ATACAAGCTACGAGAACAGGATCAGTGAAAAACTAGCAGCAGGGAAAACAACCCAGACAGCAGAACGCAGACGACATTCGACATCGAGCACCGAAAATGTGATAAGCATTTTCAAAATTAAGTTCACAGAAATTTGAAATATCGCTCCACTGTATCTCACGAAAAAACCTTTACAAAATTATCTACAGTTGCAATTGTAATTTATATTCTGGTAACTTTTTGAGTAATTCGTATATTCGTACATTAAAATTTTATAATAAATCAACAACTTTTAATAAATGCGTTATAATTTAATAAACAATTTACTTAAATGAAGCAATGGCGTCGGAAAAAATCTTACACAACGAATTAGGATTTCTGGAGAGGTTTTAAAAATTTTGTTTGGTGTTGGAAAAGCTAGTATGCTGGACAGCCTAAATAGAGAATACTGGAATTTTAGAGGAATGTTAAATATTAAATTCACAGTCAAAATAGAAAACAGCAAGTTTTAGGAAACTGTATCTCCGAAAAGAAGCCTAGATGATTTATTCACAAAAAACAACATAAAAATTACTTTAGGTTACAACGAGAATAGCCTTGCGGGCAGAGCATGCCTTGAAATTCTAAGCAATATGGCTTATATTTACAGAAGAAATTTGGAAATTCTAAATTGTGATTCATTGGCCGAAAAGTTGCGTTATTTTTATGTTTTTTTGCAAATATATTATTTCTGACTGATTTGGCTGTGTTCATAAATTTATAATTATATCAAAGTTAGATAACTATAACTGTTGATCCTTATTCGTTACAAAGGCTCCCATATCTAGTAAACTTTGTAACCGATGTACAGTATCGATTCCTTGATCTTGAATATTTTGAACTTTAAAATACGACTAACTACTGTTCATGTGTGAAACATTATTGTTACATTTGTATTTTACGAAAGTCACTGTAGTAAATATTGTTTAACATGCGATTTAGTGCCCTTCGCCTTCAAGTCTTATTAATCGAACGACAAGGCAGTTATCCGATGCCAATGAATCATATTAACTCTGACTTGTGACTTTTTGAGTTTAACCTGATCAAACTGGTCGACAAACAGGCACGTGAGCGTTTTATTGATTTAGATTGAAAACAACAAACAAAAAATTATAATTGTTCTTCCTCTTTTACAGTCAGATTCACAACAGCGTTTTACTTTTATTCAAGTATTACAAAACCATTGTTTAATCGAGAATGGAAAAATAACCTTTGGATCCAACTGACGTCCATTTTTTTGGCTTATAAAATTCATTGTTCGGATTGAAACTCAGTGTATATAGGCCAAACTAATCGTGCCTTGAAAACAAGGATTAAGGAACATACCCAATTACTATTTTCAAACTGAAAATCATTCCGTTCTAACAAAACAACTTTAATCATAATTTACTAAGGTAAAAATACTCGTGATTGGACCACATTTTCAAAGAAGAATTATCTCAGAAATGACCAACATTAGAATTAACACATTTTCTTTAAATGTTCTAAGTGACACCAGCGATTTATGCAGAACTAATACCCCCTAGTGTGTAGGTCTTACCTCTCGACAGTTCAGTGTTTTGAAAGTTTTCACTTGAGAAGGTCTGCCAATTGGCAGATGAATCGTTGTGAAGTTTTTAACTAGTGATTTAAAATTTTCTGGAAATGGCGAGACTCTACACATTAAAATTAAAATTACCAACAGGCATCTTTACGTTATTATTTATTTATGTTTTTGCTGGTCGGCTTGTGCAGAAAGGCTGAAGAACGCAGATATAAAGCAGAGGATGCTGTTACCCATTTCTCCTTCAGTGAAGAAGTCTCCTCCTGCCCGTCCCGGTCCGAGGTGCGCGCTGGTCCGTCGCACTGAATCCTTCCTGAACGCCTGTTACGTGACAGTCTGCTCCCAGTACCACGTGGCCACCTGACGTCACTATTCCACCCCCTCCCCATTTCCCCCAAAGCAAAGGAAAATGGGATCGTCAGGTTAATAAGGCTCGCCAATATCAAGTCACGGAAGTTCTGGCCAAAAGCTCCTAATTATCGCCAGTCTCTTCGCTGCCTGTAAATACCTTCAGATCATTTTGCCTTCTAATCGTTGCCCATCTGCTCAGACACTTACTAATTTTCAAAGCATGGAATTCTAGGTAATTACTTTATAGAATGTTTTATCGACAATTCCATTTTATCTAGGGACACGAAATAATATTTTTCTTAGATTTAGGGACTACAAGAATCCAAACATAACAGTAGTTCTTTATCTTATAAATATCCTGAGTACCTACAAAATACTTTAGTCAGATTTCCATTGAAATGAGACTAGCTTATCACGGTAACACCACTCTGGGTGCAATTGATATCAACGTATTGATAAAAGCACGCCCACCAATATGGGAATTATGTTAATGCAACTGACAACGAACCACATTAACTAATACTGCAGAAAATACGAACAGAGAAAATATATCCTGAGGGAAAAAGATCTCAACTGAATCACCAACGTATTAAACGACCATTATAAAGTTTATTTAAGTAGGCTTAATAAATTATTAATGTAATGTAAATATATAGTCATTAAAAACTCAGTTGTTAATACGACTCAAAATAAAATGTAAATGTAAAAACGACAATGCAAACATCTGTATCTGGAGAAAAGTATTCAAGGTCGTATAATCGCACATAGTTTTTTTAATTTATTAGAATGTTAACAATCAGAACTATATAATTAACATCTTCTATGGGCTAATTTTATAACAGTTTGAATCCCGCATCGAGGAGTTAATCTCCTTTTATGTCATTCGGCCATTTTGATGCCACGTTGTGCACTTATAGAAACGGGTGTGTTTTCAGAATAAGGTCAAAGAAACCGGTAAATCATGAATATTTCAAATCTTTGCTACCCCGTAACAAATTATTTAAGGCTTTTCACCAGAAACAGATGTTTAATAATAAATTTTTCATTCAAATATTTCTGATTAATTATGTATTACTAAATATTAAAAACCGCAAAAACTTTCATAACCAACATAATAGAAGCATAACAATCTCAACAAACATCGTGCAATCATACAATTTACAATGAAAATATTAAATTAGCTTTCAATGATTTCTAGATTACTATCTTATGGTTGAGATGTGGCAATCAAGCAGACACAATAAATAATAATAGACGAAATAATGCAGACAGTAATTATTTTCCATGCCTTTTCCATATTATATGAATATATTTATTGGTTAGCGGAAAAAAAACCAGACAAGACACACGAAACCCTTTACAATCTCGACTCTATATCTGAGGAAGATTGCAATTACTTCTACGGCACCGATCCAATTTCTGTACGAAGAGGGTGTAAACTTATTCAACGAATACCTTGACGGCGAATATAATTTTTTTTTCAAGCACATACATCTTCGTAATCCTAAAAAGCGGCTGAAATACTAAATGCATGCATGATTCTGACTCAATTATACTGAAGTCGGCCACAGCGTTTGTACAAATCGCACACAAATTAATATTCACCAATTTTCATATAATTAATTATTACGAATTTATATTTTAATTAAAATTTAACTCCTTAAGAAGTCCCAAAATTTAGGGACGAAACGTAGAGTTTTTAGAATGTTTTAAATTACTCTTAATAAATGTGACTAATTTGCTGATGTTAAATCAATTATTCAAAATAAATTTGTTAAAAAGTAGTATTGAATAAGAAGTATGAAAAATGGATGATTATGACCATGTTGAATGTAGACCTCATAAAATTAGCCAAGATTTGCACGTCCCAGCGTCTTATTCTTCGAATTGCATCGTTAACAATTTATTGGAATTGAAGATTTTAAGTGACCAAATACGTACAGTTAATGTTATACAGTCAATATGCAGATTCTCAAACTAACGGTATTATCTTTTTTATTTGGAATGTACCATAGCGAATGTTATCACAGTTTCATTATGACAGCCTAATTCCGAAATTAGCTGAACATCATATATATACTTCGATTCTGAAATTGATTTTAATAGCCAGCTTCATTATTTCACAAAAATGTAATGCTAACCTCGATAAAATTATGAAGTATATGAAATATTAGCATTCTTGGTTTATAAAATCTTAGAGGACTATATGCATGCAACATTCCTGTGGCTTCGACACTTTTTAAAATACACATGTGAATCTAAGTGTGTTTCTATCTACTTTTACATCCATAATTTTTTTTTACATTCTTTTAAAAAAATTCAGCTCTGATAAACAGGGGAAACTATAAAATATCAACAAAGCCAATTACATGTTTCCTACTCGAAAACAATACGCCTTTTGTATTATAAATAATTATTTCAAACGCCCCCGAGCTGGCTAATACATTTTGTGATGGCATCAGAAGCTGGCAGAAGTTGGATGACAACAAAGGAACCTCCCCCAATTGTGGCTGCTCGAAGCCACAAAAGAGCGTTTGACTTGAAAACGCCGCCGACGAGCCTATATTTGATATTGCAGAACGGGTGAGCGGATTATTGACAGCGTGTTCAGAACTCGAGTGATTAATTGTCTTTCTTTGTATACGTAGTTTCAAGGAACAAGCCTTCTGCAGACACCATCATTTAAATTTTGTGCATCGGGCCTTTAAATAATGAAATGCATAATATATTAGAGTATATGAAATACTTATGAACATTAGAGGTAACTTTCTACTGTAACAGGTGTGCGCCTAAAATATTTATTAATTTTTCAACTATTTTTCTGCTTCTGAATAGAAGTTTGTGGAACATTTTCTTTATCTGAAGTTTCTTTCTGTCGAAAAATTATTATTTTTTGGATAATTATTTTAAACAAAAAGGAATTTAATCAGTGAAGTTGGTACCTTGTAGGAGAGATACGAAGGGGCTACCTTTGGGGATGCCTTTTCCTCTCCGTTTTTGAACTAAGGTTCCCACAAGCCGAGGCACCTCGGCCTGTTATGAGAGGTGTATGTTCCGGGGTCACAGACCTTGGGCATACGGTAAGAGTTGTCGGCTATTCCCATTGGAATAGTCGGCCAGCTGCCTCCTAAACTGGTCGAGGCACGGAGAAGGGAATGCTGCGTCCCCACAGCAAACTCCTCTCCCACTATCGGAAGGGCGTGGGACAAGTACCCAATGCCCGACCTACCTGATGCAGGTTTTTCTAGGGTTTGTCCTGCATTTCTTTAGGCGAATGCCGGGTAGGATCCTTAAAATATAGCCCGGGGGCCCTAGTTAACTCTTGGCCAACTTCCTCTACCCTTCCACATCCCCCCCTTTCAAATCCCTTCCTATGCTATTAAAGAGGAGTTGCCCAACGTGGATTACCCTCATGTAGCCTGTTGCCCTAAAAAAAAAAAGGAATTTAATCATTTGTCGAAGAATAAATCGCAGGTAAACTTCTACGATTCGTTATTTAATGAATATATACGAATCAGTCTGTGTGGTTTGAAAGGTATATTTATTGCCAGGTTGTAAATCTGGATGTCAGTTCAGATCAATTTGAAAATGTATTCGTAAGTCTCTGACGAAAATTGGAGTGTAAACAATCAACAGGTAAAAGGTTAATAAATCTTGGGATCACAGAATCGGTGCTAGATCATCATTTATTTATTTTCTTTTTTTAAAGAGAGAGAGAGAGAGAGAGATTAGTGCGGTTTTACACCTCAAAATAACTTATTTACACTTTCTTTTTCTCAATTCTTTGTGTGAATGTGATCTTTTTTTTATAAATGTACCCGGCGTTGTGCGGGTTGTCAAAATTAAACTCAGCGACATTCATAACCCCGGACATGACTAACCCTCCATGCCCCTGGGGATGGCAGGTGGGTCTTAACTCCAAAGCGTTTGTTTCACGTTCGGAAGGAAGACGTGTACGTGGTCAAATTTACTCATTGGGTGTAGATTTTTTATGCGGAACATACACACAAACAAACACTCTATCTTATTTATTAGAAGATTTGTAGCCTAAATAATATTTGAACAGCTTTTGGCAACACCCATTTAATAAGTCACTATTTCTTAATGTATTTCTTTTCAAACTATTATTTCAAATGTTCAATGACTAACCTGCTACTCGGTTTATTTTACTGTGTATACAAGTTCTGGTTCATCTTTTAATTAATAAAATTAACTGGAAAACATTTGTCGGAATACATACGTTCGAAAATAAAGAGATTTGAAAACTTACGTAACAAATTGTGTCTTGCAAGAAAAAGGTACAAATAAAATTCGTGTGTTACGAAATAAAAAAAATTATAATAGTACTTACGACTGTATTTTTGAAATATTGGTGTACGATTAAACTATTTATTTATCATCACAATTTAAATAATTAAAGGATTTATTTTTCAATGATTCGAATTTTTTAAGTGGGCTACTGAGAAGAGTTTAACGTACAACCTTGAGTTATTTATTTTTATCGAAATATCTGTATCGAGTAGCCAGGGAGTGGATTTCAAAGATCTCTTTCGGAACATTTCTTCCGTCAATTGTAAAGTTTCCTCTATCCGTTCAACTTTTATATCCTCGAAATCTGATCTATAGAATGTCGTGAAAGTTTCCGGTTGACGGAAATAAATGTATCTCTGACTTCTCTCGTCTTGGTGTTGCATGTGTGGCAAACATTTTTGAACTAGCTACAAAGAGCTACAAAGAGAAACGAATGTAAACCAACAGTTAAATTAAACTACTTGAGTGTATCTAATATTTTCTGAAATACATGAAGTAATAAATTATATTTCTTTAAAGAGCATTCATACTTACAGTAGAAATATGTACGTTCTCCCCGCACAAATAGTCCCAAAAGACGTATTTTGAAGAAATATCTTGTTTTTTACCATTCGCTGATATAATTTTAGTAGACAAAATTGTCGATAGAATTACATGTCATTATTTAAAGGTTGCATTGCTATATAGCTGTGTGTTATATGTGTTAAATTTGTTATTGACGTCTTTCGAATGATCAGCATTTGGAGGAGAAAACATTTGATCTTTCATTCTTTAACTTTATTTCCCACGATCGCACGAGTACTACTGCATTAAACGCGCGTTGTGGATGTATAATTTGTTTTTATATGTAACTTACGGTGTAAGTATACTCCTGTAAGTTTTTTGACGATAAAAATATATAATTATTACTTTTTACATAAAACAAGCGTGTCTGTATTCATTCATAAATGAATAATTGCCTATTTTTCAGCACTCTGCTTATTTAATCAGGAATGAAACAAGCCTGAAAATAAATGTTCCTATTCTTTTGTTATTGATTTATTTACGGTTGCATCAACAGCTCTGGCTATTAGCGATTCAGTACGGGAACTCATTTTTTCTTGTCAAGGAACTGATTTGACGAGAGTTTCTCTCACGCATGCCCTCGCCAGGATTCGATCCCGGGACCTCTGTGATATGAGGCTGTCAAGCTGTCCCTTAAACCACAGGAGGTCGGCTCCTATTCATCTCCCAGCCGCATTGCACAAGTTTTATTCTGAACCAGCGCTTAATAGAGATTCCTTTTATAGATTACGTCCAAAGTTTGAGAACTAGATTAATCCACGGTGCTCCATGCTTCGAGTCGAAAATACATTAGTATCGTACAGTATTGCAGTATCCGTTAATAATTAACATGCAACACCAATAAATTTCTAATGAGAATTTATTTTAATGCTCTCAATTTATTGTTATAATGGCAAGTTTCCCTTCTTTTGTGTTTTATATTGGTATTAACTCTGACGATCATATAGGAAATTACGTGTTTTTTCTTATACATGATGTTAATTAGTGTAATTATATGTCAATGTTTTATTACGTGGCCAGGATAATTAATGAAGCTGCAACTGAATTAAATTACATGAAATGTGGCGTTTCTCAGGCTAGTGATCATAACTATGTAATTAGAAAATTATTATTATAACGAGTAATTTCGTTACGGCGCAATTATGTTTCCTGATGAACGTAAAAGGTAAACTTACACCATTTAACAAGTAGCTATTTCTGTTTTCGCTGTTACTTCAATTGTCCAATAATATTTATTAAGTAAAAATTCATACGCAGTTTCCACTAATAAAAATAGTATGATGTTTAGTTTTTAACTATCATATGAAAAATATTATAAAATGAATGTCGTGACAATTTGATTCATAAGAAGAAAACTATTTTCCATGTAACCTATATTCATTAAAACGCGGAAATGTTCAAAATCAACTAATAAAATACGTAATAAATAGAATTATGAAATTGTGGAATACACGACTGAATTCGATTGTGAAATTATGTAAATGAATAATTTCTTCAGAAAATTTCCATTGTAAAGGTGCTTCTTTTCTGTCTATTATTAGCCTAAAAACGCTTTTCATTTGTCAATATGATCTCTTCACTATACTAGACATCGTTCTAAACTTAGATTAGTAAACCGCCTTAATGTTTTTTAAAGAAGTATTCGTCAAACCTAAATAAGTCTATTCCCAACGACATGAACAACAAAACCCACAAAGCGTTTAATTATTTATTGACTGGCCTTTCTTCTGTTTCAGAAATATTTTTCTTGAAATATCACATTGTATTTATTTTCGATTACGACGTTAAAGTCTTACTGTCTGACCACTTTATTCGTTGCATTAAAATTAGTTTTGATGGTAGAGGTCTATTGTTTTGTGTTCAAGATCAACAAGAGCGCAGCAAAGAAGACGTGAAGTGAAACCTATTTATTTCGATTGCAGGAAAAACTACATAAGTGAAGCTAAGTTAAATGGAAACAAGAACGTGAAAACCTTCTGTAGAGTGTAATAAGCTGTTGAAGGTCAAATTAATTCGTGATCGATAATGAGAATGGCAAATAGTAAGAGTTTTGTATGGCATGTACTAATAATACCAAAGAAGGAACTTTGGAAGTTTCTTGAAGAAAAAGAAAGTTTTCAAGCGAAAGTATGAAACACCGGAGGGTGAATAAGTTTCATTGGATTTCGTTATCACTCAAAAAATACATACATTTCAACGTACATCGTGTTTCAGCCTATACGACGAGCTAAGGCCAAACAATTTTGTTCTTTCATTGTGGGTTCCTATTACTGTTTGAGGCCCAATAAACCAACCTGAAGGTATCAAGAATCTCATAAAATCCGTGGCATTCAGGTATAAAAGTTAATTAAATTCAAAGTGTGATAAATTTCTGTATTTAAAATTGAATTTGTGAGTATAATTTTCATTTAGTAAATCCGTCTTTCTTTAATTAATTGTTTTAAATAAACTTTAAATATTAAATATTCGAAATGTTACCACAATATATTTTATAATATATTGTAGTATTCAATTAAAAACAAAGGAAAATTAACTGCACGTTGGAGTGCCAATTTGTAGTGATTCGAAATTTACAATTGCAAAATCGGGCGTCCAATAAAATAATTATGAAAACAATTAAAATTTTACTAAGAAAAACAACTCGTTGACGACGCCAATTTTGTAGTAAAATAATTAAAATTATCGGATGTTTTAATTTAAAAAATCAAGATTTAAAAGACACAAACAAATTAATTTATTAAAGAAAATTATTTAAATCACATTACATTTTAATACTTTACAATAATACCACGGCTATTTCTCAGGGCCGATCACGGGGCCTTCAATAAAGAATACTAATTAAACAATCAAATTCACAAAGCTATCTTGAAGAAAAATAAAGTTTTCAAGCAAAAGTATGAAACACCGGAGGGTGAATAAGTTTCATTGGATTTCGATATCACTCAAAAAATACATACATTTCAACGTACATCGTGTTTCAGCCTATACGACGAGTTAAGGCCAACCCATCTGCGATCAAATGCACTTAGTGTCAGAAAGATCGTCGAATCATTTATATTATATGTGTATTCTTTAACATATGTACAAGGATTATATATATTTATATATACACTCGGAAATTCATGTAAATGTACTATCGTGACGCGTCGTCGGTTACGGTTTAGACGTTGCCGTTAAATAAAACGTATTCATATTAAAATACAGGAAATGTTAGCGGAATTACGGGAAAAAAAGACATGGCTATGAAAAAATGTAGAGGAGATAACAGAAAAATAGTAGTAATGGAAAACAACGGTAAATGAGATAAGTAATGACATGAACGAACAAATATTTTGGATAATTTTGTATATATTGGTCACTAGTAAAAGTAGAATAAAATATTAAAATTGGTTGTCAAATAATAAGGTTCTATGAACGTATAAATTGAAAATGTCTAGTAATGTATTTATTTTATTACGGTAGATCACTAGGAAAAATTGGTGAATGCTCCTTTAAAATTCAAAATTAATAAATATTTTTTGGGGAATTTATTAAAGAGATTTTTCACAGATTGCTGACTGATAAAAAGAATTGTGCTAAAAATATAAGTATAAAGAGATAAGTAAGATAATGAAGAACTTTGGATGTTGCAAGTTCTAAGATACCAACCAGAAGGATAGTAACATGAAACCAACCATAAAACTCGAGGGAAAATTATTACGAAAAAAACTGTTGTAATGCAGAGACATAAGATTCCAATAACGTGACGAATCCTGTTTCGTTAATAGATGTACTCATTTTGCGGTCATCACGGACCTAAATGTGGAACTGTGTACTTTCACCCTGATGCACTAATTTTGGTCAAGAGAACTAAATATAGAAGGGCTCTCCGAAGCGGGTGGAGAGATTGGAGACGGTGCCTGGTACGATCCACATCGACCAGAGGCATAGCGGCGCCTAGCACCACGGACCGACCTATATATCCGCCACTACATCGGCAGATTTACATCACATTAATATGACAAGGAGGACGTTCATGTGATCTGACGAAGATACACGACGAAAGTCGTCTCAGTGGTCCACGTACATAACTGTCGATGGGAAGCAAGTTCTGAGAGCCCAAAGTCAAAAGATGTCGAGAATAGTTTCGCGAAAAGTCTTACAGATGGTTCGAGGTTATCTTAATCTCAGGGTTCGCCTCAACTATGACGGTCCCGAGCACTTACTCCAGGAACATTCACAGCCTTCATCATTGTTATCGTCCGTACGATCAATATAAGCTGAGGTAGGCTTACCTCTGGAATCGTAATCTATAAAACTATTTAAGTAACAGATTGGGTTGTTTGCATAATTTGTGAATACTTAGACACTGCGTCTGTCAGATCACACGGACTCTTGTCATTATAAATAGGTAACGTTTATACAAAAAAATTGGACTATAAACTGTTACTAATTTGAGATCGGCATTATTTACGATTTTTAATATTCTCAGCTTCTGTTTCTTAAAGGAGATTAAAGCATGTGTATTAATTTTTCAAATGGTGTTACGAAGAAGCAAAAGAAATCTAAAAATTAACGATAATTTATTTTTATCCTAGGATGATATATTTTAATGTCAAATATACTTTCCAACGTATTAGCTGAAAATGTCTATTTCCAAATCATGTCATCTCCGTTCGGTTTTGAATATTTTGCAGGCCATTCTCTCATTTCTGTCCTTACATACGATATGGCATTCTTGTACTAGTCCTATGGTTGCTCTAAGGAATATCAACGTTACAGGAGAAATATGCTGTTTACGCTATCTAAATGTTACATAAACCAATATATGAAATAAATAATATTTTCAAAAGTATTTAAATAATATTTTTTCCTCTTAGTAGTAAGTCATAAAAAATTTTTAGATTTCATAGTTTAATTTCAAGCACTTGACAATAATTTTAATAGATTATCAATATCAATAAAACTATTTTCCCCGTTACTTATGCTGTCACCTATATTTGGAAATTTAAACGGTCACCTATGGATTCAAATGTGTACATATATTATTTAACACATATATTTACCGATTTCAAGAGTAGAAATTTGAAATTAATATATAATTATTATATATTAAAATAGCCATTTCCTGATAACATGTTACAGAGATAATAAAAACACGGAAGTGAAACAAAGAACCTCTTTGGAAAATTTAAACTATGGATACTATCGTTTCGAGAAACCTACAAAATCATGTAACTGATCAAAATATTAAAAACATTTGTACAAATTATATATTTTCTTTCAGAATGTCTCTGGAGCTTCAAATACACGAAATAAATTAAGTAATCAAAATTTTGTATACAATTCAAGCGAACTAAATAATTAGTACCATAGGTGTAAAAAAAGTTTAGGTAAGCTACACTACAAAATTATCTACGTGCAATAACAAGATTGTATCTGTCGAATGATCTAGGTTCAGAGGGAAAAACAGACTTTCATACTTTGGAAACCGCATTAGTCTAAAATTAGAGATATTATTTAAAACACAAGAGTCCTGACAGTTTAATGACATTAATTTTTAATACGACTGCTTGATAGTTTTCTGAAACTACACGGGATAGTTATTTATGTTTGGTGAAGCATTTGATATATGCCCGTTTTAAAATAATTCAACTAAACAATTAATGTCAAATCTGGAGAATAATTTCCATTTAAATTATCAATACAATACTGACACGATTGATGTCTTTCGAAATATTAATGCTATTTTTACCAATGAATATTTGGACTAATTTAAGAAACTAAATCAGAATACCTACTGATTAATTTATTTTAAAATTGCAATTAAGTTGTTGTGCAATAATTTTGACAGCACTATTTGTTTTAAACGGTAACTAATTAACTTTTTTTTTTAAAAAAAAATGACATTTATCAACTTTATAACTTAAGACAAGTGGATCATTACATCTCAGAAAATATTAGCAGTCAAATAAATGACACATATGTCAAATTTTTCGAATGAGATCATAAATTGAAATTCAAACAAGGACGTATCTTTGCGTGAGCAAAAATATAATATTTTAACAGAAACCTAACAATTACATTTACCTTGCTTTCTGAATGCTGATCAAAGTAATTTGAACAATTCAATAGTTATATTTTCGTTCCACAGCACATTATTTACAACAATCTCTTATCGACGGTGTGACGTTAAAAAGGACGTAACTATGACGACGCTACTAACCGTGTCTTCGGATATGTGTTTACACAGGACCTCGAACACTTCCCAGTCTTCAGCAGTGTTTCCGTGAGTCGCTTCCGATGACATTATTTTGGTAATAAATGTGTTTTCTTCTTTAACAAGACGCGGCTTGCAAATTAAGTTGGACAAGTTGTCCGTTGAAGACCGACCATTTTGTAACTGCTGTGTTGCTAGGACGCTTATTCCACTAGAAGGAATCGATCCAAGCTGACTGTTGATCACAGGGTTCTTCACACAAGTAATCTGGTCGACAATCGAGGATAGTAATATTATGTTTCCAATAATGTACCGAGTTTAATGAGCCAGAGCTGCCGTGAAAATGTAGCCTGTTGGAAATATTCGCACATTATCAAGCTTCGAAATTGTACGTATTTATTCAATTTAGTCATAAAAGTATTTTATACATAAAACTCTGGTGATCATGCGTTAACTCTTACAATTGATGTATTTTATTTATGTGAAATCAAATAAAATTTTGTGCAAATTGGAAATTCGTGATAAAAATTTTATTTAACTTGTAAGATGATGAAATAGAAAACTCATTTCTATCTTAGTTTTATGGAATTACAGTATTTTCTATCAATTGTCACTTCATTCCAAGTATGTGTTTCATGTAAAATTTACTTTATTTCTATGCTGTGAGTAACATTTATGTTATTGGAACTAACTAAATATATCGGCAAACGTGTCTCCAATATTTGTGTGATACAAATTTAACGTATATTTCATGGAAGTTATTTTTGTTGTTTAATCATGCTTTATTATGTAAATAAAGACTGGTAAAAGTATCCAATTATTATGAAAGATAAACAAAATTTCTCAGATTAATCGATCCGACGTTACAGGGAGAAAATAATTGAGCGTCTTCAGTTGGAAGCAATTTTCTGCCTGTTATTACAATAATATTTACAAAAAATTGTTTAACTATACTATAAAGGTTCCGAAAAGTTACAAATAATCTTTTGTTTTTAGAAATTTGTTGTAGTTATATTGGCAGCAATCGTTTTTCATGAATAGGAGCGCCTCAAGCGGCCAAAAACTTGACCTTACCTTCTATAGCAGACGATAAGGAAATTGCTTCGAATAAATATAAATTTATAAAAATATAACATGTATTATCAATTCAATAGTTTGACCGGCAGAATTACTGGTTCCAGGAATATTCAGCCTTATTTTCCAATCGTAAGTTCTACATTAATTTTTCCAAGATTCGACGTGCAGTGCAATATTAATAAAGGCCTTATATTATAAATTTGCCTCGAATATTTGTAGATTGTAAAGCATTAATAGAATGTTTAAAAATATTGTTTTTTAATATCCAATATTTAACACTAATACTTTTCTTTACTTCAAACATTAAAATTTTACAAAAGTATGATCGCTGTGAATTAACATATGTTTCTTCATAATGTAAATTAATCGCAAGAGTTGTTGCATTAATATTAAATTCCAGGGAAATTTTATAGAAATTCGCAGTTTACTTCTCACGAAAAGTAGCCTTTTTATTACACCCGGATATTTCAAATTATCTTACTGTTATATATTGAATGAATTTAATTTGCAATCTTTTAATATCTGAATAAAAAAGCTAAGACTAAAGTTTAATTTTTTAAAATTCTCAGATAGTAGGAAAGGTCAAATTTTATGGTTTTTCTTTATAAATCCCATAGGTAGGTTCCAAATTTATAACCGTATACTGTTATTGGCTTGTTTAATAACTGTAACATGAACCTTATGGAAACAAGGCTTGTTCAACAAATCTATTTTTTGTAAGGGAGTGCAACCACTGGATAGGAGCGAACCACCTACAATTGTATACAATAATAAACATGAAAAGTTTGTAAGCACATCTACTAAAGTGCCTCAAGCAGCAGAGAAAGCTGTTCCTGGTACACAAATTAAATATAGTCCACTTAGCCCAGCGCTGAAGAGAAAGATGGAAAAGTTTCAGGTATGAATAAATATCTTTTAATTCTGAAAAACATTAGTAATTTTCAAAATTTTACTCTCCAAAATTATAATTTTCCTAAAAAAAAGTTAGCAAAGTAACTTGAAAATGGTCAGAAATTGCTTCTTAGTTCTCAGCTGTTTCTATAACCTCAATATTAGCTCAGCTGGGTAATGGAAAACCTGATTAATAGCAATCCAACTATATTAGTTTGGCATTCTATTTCTCCAAGTTTGTGGCAGATTGTCTTGTTTTTATATTGTTGATTCTGACAACCAAGGGGCAGATTAAATAAGTCATCCTGTTCACTAGTAATAACTGATATGTACTTTTTTACCTTATAGAAACCTGATGGTATTCCAGTTTTCCTGAAAGGTGGTGCATTGGACAAAGGATTGTATGGTGCGACGATACTTTTGTGTGGAGTAGGACTCGTTGGATGCTTTCACTTTATCTACAGCTTCGCAGTACCTAAAAAATAATGAATCTTATGTCAGTATTAGTATGTTATGAAATACTGTGCAAATGATGACATATAATTAGCATCTCACCTTGCTAAGTCAACTATGTGCAGTATTTATTGAAAATATAGATGTGGTTTCAAATGTCAAAGTTGTATTAAAATTAATATAATAAAAAAATCTGTTTAAAAGTCATTGAAATTATACATTTATTTAAAGCAAATTATAACACTAATAATTACAATATTTTCTTTGTCAAATGACGAATAACTAGTTTTGTGTAAATAGGAAACTTGCATAATTTTTAGTTGCATAACGATGCTGCGAATATAACTTGAGATGGAAATTTTCTTGGGTTTCCTACCGGGTGGTGTTCACTAAGCACGATGTTTCGTCTACTAGCACTGTCAACACCCAGGTCACATTTTGTCGACTAGGCCACCTAGATGATGTCGACAGTGCTAGTTGATAAAACTTTGTGCTTAGTAAATGCCACCAGGTTGGAAACCTGAGAATAATTCCAGCAGTTTATTCATCAGGAGAACCTAAAGAATAAAAAATTGAGATGGTATGTTCTTAAGATTTATTTTGATCTGTATCATGTAATGATTGGTTTTTAATATTCTTTCTGGGTAGGGTTATAATTAATAGATATATTCTGCATTAATCACTAGTTAACATTCATTGACATTATTACATGATCTGATTTAGTTAAAACTTCCAAAAACAAAACACCTGATTTACCACAAAGATTTATTTTAACATTTCTTTAGTACAACACAATAGTAAGAATCAAATTACAAGAATTATTATAATACAAAGCCCTACACTTATAAAAGTGGAACAATATTAACAATACAATAAAACTTACAATGGTCTAAGTTTGCCTAGGTATTGTGTACCCAATTCCTGAAAGAGTCTTGACTGAGTAGACAAAAACCCTTGTGTCCAGGTATGGATGGTTATGTGATTGGGCTGTACAGTATTCCACCCAAGCTACTTGATATTCCTACAAGTATTGGGTGTGTTATTGGATGCTGTGCCATTGAATGTACATCAAGACATGTTTCATGCCCCTCTCTATTTTTATCACTTGATGTTTTGGAACATCTGGACTGATGATTCAGACAAAGATGAGGTGGTCCAATCACTTTGCTTCCGGAATCACTGGATTTTCCTCCTACAGACCGTTTCCTGTGGGGTTTTATGAAGGGTTTCATTTATGAAACTTGTGTAGAAACTGTTGAAGATATGTTGGCATGGTTGTTGTTGCTTGAACAGCTTATAAAGAAACCAATTATGAATACACCAGAACATAATTTGTAGGTACAATGTGTGAAACAACATTAGTGTTTGCCTTGTTGAACCAGAATTGTAGTGAATCAAGATGTTGACCACCCTTTAAAGAGAATAAATACAGGTTATTCATTTAAACTGTTACTAAAACTGTGCGTGAAATTGATAAGTTTCCTTTTTGTTGCTTTGGTATTATTACCTAATGAATTGAATTGTAAGAAAAGTGATGCATTGTGTCATACCTAACTACTTGTAAATTTACAGTGTGGTTCTTATGAATGGAAGTGCAATATGGAAGCTCAAAATCTGGCCTTATACTGGGATTGATGTTGGTATATTCATGACAATTTATGAATGAGGACTAGATTCCGTGCATAGTGTGCACTCTCCTCTGCTTTTATTAAGCTGCAAATTAATTTAATATGAGCTTCTTACAGATTGAACACAAGAAAATTGCCCGACACTGCTAGCTAAACCACATGCACCAACCCAAGTTAACAACTGTGTAACCATATGAACCACTCAAGCCATCAGCATCTACTGCCATGTGTTCCAACCCTTATTTATCATTCCTCGCCTTACACAATATTGCAAAGTGTGAAGATGGAAAATTCAATGAGTCAGGACATTGGCTTTGTGATTTCTTTAATTCAGGAAATATCATATCGGTTCTTATTGAAATCGACAACTCTCTTGAACTGTGTTTCACTTTAATTAATATGGATGCACCCTCTGTTTTCTTCTCTTTCCAGTTCTTTTCAAATGCCAATAGCTTGCAATAACTTCATCCTCAATGATTACCTTACTTACTAACTTAACTACTGCTATATTTTATTGATGACTCTTGTCTATCACTTTGGTATGAACTTAACTTATCATGGTATAACAATTGTGTATCTAATAATGTTTCTGTGATAAATATCTTACCGCTCTGGTGTGAACCCAGACTAAGATTTTCCATTGTTTTCATTTCATTACAAGTGGGTGGTTGTATTGTGCATATGACAGCTACATTAAGGGGATGAAGAAAGTATTGAACTAATAGTAATAAAATAAAGTGAATTAAGAAAGTATTGAGTGATTATTTTCTTACTGTATTTTAAAACTATTTCAACTGTTTGTCAAATGACCTATGCAGTTATTCCAAACAAATATATGTTTGCTAATTCATAACATTATAGAAAGAATATTTGTAAGTTGTACTTACAAATTAAGAGTTTGGAAGCCATTTAATTTAATTGTGAAAAACAGAAAATAGGTAGTCCTTGTATGTTTTATTAATTGATATGGTTAATTTCACACATTACTTTGAAAGAAATTTTAGAATGGGAAGAGGGACTATGAAAAGTCTTTAGACACTTTCTAGCAGGTAAATTGTGAAGGATTTTATCACCATAGTCCCCATTCTCGAGATATTACTGTACCTGATTTATTTATTCCAAGGTTATATCAAGGACAGTCTTAGCCACACCAGTTTTTATACTGAATCTTGACTAGTTTGGTGTCAACTGGTAATTATTATCAAAGGGGTGTATGTTAAAATTCAATTATATGAATGGTCTTATTTAAAAAATTGCATCTATATTTACAATGTTACAAAAATGTATAATTATAATAGTTTTCACAAGAAAAATTTTGTAATCACACTGTATACTTTGTCATTTCATTTTTGGAGGCAGTAGCCTCTTTTCAGCCCTCATCCAGCCAATACTTGATTGAGTGGCTTGACAGGTGTAGGTTTGTGAGGTAAACAGTTAAAGAAATATCTGTAGGATGGGAAGACTAGCCAGGAGCATTCAATAAGGATTATTAAGGGAATTAAGGATGATGTGGTCAAAATAATTTATAAGGATAGAAGGGAGAGAGAGTTGATCACTTACCTGAAACTGAGTGCTAGTGGTGTCATGTTGAACAGGAAGCATGGCTATCTACTTGTTACCCAGGAGATAAATGATCCACATCTAATTCTAGCTGACACTATCACAATATTTTATGTATTAGAACCACTTTAATTTGTCAGCATTTAAACTATATATTTAATCATAAAATATTTTGTGTATTACAGTCTAATAGACGTATTGCTGAAATCAAATTTGTATTTGAGTTAATAATTAATGTATAATCTGTAATTGTGAAAGTTATGTTTGTCAAGGTTACAGAAGCATTAAGATTTTAAAGTAAGACAGGTACCCAGTATGATTATTGATGTAAGATGCAAATAAAGTAAACAAAAATATGTTTTTAATTGAATCAATAATTTTTTAAAATGTTATATTTAAATATTATGATCAAACTGAGCTATTTATTGAAAACATAATTAGTCATTGGAAGTGATAATTTATCAGCACATATTTTTAGTAAAACATTTTCAGGAGCCACTTGAATGTGCTTTGTGGGTGAATGCTCTTTCTTTCTGTTAAAAAAAATTGTAGCCTAGACATGATTCTTGTGGGCTGGGTGTAATTGCTTCCAGACAGATATCTATCTATCTATTGACTAATCTGAATTCTGTTATCAGTGTATAAATTTTCACCTTATTATTTATGAATATACTTAGACACTGTTGCTGTGCCTGACAAATAAAACTATTGTCAGATAGCTAGAATTGCTTACAGTTCCCAACAGACTCTTAATGATGATTTTTCCTGACCAATCTTTACTACTTGATTCCACCAGCAGACTCTTAACACTTCTCACTCAAATTCCTACAAAAATATATTGATGTCCCTTGCTATAAGACTATGTTCTCCAAACAATTTATTTTAGGAGCCAAAAACAAACTACTATATCTGACACTGCCACAAGAAGAATTATTCTAGTTAACTGCAAGAAAGCTCAACTTGTCTCTCCTCAAAGTCAAACTTGTACAAATAAGGTCAGCTTTGCCATGAAAAATCTTCTATTTGCAAAACCACATTCAACAATATTACCATTCTTCTCCAAAAGCAATTAAGTTTCTGCCCTGGGCCAAATAACATGTTCTTACACACCTTTCCATCTGAATTATGTGAATTAGGTCGTTGTGTATTGTGCGGATGGAAAAAGATGAAATAAAATAATCAGATCACCTATTCCAACAGATTAATCATATCATGTTCAATTCTCATTAATATCTGTGACTATTGAAGAAATGATTCACTAAATCCAATTCAAATTTCTTAATACTTTGGTCCTTTTAATTTCTCATCCCTGCCACCAAATAATGTATACTAGAAATACATTTTTCATATGAATCTTTGAATATATTTATTGTCTAGAGTAAAGTAAATCAAATCCATTTAACAAATTTCTGCAGTACGTCTAAAAACATAATTATTAACCATGAAGTATTCGAATACCGAGTCCTAAGGACATAGTTAGTTTGTAATAAAACAAATCATGAAGTCAACGAAAACGTGTGAATTAAGTTGACCGGAATATCCTCTTAAAAGAGTTGGTCATAAACTTCCCTTGTCGATTGTTCCCTCCTAAAAGACTCTATGCCGTTTTTAGAGCGAGGCAGGAAAGGAATAATAAGTTTCTTAATGAAGGCAGATTTTCATTTCGCAGAGAAGAGAAAGTCGTTATTCCAAAGCCTTATATCCCTTATGCCTCACAAAGGCCGTTTCTTTGTGACCAAACACCATATCTAAAGACGTATTAATACCCAGAAATGAAACTTTATTAAGTTTCACTGTCGCTTCGAATGTGGATAACTGTGGTAGGCCTATTGCATTATTAAAATCGGGTGCTTACCGCCTTTCCAATCTCCATCGTCTCTGAAGTATGTTTATAATATTGGATTAATCACATAGGCCTGTTCATAATTGAGGGAAGGGTTTTCATGATGCTAGAATTACCTTAAATTAGGTTAGGCAAAGGCACCTGGGCTGTGTATAGTTAAATGTTATTAACTTTTAACAATGACAATACAAATTTTCATAACAAAAGAAATATTCATTTTCTAAGTAAAAAATTAACTATGATTTACTAAATTCTACAATAATTCAAGAAATACTAATAAATCCAGGCCTCTTAAACTGTTAATTAATTACCAATTTTATATATGAATGAATTCTGTCGACTAGTTAGATCTTAGTTATAAAATTTAGCTATTATGAGTTTTTTTTAACATACTATATTTATTTCAGTTACTTTCCTCCTCGAAAATTCACTTTTGCCGACCAAACGGGAAATGTACAAACATTTCTCTGTCTAGGAAGTCAAATATTTCGATTCTTCCAATATTTGACGATTTTCAAAGTTTCTAATGTTCTCCCGCCCTTGGGCCGGTTTATTGTCCCGTTCTTTTACATCGGTACCAAATGGCGCCCGAAGGCATGGTGTGTTTCTATTCTCATGCTTTTATGCCATTTGCCGACTTTCCTCGTTTCCCTGTATTTTACTCTAGTTGTGCACCAGATTTATTAAACTGTGGCGTAACCTCTTTAACATAATAAAGAAAATGATACAATGTAAAGAATAATGGATTACCTCAGTGAAATAACGATAAAATTATAAGTTTTAATCTGAAAAAATGGTTGGGTAGTGTTGGCTTGTAACGGACAAACAAATGACTTATTAATCACAGGAACATTGGAATACAATGACATTAATTTGATAGTCAATTATATAATAAAGAAAGCAAAATTAATTTTCACTTAAATGATGAAAAATAGCTTCGATATGACTAGAAAAAAATTGAATGTGCAAGAAACGTTTTCACCACTTCGTCACTATAAAGCGTTTTGTTTGTAGTTGAGGCTTGAACTACGGTAAGCCAAAAATTCTTTGGGTTAGCTATGGAATATAATTCACGTTCAGCAATGTTTTATTTTTAACGGGACAGATGATAGAAATAGACGCGCTACTCACAACGTGCCATTTGAAAACGAAGTGCGAAATCGAAAATGCCACCATTCGGGACTGTTCACAATAAACAAGCAATAGGAAATGGGCCAGACAGAATTTGCATATAACAAGAGGCCGAGTCTATTGAAGCCAAGTTGGTCGGCAGTAACATTTAATTGCGGATCCCTGTGGAACTACGAGCAGTTAATTGTGCTTCGTCGACGGGAAAATCCGTGCCTGCTGTGCAACACTGCTGCCAACCTTCGCCCCGCCCGGTAATTGGTGAAAGTTACCAACTAGAGGGTCGCGAACATCCAAAATCCACTCGAAGAGCTCTGACAGTTTCTTTTCTAAGGTCATTTTCTTTCTTACTGGTAATATTTAATATGTCCTCTTAACAACATAATTCGTATCCGATTGTTCTGCATTTATGAGTTCAACGCGCAAGAAGAATTGCAGATTTCAATTTAGGTTCTTTTGTTATGTTGTATGTTGGAGTTCTAATTAGTTCATTTGAAAGTATCTAATAATTGCTGCTTTTGTTTCCCTACGCATGAATACTTTGGTACTACACCAGTATAATTTGGAACCCAACTATTATTTAGTTAATACAAATTATTCATGGGAACTTTAAACTGTTCTTTTAAAAATTGATAATTCAATCATCCTCAAACGAATCATGAACATATAATTTAAACCATATTGGACTAAAATAGTCAACCGTGTAATATAAAAAATATTTGGTGACAAGAAGTTTTTCTTCCTTGTTACCAAAGCTGATTCAGAACATTTATTCTTACAATTTTGTAACAAAAAACATTATATTTGATATGTTCTAGTTGGGATTGCATGCTGTAACCATCCCTTCGAGCCATCTGTTTCAATTAAGACGAGATCGGGACAAATTTGACAAAAATAGTAATAACAGTATTATTTTTGTATAGCTAGATTTTATTTGCTATGAGGGATGTAAGGTTGGCAATAATTCTCTTCCCTTTACGGTCTTACGTCGTTATTTAAATCTCTGACAGCGGCCTCGCTTAGAAATGGTTAAAACTCGCCGATCATTTTACAAATGTATAGAGAATTGTTTTTATATTAATCATTCTTGTGTCAAAATTTCACGTACTCATGTTTTTCAAACAGTATTTTTGACATACCTTCATTTGTTGCGTAAAGTACTGATGCATCGATGTTTTTATATTGAAGTAAATTCAATAAATTCTGTAGCGGTCTACATTCATACACGTTCAATGATTCGCGTCATGATGGATGAATCGTTGGAATGGGGGAAGGGCCATTAAACAACGCTATGTTCTCTTCGTTTTTTTTTGTAAATTAAAAGCGTTGTTAATTTATAGAGATATATGGCATGATACGTGCATCAGGGCATCACGTTGTACGGTAGCCCGTAATTTATTTGATTAAGCAATGGCGGGTTCCATTAAAGAGCATAGGAACATTCCGTGAAAAACTACTGAAATCAACCATTTGAAATGTTATTCGGCGCATGATGGACCCTCGTATACTGACTATAACCTGTATAGTGCGAATAAGTCACGGTTCAATATTTCGTACTATCATTCAAACTTAGTCAAAAATTCAAGGGAATATTTTTGAAATAGCTGCTAAAGGCACTAATGTATATGTTATTTATTTTAGATGTCTACTTAATTGCCAATTTACTATAAGTATGAAATGAGTAGTGAAATATCGAATACAAATCTTTCAAGAAGTGAGGGGTGTTTGTGATTTTTTATTAGTGTAGGATTGCGCATTCTTCTTTTTTGGATGTTTTTCTGCGTTTTTCGTTTGCCAGACATGTACAACATAAGCCTAGGGCATCAAGAACATTGGGCGTGAAACGTTGTTGTGTCACCAATAATTCAGTCAACGGTGAATTTAATCCTGTATTATTGGAACTTACCGCATTTCGTATTGATTTATCAATTATAAATGCCAAACCACTGTTCATCAGTCCCGATTGCCAGTTCTAATTAATAACTGAAGTCGTAAACAAACAATTTGAACACTAAAATTGTTTGACAATTCTCGTTGGAGTGGTTACAGAGGATCGATTTCTTCTTTGTGAATTACGAGATTCGGCGTTAAAGGCTAATGCGGAGGAAATCTGACATAAGCTGCTTGGACTTGGTAAACCTCCTTGCTGCATCTCTCTGATAAGAATATAACGACTGCTTCGTAAACGTTTCTGCCTGTTTACGAACACTGGCTGTTTTTTAATTAGATCCATATTCATAAAATTTCCAGAGAAATTTTGTTTTCGTACACGTCCTCACACTAATTAAAAGCAAATTAAATTATATACTAATCAAATTAATGTGTTTGCATTATTTTAAACGTAGTACAGCTAATCATTGCAACCGTAGAAACATTCAGTATTTGTTCAGGTTTTTTTGCAATAATTTATTCAGCTAAATGTAAAAAAGCGATGATTTTGACAAAATTATACTGTCTGATTGATAAAGCAGATATTTTTTTAAGAGTTACAGTCTACATGAGGGTAATCCACGTGGTGGCAACTTTACTTTTAATAGCGTAGCATTGGAAGGAATTTGAAAGGGTAGAGAAAGGTAGACAAGGGTTAACTAGGGCCCCCGGGCTATTTTTTAAGGATCCTACTCGACATTCGACTAAAAGTGACGCAAGACAAACTCTAGAAAACTTGCATCAGGTAGGTCGGGCTGTTGGTTTGTGTCGCACGCCCTTGCGGTTGTGGGAAAAGGGTTTTCAGCATTCCCTTCTCCATGCATCGACCAGTTTAGGAGACAGCTGGCTGACTGTTCCAATAGGACAGCGAACAACTCTTACCATATGTCAGAGGCCTGCGACCTCGGAACATACTCCTGTCAAAACGGCAGAATTGGAAATCTTCGGAGGACTTCTAAGTTAAAGTTCTTTCTGAGTGTGGACATTATTCCGGACTAAAGAAAAATAAAAGTAACGTCTCCTGAGTCACACTTTAAATGAACTCTGAAGGGAAGTTACTATGATACAGAATAACACATTGTTCATATTTGTAAGTAATTAGAGAATAGAGATTTTGATACATAGGCCTATATAGATACTATTTATGAAATTTGATTCTATACAAGACTTGTCTAATGAAGGATTAAACACTACCGAGTAGATACTTGAATATGGTGTTCACAGAACCACCGATGTGATATCAGAGTCTTCTTGGTGACGTAGTAATACGTCACAAGTTTTAAGTAGAATATATCAAACTGCAGTTACGCTTTATTTTACCTAAGAAAATGTCTGTTATTTTTTATAATGACAGATATAATATGATTCTACTCTACTGCAATTAAGATAACAACATACTCTGAAAAAAATAATTATAAAAACATTTATTTCCATATTTGTAAGAAAACTCATGAAAAATTCTAGTTCGTTATTCAAGAGAATATAAAATAAGGAATAAATATCATCTTGTAGCGATAAAACAGAGCGCTAATAAATATTATTTTATGCGTGCATATGAATATAATTATTACGAGTTTCAGAAAGTGTTTCGAACATCTGAGCGGAAATTTGGCGTATCCGAGGCAAAGAGACATGAACCGCCGGTGAGTGACAAGGGGGGCTTGGTGCCTCGAATTAAATTTTGCAGTTGAGGCGACACGACGTCTGAAGGGTTCCTTCCAGTTACATTTGGTCTGAATTTGAGACACTGAAACGCGGAAGCAGAGGAGTTTGAAATCATTGGCGACGCGACCTGGTCAATACAACAGATGACGGTAATGCAAAATTTGTAAACTCGAAGTGTGCAATTCTTTGTCAGGAGATCGTTCGAAAATATATAAAATATACTGCTCGATGAGAAGGCCCTAAAGATCCTGAGGTTAAGGTACACATTTCTTTTTATGTCATGTTTAAGTGTTTGAATTTTTATTGTATTTGATTTTAATTGTTGAATTGAAACATTTAAGTCTGAAAAAATATTATAGTATTTATATTATCACTTCTTTTGTCTGAATTTGGTTATCTTATTATTGATTTTAATTGTAATATATAGTTAAATCTAATGTTTGTTTTTATTTAATGACACATCCGTATAAATAATAATAAATTAATAATAATAAATTATCAGATAATAATTAAAAGAACTATAAACAGCGATGAAATGTTTTAATCTGATTTATTATACTACATTCTGTTTTAACGTTGCAATTGTACTTTCTCCTCCTGCAATCTATCGAATAGACTTCTGTAATAACACAGTAAGTAGTTTGGGCTGCCTTCCCAGTAGGCGTATGTAAATTTGTATGCTCTAATGAAAAAATTAAAAAAAGGTTCTTATCCCAACGCAAAATTACTCCAAAGTATTTAATTTAGTTATGCTGATATCAAGGTATATATATAAAATTAAACGTAATTGAACGTATTGGAGAATCTATGAGTGATTTAAGGATTTGCACGTAACGCGGCTGCACTGGTTTAAACTGTTTTATTTTCAAAGCCGAACTATCGTTCGGGCAAATAGGAGTTTTGTAGTCCTGGATGGACTGCCAAATCGATTTCGTTTTCAGACTCACCTATATCGGTGCAAAGCCGCTTAGCGACTGAATGGTCCGCCGCAACGTATTAGCCAATCGCAAATCTCACACTACATGGCGGAGAAAAACCTACTACAAGTCAAGCCATTTATGGTGGAATAATAATAGTATTAAAAATATTTCTAAGTTATGGCCAACTGATCATTCCATTTACGCAGAAATTATTTCCATTTTGGCTATATAATTTTAAGTACACGCTGGTTAATAAATGTTAACATGCCTAATTATTAATAAAAAATATAGTTAGTAAAAATAGTTGTGAAAAGCGATGTGATAAAAACAAATAAATATATACAATTTAAAATTCTTAGAGTCTAACTAATTAGATTGCGATCAAAAACTTTGAGTGTTTAGAATTAATTTAAGCAAAAAATAAAACAAATTATTTTCTTTAATTAAAGATAAAAATCTTCTGTGAATTTAACCGCTCTATGTTGTAAGCGGTGATTGTATTCTGCGGAACAGTAAAGGATAAATAAATTAGCATCAAGAAGGGTCAATCATGATGCCTTCTCAGTATCAGGGGATTTTGGGCGATGCTGAGAGGCTAGAAAAAAAAATTTCATGACCTTATGTTTTCAAAAGTTAATAGGTTTCACAATGTACGCATATAAACCTGAATTTATCTGAGTTGGAATCCGTTTGGTTTATCGTCACTGCCACGTGATCGTGGTTGGCCTGAAGGTCCTGACTCTACTTACATATCTTCTCTATTTCGCGACCCCACCTTGCACAATTCGCTACGACTCTCTTTATTTTCTTCCACCTCCTTTTGTCGCGTCATTTCGTCTATCGGTTTTTATTCAAATTCTTCTCATCTTTAGCCGATAAATTTCTTTACCTCTGCTGGGTGAATGCCCATATGTTTCCCTGCCTTTAGCCCTCCGGAACTGACCGACGATCGAACTTTCCTCAAATAGCACATTTAAAAGAATAAATTGAAATTTTGCAACTCATACTTACTGACACGCAGGAAGACTGCAAACATGAAGCACAAAATAATTTCAAAATAAGTCAAGCAGTGTTCCAACAGGAATGAGCAAACGTTGATCTTTGCAAGTAGAGCATAGTAGCAAAAATTGTATTCAACGATCAATTTTAGAAAATAAATTAAAATATCTGCTTCATTTTTAGACGTTCTTTTTTTGCCCGTGGTAATATTTGTATTCCTCCTTTAACTTCATTTTAATCATATTCATAATTTTTTAGTAGTTTATTAACAATGTTTTTTATCTGTCGCATTTTAATAAGAAACTTCACATTTTCTAAAATATTTAGTTTCTATATGCTGCAGCTGTCGGCAATATTGCCAGATTCGTATGTATAAATTTTTTAAAGAAAGATTTAAATATAAAATTTTTTTTTATAAAAATAGTTGATAATATTGATTCACATTTATCGAAATGACGTAATTACACGTGTCATTTCCGACAATTGAGTTTTTCTAAAATATTCTACTATCTAGACTGTTTTCGGAAATATTGACAATGTTTCAACATAGTGTCGGGTGAGATTTATCTTACATCTAGACCGTAGCTGCGTTGTCATATTGTTTTTCAGGATTTCCGAAAGACAGACGTGTTTCCTGCTGAATATTTATGTACTTATATTTATTTGACTTTACGAAGCAGCAAAGAAATTTCACATATTGAAGGTATGTATAGTTAAAGAATTACATAGACCATTTTGACATCTTTGAATAAATATTGTCAATTTTTTATGTCTGAGATTCTTGTTGAATTGTAAATATTTTTTTAAAACAACAAATCATACAAAAATATTTTTTTAGGCCTAAATCACAGTTCTCGTACAGTAAGAACTGACCAGTTTTCGTATAAGTTACCTTTACATCTTTACACCCGAATTAAATATTTTTCAAAGTTATTAATAATTTTTTTTATTAAAAATCGAGTGTTGATATCAATTGGGAAACATAAATAAATAATATATCAGTCGTATTAAATTTAATTTTTTGAAGAAAAGCCATATTATTGATTTAAAGTAATGGAAAATGTAATGAATTAAATTTAGTAAACTATATTAGCCTAATTTTTTCAATTGAATTACAATAGTATGGGATATGGATAAATGTGCCAAAGTGCCAAACTAGTACACATTTCTCAAATGAGCTGAATATGGTAATCAAGGTAAGGCATGCCCTCCACCCCGATT
Organism: Zhengitettix transpicula; assembly: GCA_037074705.1. Classification (NCBI taxonomy): domain Eukaryota; kingdom Metazoa; phylum Arthropoda; class Insecta; order Orthoptera; family Tetrigidae; genus Zhengitettix; species Zhengitettix transpicula. The sequence goes on along the minus strand of CM073593.1, from coordinate 28,712,927 downwards.
GCACGAACCAGAATCCATGAATTATTCACTCAAACTGCGGCAATGACTCGAGGTCTTGTTATTCAAGGAACTGTATTTATTTACCGTGAGGCAATAGCAAAACAACAACATAACTGGATAAGCCAGCTACTTCAGTTCCGGAAAGAATAACTTCCTGTTTAGGATTTCCCATTCCGGGCTTTAAGCCACGGTTCCCATGAGCTATGACACCTAGTCTAGAGTTAGGCGTTGCATGTTTCGGGCTCTCAGACGTTGGGCATACACTGTTCGTATTGGAACAGTCGGCTAGCTGCCATCCAAATAGAGGAAAGGTGTTGGTAATGCAACGCCATCTCTCGTTATCGGAAGACCGAGGGACAAGTACCAAGAGCTCGACCCCCTTCATGTACGAGGGTGAATCAAATATAAACGAGACTTTTGGACCTGTGCGCGCAATAGTGATGGAAGAACGTTCCGCTGTTATTGGCTGTTAGGTTGGTTTGTCAGGAGTGGGGGAAGCACGTGACTCATCATCATAGACTCGCTCAGTGTCCATCGTTACGATGTCCGAGCAGGAGGTACCTCCCTCTATTGCGCAACGTATTGTTATCAAGTTTTTAGCTGCAGAAGGTGTAAAACCGGCCGAAATATTGAGAAGATTGACGGCACAGTTCGGGGAAGAGACGCTGTCGCGAGCTAGAGTGTTTGCTTGGCATAAACAGTTCGTGGAGGGCCGTGAACGTGTTGAAAATGAGAGCCATGACCGCAGACCCCGCACCAGCATTACAGCGGGCAACATCGACAGTGTTCGTCAACTTGTTGAAGGTGATAGGCGTCTAACAACTTCGGATATTGCAATTGAGGTTGGAATAAGTTATGGGAGCATTTACTCTATGCTCTCAGAGGAGCTAGGGTATCGCAAGGTGTGTGCCAGGTGGGTTCCTCGCCTTCTCACAGTTGACCAGAAACTGAATCGTTTTCAAGTGTGTGAACGTCTTCTTGCACGATTTCGGGAAGAAGGAGACCCATTTCTTTCTCACATTGTCACCTGTGATGAAACGTGGGTGCATCACTACACCCCTGAGTCGAAACAAGCGAGTATGGAGTGGAGGAAGAAAGGAGAAAAGCCAAGTCACGATTATCGGCTGGCAAGGTTTTGGCTACCGTTATTTTGACCAGCGTGGCCTGCTGCACCTTGATTTTTTGCATTATTCGCAGAACAATTAATGCGGCATACTACTGCCAAATTTGGACTGAGGTCAGACTTGCATATCGCCGCAAAAGACGAGACCTTCCGATGAGAAAAGTGATTCTCCTCCATATAATCAGGAGATTATAAATCAGGAGATTATGTAGAAAAATAAACTATGATTGTTTGTGCGTTTAAAATCAAAATAAATATTTTAAAAAATAAGTCTTGTTTATGTTTGATTCACCCTCGTATGTTTCTCTAGGGTTTTCCCTGCATCACTTTTAGGCGAATACCGGGTAGGATCCTTAAAATAGAGTCACATGGCTACCTTCGTCTACCTTCTATTCTTCCTATGCTATTAAAGGGAAGAGCCATCAAAGAGAATAAGCCTCATGTAACCTATAGCAAAAACAGAAAAACATGAATAATACGAAGACTATTATCGATAGAACTTGACGAGTCAAATTCGACTGTATTACTTAAGTCATTAGTTCACTGCTGATAATAAGATCCTTAACAAAATTGGTAGTAGAAGAAATAATTTAATAGTAAATATTATATTTGGAGAATCACGACTCACACAGAAATATGTATATTTTCACCTACAATTCCAATCCTTATTTAATATCTAGTTTCTGTCCTTAGTTCTAATAATGTATATTATTTATCACTAGATTCCTTCGAAATGTGTCCATTCTGAGTATTATATATAGGACGCGTCTGTAGCGAAGGCGTGTGGGGCAGATTGAAGGAGGGGAGGGGAGGTAAAGACGAATAAATATATACACTACAATTATCTAACGCGGTCAAGTTCAAGGCAGCGCACTTATCTATTAGGTATTGTAGGTAAATACGTTTATTAATATTTCTATACAAGTAATAATTTTGTTAGCTCGGCGGATAGTTGATTTCTTCTGGATGAAATTACGAAATTTGTAATTTCTGAATTAAATGTGATTAACGTATTGTATAATATCGTAAATTTATTTTATATTTGATGGCAATTGATTCCCTATAAAAGAATCTATTTCTGTACTTTGGTTTCGTAGTAAAATAACACACATTCTGTTATGTATTATACGATGTCACAAAATGATGCACACGTTGTAGACGTATCCAATCGAATAGTCGACAAATGAAGGAAAATGGCTTTTAACAAGTTATCTGATTGTCCAGTGAAAGCTGGAAAATGCTGTTGAAACTTTGTGAGTCAAGTAGATAATACTGCTTTGTAAAATTCTTATTTCTCTTCAAATAAATAACTCTTTATTGGGTCGTTTCTGATAGAAATAAAAAATTACACCAACTTATTAACGATAAAAAAATTCAATTTATATTTAACCTATCTCACTGAATAGCGGGTTACACTGTTAAAATACGTGACATATTCCATAATGATGAATAGTGTAATGGATAATTAAATTATTTTATAAATAGGATATTATAGGAATACTTTAACATAAGAACCAATTAAGAGATTAATTTCGTAAATCCTTTACGCTTAGAATACGAAATTAATTCGATGTGAAAAATATTTATTCCGTCTTCACTTACGCGAATGAAATGTTGTGAGATTTTAATTTAGAATTCGTAAGCAAGAAAAGATTAAAATGAGATTATAACAACTCCGTGTTCTTAATTAAAAGGACAGCTTCAACTTAGAAAAAAGCACCGAAAACTTTTCTCTGTGAATTTCCTTTTTACTAATATTTTTTTTTTTAAAAAAACTGTGCGAGCAGAATTAAGTCAAGTGTTTGGCGATATTCATACTGTTAATGCACGACGGGAGTTTTCTTATTCCATCAAAGGCCATTTCGAGCGGAAAGACGCAGCTTTACTCATAAATGAGTTATCCAATTACTTTCAGTAGCGCAATTTTCCCCGCGAGACGAACAGCTCACATATATCTCGCTTTAAGCCGTTCCACTAATGGGAATAAGAAGAAGAGCTACTACATCTGTCTTACCTGCTGTGCGAGGAGATTGAATCAGCGTCTTATATTGAATAACTTGGCGGACGAGGCTTTTCGGGAAATGGGGGCGCACGTGTCGCAAAAGTTGTGCGATGAACTTCCGTCCGCCACAGATGTCACAACTGGTTTTCACAATAAGTGCAAACTTTGTTTTCCACGACAAAGAACAACCAATTCAGAATGTACCGCTATAAAGGTACATTGCGTATAATTGACATTCTTGCGAACAGTAAGTTTCGTTATCACGATCGTTGTAATTTTCAGATGACATTATATTTCAGTAACATCTATACTTCTTCTTTCTGTCTTTATAGATAACGTCAACGTCGTTTTTGAGATACCTTATCACTATGGCAATCAGGGCTTTGGAGCGGAGCAGGCAACGGAAATTTTTACTGCTCCGCTACTCCGATATATTTTTTTATATTTTACATAATCGAAGAATAAAATCACTGGGGACTTGTGATCGTTTGATGAGTATGACACCACTGACTACGTTCACATTAAGTAACAAAGCACTGGTAGAGAAATAGCTCAGAAGACTGGTGTATCGACAAGGCAGGATATTGTTCGTCATTTAGTAATAAGCACAGAAGAGTCTGCTCGCTTCAATCTAAGAAAAACTTTAAAAGGACAATTACGCCATTAAAAGCTAGATTCTGCAACCCGCAGAAATAGAAATTTCCATACTTTCAATGTACAATTTTGGAAGCAGAAAAACCAGAAAACTCAAATAAAAAAATTGAATATTGTCGATACAGAAGGAAGACATAACTCTACATGTTGAAACATCAAATTAAAGAAACTTAAAAAAACCTAATATTAATGAAAATCAGGTACTAATTATTGTTGAATATAATGCAGCGAACGTGACAGGTGCTGTAAATAAACTTGGCGAATCAAGTGGCAACTACTATTTGAGTTGGCTTGAAAGCCAGTAAATGTTTAACTCTCACAGCCAACCTGTAACATAAGAAATTTAGATTCCGAAGATGATTTTGAAAAAGTATTGGAGAAAGATGTCTGCGAGGGCTATTCTATCGCAGGCAATACCTGCGAGGGATGTTCTCTCGCAGGCAAAACCTTGTAGGAGAGATACGAAGGGGCTACCTTTGGGGATGCCTTTTCCTCTCCGTTTTTGAACTAAGGTTCCCAAAAGCCGAGGCACCTCGACCTGTTTTGAGAGGTGTATGTTCCGGGGTCACAGACCTTGGGCATACGGTAAGAGTTGTCCGCTATTCCCATTGGAATAGTCGGCCAGCTGCCTCCTAAACTGGTCGAGGCACGGAGAAGTGAATGCTGCGTTCCCACAGCAAACTCCTCTCCCGCTATCGGAAGGGCGTGAGACAAGTACCCAATGCCCGACCTACCTGATGCAGGTTTTCCTAGGGTTTTCCCTGCATTTATTTAGGCGAATGCCGGGTAGGATCCTTAAAATATAACCCGGAGGCCCTAGTTAATCCTTGGCTACCTGCCTCTACCCTTTCGCATCCCCCGTTTCAAATCCCTTCCTATGCTATTAAACGGGAGTTGCCCGACGTGGATTATTCTCATGTAGCCTGTTACCCTAAAAAAAAATATGAAAAAGTATTGCACAGAATAAGAAATAGACTATACATAGTGAAGTTGACTACATAATTGACAAACATATTGAGGAAGATTGCACTGAAATGTGGGTCATTTAAAGGTAATGTAAAGCCATTGATCATTATCCGGAAAAGTATGCGGTGTTCTTTTAAGTATACCAACTTCTCAAATAAGTGTTGAGCGTCTATTTTCCGGATTAAGATAAATTTTCAGTGATAATATGCCGTCAATGAAAGAATTTTTGTTGTCTCCAATTTTATTTATTGACATCAACGAATAATATATAGTATATTTTTAAAATAATATTAAATTTTTATTGTATTGCATTTTTAAATTATTTACTTGTAAAATTTTAGGTTGTATGCTATTAATAAATAAATTATTAGTACATAAACATATTTTAAGCGTACTTATATATGAAACAAAAAATTATTGTAATTCTAATAAGAATATTTTAAGTGGGACACGGAGCGGAGCTGGAGCAAATACTTTTATGTTGGAACGGAGCAACTAAAAAATTGGCCGCTCCAAAGTCCTGATGGCAATCACAATTGCATCTATCAACTTTCTTATAAGATTTACTATAATTTTCATTATATTAAAACTTATAATTGTAAAATGCATAATAATGCGTATTACTTATTATAGATAACGTTATCACCATCGTTACTTTTAGCAATATTTTACAATCGACGTTGTCATTACAATTTTCGTCAACGAAGATGACGGAAAACTGCTTTGCATTTCTTCACGTGAAGTTATGTCGTAGGCCTACGACAATAAGGCCCCTTTCACACTATTCCGGATTCCTCCGTCCGAAGAAAATCGGACGTTGAAAATCCAGAACGGAAACACGTTCAAATTCTTCCGGATAAAATCCGGAAGGCAACATCTGATGCTCTCAGTTGGTGGTTGACAGTTGTGCTGTTGTAATAAATCATAAACAAATTCTTGCTAATTTGAGGAAATATAAATAGCAATACTAAATACGGCCATCATACAGACAAACTTCAATTAGAGAAACAATAACTAAGAAATTGTAAATTTAATAGTGGCAGACTTTTTGATACGGATTTAAAGTTTTTCTGTATCAAGATCGTATTTAGTATTATTATTATTAACATTAACATCTGCGTGATATTTAGCAATTAACCCCAATGTTTTTAATCAGTCATCAACTTGAAATGAAAAAAATAATTCATTTTCAAAATATTTAATTTAGAATTTTGAATGGCTTTCTGTAATTTGCCATATATATCTGTGCAAGGAAAAAAATCGCAACAATAGTATATCTATGCACGGCAAGTTTTTCAAACCAAAAATCAGTCATCGAGTTAACCACTGTTACATTAACACCTCGACTTTATATTTAAAACGTAGCTTTTGACAATTAGTCATCAGCTGAAATTAAAAAATATATAAAATATATAAAATTACACATCAATGTCAATTTGGTTAAAACAAACTTGTGTTAAAATAACACTGATTAACTGGAGCACTGATTTTATATTTTAATTATTTAAGCAAAAATTTTTTAGAACCATTTACATTTTAACTAGATCAATGAAAGGAGGGATTCTTTCATACATTGAGGATTTTGGGAAAGATAAAATATATTTTAAAATTATTTTCGAATGTCCATTGCCTTACTTGACGAATTACATGAAAAATTCAAACGTACTTTTCACTGCCGAAAAAGTCACTTTAGGAATTACAGACAAACAACCGAGATTCTGGCCATACCATTCAGGGAAATATAAAAATATGCTATGTTTATGTGCGGAAAATTAAAAAATATGCTACGTCCCACCACAGCAGACACAAGTTCGTCATTGTTGTCAGAGAAACATTGTTCTTTCTCCGGATGTACGCAGTGGCAGCTCCGGGCGACACACTCGTCTCCGTCCGTTTTTTCTCCGTCTCCGGACAGTGTGAAAGGGGCCATAAGCTTCTTCAGTCGACTAAAAGAATGTCTCCGTCCGTTTTTTGTCCGGACGGAAGAATCCGGAAGAAAAACGGATAGTCTGAAAGGGGACCACGAACGATTCGAGGCCTTCACGCACCATCACTAATTTACCATGAGCTGTGTGAAAAGGTGGCCAAACATTGAGTCTTAAGGATCCGCTCAACAGAACGATGCAGAAGAGGGCACTTGTAAGATATTATTTCCTAAACAGAAATGTCAAAGACTAATTTTCTATAAATACTGTAATAAAGAAATATCGAAAATTGCGAGCCGTTTCCATTATGTCGCATTTTAAACTTCTAACAGCCGTAATGTTACTTCTTATTTATAATATACAAGCTAGATGTCCGACGTTGCCCGGGTTGTCATAATTAAACTCAGCGCCATCCATAACCCCGGATTAGACTCCAGTGTGTGTAGTTTAAGTGTTATTTTTATTGTAACGTACATCCGTACTCCTTAGCGTGCTAGCCTCCTATGCTGAAAGGGGTTGAAATTATACACAAACAACATCGGTAGAAGTACTATGAATCTCATTGATCCGAAAAATACTTATTCAACACTAGATAGGCATGTTTTAAAAATTGCACTTTCAGTCCAGGGGAGTTTCCTAACGCTTCGGTCAGAAACTTTCACGCGTGTGCGTTTTATCACAATTCAATGAATGTTGTAGGTACGCATAAGGAAATATATATATATATATATATATATATATATATTGTAATAAACTACGGGGTACTTTTAATTAATTTGCTCCACTTTGTGGTAGCCAAAATGTAATAATTAAATATGATGGGCTTTTAAATGAAAAATCATAGACTTTAAAACAAACAACATTTATTTACCAGAATCTACAATTATACAATTTAATAAAAAAACATATCTCTTTCTCTCATGGGTCTTTACTGGGTTTGATAACGGACAGAACACTTAAATAATCAAAGAACCCAACATTTATCTTTAAATTAAACAAATATTTAATCGTCTAAACATCGACGAAAGTTATTAACGAACTTAATCTACCAGATTGATTCTAAATTTAAAAGAGTTTATTTTATTAACACAAAAGAAAAGAACGATATCTGACTGTATCATTTAATTCCGTTTACACATATTAATACCATGAAATTTCAACTTACGATTACTCAGGAACATTTGGCTCGTTCATTACACACACACTTTACAGACTGGACGTTTACACACTGACTCTAACACATATTATTGGTTCGACGGTAGCTGATTCTCCATACTCGGTGAAGGACATCCCACTTGATCGTGGTGAAACTACTCGACGCTGGATGCTGTGTCCTGGTCTCCTACCATCGAAGACAGTGGTCAAATTTTGATATTACAACAGATTGAACTTCTGCATACAAAAATGTTTATCGTTGACATAAATTTGCTATTTCTCTCACAGGCTGCAAAATTTCTCCATACTCGGTGCTCGCCGTACGCCTCCACAACCAACACTCCCCTCCAAGACTCAACTTCACCTCCTAGCTCCAAGACTCAACTAATTTCCAAAAATCTTCTTTTCTCTTTTTATATCACCGTCCCTTCTCTTTTCCTTTGTTCCTAAAACTACGTCGCAACTGCTCGTTGACATTATCCCGAGATTTACATTCTGCAGCTGCTGTTCCTTAGCTAGCAAAATATCTAGCCGCACTGTCTCGTCCCGATGCCGCCAATCGAGACAGGTCTAATTTGTCTTTGCACTTGTCTTCTTCTCTCACTCACACGTGCGCGTTTCTAAATTCTCCAGACCGCCCAAACTGCACCCTCAATTACTCTGCACTTGTCTTCTCACACGACCAGCGCTCCCAAGAACTAAATAAACACATTACAGAATGTCTTATCCACTGTCCAGGCCATTATCCGAAACAATGCCTGCCTTAACAGATTTATTTTGTGACAGGCCCCCGCACATGTGCCTTTCCCTGACTTCTCCATCCCGATCCTAAGTCAACAAGTGAACTGCCCAGGCCATTAATCTGAGACGATGCCTGCCTTAACAGATCTATCTTGGACAGGCCACCCGCGCGTGTACGTTGCCCTGCCTTACAAATCCTAAGTACACATTTCCACTTCCTGTGACGGCCAAGACCATTAATCCGAAACAATGCCTTTCCCTCAAGGTATTACAATATATATATATATATATATATATATATATATATATATATGTGTGTGTGTGTGTGTGTGTGAAGTTGACGGTTTTTAGATATCTCGTAAAATAGTGCAAATTCTTGGCTAAATTAAGTAACAAAGAGCTGCATTAAATTACGATTTTATAATTAACAAGATATTTTAAATTGTGTTACATTTTTTTATTAGTAAACACGACGGCTGAATTTTCGGGTCAGAGAAAATCTATGACAGAAGAATTGACTGCAGTAATTACTTGGCATTGCTATTGCAAATTTGTCTTGGATTATTACTTTTTATTCGGGGATGTAAATCGCACCGCGTATGCGTCACACGCTACAGTTGGAGTAGTTAGAATTATACTTTCATTGCGTACGAGAAACGACTGGAAATAGAATTTAAGTGGCTGTCCCTCCCTTTCTGGCCAATTACGAAATCGATGTTGAGAGTTGTGCAACCCACGTAATCGTGCGAGGGGGTTGTTGGTAGTTACATACGTTCTACGGCTCGCATATTGCTCCGCTCCGATATTAGCAATCTTTCCGCTTCGGCATTCGTGTCTCTATATTTGGACGTCGCGCCTGGTCGTCATCGGCGAATCTGTCGCCGCTATTAAACAGTCCGGGGAGAGCTTCATTGTTGTGGATGACAATTAACAGTCTCTCTGCACGCAAGCAACAAAGGAGACCATGTGTAATTCAGAGTCCGCAGTTATTACTGATACACGTCGTCTGTACCCCCGTGAATCCATCCGGTGCTACGAGGCACAACAGTCAGATGGCTGACTGTATCCTTGTTTAGAACTTATTGAAATTTAAAATTATATGACAATGATCATTATTATTTCTAAAAATAATTGCAAAATAATAACTTTTGTAGAGCGATAAGAGGATTTATTTAATTGCATTGGTCAGTGGCAGTGTTTAGGATACACGTAGAGATACATGCCTCGATGTTTAATTACGTAAATTTAATTCTCAGCAGATACTACGCGGGACAGAGAGACCTCTGTCTAACATAGGAGAGTTACCGTAGAAATTGCAGACTATTTATCCAAAAGAATGTACCATCCGTTACTGTGGTAATGTAGTAATAAAAATAATGTTACAGAATATGGCTACTCATGATTTAGTTAAGATCAATTAGCTATATACATACAAAAAAGAACACAAAATAAGGAAGGGAAGAATAATTAACGTTACATTACATCTATAAAAAAATTTATTACACTAATTAAATAAATTACCACTAAACCTTCACTGTAAAACACTTACAAATTAAACTAATGTCAACACGCAATATACATAAGAACATATTATTATATTTTAGACTTACATTCACTCAATTTTATTAGTACAATTCTTTTCACAAGAATTACCAAACAGGAGTCTATAATCTTCTTTTAGAATGAAAAATTCCACGCTAGTTAACTGTTACTAATAAATGATCATTTATATATTGTAATGCCAATTAATTAAAACATTAATTGTGAATTTGAAAATATAAATTGTTTGAGAAATCTATTCTTGACGGCGGTACAGAACAGAACAACAATAGACAAGAAGAGCATTGTTTCTTTGTCGGAAGAAGTAATGCGCGCTCAAAATTGCGAGACGGGAGTTAGTTGGCAGGAAGGTTTGATCAGATACAGGTCGCGTTAAAATATTGAAGAGTTGGCAAGAAGGTTTGGTCAGATACAGGTCGCAGGAAGCTATTGAGAAGTTTGAGTTGGCAGTCAGACACGACAGAAATTGGTCGTGTTGAAATAGACAAGACAATTTCAAATATTTAAAGTAAAGTTGCAGAGAAATATCGAGAATTACCAATCAACAGAGTTGATTGGTCCCTGAACATTTTGCTCAAGATGAAATATTCACTCGAGCAGAACTACGAAACCTGCTAAGCACAAACAGTCTTGTGAACATAGCCGGGCAGAATTAGCAGAAGTCAACCGAGAAAGGTACAAAAGGAAGATCATCCTGGTTCCTGAGTTTTGATCTAAAAATATTAATTTAGAATCTGTGCGTTTTAGAGGAAGTGCAAAAACCCGTCATAGTGCTTCGACAGTTAAAGGTATCCTGGAATGCTGGACAGCCGTGAGTAACAATATAAAAACTACTAATTATGTAAACCTGATTAAAAGATAGCCGTCAGATTTCGTTTTCTTCTTTTGATTAAAATTTGTTAATTAGAATCCATCTTTTTAGCTTAACTTCGCTGACAAGTAAATTTCGTCCCAATTAATTGACGAGTAAATCTTTTCTCTTTTAAATTGGAATTTGTGTTTAAGTTGAAAAATAAAATGATTCGCCATTATCAAACTCAGTAGAGACCCTGAGATATATTTTTTAAATTGTGTAATTGTGTTAAATAATTATTAATAAAATTTTGTTTGTAAAAAGTTTATTAATTTTTTATTTATTAAACGCCTCTCGATTAATTATTACAATATATGTAATTTGAAGGTAAAAGATAACTGTTAACATTTCACAGAATGTCAGCTTCTTTGTTGGTAGATTACTACAAATGTCATATCCTAAAATAACTGTTTGATGTAACTATTATCCATGACAACTATTTATTGTATTAGAAAGGTCAACGGATGTGTCGTTTAACTATATTGCTGCGTTAATCAGTTAAATCAATCAAAAAATAAAACGATCAACACGATAGGGGAAAAAATGCAACATAAAATACGTTTCGTTGCTTTCTGAATGTTCTGTATTATAGAAAATATTTTGCAACAATGTTGGCAGCAGATCCACCAGACCTATATTCGAATTTCCGCTAAACTACTGGACATGAGCCCTTCATTCAACTGCTAACAGGATTACAGGCTGGTTATTAGTAAGGATTTTGCTAATCGTCGTGCGCTACGCAGCTTTTACATTATGCTCAATCGTGTTGAAATTTTAACATCATCTGCCTCGACAAAGCTGAGTTCTGTTGGACACAGATAATGTATAGATGCTATGTTTTCATACGAAAGAAGTTTTATATAAAATCTATCGTTGTGTAATAATTCACTATGATGAGTACTATAATAATTAATATATCGATTAAAAACTCTACTTCACTCAATAAAATTAAAATGGAAAGATTTACGTCTGATTGAAAATAATTAATAAGAAAGATACAGACAAAATAAGTGATAATATAAATGCCACACAACGTTTCTGGAATCCTTGTTCCTTTCCTCGGGTGCGAAGAAGAGCCTAGAGCGACACAACTGCACTTGTCAGTTGACAAAAAAAAGCTGAATAAAAGATCCCGGTGGCCGCATTTTCTACAAGTATATAATAAAAGAATAATAAATTGGTTATCTTTCATATTCAAATTTAAATTAACTTTTTAATAGAATAAATCTATTTGATTCATTAAATTAAAACAAATCTAAATCAAATTTTTCACGGTGAAATTAATAAAATTAAAACGAATTGAACAACTCAAATATAAATTAAAACATATTAAAATTAACAAGTTTAATTTTTTGTGCCTTTCTGTATGCAGGTAGAAAACGACAAAATGCCCGGTTTTTTACATCACCGCTCAACAACGTTACTTCTGGTACAGACACTGGCAGACTCTGGTATATCTGGTCCTGTCTGGTTTCGTGCAATTTAGGAGGTTCAGTCAATATCTGTAATGAAATTGTCTTGAAATATTGATCTTACGACAATTGACTTAATTAAATTTCAATGCGGCTTGCTCATTCGATAGCGTGTTTTTTGCTTCATCTTTCCAAGATGACTGCATGAATAATATATATATATATATATATATATATATATATACTGTGGTAATCACAAATGAAAGGCAATTAAATCGCCATGTTGAGCGCCAATCTGTAATAATTAGCGACCAATAAAGAATACATGTTAAACCAATTAAAACAAACAATTAAAATTTATTAGAAACAAACAATTAAATTTAAAAAAGTTTTTAATTTACATATTTGACAAAAAAGGACTATTTCTCAGGGTCGATTACTGGGCCTTTAATAAAGAAATAATTGTTAAACAATTAAATTTTATCAAGCTATCATAGAATTAATTCATCAAAAGATTATTACAATGCAAAACATAAAATATGAACTTTAAATTAGAACGAAATCGGAAATCGTAAGATAATATCTTTACTTACGAGTTTGAAGATAGTAAATTTGTGAACTTCTACCTTAATGTTTCTGGTACTCAAGGAAATTGACTTGTTCATACACACACACACACACACACACACTTGTTACACTCTATAAACAGGCCATTTTTATACACTGACTCTAATCAACACTTTTAGTTTGACAAATAATTTGCAATGGTTATTGCACTGTTCGTTTAACAAATCTTATTACCTCGTTCCGAAGTTTGTGGATGCAGTTATCTGGGCTCCCAAAATTGAAGAAAGTGGTTTACCTTGAGAATATAATAATTTAGACTCAGCACTCTAAATATTTAGCTTTGAATTTTCGTAGTTATCTGCTCACAGACTGCAACATGTAAAATGTTCTGTTGTGTTACATATATCCAGACACTTTCTGCATTTTTTCCTTCTCGTCCGTCCACTGCTATATTCCCGAGAAGACTGGCCTACACTTCTGGTCTAGCGAACCAACATCTACAATATCAGCAAGCATGGCATTCTTGCCACATTCTTGTATACGACTTGTGTGTTTTTATGCCGCTAACAATGCGAGTCCAAATTTTTGTTTAATAATTAATTATTTCCTTTTAATTACCACAAAACATATTTCTGTGACTGGTAGTGTATATTGTAAATATAAATAGTATTAAAACATTAGAAAGATTAATATAATTAGGAATGTGAGCTAACTTTCTCATTTGGTCTCAGATTAAAATGGTGTACTTTTTGTTATTCATTTAAAATAGTTAACAATTTTTAATTTTTAAGAAAAAGTGACGATAACGTCACATTCCCCCCGTGGAAGCGTGGCCGTTTTAACATCTAAGGTAGGCACCTAAGTGCTCCGTCTCTGAAAAACTCATTTCACTTTCAAATTCCGCGCAATTAAAACGTAAATTTCAGGCTGTATATCACGAACGTTCAGCTGTGCTTCGAGCATTACTGCCATTGCGACTGTTATTAAACTTTTACCTCGAATGGGCCGGAAGGATTACGCTTATTTCGACTATCAACTTCGTTATTTATGAGTCCTAAATAAAATAATGATTGGAACTTGAGTTGCTTCTCAGTGAAAAGTACAGTGGAGCCTAAAATATTTAGCTTTGGGAATTGGAGTTACAAAAAAAACATTTTTCCTGAAATTTAATATGCGATGGGAATTAAATGTTTTTCTTACGGAATTATTTTTTCTTGTTAAGAGCAAAGGATTTATCGGAGGAAGAACTTAAGTGTCTAAGTAGTTCCTATTATATGAGAAAATAGAACAAATTTAGTTCGGCAAGTACACAAAGATTTTTATTCACCTTTTCAGTAATTCAGATCACTTTTGCCCAGTACAGACTGCAGAAATCAATCAAAGCAACAATAGTGATGCTAAAAATGAATGATATCAGATTATCAAGTTGTGTATAACACCATCATTTAAAAATTTATTGTTTTACTTTGAACCAAAAATTTATGATATCGTTGAATTCGAAAACTTGGAATAGAGTTCGACTGTGAAAAATCGAATGGAGCACGAAAAGTTTATTTTACCTTTTTCGCCTTTGTTTTTTAATTAAATTAGAGCAATTAATGAGGATTCTATTAATTGTACTTTAAATTTTTAAGATGATTATCTTATTAATTATGAATTAATTACAGATGACATTTGTAACGTTTACTTTTTATTTCGTGAAATTATCTATAAAAATTTAATTGATAGAATAATTCAAGGGTATATGTATAAGTCATAGAATGTTTAATGTTATACATTTTTTAATGTTCTTTTGTAGAAAAAAGAATTTTCATTCCCAGATTTCATTATTGTTGTATCAAATATCATATTTTTCTGTCGAAACTATTTGGCTAAATTTTTAGATTTGCTTCAGGTGCTTTGTTTCCTTTGATTTATAATATAATTTATTATATAACATTTTAAAATTAATGCTTCTTTTATTAGTAGAATATGTTGGACTTGAATTTCTACTCATTTTTCTTATCGAAATAAATTGCTTAATACTTGTCTATTAAACAAAAAATTGAACTCTACTGATTAAATACTAATCCTCCGTAATCTACTTATGCAATGCAATGCATTGGATTAAATAAATGGGTTACATACAATATAGGTCATTGATCATATTTATAAAATTTATAGCACATTTGCTTCCGAACATCCTACATCATACGATTATGATTATACGAAAAAGTTATTTTCTACAGGAAATTAAAAACTGATCAAGACTTAAATGTCTTATTATGAGAGAAGTGACCAAAATCTTACAACAAATGACGTAGGTAAATACTAATTTTTACAGATAATTTTTTTAGTTAATTTCTTGAAATATTTTTACATCGGAAACGCCAAAGTGCAAATTTATTAGGGATTGGTAAAACCAATTGTGAAATAACTTGGCTCTTAATGTAATATCTTTTGCAGGTATACTATAATGATAAAGTTTGTGGTGACTGTAATTAGTAAAGTGAACTTCTTGGTCTTGGTTATGCCAAATTTTGATAAATTCATATTTATATCTAGTTTTTGTATTTCGTCATTATTAGCTATATAAGGATATAATGTAATGATAAAGGGTTTTAAAACATATTACGAAATATTATGGCCATATTACAATCTGCACGAAAAATATAAAATTAAGGTACATAAATTTTACACAATTTTATAAATAAAAATGTAAATCATTTGAATGGGGATAGATTATAATAGTAATAATAATACTCAATGAAATGCATATATTGATTTCATGAATCCTAAATGTTGAATAAATGTGAATAAAAGTACTTTATTTTATTATGATGTCGTTCATTTTGTATAATTCTCGAACACTGCATGGCGATTGTTGAGCTGGCTTCTTGAGAATGAACGGTGAATAACAGTGATGTATCCTTTCAGCGAAACTATACCTTCAAGTTCAGACAAATGGCTGATATTGAATCTGACTGAGTCTATTAACTCAATAAATAATCCTCTTTATAGTTTAATATAATTTTTTATATGTACTTTTCCATACTTCGTCTTTTCTGTTATAATATCTATAACTTCCTATTATAATTTCATTCAGTGACCTCTTTTTTCACAACACACTTCTTAAACTTCATCAACGACACGCTTTTTCCAAGATTTAGTTCAATAAACTCTGCAATTCACCAAGGAGTCAAAAAAAATATTTCAATTTTTTTTATCGCGGTGGATGAACCGTTTAATGGTTTTTGGAATTTATCGTAAAGAGATTATTTTGTTTCGGTCTTCCTATTTTGCTTCTGATTTTCTTTCTTTCTCCTTGGCTCTACTCCCATTGAGGCCCTTGGCTACCGCGGACGACTGCCAGACTGTATCTTACATGACACCGTCTGGATTTAGTAGCGACACGTGGTCAGTGTGCCTATTCTCCTTTAGTCGTACCCTCCAGTTTTTATGAACATGAAAAGCACAACTATCCATGCCCATGCCGAGATTCGAACTTAGGGCCTCTTTGATGCGAAGCGGTGACGTTGATTACTACACCACAGTAGGTCGACCTGCTTCTGATGATAAAATAAAAATATCATAATTTTATATCTTGTCGTTATAACTACTTTCACCTCTAATATGAACAGAAAATTGTTTATTCCATCAATTGCTCAATTAATTCTCGTATGCCCTAGATGTTTGTATGATTCCGGAGTGTTTTCATTGTCCATAATGGTGGAATCATTTTTTACTTGTTGTTTCGGACACTTTGTAAAGTATTTGCTGTTCCGCCGATATTAGGTTTGCATGATCGCTGTTACTGCAGTTATAAATACTGCTTCTATCTCAGTGTCGTGTTTTCTCGCTAACAGAAAACGTTTTATTCGACGTCGAGCGAGGCTCGATATGACGTCCAGTGGAAGCTAGAATTTTTATGTCCGAAATGATTAGCGTGCACCATCGGGTTGTCGCTTTACAGAATCGGTGATGGGGTCCAACATTGAAACTGTTATTGCTTGTCGAGATAACGTCCCCGGGGTGCAGATACTTTAACGACCGCTTTGAGCTTGGAGATAGCCAAAGTCCCCTTTCGCATCTTCCTTGTCCGTTGTCCCGAGGGTGTTAATGGGGCAACCAACCACCAAAACCAGCCATGTGAGGAGAACGGGATACTGCTCTATGAGAGAGAGAGGTTTGGAGGGATATTCTAATTCCAGACTATATTATATATAATACATATTGGTGTATGGTGTCGATCTATAGTAATTTTTTCGAAATATAATGTTATTTTATTCACGTTTTATAATTGTCTTTCCAAATAATTAAAATTCATGAAATGGGAACGCAGTTACCACTGTCGTTTGGAGCAGAGAGCATCACTGGCTAACACATAGTCCAAATTCTTAAATGGCATACTGACCATTATTTTTTTTCGATTTTAGTTATATCAAAATTACCATATTTCATTAATTTCCGAAAATATGAAAGGCCTAATGGGGAAGGACGAAAAATAATTCCGTTCATATAAAAATGTGGTTTGCTGAATGAGGTCATATTCGGAAAGACTACAAAAGATTACTTAAGGAATGTAAATTAGGAGGGAGACGAAGTTGAACGGAGTGAAAATGGTAATTAACAGATGAACGAAAAAGAAATTTTGAATATTGTAGTCGATCATGGGAGTTATTAATAATCTCTTAAAAGTGAAAATATATGTTAGTATATAATGATGAGAGATATCCCTATCGAAATTCCCATAGGCGCATCTCATTTTACTGATATTTGCAAACGAACGACTGGGAGTTCTTTAAGTTACAAGTAAGGCAATCGATGCGTCGTATTGAAATTCAATACAGTGCCAGACATAGTCCAACCACTTTCAAGCATACATTTCATTCTCTAAATTATTTGACAGCCTATAAATGCTCATTAATAAAAGGGAATTTTGGTACTTGAAATTAAAAACATTGTAATATTACAATTACACAGTTTTATATAAAAAAAATTAAAGCGGATCATTTGTAACTCACATTTTTTTATATAAATGTTTGGTTTACTAAAATATAATTAATGAATTCTTCAACCGCAATATATTGCCGTTTAATGCTGTTTATACACAAAGTAGTAATAGCGCAAAAGACTCTGGGTGGAATTAAGGAAGCCTTACGACTTGGTTTTATGAAGGAAATTTTTTACTGTGTACTGAAGGTTAAAGCATGTCTTTTCGGAACAGTAAGTTTTTGTCAAGTCGTAGACAGAGAATTATTTGGAAACGTCCGGCTCCGTTATTTCCCATGGTGACTGTGAGACATTTGTACGTGACATTTCCATCTTTAGTGAATAGCGAGTCCGAATTCGTGAAGTCAAGATAAAAAAGGAAAGGTTAGAATGTATTCCAACGTTGATTTTAATATACCGACGATTTTCATATTTAATTTGAAAAGCTGTACTCTTCACGACCTAAGATATGATAAGATCCAGTTCAGTAAGACAGTAAGAAATATCTGTTTATGTATATTAGGAATATTTACGGATTATAATTTTCATGCTGTTGGGATAGGTGAAGTGACTGAAAAGTAAAATAAAATTATATATGTTTCAAAATATATAAGGAATTAAAATTAAAATTTTATAATCGATTTAAAATGTGAGATTAACATAATATCACAAGAGAACCAAAAAATAAAATTATTAATTTAATATTACATATTACTCAGGTGGTCTTCAGAATCCGGAATTATTTTTCAATTACCTGAAAATTCATTGAATTTATAAGAAACAAACTGAATTCATATACGATTGAGAAAGGCAACATAGATCAGGAGATATAATCGATTAATTACTATTTTTCACTCAGCAAACTGCATACTGAGGTCGGTCGTAGCAGGTGATTTACGGTCTTTAGGATCTTTTGGTAGACGGTATTATTCAACCGAACACGTTTCTCATTCCGGCTCCAACAAAAAAAATTCTAATCAACTCCGACTGCCAAAACGCAATTGTGAACTAATATTTTTAAAAACAAAAATCCTCTATAAATTAAATTTTCACTGTCAGTCGATACAATCCCTCATTCACATGGAAGGGTTTACCTACCATTGTCGTATAGCGACGCCATATCTTTAATATTTTGGCGAAATGAAGTATGACTTCCTGGAAGTAATATTAATTTGGCTACAAACCAGCATTATTGTATCACCAAAATTCCTAGTATTCCGTTGCACTTCTCAGCTTCCGCCCCCCTCCATTAATATTCTCTGCATTATTTTCCACTGCCAATATATACAATAAATCACGTCCTTTCTATTGCTTTCTCTACAGTATCGGACCTTTTTGCCAGTGATAAAAGACTTAACTTTTAAAACATTACATGTTCCAACGCGTAAATTACAATAGTTTTTATTGAACGCAGATACCACGGAATAAGTATATAAGATAATTTTTTTCTCATTAAATCCGTTTGCTGATGTAGATAATACTTGATGGACAGAAACAGATGTTGCATAAGAACGAAAAGAAGAGACAGACAAAGAGAATTTATTCTAATTAAATTGAAATAATGTGTAAGTAAAATAATCTATGGTATTTGTAAAGAATTGACATTTCTATGTGTCTGAAACTAAGTGATAATATTATATTCCGTTAAAAAATCCAGTACTGTTTGGAGAAGATCGCAGTCTGTTTAGTTGAGATCCGGACGTAACCAGAGCGTGGGACGGACAGGGTGGAAGATCGCTGATTGATTGGCTCTGTGCGGTGGAGAATGAAATTGCAGAGCAAACCGCGGGATCCGTCACACGCTGAGAAAAATCGAACCTCAAAGAATTGTTACTGGCTGGATCCAGTACACAATACAACAGATTTGTCTGCCGGCCCCATAATTTCGTCAGAGAGGCAACTTGTTGGGGATATAAATCATCCCGTAGCACAGTCACAGCTCAATCTAACTTCAGTGTTGAAGATTTATAATTTCCAAATTTTCCATAGCTCTGTGCACTACTATTGTAAATATCTGCAGCTTTGTTTCCCCTTTTGTCGAACTGGATGAATATTTCAGTTGTAGGGGATAGTCAGGAATCCATAGAATTTAGGACTAATGGATACGCTACGGAGAGGAATCTCTGGAAGCGGACATTTTAAATAATAGGATTAAAATTTAATTTATAAATCGTTCCATGGATGAGGGATTATCTTAAATAGTAAGTTGATATAATTTTCAGTGTACCACATTCAATCTCCTGTTTCAGTAAATAAAACTAATATTACGTTTACTAGAGATTGTTAGATTTTATAACATCTAATCCTAGTTCTGGGAAATTTATATCAATAAGCGGTCAAGAAATGTCACGTATTTTTTCTATCAGTAAGACAATCACGCTCTTATGCGATTTAAATCCTGAATTAAGATGGGTGGTGGAATGAAGGCGAATATGCGTGCAACTTCCAGGACCTCAATTCTAAGTGTTCGACTTTTAGAAAAGTCTTGCTGCCTTACTTTTCCTCTCTCGCATCCCTTTTAGAACTTCTGAGAGCTCTCTTCAGTTCCTAAAAACTCAAGACTCACTTCCGCCTTTTAACTATGAAGTTACATACTATACGTGTTAGTTTTGGTTTTTGAATTTTACCTTTCTTGCTAACATCATAGTGCCTTGTCTTGTTCTACTATTAAAAGCAATTGCACAAAATGACGAATACATTTTCTTTTATTTATTAATAACTAACTTAATAAATTAAAAAAAAATTTATTTCTGGTTTTCTATGGGAACGCCAATAATCAATGTCTGATTGAAAATGATGAATAAGAAAGATAGCCAATACAAACAAAAAAGTTAATCCTTGTTCTTTCGGCAGGTGCTAAGAAGAGTCTAGAGAAACACAACTGCACAGGTTATTTGACAAAACTCAAAACCTCAAAGGCTTTTGGATCCTAGAAACGTTGTGTGGTATTTATATTACTTTTTTTGTCTATATTGGGTATCTTTCTTATTCCTTAATAATAATTTAAATAACTGGGCTATATTGAACTAAGATTCATGAATTGCGACTAATCCTTCCGGAATGTTTAACCGAATTTTTTAATCTGTTATTGTGGTGGTCGAAACGTCACTTCCGGCAATATTAGTTTGTTTATACATCAACATACCTACAGTTGCCATAACAGACACAATAAAATTGTTAGAATGTTTTTAAGTTCTGGAGTTTCAACCCTGTTCGTTCGTCAGTTTTTTAAGCTTTTTTAATACCTGTTTGCTTGCGTCTTAAGGTGAGTAACAATTTTCGTACGTTGGCCCCACAAATTAAAACGTCCGCTCAATAATTTCCAAACTCAAAAATAAATAAACCCCAGGTCATAACCCCCTTCACCTCCACCTCAAAAACCTCACCAAGAAAACCATAACCTTAGTAATCTCTATTTTCAACGTCATCATCCGCACCACATACTTCCCGTCACAATGGAAGCAAGCACCATAATAATGATCCCAAAACCAAATAAAAACAAATCAATTCCCGAGAACTACTGCCCAATCATTCTCTTACCGTCCATTACTAAAATCTTCGAAAAACTACTCCTCCCCCACCTCAGCAAACAACTCCCCCCCCTTCCCTAATTTCCAACACCCAATACGGATTTCGCCCCAAGCATTCCTGTACCCGACAATTATATACAGTATCCAACTACGTAAACAAATTCTTCGAAACCCTAAATTCCTGCATTGCCACATTCATTGACGTAGAAAAGGAATTCGATAAAGTCCATCATCCCTTTCTCCTCTCAAAAATAAAAAATCTACTCAATGACACCCACTACAAATTACTAAAAAATTACCTCGAAAACTGCAAGTTCACATGTAAATTATTTACCATAATTGTTGTAAATACTTGTAAATATATTAACTTAACTGAATAATCTAAAGGTAAAAGCTTTTAAGAATAATAAACAACCACAAATTAACCACAATAACGCGTGTATGTGCTTCAACGTTGGGGGAAGCACAATAAGAACTCAGCGTTGGTGATTGCAGACTTCAAGAGACGATTACCTGTTGTTAAACCGTCATTACACCAACGATTATAAACTTGAAGAAAAAATTGAGATATAATACAATGTTATCGATTTAAATGCGAAGTGTACTGTATATATTCACAGCTTGTTGCTCCTTGTTGTGTAATTTGTCCAAATGAGTCCACCAGAAGAAGGAGTGTCAAACTAGGGCATGGAAGATTCACTTTAGTAAGCATTTTACATTACTTGAAACTGAGACGATATCGACCATAGCTTTTTAAAGCGGTACGTGTTGATGATGCGGATCATTCTTTAGATTCAATATGAATATAATCCTGACTCTTGCAATAGAATTCTATTTACCATTGAAGCCACATTCAAGATTAGCATCTGATAGGTCAGGCGTAATTGTTTTTACTGGGATAGGGAATATTCACATGAAATTGTTGTGGAAGTATTTAACACTCCCGTTTGGGGTAGTATTTGGATTAGAGCTGTAATAGTGTCCAAGGTTTTTGAAGGGACAGTTAAAAGATATATTATGATGTTAACCGATCTTGAAAACAGCTAACTTTATGACTGTATGCAGTTTATGTTGCAAAAAGATGGAGCACAGTCTCTTATTGGTGTAGTAGTGACGGTTAATCTTGCACCATAGATTCCAGGAATAACTGACTGGCCAACAAGATCATGTGACCAAACACTTAGGAGTTTTCGCTATCTGTGAAGTGTTTTGATAGTAACCGAGCAATTTGCATCCATTGTAACACATCAAGAATACATTAATGAAAATAATTCCCTCAGTAAATCAGTTGTGTATCCAGAAACAGGGCCTCCATTTAGAAGGATTTCTTGAAAGGTAAGTGTAATAAAATGTAAGAAACTGTTGGGGAAAGCGACTTTTCGACCACCATGTATATGACTTCTGTGAACATAAAAAATCTGTAGGAAAATGAGACCGATAAAACAAATTTGTTAAGTTTCTCGGAAACTTAATCTCATGGGGAAGTTACGACAAAGTCGTTGAATTTGTAATTAGCGGGGCTGAGTAATAATTCCCGTTCTGGCAAAGTGTCATTGCAGAAAGGCGACCGCAGAAGGAAATGGAAGCGATCCATTTCCTGTGGCCCTCTTATTATGCAGTTCACGGAACAGCAATTCTATTTCTCCAAGAGAGAGGAACCCATTGTGGTTGGTCGCTTGTTTCCACTTTACCGGAACAAGGCCGGTCGGCCGGTCTCATGTTAAATTGATGATGCAAGCTCATTCGCTCTTGAAACGACACGCGCGACCAAAGGAACAGTATCTGTAATCTGAATAATACTATCTGAACAACGTAATTTATAATGCAGTAATCAACTCCCATGCTAGAAACTTCGTGTTTTGTTGCGAATAGTAAAATGTAAATAAATCATGAAAACATTCGTTTTAATATGAAATTTAAAATTTTGCACACTTTTCATTTTCGAAAAGTCCTTTTTTTTATATAATTTTACCCTTATGGATCAGATTACTTATGAATTTTTTCTGTGCTAAAGAAATATATTGGAATGAAGGTGTAATATATGTATAATTTTTCCTTATACCATTTTAGCCGTGACCTGGTCACGAGTAGATCACGGGAACGGTTTCTCATAATTGTGTTACACTTTCTCCAAGAACCGTATAATAATAATAATTTGTTGTGTGTAAGAGAAGGATTTACATGAAGTTTCTATCAGGCAAGCGGATGTGATATACTGTTGTGTGTCAAACACAACAGTTTCAATTATAGGCCTTCGCAGATATGAAACTACAATCAGGTGAATGTTGACAACAATCTACAGCCACCTGACATTGTGTGCATAGGCTAATCACGCCAAGCGTTGTCCGTGAATTAAATTTAGCATAAGATAATCCTGCACTTGGTCCAGGAATTCTGTATCAATTTCAGAAAATGTGTAACATATTTTGTAAAAGAATTATGTGAGAGTGGGAGTGATCGTAATATTTTCTTTTATAAGTAAATTTTCTTAAAGTGTAACCGCATCAGCTGCAATAAATATCTTTATTTTGGTGCGAGTACTGATTACAAACAAGTCACTATTTGAGTATATCTCAAATAATTTCTATATTACAAACAACATCATCGCAACGAACACAGTTTGTAAAAATAATGTTTCAAACAATTTTACATTCAAAATATCCACTTTATTAATAAGACAAAAGAATCATTTAGAATTGAATTGATGCTAAAACAAGACTTTAATCTAAATGTTTGACTTGTAATTACCGACCGAAGACACGTAATCAATAATTTTTTCTGCAATTTAATAATGATTACCTGGAAGAACTCATGAGCACGAGTCAAAATGACCAGAATTTTAATTTTTATTAGAATTCAAACAACATTTTGGGGAAGGAAATAAGCGTCAGTGTATTATTTGTAACGGAGAAAAGATACGACGTGTAACGAATGAAATTATTTCAGATACCTCGTTCTTTAATGAATGGTAAGGTAATGGAGCAACGGAAATCACACTGGGATCTACAAGGGAGTTAATATGATTAATTTGCAGAGTAAAAATTATAAGGCAAAGTGAAAATAATTAAAATCAAGACAGACACCTGTCATTAATTAAACTATTAGTTTTTTAACGGACACGATCTTACTGGGTAAATTTTGGAGTTTGAATAGCATGGTCTGTGTGCAGTGAATTTCGTAAATAGTTCAATCACTTATATTAAATGACATACCATTTTTTTATATATAATATTTCAAATAAAAGATTTTAAATTTTTGGATATGTAAATTATGTGTTTAGGAACTCATATAAATGAAATAATTAGTTTATAACAACTATATTGTAATAAAAATTGGCTGGTATGAATGATATTGGAATGTGAATCTTTAATTGCAATATTCCAAACTATTGTCGGACGGTTTATGTGCATGAACTAAAAAATTAATATTGATGTTTGGTAAAGCCTGTTTGCAGAAATATGATGATAAATATAGTCATTAAGTGATAACACTTCGTATAATCCAAGATGACTAAAACTTCCTTGTGATTTCCTGCTAAACTCAACGTATTGTACTTTGAATAACGTGCACGATCAGACAGACTGTCTGAATGAACGAATTGTATTGATGTAAAAGGAGACTACTTTTAATAAATAAAAGTGCAATTGCTAATATTATGAAGGCTAAAGTTTTGGAGAGAAAGCTAGTGAATGCGTTACGAAACTTGTCGTTGTGACGCTGTGACGCAAACGGATAGCGAGCGCACTCAAAACTCCGTATCTATATTGATCTTAAATGTTAATAATTTGTGAATTTCGTGATAATAACAGGGTATATGACCGTGAGTGTAACGCTCCAGTATCTTTAATGCAAAAAGAAGAAAATATGTGTTGCATACGTTAAAACACTCTGACATTTAGACAACCAAATTTACTGATAATGAATCGCAAGGGCGAGTCTGTACGACTGTTTTGCGTCCCATTCCAAAGTGGTGTAAGTGGAAAAAAAACACTTCATCACTAGTAGCTGGGAAGTAGCAAATAAAAAACCTGATCGAATATTTACTCGCGTAACAAAACGGTCAGCAGTATACCTTGCGTACAGATGGCGTCACCGTCAGTCAACATTTGCCAAGGTGTCACCTTTATCACTATGTTTATATTTCCTGATGATGCAGTCTCCACCAGTTAGAACATGAAGCACCACTGCCAAGCAATTCAGTGAAGCATGTCAAAATTTTTCATTTTTACATATAACTACAGGGCTATATTCCATTATCACAACTGGAGTTATCTCACACTCTTATTCATGTATATAAAATTGAAGTACACAAACCGAACGTTTAAAATAATATTTCATTCACCAATTTCTTCCCATGGATAAACTTAATGAAATTATTCGTTGGGGACGGAACAAATGAAAGGTGAAGGATATTATAAGGGTAAATGAATCTTGTTTTACATGTTGTATACTGTATAAAGGCAGTGATCTGTGTGTACTGCTGTACTGTGTTTTTTTGCTGTACTGTTAAGGTAGGCGGAGCTTGAGGTTGTAAACAAGTAGAGTGTGGAACGCTAAGCCGGGGCTTACTCGCTGCCCTTAACTCTTCGTTATGCAGACCGCTTTACACGTTCTCCTTTGGGATTTATTTTTCATTACACAGATGGTGTGTGGTCTTCAAACCTGTGAGGGTTTTACTCTGAAAGGTCCGATGCATCTGTGGACGCTCTTTCAACGTTTGCTTTAATGTGATAGAGAGCACTCAAAAATTTATTCAGTCACTATTCATTCGCTGCCAATACTTAATTTCCACGCAGTTTTCATTCAATTCAATAGCTCGTATGTTACAGCACGCAACATGTAAGGTTGGAAGGAATAATTGAGATCGGAGTACATCTACGATTTTTGTAATTAAACGTGAAAATGCAACGCATATACAAACATCGAGAAATGATATACAAAGAACTGAGACAAAGAACTGGAAACTAAGCAAGTCAAACACGTTAGTTATAGGCATAACATATTGTAAGTAGGGTACACTAAACTTTTAATTGAAGATATTAAATGGGAATTGATGAAATTCTAAGGAATACTTTATTTTATTTCTCTTTTTACATAATTTATTGATTTATTTTGCATATTATTCCACTAGTAATACGAATACCTTTTTCAGAGGAAATGATTCCTATTATACTTGCATATATGTTAGTAATAATCATTCAGTGTCAAAAAACTCGTCAGCTATACAACCAATTCGAACCCTATATATATTTATATATATGATTTTTGTAATTAAACGTGAAAATGCAACGAGTTTATATATATATATATATATATTGTAAAGAATTATTTTATTGGGCTGGGTTTTTACGTTAAATCAAAAAATATTATTGACCATTTAAGAATTTTTTATAAGTTTATTACAGTTGAGCATGAAAAACTCTTATCTCAGACACCTGTGGATTACGTAGAAGAGATTAGCTGCCCGTTATCAAATACGTACTGCTATTTCTGTGTTCTGTTCGTCTGCTGTAGCTCTCGTAACCAACGTACTGACACCTCCGGGTTAACTGCAGCGAGGACGATCACTGCATGGCGTCGACTCAGGGGTTGACCACTGGCTAAGGCGTCGGCCTCCGGGATTTTATTGCAACGTACTGGCTGAGGCGTCGGCTGAAGGGTTGACCATTGGCTAAGGCGTCTGCCTCCGGGACTTTATTTCGACGTACTGGCTAAGGCGTCGGCTCAGGGATTTTATTGCGACGTACTCGTGCTGCCCACTTGTGTACTGGAAGACGTGGCACGTAATTATAGCTCCTCACAGCTTTTGTGCTTCGTGACCTTTTTGTATTATGCAACTGCATAATAAATATATATATATTTATAAAGATTAATTCAATAGTAAATACAAATCATAATATTGAAAAAATCAAATAAGAAGTACAGAATACCCCGTGCATTGTCACATATACATTAGTAAAATATAATCTAGAGGACATCCGAGAGAGAAAACGATTGCTTATAAAAAATCAGAGGTCTTATATAAGAATGTATATTTAGAGATTACAAATGTGTAATGAAATGCTTCATTAAAATTATTTATTTAATTATTGGTGGCGTAACTTTGAGGCCAGAGCATTGCAAAGAACAGTGTTGTTTGGCGCAAGAATGCAAAGACTATAATGGTTGCTACGGTGTATTGTCGAAATGGCAGATAAGACGCTCAGAACTTTAGCGGAGTCAGTAAACACTTAGTCAGAGATCAGTATGTAGTCGGAAAACTTAAAACACTTAGGTATTCAGAGAGCAGCGTGTGTGTGGGATACAGTCAGTGTGTTTTGGAGGAGTTGACTTTGGTAGTCCGAGATAGAGTCTGTGACGGTCGAATTCAGCAAAGTATGGGCTAAATATCATCATTTTTTTCCTTAAAGATTCTCCATATAAACTGAGCGTGACGAATTCAGCGAAGTATAAATGCGCCGAAATTGTTCCAAAGTGTTGGAAAGTGAGACGAGAATAAAATAAGTCTTGTCTGTGAAATTAGTTTTCTATAAAAATTAAATAATCACGTGTGCAAAAACCAGAGATGCTCCAAATAAATGATATCTAAAAAAAAACTTTCGTCCTTAAATGTTTACGTAAATATCGTTTACCGCCAGATTTCTAACAGTTTTTGTTGCTGGTATGAAATTTTTTTATTATAAATTTAAATTCAGTTTTACTTTTGAACTTGGTGAAATTTGGAAACCTCAGTCTTTATTAGAGGCACTTAAATTTATATTCTGTTACAAGCTGTTACAAGCTTAACTTAATAATATTAAACTGTAAATATAACGAAAATCAAATTTTTCTAATAAATATAAACTTTGTTATCTTTTAAATATTTGGTTTAATTTCGATTTCCTTCTTTTATTAATTTAATAAAAGTGTGTATACCACATAATTTGGCACTCCAACGTGGGGCTTGTTCATTGGCATCTTTGGTATATATATATATATATATATGTTTATGTACATGCAGAAACTTAGTTTCCGTGTGATGGAGCTCTGCAAGTGTCTATTTAAAATAATCGATACATTATTTTATTTCGTACTTTCGCAATTGATTATTATCATTATAAGTAACTAATTCCTATCCATAAGATTTCATAAACAAATATATTAAAAAAAACCTTACTTAAACATCAAAGCGTTAACAACTG
Source organism: Zhengitettix transpicula (assembly GCA_037074705.1). NCBI lineage: Eukaryota > Metazoa > Arthropoda > Insecta > Orthoptera > Tetrigidae > Zhengitettix > Zhengitettix transpicula. The sequence continues at coordinate 28,684,287 of CM073593.1, read as the reverse complement.
ACATTTCTATGCCACTTCACCATCCTTTACATAATTCGTTAACACAACTCTTCAGATCCTATAATATTCAGCTTGTCACCAAATTCACCGACTATTATACTAATTTTGAAAGACCACGATTGAAAAACAAAATTAATAACGTAGTTTATCAATTAAAATGCAATCATTGTTCATATATATTGTAATAAGTAAATAATTAAATGAATTAATGGTTGAATGGCCCCATGTTGATGACGCCAAAATGTAAGAAACAAAGAAATTAAGTAAATCAATGGTTAATTAATGGATGAATTTATTTTATTAAAATTTAAAATGAAAGGATGTTAATAATTTACAAAATTTAAACCTCAGAAAACAATTAATTTATTCAAAGTAATAATAACAAATTTTCTTATTATGATTGATTTACATTCGTGCCCTTACTATTTTACAAAATTATCTACTCTCATCTCAGGGTCGTATATTTGGGCCTTTTAAATAAAGAACTAAACTTTCCTTACATTAAAATTGACAATAAAAATTTACAACATACAAAATAATTAGAATTAAACAGCAAAATGAATCGTGAATCCGAACTCTGACGATTTGATCCTTATTTAACGTTTACAATAAAATTTATATTATTACTCTCTCTACTAACATTTCTTTACTGGTACCAGGCATTCGTTTGGGTTCTCTGACACACTATACACTATTCACCTATAACAGGCCATAATTTCACAGAATTTAATTTGATTCAACATCACTGTCCAAAACTTTTGTATCTTTCACCTGGAACAATTACTCTGTATAACACTGTAGACCTCTGCATTAAGTCTCTCTCTCTCTCCAGGAATTATTGTATTTCTCGTTCTGATTAAAGGTCAATCAGAATATTATACACTCCTTCTCGACGCAGCTTTACTTATTGAAATTTTTCCTGCGACCTTTACTTGATCGAATTCTATGTCCAACCTTTACTCGATGAAATTCTGTGTGCTAGTGCTCTTAATGAAATTCTCCCTCCTACTCTCGATGACTGTGACTGCTCGTAATGAAAACCTGTCTGCAACTCTCGATGAAATTCTGCCTGTGACTGCTGTTGTGAGTTCCGGAGCTTCTAAACGTTTCTCGACAAAGGCCCGCCTGTACATTGTTGTGTTTATATTCTCGCCAATAACAATTTACTGCATATTGGACAATTATTAATTCTCTAATTTCCTCTAATTATTATTACAACATACATAAGCCAAACCAAAATAGTCATCATTATCAGAACTACGAAAATTAAACATGATAAATTATCTGTCACTTCTGAATCATTTTAAGCACAAACCATGCTTTACAGCGGGATAATTACCAAATTTTAGATAAGTACAGCAATTATAAGTTTAAATTAGTTTCCAAAATACTACACATTAAGCATAATACAAATTCAATATCGATATAAGATTTTATATAATATTTTAATCTATCTATATATTTTTTATTTTCTTCATGCTGAAACATGTAATTAAATTAAATTAATTTAAGTTATATTCTTTTATCGGTTCGTTTCGTCCTCTGTAACTATACAGGCAAAAGTCATTATTATTATTCTTATAATCACGTATGAAAGAAATATTACAATATTATGGTATTTATTTCTGATATAATTATACAATTTACTGTTAAGAGGAGGGAATTGAGAAATATAAGTGAATGCCGGATGTTACAAGCTAGTAGGCTTTTAGGTGTAGGCTAGTATGGTGACTGACAAACAGAAAATCATCCACGTCATAGAAATTTCCCTGGGGGTAGCAGTTCAACCAAATGGGATTAATTAAGGCGACGGCTTGAAGTAGAAATTATAAATATGAGATTGGGAAAACGAAGGTGAGTTTTGGAATTGAGGAGGTGGACAGGAAGGGGGGGGGGGGGGGAGAGGGAGAGAGAGAGAGAGAGAGCGAGCGAGAGAGAGAGAGAGAGAGAGAGAGAGAGATTCATTCTAGTCTTGGTGCTGAAGTATCACGCATCCGCATAGTAACATAGCTAATTACCACGACAGAGTCAGGTTGTCTGGAATAAAAATTTTATATCAGACGATTTAACACTGAGAAAATTTTTGTAATGAAATTCAAAAGTTCTTACGCCTACAAGGTCAACCATCAATAAATCTGTATCGGAAAAACTGCAATTAACTGAGTATGCAGCGAGAGGTAAGTAGTTTATGGAAGTATATGGTCTGATTATCAAACTACCAGTTACGTTAAATTCTATTTAATCTCTTTGTGAATTATCTGTAGAGTTTGTCAACCATTACGATAATAATTATTTGATCTATATAAATTATGTACGGGATTTTTTCTGAAAATTGAATATATTAATAAAAATAGATATATTATAAACATGTGCATAAATGAGTAGATTAATTAATTATTTAAGCCGTTTCAAAACTTACTTGGATGTCAATAAAATCACGCTTATGAAAAGTTTTTAAGCCGAAGAGGTGGTATACAATTAATACCAAAACATTGTGGTACGATATTGAAAGGTAAAAAATTATGTTTTATTTTGAGACCTTAATTAAGGCTAAATATTTAAATTCGTAATTTAAAAGTTGTGGCTTACTGCACTTTTTATTCTGCTCCTTTGAAATTTTATTAATTTCACTTGTTCATTCAACAATATTTTAATAATATTAAGTGCTGTTTTGTCTTTAAAACTTTTCATTTATTAGTATTAAAATGCTGTTAAAGTCTGAATGGCGTCAAGTGTGCCTCTCTTTCTTTCATGCCATGGATATCGAAAAATCGCTCTGTTAAATGTTAGGAATTTCTCAAGATAAATTGAACGCATTGTTCTGTCTCGCTGAATGGCGAAAAGCTTTTCATTTTCTTTTTACCGACGAGCGCTGCCGGTAATTATAGCGAGAAAAGTGAGCCGGGAGAAGTTTCTGTGGCGACGGCGTAAACGCAGCTCCTCGTAAAGAAGTTCTCTGGTAGGGATCAGCAGAAGCAGCGCTGCAGAGAGGGAGGACGGGATTTGTCGGCCCGTCATTGAGGTGTTTTTATCTCACTCCCTTAGTGCGAGACGCTCGTTCACATAAAACAGACTCGCTGCTCCCTCGAGGGACTTAGCTCAACTCTTGCTTCGCGCTCTTGCGTATGAACACTTAGGTTAAAAAAACTGGTCACTTGACAACGTTCCTTTCCTACGTCTATTTCAGAGTTTACAGAAAATCCGACAAAGCTTATCTATTAAAATATTTAAATAGACTATATGAAACATTAGAATAATTTAAAGTATACTGTCGTCTTTGAAATGGATACGACTGTAAACAAAGTTTTTTTATGCATCATCTTTAAAAATATATCTGTGAGTTAGTATCTTTTGTTATCGAAGTTGAAATAAAGTATATGGTGGGGGTGGGGGAGCGTTACCCAAAAGTAACCAGAAAACAACCGAGATTGAAGTCGAATCTGGGGTTATGGATGTCGCTGAGTTTAACTGTGAGGATCAAGTTGCCGTTTAACCTCCCAGGGGCGGGGGTGGAAATTTTCAAACATGTTACAACGGCCGATATTTTCGTCGTAAGAAATTTTTGCGGGGTCAATGAGATGGACAGCGTTCCTTAAGATATTTTTGTGTATAACTTCAACCACTTTCGGCATGGAAGATGTGCACATTTAGGGATGGGGTCTAAGGGTGTTTCAGAAAAATAACGCAAAAACTGCTGAGACTGGAATAAAATCCAGGGTTATGATGTCGCTGAGTATAATTATGATAATCCTGGCTACGCCGGGCACTCAGTTTATAATATAAATCACTACAGTCTTACCGTAATTTTTTCCGATTATGTACTACTGAAATCAAATTTAAATATTTTTAATTTTATTATTATTTATAATTATATATTTAAACGGGGTTTCCATTTAGTAAACAAGAAACTGAAGAGAGAGAAATTTAGCTTGAAACAAAGAGCAAAAAATAACTTCTCATATATGAATTACAATAATGATTTCATTATAAATTCCAGGAATAGTCGTAAAATGCAACTATCCAGATCTACATTTACTGAGATGTGGCAACCACAGGGTGTGATGATTATGATTGCTTCATACGATTGTCCATTGTATCGAAATTACTACATCGAGGAGAATCGCTCAAACCGTGATCGATCGGAATGGACTGAACGCCACTTTAGGCCTTTCAATTTCAATGGAAATGCTGAAAGTGACAGACCCAAGGGAAGAAAATGATAGACTTCCTCCTGTGTTGCAGCAAGTTTCTTCGCAAGTCGTAGGTTTCGTATTGTATGGAAAAATCTTTCTTTTGGTTACTAATATCTACATAATAGGATAAAGGTTTAGTTTAGCTTCTGTAATAAATTAATTTAAAACTAGTTAAAACAAATTACATTCTTTATTGGACTTTTAGTGATTTCCTTCAGATAAAATTAGAAAGATATTGTGCTTGTTGTAAAATACTAAAAAGATATCTATTTTTTTTGTAGATTGCGTACAGTCACTCGATTTAATCACAAAATATAAAATTACTTTTTATTCCTTGGAATTTTTTCATTTAATAACAATTCCTACCGCAGAAAATTTAACGAAGTATAGTCTAATAAATTCATATTTTCATATATATGTAACTCTCTCTCTCTCTTTCTCTCACACACTCACTCACACACACACACACACATATATCTATCTATCTATCTATCTATATCTATATATATATCTATATATATATCTATATATATATACATATATATAGATATTAATTGAGTTAATTTCATTGTGGCTCAGAAATTGATTGTGGTGAATAAAAAACGCTTTGAAAAAACAGATTTGAGCTGTCAGTGACGTTATCAATATACAACTGGGAAATTTATTGATTCTACTGTTATGATATAACAGATTCAAACTTTGTCCTGAATTGCAAAAATAAATTACAATTATTTTATTTGCGAAAAGTATTTTCTAGTGATCCTTAAGGGTATAAAATAAAATTTTTCTACACATTTCACAGCATTTATGCTCTATATTTAAACATTGATATATACTGTTACCTTCAATATTACATTTGGAAAATATAGATGTAAAATGATCTGTATATATCAATATAACAGAATATAATATTTGTAGCACGCGAAAAAAATTATTAATAATGCATATTTGAATTTGGAAAATTATGATTATGTGCCAAGTTATTATTTGTAACAGAAATAATTATATTTAGTTGATATATATATATATATATATATTGTAGTAATTGGTAATTAAGACATTGTTCTAATTGGAAAGTTGGATTGTAGAGGACTCATTATTAGAGGATATAGAGCGGACGCCGCAACAATTCGGCGAAGCAAAGAAAACATTGTTGAGGTTCTACGCGCTCAAAATCTACGAGACAAACAGTGAGTCAGGCAATGAACGGCGAGGCATAAGGACCAGCAACGTTTTTGTACAAAAGTTTTAGAGTCAGGCATAGAACAGCGAGGTGTTAAGACCAAAACTTTTCATATTATAAAACGTTTTGCAGTCGGGCAGTGGACCGCAAATAGAACAGTTTGATAGCAGTTACAAACATGCATTAAAATATTGAAAACTAAAGCAATCTTCAGTGGGGAAGGAAAGAGTGAAACTAATGTTGTAATCGGTGGCCGAGCATAAATTCAACCTGCTGGCCATAGACAAACCAAGGAAGTACATTTCCAACTACACGAGATCTGCAAATCCAGGTTGCAGCAAAGCATCGAGAATCTACTAATTTGTGTTAGACCAACTAACAAAACTACGCCAATTAGAATTTGTTGACATTTAGAGTCTGTGAGTATTAGAATCAGTGATATCCCCAAATTTTGTGCACGAAAAACCTAAAATGAGACCTGGGCGGCCGTAAGTAGAAAAACTTTAAAATCATATTGTAAACCACTTTTAAAAGATAAAAGTCAGATCGTTCTTTAATTTTTAATTATTTAATTATCAATAAAATGAGTTCGTTAATTCCTGATGAAATTTAGAACTGTTTAAATTCAATCTATAGTATTATTTCTTCTACAACAAATTTCGTCTATGTTTCAGACGTATTAACTTCCATAAAAGGTAAATGTAATTTGATTGTATAAATTCACCCATTTATCAAACCCAGTTTAAGATCCTAAGATCCCAAATATTATTGTGTATTTAAAATTGTTAATAAATTTGTTTTAATTTTTACCCTTAATAAAATTTTATATTTTAAAGACGCCTTTTTATTTAATTATTACAATATAGATAAAACTTCATTAATTAGTTCACTTAACTTGAGCTTAAGATTAAGCTTCTTCTTAATATAATTAATATGATAAATATTTGATAATGTGAATGATAATGAAAAAATCCAATTTAATACGTGAGGCATTGCACTCCAATATCTGCTAATATTGTTGAATCACTTTTAATATTTTTGGAATAGGGATCAAGTTTTCCAACACCCACAAAAAAAAACTGCTAACGCGTTGGAAATGTCTCCGGTTTACGGCCTAAGTGTATATCGAGCTGAATTAGACCGTAATTCGAGGTTTATAGAATTCAATAAAAAAAAATATCTTCCGAGAGCGTTATTGCGGAGATTGACCCTGTCGTCCACTTTTATGACAATTGGAAAACAAATTTCGCTGGAACCACAGTAACATTTCAGAGTGACCCTCATCTCTGTGGTCGATATTAGTCTCTTGGCGAACAGATCTACTAAGCTCTTTGCGGATTGCTGACTGGGGGGACTCCATCCGATGTGCGGGTCACAAATCGCTTATTTGGCGTATAATAACATCAGCCGGGGATATCCAGGATCAGTGTATTGACGCCAAAGTTCTAGCCGCAGTCAGACTAAGGCGCCTACGGAAGTCTGTAATGTGGCTTTGGAGCAATACATTACTACGAAAGTTACTTTACAACTGTTTACTTCTTTTACAAAAAATTATCTATTCCTTATCAATTAATTAAATCCGTTTTTCACGTTTCAGACTCATTTTTCTTTATTTGGCTTCTTTATGCAGTTTTTTTTGTTGCTGTGTTCCTTGCCAAATTCATTCCTCTCACTTTATTTTATTTTAATTTACTGTGCCCCGCATTTGAAATTTATTTTAATATTAAATAATTTTACTACATCATTCACCATTATTATTCCTACATTTACACTCTAACTCAATGATGGGCAAATTTTTTTTAGGTGCAATAAAAAGTCGTAGCTCGGACTTCTTTTTGAAATTCTCCGCATAATATATTTCGGACAGGGGCGTAATGATTATCGGAAGTGAAGATAACTGGTTATCTGCCAGTCTGTTCCTTAATACATCTTTCGAAGTTTAGTTGTATAAAATTACTGTTCTCATATACACGATGGAGCAAACAGAAAAAAAATTCTGAGCGTGATGTCGGAATTTTTTATTTCGCAAAGAATTTAAAAACTATAATTTTGCCAGATGTTTGATGTTTCATTGGAATTCAGATTACAAGTCAGGTGTCACTTTTGCTCAGCAAAAATTTAAAAGACATTCTGAAATTATCCGCAATTTTTTTTTCAATGACACTACATTCAAATTCGTTCAAATTCAACGTGAAGGTTTATTCAGCCGATCTTAGTTTCTCTGAAAATTGTCTCTCATCACTGAATTTAATCTAGCGAATCGTTCGTAGCTAGTTGATCAGGAAAACAGAACAAGTTTTAGTTTTCTTTGTTGGTAGAGTCAGAAAAATTAGTTATTTCTCACATTCAACAAGTTGATGTGACACAGAACGTGTGTGAAAAATGCAAAGCACTGAATCTTAACATTTCGCACTCCACAAACTGTTTGGCAAATCTGGATATACTTAAAAATATTTTATGTCCCGGTTTCGATTACCAGTTGTGTTGAGATTTTTTTGTCTTAATTTTCAAATATTTTATACAAATTGTGATATCGGGATTTTTATTAGGTCTTAAGGTCGGCAATCTATCTATATAATAAAAAAAGGATGTATATTTGTATGTATGTATGTATGTATGTATGTATGTATGTATGTATGTATGTATTTACGTTGTTCTTTATACAAATTTTATCGCGTGGACAGAATGCAACAAAAATTGGTACACATATTCTTCAAAATACGAGAAACGGTACTGTGAGGGTGAGAAACGCCTAGCATACATGTGGAAAGAATTATAATTAAAAACCGTGATCATTAAATATTAAATTACTGCGCGCCAAGAGACAATGACGTCACGCGAGAGAGAGACGTTACTACGCAACGAACGAAGGAAATATTTCCTTTATTAGGAATGAAATAAAGCAGAAATATTTTCTTCAGCAACACTCCATCGAATGGTAATAAAGAAGAATACGAATTACTTTACCATCCTTGCGGAAAATGTAAGTTAATTTTCGCGCTATATTAGTTGTGAGTCTAGCTAACAATTTCCAGCGTTTGGGGTGGAGAATATAAATCTACACCGCTGGAGCAAATTTCACCAAATTTCGTACACGGGTTCTTTGCTACCAGAAAAACAACACTGTTGGGGTGAGACGCGCCTACTACCCCCTGAAGCGGGGGTGGACGGGGATGGAAATATTTGAACATGCTAAAACAGTCGATATTTCAGTCGGATAAATATTTTTTGGGGTCAAAGATATTTATAGTCTTTCCACTGATGATATCTGAATATAATTTTCAACCTCTACACCCTGGGGAAAGAGCACCCCCAGCGTTTGGGGTGGAGAATACAAATCTACACCGCTGGAGCAAATTTCACCAAATTTCGTACACGGGTTCTTTGCTACCAGGAAAACAACAATGTCGGGGTGAGACGCGTCTACCAACCCCAGAAGCGGGGTTGGACGGGGGTTGAAATACTTAAACATGCTGAAACTGCAGGTATTAGATTTGGATAAATATTTTCGGGGTCAAAGATATTGATTGTGTTTCTACCGATGTTATCTGAATATAATATTCATCTCCTACGCCCTGGGAAAAGGGCACCCTTAGGGTTTGGGGTGGGGTTGCTTTACAGAAAAATAACGTGAATACAACCGAGTTCGGAGTCAAATCGAAGGTTATAGATGTCAGTGAGTTTATTTCGGATAAATATTTTTAATTGCCCATTTAACCCGAAAGGGTGGGGGTTGGAAGGGAAGATAAATAGTCAGTTCTTGCGCGTTCTTGGAGCAGAATTACGTGAATACTATTTCAACGGATGTTGTTGAAAATATAAATCCTTTTGGCCATTAGTGGTGAGCTTGCTTAGGGCTGGGGGTGAGAATTGTCTATTATTCTAAAACTGCCAAAATGTTATGTGTTTATGGGTAAACTAGATTGATAGTGTTTCTACCGATGTGATATGAGTAAAAATTCAACCCTTTCCACCACGGGAAAGTAGCAGATTTAGGGGTGGTGTTGTTCATACTATTTTAACCGATGTTGTTTCCATTAATAACGACGTTTAATTTTATAAATAAAAATGAGTGTATGTATGTATGTTTGTATATTTGTATGTTTGTATATTTGTATGTTCGTTATACAAATCTACACCGCTGGAGAAAATTTCACCAAATTTCGTACACGTGTTCTTTGCGACCAGGAAACAAACACTGTCGGGGTAAGACGCGTCTACCACCTCCAGAATCGGGGGCGGACGGGGGTTGAAATATTTAAACATGCTATATTTCAGTCGGATAAATATTTTTAGGGGTCACAGATATTGATAGTGTTTCTACCGACTGTTGGGGTGGAACGCGTCTACCATCCCCAGAAGCGGGTCGGGATTATCAGTAGAGGTGTAGTAGGTGTTGGGTGGAGGAACGCTGCAATAAAATAACGTGAATACAACCGAGATTGGAGTCAAATCCAAGGTTATGGATGTCGTCCAGTTCAATTATAGCATCAAATTGGGCATTTAGCCCTAAGAGGCGGGAGTGGATGGGATGGAAATTTTCTAACATGTTAAATCATCGATATTAGCGTGGAATAAATAAATGCCGGGACCATTGACGTTGATAGTATTTCTATCGATGTTGTTTGTAGGCATGATAGGGGTAGGGCTAGAGAGGATTTCCTTGAAAATAACGGGAAAACAATCGAGTTCGAGTCAAATCGAAGGTAATGGATGTCCCTGAATTTATTTATGACAATCTGGACAACGAGCGGGTATCGGCAGGGTTGGGATGTGTTGACCGGCTGTTTTTTGCGTCGATCAAATATATTTCGGGATGAATTAGATTAATAAAATTTCCCTACATGTTCTCTGTATATAATTTCAACCCCTTTCGGACTCATAAGAGTGCACCCTTAAGGGTGGGCGTGAAGTAGCATTACATAAAAAGAAACCAGAAACTATCGGGATTGTCACTAAGTTTAATTAATTTCCTTGAAAATAACTGGAAAACAACCGAGATTCGAGTCAAATCGAAGGTAATGGATGTCGCTGAATTTATTTATGACAATCTGGACAACGCGCGGGTTTCGGCTGGGTTGAGATGAGTTGACCGGCTGTTTTTTGCGTCAATTAAATATATTTTGGGATGAATTAGATTCATAAAATTTCCCTACATGTTCTCTGTGTATAATTTCATTGCCTTTCGGACTCGAAAGGGTGCACCCTGAAGGGTTGGCGTGAAGTAGCATTAGATAAAAATAAACCAGAAACTATCAGGATTGTCACTGAGTTTAATTATGACATTAAACTTGACCGTTTAAGTCCCCGAAGCGGGAGTGGTCGGGGGTGAAAAATTTCAAACATGTTAAACGGTCGATATTTGCGATAATTATTTCCTGGGGTTAATTACTTTGAAAGTATTTATACCGATGTTGTTTGTGTATAATTTAACCCCTGTGAGGGGAGCAAGCTTAGGGGTGGCGTGGAGGTACGTTAAATAAAATCCCGCAAAAACAACCAAGATTCGAATCAATTCCGAGACTATGAATGTCGCAGAATCTAACTGTGACAACCCTGGGGGGGTAACGCGACGGGTTTGGGAGGTGTTGGGCGGGGGAATAAATTTTCAGACAATGTAATCGGCCGATTTTTTCGTGGAATACATTCTTTTTCATTATCGCATATTTGTGGGGGTCGTCATCTTCTAACATGTAAAAACGGCCGATATATTTAGTCAATGACTTCATCCCCCTTCGGCATGGGAGGTGAGCACATTTAGGGATAGGGTTCGAGGAGCTTTACATAAAAAAAGCGCAAAAGTAACCAAAATTGGAGTCTTATGGATGGTTATAGATAAATGACATCTCGGGCAACGCCGGGCACCCAGCTAGTATAAAATAAAAATATACTTCTATTTTTGGCCAACCATGCGTTAGCAGTTGTGTATTCAGATTACGGTTTCTAAGTCACTTCTCTTGTCAATACATAGAAAATCACAATCTTGGAGCATGAAGTGTTTATTTTTTTAATTTTTTTTAGGGCAACAGGCTACATGAGGGTAATCTACGTTGGGCAACTCCCCTTTAATAGCATAGGAAGGGATTTGAAAGGGGGGATACGGAAGGGTGGAGGAAGGTAGCTTAGGGTAACTAAAGAAATGCAGGACAAACCCTAGAAAAACCTGCATCAGGTAGGTCGGGCATTGGGTACTTGTCCCACGCCCTTCCGATAGCAGGAGAGGAGTTTGCCGTGGGGTCGCAGCATTCCCTTCTCCGTGCCTCGACCAGTTTAGGAGGTAGCTGGCCGACTATTCCAATGGGAATAGCGAACAACTCTTACCGTATGCCCAAGGTCTGTGACCCCGGAACATAAACCTCTCAGAACAGGCTGAGGTGCCTCGGCTTGTGGGAACCTTGTTTCAAAAACGGAGAGGAAAAGGCATCCCCAAAGGTTGCCCCTTCGTATCTCTCCTACAAGGTTCTACCTGCGAGAGAATATCCCTCGCAGGTTTTGCCTGCGAGAGAACAAACGCTTATTACTTATAGCAATTGTTTCAATTTAATAACTTGCATGTGTAGCTGTTTTGTGGGAAGTATTAAGTTTCTTAAAAGAAATTTGTTTACATATATATTTTTGTTTAAATCTTAAGATGGACAAAAATAATTAATTCTTCGAAAAATTTTGTCGTATCTGTTTAATTTTAACGAAAGGGAAATTAATTTACAGCCCACGAAATATCAGATAAATTTTATCTTGTTTCATGTGTATGGAAAATACATTTAAAAGTCTTGTTTGTGGCGTTATCTTAGCAACTGTGAGATATTCCCCATCTCAAATGATGTGATAACATAGCAAACCTATATGCACATTTATCTACAGCTATTGTTTGCATACGAGCAACCATGTTGATTGGAAGGGAGGACTCCTGACCTCAAGAGGAAATTAACTCCATATCGCCTCCGCTCGTGTCTTACACAAGCATCTACTAGCTCCCACCTGCTTTACGGGCGGAAATTAAACGCTGTCCCAAGATAAAGAATATCGAACACAAAACAATGGCGTCGAATTAAAGAGCTGTATTGCCTGGCTGGGCGCGTGTGGAGAGGAAAAGAGCTAGATAGGAGACACAGAACAATCGTATTCCCAGATATGCCGCTCAACAAAGTGTGATTAAAACGTTTCGTTTTCGAACGTACACGATCACAAAGAGAACCAGTTTTAACGAGTTTCGCTCCTAAGCTTCCGACGTTAACACTTTGTTCCGCTGAAAGGCAATACGGAAATCAATTCAAATACCTTCTCACATTCTGTTATCCAATCCGAGAACAGATGAACATTTTAATTTGAGTGATGTCATTAGTCCATTAATTGTTAAAAATAACAGACATTGGTAAAATATTTGTATGTTTCAGTAAACGTTACGAAGTGATACATCAAGACCGAAATGAAACGTAATGCATAAGATTAAGGCCGAAAAATAAAGATGGGTAGAGAATAACTATTTCTCGTGATAATCCCGGTAAATTTAAACTTATTTGATTAAACTGTGTATGAAATAAACTAAATATTCTTAAAATTAACATTTAATCCTGTCAGTATATCAAAATCCATAGATGAAATATATTGTAGTAATTAGTAATTAATCCATTATTATAATTATAAAGTTGGATTGTAGAGGACTTATTATTGGGTATAAAGCGGACGCCGCAGCGGGGCGGCGAGACACAAAGAAACATTGTTGAGATGGTACGCGCTCAAAAATCTACGAGACGAACAGTCAGTCAACGGCGAGAAGCGAAACAGTTAGTTGGACGGCAGACACAGATGCGAGCAGATATCCATTCAGAAAATTTGCAGTATAAAAAGTTTTGGCAGTCAACGGCGAGAAGCGAAACGGTAGAGTCCAACAGCGAGATATAATAGTTTAAATAAAACGCAAGTAAACAGTTTGACAGAGAGACTTATAAAATCGCAGTTTGGAAGCAGAAATTTGCTTCACAAACTGAACTAATTTTTAACATCGAGAGACTTCCAGGAGACCGACGTCCGGAAACTAGCTGATGAGATAATCCAGGTTCCAGAATAGCAGAGATCCAGAGCAGCTACCGAGTGTGCAAATTTTGATGAGTAGAATCAGTGATATCCCCAAAATCGTGTGCACAGAAAACCCAAAATTGAGACCTGGGCGGCCGTAAGTAGAAAACTCTAAAATTTATTGTAAACACTTTTTAAAAGATATGTCAGATCGTTCTTTAATTATTTCGTTTCTTTAATTATTCACTTCGTTAATTATTTACTTCTTTAATTGTTTAGTTAATTTAAATTCAATCTTTAATCTTATTTTCGTCCGCAACAAAATTCGTCGAGGTTCAGACGAATTAACTTCAATAAAAGGCTAAATGTAATTATGATGATTGTATAAAGTTCACCCGTTTATCAAACCCAGATAAAGACCCTGATATACCAAATATTATTGTGTAATTTTATAATTGTATTTAACTTCCTTAATAAATTTTGTTTAATTGTACAAGTATAATCTTTTTATTTAGCCACAGCCATTAGTCTTTTTTATTTAATTATTACAATATCTTTTGCAATTTTTTCTTCAGAAGGTTTCGTAGTTATTCTTCGACATATTCATCTGCTTTGAGGTTGAAGACCAGCATTAATGAGAGAGTTTGGAGGGGTACGTGTGCGTAACTGTTTGGAAAGTTCCCGACGACATGTTCTTGAGTTCACCTGTCATTATTCTAATGACCGGTTTTTTTTATACCTTCCCTTTCTCTGAAGTTTCTCCACAAAATATTATGCCGTAGGCCTATGACTATATAGAATGAAAGTATGAGTTATATACTAATTTTCTTGTCATACATTAAGATGTTTTGTGCGTGATTAAAAGCGGCCAAGTAACAAATGTGCTTATTAATTTATTGTGTACCCAAGACATTCAATGCCGTAATCAGGAGGCAGTCACGTGCGAGACTGATTTCGTAGTGTTTGTAATTGTGAATGATAGCGTCCACCTTGCCTCCCGGAAGCCAAAGCTTTGTCTCGCGTCTGGAATGCTGGAGGCAAAGAGCACAAGGGGCGTGCCTGCCATTCCAGACGAGCTAAGGTACAATACTCCCAGTCTCCAAAGTAAAACTCCAATTAACGGATCATATAAATTAGAAATTAGGAACGAATAAATGTGGTACAGAGTATCTGAAAGAAATGTAATAATACACTATTCGAAATTAAAGGGCAGAAAATGTAACCAATGTAAGTTACTGTCGAAAGCTGGAAATATTTTGTAATAATACGTTATCAACAATCGTTAATAGCTTCCTTTTCATAGCAAAGGTATGCGTTTAATATAGCGTTGAGGTGTATCAAAAATTGAAAAAAATAATATTTTGTATGGTTATCCTCAAATTGGCTTCTAGTTTTGCAGTAGCATAAAACTTTGCGCTATAGGGACATTAGGAGTTGAAGCAATTATAATGTAATCACAAAGTTACAAATCAACTGATACACTTTATCATTTCATTCATTGTATTTATAACAATTTTAACTCAGTGCTTCTAATTATTGTGGAACCGACATTTAACTCAGTCCTACCAAGTCTAAAAGATTATACTGTTTGTTTGACTGAAAAGACAGCTTCAAACACAAATATTTGTCGGAAACTGTGAAGCTGATCGGCTGTTCTCGTGCTACTGTCATGAGAATTTGTGGAAAGTGATTGAAGGGGGATGAAACCGCTAACAGGCCACAAGGTATTGGTTTACGCATCATCAAAGAACGTGGAGGTTGGAAGCTTGCCTGCTCTGTTAATAAACTCTGTTAATAAACGTTCGTAACAAACCCTATGAATTTAAATATAACGAAGTGAAATGAAAAAACCATAATATAACAAACTCAGTATTTTAATCAAATTAAGATATTTTTAAATAATTAAACATATTTAAATATTATTATTATTATTATTACTAAGCTACTGTTGGGCATTTTTCCGGTGGTAGCTATATCTACAAAAATAACATTATACAAATATGACACACATGCAAATATAACATATAAAAAATTATATGGGTAACATAAACCAACTGTCTTTGCAAAGTTTATTATTTACCTGAAGAAAAAGAAACACGTTTCACCCATTTATTTCTTTTCACTGCACTGCACTTCACTTTTTTATTTGATATTTATTTTCTCGTAAATAACTTCACTTCGCTGTTTACCATCCTGACCAGATAGAGATTAATAAGTGAAATAATAATAATAATATATTTAATACCCCATGATTATTGTACTTTTCTTAGCCTACTTATCAGCGCTATTCGGAAAAGTCGTCAGTAATTCTGCAAGCAATGAATTCCAGTCGCGAATTGCTCTATTAACAAATGAATATTTGACATCTGTGCGTTGCCCTTTTTCTTTAATTTTGAAAGGGTGATCATTTTTATAAATATAAGTTGGCGCCAAGAGATGATTTTTAATTTATTTCCAGACCGGTTGACCTGTATAAGCTTGTATATTGCGGAAAGCCTCGCGTGTTTCCTCCTACTGCTTAGTGAGTCTAAATGCTCACGAGGATTGTTCGCGAATCCACCCCCAAACAACTTTTCAGCTCGTTTTTGAGTCTTGTCCAACGCTAGCGTGTGTTCATTTCTATATGGACTTCAACAAGTTGTCCCATATTCTAAAATGGGCCGGACCAGTGATCTGTTAGCAGATGTCTTGGTTTTCCTCGTACTTTTCCTCAAAACCATATTTACAAAATTTAGCTCTCCTTCCACCCTTTACCTGCGTCTTCGCTGACTTGATTTCCCCAATTTAGATCCTTATTAATCGTGATTCCAAGATATTTACAACTGTTGGATTCCGTAACAACTTCATTTCCCATTTTATACCTAACTGGAGGAACATTTTTCTTTTTTGCAACGACAATTGCCTTACTCTTCATTGAATTTACTTGCATTTTATTTCTAACTGACCATTCGTAAATTTTGTCCGGGTCAGCCTGAAGAGTCCGAGCATCTTCCGCGCTTATTATTTCCCTATAAACCACGCAATTGTCGGCAAAAAGTTTAATATGTGAATTTATATCTATGGTTAGATCATTTATGTACGCAAGGCACATGAGTCGACCGATCACACTTCCCTGAGGGACCCCTGACGTAATTTTAACAGAGTCGGACAATTTGTTATTTACGCGAACTCTGATTGTACGTTCTTTTAAAAATTTGCGAATCCAATTCAGTACCTGAATTTCTACCCCGGAATCTTTTAACTTACTTAATAATAGAACATGCGGCACAACGTCGAAGGCTTTACAAAAGTCAATAATTACTGTGTCTATTCTCCTTCCCTTATTGACCGTGTCCGAAAGATTTTGGCAGACCGTGGCCAGTTGGCTCTCACACGAGAATTCAGGTCTGAAGCCGTGTTTCCCGCTGTGAATCTAACCACTTTCGTCCCAATGCCTTCGCAAATACTAAGCTCAAATTTTTTGCATATCACAGACGTGAGGCTAACATGCCTGTAATTACTAGTTTTCGATCGCGGACCTGATTAATTATTATTGTTATGTCGCATTTAGGAAACGCAGATATTCATTGCCGACTTGCTCTAGATGAGAAAATGATTCCATGTATTCAGGTAAACTGTATACTTGTAGATCCTTTTTTATAAGTGACAAAACTATCAGAGACTTAGAATCTTACCTCTATCATGGCCAACTAGTATATTTTCGTTTGCCACACTTCTATCCATCGCCGACGTCGTAGGTGAATTGTTTCTGTGCTCTGTTGTCAAGATGTCGCCAAAATCACCAGTGGGTTTCCAACGGGTGTTCAATTAAAAGTGTTTTCCTAGTTCGACTCCGACTTTTCAAGTCACTGACACCTAAATCATCGATCACAAATTTGTTCCTTCTACCATTACTCGCTTGTCTTTGAATTCAAATGATTACCGAGATTTGATGAATCTGGTAGGTGATCTGCACCTCACTCTGGTATTCATATAATCATTATCTTGTTGTTATTCCGTCACTTTTTTCCAGTAAAGGTCGTGACTCTATTTTATGGTCTAGGTATTGATAATCTTCGTCAACCCGACGTCTTGTAGGGACCCGCAAGTTGTCAAAGTGTCTTCATTACATCTTATATTTAAATTATAATCTTTACACGGTTACGTATCTATCGAGTAACAATATGAATCAAACTGATGTAAGTATATATCATACCTACGGCGGTATAGTGTACGCGGAGATAACCAAATCATCAAATGTAAATAATAATATCTTATATTGTTTGTCTTCTGGTCCGGGTAAAGTTTAACTTGAATTTAAAATATTAAATCAATATAGTCCCTGTTGCAGTTAAGAGGAAATTAATATGATTTATAAAATGTCATATTGAAATACTTCTACGCGTTACTTATAAGTATGAATCCGCAGCAAAATTTTTGTCACAAAGTGAAGAAAGATGATAATGTGATTCGCAGATGTGGCGGAGAGAAAATTAGTTGTTCATCCAAAGAGTGGCCCGTAGTGCATTCTTCTGTAATTGAGTTTAGAAAGCCCTCCTACTTTTCAATGGTTGTACGTGAGGAGAATGGCTCAAGAGCTGGGGAACGCAGTAAGTTCACTGGAGCTGGCGCTGATTGAATCGCTTTGTAATGAGTCATATTCTATGTAGATGACCCCCTCCTAATCCGACTATAAACGGGGAAAGAAACAGTAATTCCCGCACGAAAGTTTTTCATCCCTGAATACCAAAACAACTTTATTTGAGCGCTTATATTCGTCTACGTGGTCATTATTTTACTTTCGAGTGAGTATGTTTAAAAATTAAATAGTATTATTATTAATTAGAATACTCATGACCAATAATAATAATAATTCTATAATATTATTTGCGATACGCACCTAACTAAAAATATTGTTGATATATGTAAAGTAGTATGAATTATAAATTTACAATAAGCAATCAACACGATAAATATTTTCTATAAACAGCAGGTAAATATTGATTTAGTTAATAATTAATTTTAGCATCTGCGGTTCTGCTTGTTTTTTCGAAACTGTGTTTATGACTTTTGTATCCAACTATACAAAAAAAGATGTAATTCAGGCTTTTAAAATGTCGTTATGTTTATGGTAAAGAATATACTGTGATTTTTAATTTATTACATATGTTCTTAATGTAAATAAACTATGGAGCAATAATTAAAATATATAAACATATAATTATTTAAATGATGAAATAGAAATTTTTGAGATAAAATTATCAAAACATAAAACGAATAATAAAAATAACTAGAATAATGGATGTTGAATAATAAGAAAGGTAAAATATTCGGTTTAAATGTATGTAGGTTATTTCATACAGAGAAATTCTTGAAAGTATTGAGTACGGCTAATCTCGACTGAACAGTGGTTAAAAGCGTTTATTCTGTTCTTGAATTAAATTATTGTACGTATGATCAATTTACGCACAATATCCATTCTTCATTGAGTAAAACCGAGTACGTCAAATGGTGAGAGCATCGCGTACTAAGCGGATGCCCAGGGTTGGATTCCTGGTTCGCTCGAGATTTTTCCATCCTAATTTCGTTGTCCTTTAGTTGCGAGCTTTTATTAAAAGCATTTAATCTGAATAAAATGTACATATGTCCGTGTACAAATTGCATCACGTACGTACTGGCAAGTCGTTTTGTTTTAATTTATATTTCTTATTTCTGGATTTAATAAGTTATTTATTTGTGTGCCCATCATTCTCCTTGTTGTAAGATTTTGTGTATTTCTTACTGTTGTTAAAATATAGGGCTTTATATTATATGATTTAGAATTTTATTCTTACAGTTATATTAATTGATAAACTGTAGAAACATGTTTTGTAACAAAGGAATCTTAAAATAATAAACGGCAAGATTCGTAACGCATTGTGAGAAAATCAGGTGTTTTGTTTGTATGTACACCTAAATCAGCAAATTTAATAACGTCAAAGCAAAGTAGAATTTCAGAGATGATTAAATTGTGTTTAATGCAAAATATAATTATTAATTGCATCCCCAACCGTATTCTAGATTCAAGAATACTTAAAACATCACTAATATCAATTCATTTCATACAATTATATACCTATATGTTAACTTTATTTACTCTGTTTGATCATTTGTTTCATAGTAGAAGGTTTTAAGCATAACGGTATTGCGACTTTTCTCAAGAAAAAAGACGATATGGTTCTTTTTGCACGGTCTTTTCGTCTCGATTGAAACGTGAATGCGACCAAGTTGAGATATATAGACGTCGCTGTTGATATTTTATTGCCGCTTACCGTTTTTGCCCGTATTCCGCCACAGGTGACGTTCATCGCGTCATTCCATCAATAACACAAATGCCGATTGAGATGATTTCCCAGTTGATGATTCCAGCAAATCGGAGAAAATTCGGACACGTTCGGCTTTGTTGAAGTAGAGACTTCGCAGAGAATCCATCCAGGCAATTTCCATAATTTTCCGAAAATTTTGAGACGACGAGTGATGATTAAACTATCTCTACATTGAAGAGAGCGACAAAAAAAATCTCATTGTCAAGCTTTCGTCCTCTTTCAGGGCTCCTAAAAGTGCCTGGACGTCGAAATTTGATCTTCTGCGACGTTTGTTTCGCCAAATTTGAATTTCGTGAACCACATTTCAACTTGGCTTTTGCCAATTAGTTCGCTGAGATCGCAAAATGGTTGTGATGCACTCCAACCTTTCTAGAAGTGGTAGAACATAATATCGCGATATATGGATACAATTTTCCGTACGCTTTTTCATTAACTGAAATGAGAGGATTATTTTTATGACAAAATGAAACAAAACACAAATTTTTAAAGGAAAAAATCGTGAATAATAACCACAATTATTATGCACCGTACTGATAATTAAATTTTTAAAAATCGAAAATCGTCGATAAAGTATGATAAATAATTTTAAAATATGTATATAATAGTGACTGATGGAACTTTGGGAAACAAAAGAGCATCGGTATTGACGTAGCCTACGAATATTTGACTTTGGCAAATAAACATTGCAGCAAATATTTAACATTCAGTGTCCATGTCCTGTTCTGTTGAACTTCGTTCTTTGATAGAAATATCTGTTATAATGATAAATTATTTAATGCATGTTAGATTATAAAATACTGCACAATAAGACGTAAATTTGGTTGTCTATAAATTCAAATGGTTTAAAGTATGCATTTTTCTCGACAACTAGAGTAATACTAATTTCTGTTTTATTAGATGGAGGAAACAATTTGATTACTTATTACTGCAAAGTAGAAAAATTGGGAGAAAGTTCCCTGAAACTGTTATTATTCTTGTTTTAATAATATTCTTTTTTCCATAAAATGGTATTACAAGTGTCATTTGAAATATGTACTGCACGGATTCATCTTTGGTGGTATAATACAATAATGTAAGACATATGAAACTTTAATTTCCAAAAACTTAGGGTACAAAATTGTTTGTTAGATCCTTCAGTGCATAAAATAAGTAAATATATCAAACGTAGAAATATAATTCACACAGAATCAAGTAAAACCTGAATATCAGCTCTTACAGTGTAAGTAATTATCGGATAGTCCTTACCATACATAGTCAGAATTTTTTTATCATTTTTCTGCACCATTAACGGGATATTTTCTCTATGTCTTCGCTATTCCGATATCTGTGGTGATTTACGGCGCTGATAAAACCCCGACTGTGCCTTATCGAATTATTCGCAATAAACATCGCTTGTAGCATCCCTTCGTCGTGAAATTATCCTCCGGGGATTGGGTTTACGGCCTTATATAAGTAGTAGACGGGGTCGTTAACTCAACGAACAACGAGAGAAGCTGCTCTGCTCTACTTGTTTGGGAACAACGGGATTACAGTTATTTGCAACGAGGAATATATGTGCAACTAAGTTCAAATATAAATCTGAAATCTGTCCTTACAAATTCTGAACGGGTCCCTGTTTTGGGTTGTACTGAGAAATTTCAAAAGTTAAAGGAAAGGTAATCATACCAAAACATTTTAAATCAAATTATCTTTTTTCTCAGTGATGGTAATGAAAAATTTACCTTATAGTGATTTAATTTAACAAATAATAATTGTAGGTCACTTTTGGATGGCGCTAATAGAAATCATCAGGTAGGATAACTCAAAAGAAAGGAAATATTTTTGAGAGATTGCAAAACATTTTAGTTTCCAACATAGAAGTAGGGTTGTGAAAGAAATACCTCAAGTAAATGTGATGGGTTGTCTGTTTGAAAATGCGTTTTTACAACATAACTGTAAATATAAGTACAACAAAAAGTTTCTTACAGGAGAAATTGGATAATTATGACGGCTTATATTTTTAATTTAATTGTGTCGGGAACGCTTCGATGGAAACCAACCAGAGAAACCAACAAATGAACGGAAAAATACCATATAATTAAATTACTCTAACGTGTTGATTTTAACGCACCGGAATAGTGAATAATGTAAATAGACGCTTTTGTTAGCTCATAGAAATGAATATGCTGGTATAGGAAAACATCCTGGGATTTTAAACACTAATGATAACAATATTAAAGTATTTCATTCATTCACCCTTCATAATTTGTAAAGAATCGTTATGAATTACGTAAAAATGTAATAATTAATTTAGAACGTAATCTATATAATAAAAAAGGATGTATATTTGTATGTATGTATGTATGTATTTACGTTGTTCTTTATACAAATTTTATCGCGTGGACAGAATGCAACAAAAATTGGTATACGTATTTTGCCAAATCGAGAACCGGTACTGTGGGGGTGACAAACCACTAGCATAAACGTGGAAATAATTACATCCTTGCGCAAAGTTAATTTGGAATAGTTAATTATCCCGCTATCTTTGATAAAGCGAATATGGCGCCTTATAATACATTCAAATGTGTGTCGGTTGAGATTTATAAAATTTCATAATATACGTACTATTGTATCCTGTATAATATTTCAGAAGATAATAAGATTTGTCTAAGGTACGACTGCTGAATTATATGTTTGTAACTATAAAAGTATTGAAAATGACGTACGGAACTCCGAAAGTTTTTATGGTCGTTATTCAATTAATGCACTATCAGTAAAAGGTATGTACAGAAATAGGAACATTTAAATTGAATTAAAAGTACAATTAATTATACTTTACGCAACGTATTTCTATAAATTTGTATAAATGTAAACAAATTATTGCGTGCAATTTGTGTCGTGAAACAAAAATTTGAGGTTAGGTTAGCAGTATTTGTTTTCCATTTTTGGGAACGACGTTATAGATGTTCAATTTCTGAGAAATGAAGCTGAGCAAAAATATTTTGATTGAATAATAAGTATAATTAAATCTACCAATACCACATCGAGTGATAAATATAATTTATTATGAAAGGTTATACGATCCATGGCATTAATTTTCTTTTAAATAACTTGACTTTTGACGTGGAATATTTAACGGGATCAGGGACCAATATGTTTCCCAATTATATCTTGCAATACGCACTGGAAGATACATAGAATTATGATAAAAACAATACTTAAATGTTCAAAATTGATATTTTTTTATTGAAGACAGCGTATTTCGTAATGTTTTGCATTAATTTTATACAATGCTACCAACTGCAGATTGCTAAAACCACCAAATAGTTTAATTTCAGATGGAAAAATTATATGTCTAAAAATTTAATAAATGTTTTAAATGTAATTGGTCGATTTTTGCGTGCAATAAATTATTTTTGATTATCGCACATTTGTGTGGGTGGTCATCTTCTGACATGTAAAAACGGTCGTTATATTTGGTCAATGAGTCCAACCCCCTTCGGCATCGGAGGTGAGCACATTTAGGGATAGGGTTCGAGGAGCGTTACATAAAAATAGCGCAAAAGCAACCGAAATTTGAGTGTATCGGGGGTTATGGATAAATGACATCTCGGGCAACGCCGGCACCCAGCTAGTGAAATAATAAATATATCTGCTGAAATACAAATACATGAACAATTTTAAATTAATGACCTTACTAATTTACTCGCATACAGGAAACGAAAATATAACAAAGTGAGATGATCAAAACCTTTACTCGAGGATAATTTTTAATGTTCTACCCGTTATATTTTCGATTATTACTGCCAATTATAACACTAGTCACGAACGATGGCGGGTGTCGCAGATGGAGGGATGCGCATGGTATAAACAAATAAACGACAAAGATCTGAGGCGGTCAAGCTCTTGACACTTTCTAAAACAGTTACAAAAAGAATGTTTTGACCGTTGTGTTAATAGACTTGGATTTTGAATTCAATTAAGTTGACAAATCCGGAGGTTAAAATTGATTAATTCAGTTGCTTCTCTACACTTTAAATGTTCTATAAGAGTCAGGCTACCGCCAGGGAAAACAAGATAAATTAGAATATATTTCAAAGAGCAAGTAAACTTCTGTTGCTCTTTCAAAAGGTAACAATTTAAGAAGCGTGATAATGATTTGATGAAACTCTCTTGTATTCCCTATAGGTTTGTTTACGTCTTGTTGACATAGTAAATCTGTAAGCTTTGATAACAAGTAGATTGTTGGTGAAGGAGGATTTCGAAGGCTCTTCTTCGTAGCTGCAGCTGACAGGATGAGTTGGCTGTCAACGCGCAACGAGAGGGCAGTGTGATCCTCTCGATATAATAGGGACGGGAATCTACAATGCAGACCCTCCATTGTAATCCCAGCGTAATCCAACAAATAGACAGACAGGCGGGTACAGAGGTACGTGGATAGATGGTAAGTCAGCTGAACACGTTAAACAGCTGCGATCAGGACCATTAAGTTAATAACTGCTGCTTAGATGTATGTTTATTAAATTAATAATTAAATATTTCAAAATAAATGTTTATTTGACAATTGTAATAATTTCAAACAATCTAGAAGATAAGACAATCAATGATAGATAGATTTATTCACCATTAGCCCACTTAAGAGGAAATAGGATACGTCAAAAACGTACAATAGATAAATTACATATAAACAGAATTAATATTCAATATATTGTTCTCGGAGCTCAACCGGGTTTTGCATAATTGTAGAACGCAACGTTTCGACGACTAAAAGACGACAACTCGCCTAGAAGATGACGACAGAGCTTTTAGTCGTCGAAACGTTGCGTTCTACAATTATGCAAAACCCGGTTGAGCTCCGAGAAAAATATATTGAACAACTGCACCGGAAAAGGCTTCAATCTTTGATCAGAATTAATATTAATAGGTTACACACAAACACACTCACAAAAAAATTCAAATCTGTTCACATTTGTCTAGTCACCACAATCATACACACTATATTTAGGAAACACGCACACGACACTAATAACTTCCTGGTATTCATTTCCTGTCGCTAGGTGCGGAGGGAAAGCAGAGGCAGGAAAAACAGAACCAAAAGAGGAAAACTGGATAAAATATTTACATATTTATAGTATATTCGACAATTTTGTAGGCAAGGCAGTTCAACGAATGTGAGACCGATTCAAAAATTCGTGTACGGAGTAATAAGTTCCATTTACAAGAAAAGTTTTACACTCCTTGACGAATGAGTTGTTGATGTTCTTTACATTTTCAGGAAGGCTGTTAAATAGTCCGATACCGGAATAATGAGCGCTAGACTCGTAGAGACTGAGCCAGTGCTTGTCAGACATGAGAACTGAACGGTTTCTTGTGTCGTAGCCATGATTGTCCCCGTTACTTGCAAAAAGGTTCATGTTGCGTTGAACAAATTTTAGTACTTCTAATATGTAAACGCTAGGTAGAGTCAGAATATGAAGTCTTTTGAACAGAGGTCTGCAGCTTTCTCTAGCATCTGAACCTGATATTATTCTAATGGCTCGTTTTTGCAGTTTGAAGACTTCCACACTACGAGAACAATTGCCCCAGTTGGCAATACCGTAACACATGTGTGAATGAAAGTAGGCAAAATAGACTAGAGAAGCAGTTTTGGTATCAACTTGTTGCATCAATAGTCTCAATGAGTAACAAACAAAACTAAGTTTGCGCACGAGGCGATCAATGTGCAAGTTCCATTTTAATTTACTGTCTACCTGCAAGCCGAGGAAAGTCGCGTGATCTGAGAACTTATTCGTTACGATGTTGTTGGTTTATGTTGTAAAACGAACTAACTTAGTTTTCTGTACATTGAGCGTTAATTTATTGGCGGCGGACCAAGTATTTAGGTTTCTGGATGCAGTCTCTATCTTCGCATTGAGATTATTTAATCAATGTCCGTAATTAACAAATTAGTGTCATCTGCGTATAAGACAGATTTTATAGGTTCTATATATTCTGGAAGATCATTAATATACAAAAGAAAAAGCAGTGGACCTAATATTGAGCCCTGAGGCACGCCACAAGAAATGCCTTCCCATAATTAAAATAGTCGAAATACAGAAAATGAGAAACTTTCATTTAGCTTTAATAGAAGGAAATATAGTTTTCCCATTTAATGAACCCAAGAGGCCAATTTCTTGGCCAAAATAATACAGTGTTTAATAATAATTTTAATCCTAAGTATTATCTACAAATAACTTTTAACGTCAAATGAAATAAAAATGACTGGGAATAGAGCCATGAACCTTCCCTTGTTTTTTATAATATTATAGCCACACAGTTATCGAACCAGTTGAGTGTTATATCTTACAGTTGCCTTTGATCATTTGAGCATTCCTACAAATTAGTTACCTACAGTTCAATATTTTAAATACATTAAAACATAAATTATAAGATTCTCTATCTCAGGACAATTATTATAACATACACATGTAATTGAAAAATTTCTGGAATTTACATTAGGCAGCAAGAAACCAAGGTCAGGGCCGTAAAAATAATATAGGTCGAGTGACTTACTTCTTTTACAGTCAAATACTTCTTACCGGATCACTTATTTATTTCAAGATATTTAATTAATTCCTCATTTACGTACAGTAATAGAATAATTTTATGTTTTTCCGTGGACAGATAATAATGCATTTTTTTTAAATTTCCATTAATCTTTATTATTAATACGTGTAGCTTTTAAACTCAATAACTGTTTTTCTTCAATGTATTACACTCAGAAAATTTTTTTCACGGTGAGAATTCAACACGTGCCTGACTGACAGTTATCATAATAACTAGATTGAGAGCTTAATTCTTTGAAACTCATAAATTGTATCATTCAGAGATTTTAAAATCACCATTGTAGGACTTTAGTTTTCAGACTGTTTATGGTGTACATATTTAAACTATGAACAAGAAACGTAAGTGAATTTTTGAAGTTGGGAATTGTGTGACAAATTAGTTTCTAGTTAGACATTTTAATTAATTCATTAGAGTCGAAAGAAAACCGGCCGAACCAATAATGTGTTGCTTGCTGCATTCATGAAGGAGCGCTCAATATTTATGATAAAACTTTACGTTATTTATTTGAAATACCATTATTTTAATCCATTATTATTATTATAAATATTGTAATCACCATTAAATTTTTTTTTTCTATTGAAATTTCTTTACGAATGGAAACAATAATTTGCACAGTTGTTGAAGTATAACATTTATAAAATTATAATTGCTTCGGTAAATTTATTAATTGAATAATGAAATTAATTATCCGCATAAAAAGTCTTATAAGTGTGAAGAATTCAAATCATACCACGTTACATAGCTGCAATCCTTGTGAGTGCACGAACTGAGCAAAATCTGTAGGAAGTATTAATAGATTGTTGCTTATAAGAACCGTTATAATCAGAAGCATAAAATTAACAGAAAATCAATGGTAAAAGGATCATAGTTATTTTTAGTTTAAGTGTATTAGCTTTTATGTTATTAGTCACAGTGATGTTAGATGTTTGATGGTTGGTTTCTTGTAATTTTCAAGTAAACTTGGTTGGTTAATAAAGATTCACTGTATTGGTTTAGATCCGTTTCATAAGAGGAATTGATTGATGATTGAATGCCAATTAATATATTTAATTTTTATGTATATATGTATAATCAAGGGATTTTTTGTGATAATATAACTATAGTTTATTGGATTTTATATTAGCTGATGTTTATAGACTCCGACTTTTTTTTGTTTGACCGTCGACCATTAAGTTTGGCCGATAAGAAAGTTTTCAAACCAAACTTTAACCGAAATCCGGAGCTGAAAGGTTCATTAGTCAGAGTATTTTTCTAATGAATGCATAGTCTTGGTTCTCTTTGAAAAAGGTTCGGCCGTAAATTGAAATTATTGATCATTCTTCGAGGCTTCCAGTGCGATTTTCCCCTCCCTCTCTCTGTCGTTGAACTTGGAAAATTCCCTTGACGTTTAGTGTGCCAATTTATGGGGCAATAAAGTCCGCCTCTGACATTTATGCGAATAATAAATTTGTACCCGATTCAGATATTAATTACGAAAAGCAGGTTGACACGATCTTAGCTATTAGGTACTGCTTAAAAAGTAGGAAGCTGAAAAATAAGAATAGAGAATTTTTGGAAAGTAAATGCACTTAAGCATCTTTCTTTATATTGCATGTTTCTTAAAATGTCTTACATTTTTTGTCTTAATTAATATTATTTATAGTGGCTTCGGCTGTTGAGGTAAATAGGGAATTTCTACGGTGTTGTATTTAACTTGAGCGGGTAACGAATTTGTGGGGATTTCTCGGTACAGAAAACAAACACACACAACATTTATGTTCTTACAGGGATTCGAACCCGAGACCTCTGTGATGCAAGGCAGTGACGCTGACAACTTCACCACGGTTACGATTAATTGCCTAATTTAATGAATCCTGATAGTTAGAATATTCTTTCTATTAATTAAACTTAATCTGTACATATTGTTAACATTATTATTCAAGTTCTCTTATGTTTAAATTGAATTTATCTCATCCGACACTTTTCTTTCCTGCCGAATATAAAGTAGAAGGCACTGAATTGTTAATATATGCCTGATCTCTAAACTACTGCGGACTGGTATCAGATAATTGTTGATAGCAACGGTGCTACGAAACCTTTATCTGATTCTAAGCGCAATTACGTTTAGTGCGGTCAAAGTTTCTGACAGAGTTCTGTCAGAATGCTGAAAAATTTAGGAATATAATTTCAGGATAAGAATTTCGGTCATAAGAAAATTGAGCCGACATACTATTAGATGCTTTCTATTTAACAAGCGTTTTGCCAATGGTCTCTTCAGATCATCTCCTTAAGTAAATTGAACTTTTTATCTTATCACTCGGTGACGTGGGATTACGGGCCATCATTTTATATTAAGCTCTAAAATGTGCGTTAATCTGGAACGCGTTGAGTCTGATAATGGAGATTATTCTCGCTGTCCTTCTTCACATCTACCTATCTCACTCATTCTTTTCTGTCTCCCTTTATTTATTTCTCTTTACATAAAACACATATTCTGTAACCCTATATCGGTGGATTTAAACAACATTTAATAATTGGCATTACCCTTCAATGTGCCAATTTATGATAAACAATATTTATAACTAGGTAATTATTTATTGAAAGAATATAGATATTTGCAAAAGTGAAAAGTTATATGGAGCGTTTTATAGCGTCATTTTTGTTTAAACACAAGCACTTTGGATATTAGGCTGTTTTTTTTAAAAGTAAACAAACGGAAATCGCCGCTCACCTTTAAGCGATTTCTGGCTTTAGTTTTTATGTTCAAGCTTATGAAAATCATACTTCATACTGGCTGGCTTTGTTAGAAATTATAAGCAATACAATGTTTGCAATTTTGGATAAGATTCTGTGCACACAGCAAATGTTCCGAGTAATTAATTCCAAAATTATTTTTTCAACACATGCATTGTCTATTGTTAAAACAGATCGTCTTTAATATGTTTAATGTTTAAGGGTAACAGACTTCATGATGCTAATCCACATGGTGGCAACTCCCCTTTAATAGCATAGGAAGGGATTTGAAAGGGGGGATGTTGAAGGGTAGAGGAAGCCAAGGGTTAACTAGGGCCCCCGGGCTATATTTTAAGGATCCTACCCGGCATTCGCCTAAAGAAATGCAGGGAAAACCCTAGAAAACCTGCATCAGGTAGGTCGGGCATTGGGTACTTGTCCCACGCCATGCCGATAGCGGGAGAGGAGTTTGCTGTGGGGACGCAGCAGTCCTTTCTCCGTGCCTCGACCAGTTTAGGAGGCAGCTGGCCGACTGTTACAATGGGAACAGAGAACAACTCTTACCGTATGCCCAAGGTCTGAGACCCCAGAACATACACCTCTCTGAACAGGCCGAGGTGCCTCGGCTATTCGTTGAATTAGTTCAAGTAAACGTTTCCAGTATCTGCTGTGGGAAAACAACTCAGAAATGATGTATTAAGTCAAGACTAGAAGAAATTATTTCAAACAAAGCTGATTCGGTTGAGATTTCCATGAACGAGAGAAGATTTCATTACATGAAAGACAACTTGTACAAAGTTGTAATGTTTACTTTTTTCAGATCTGTAACCGTTTCATCCTGGATATAGAATGTTTGTGCCTGATCGCCTTTCTCATTTACAATACTAATTCATTAACAAATATAATGTTTCCGTTTATGTGTTATTTTAACGTAAGTGTGGAAAATACTGGAAACTTGCAGTACTTGTACATTCCACAAACTCCTCTAACAAATATGTCGTTTCTTCATCTGTTTACAAATATATTTCGTATATGCTTTATATTTCATAATAATATAAAATCATATCTGGATTATTTTCTAATATATGAAACAAAACATGTAGATTGTTATTTAATAAACAAGGAAGTTTTCATTTTCATTAAAGAAATAAACGACTATATTCTTAAAATCTTTAAAAAGTTAAATTTATCGAATTATCTGCTCTGGCTTGATAGTGACTTTGTAGCAGGCTCATGGGTGTGTATGGTTATGACGTTTCTGACGCGGTGTTTTATTATACATGAAACTTAGTGCTACACATTTTTTAAATAATTATATCAAAGCGGTATTAAACCAGACCTTGCGAAACAGAAATTTCTATGTTCCTTTGTACTGACCGAGTACGCTGTAACGATCTATAATCCCGGTTGCGCTGATTTTTTTCAAGCAACAATATCAGTAATTTTGTTACTTGGTTAATTTATCCCTCACTTAAGCCACTATTGAGGTCTGTTTCTGGCTGTGATAGCAGACCATTGGCGAAGCAATCATATGTTAGCCACTTCAGTTGCGGGGGCGGTAGCTGTGTGACATGGCTGGGACAACAACCTGATGAGGCTGTGAGACAACAATGCACGATGGTGACGGGAACAAACATACGTTAACAGCTACAAACAGACCTCATAGTTCCACCTCAACTCACTACTACCATAAAGGAACTTCTGTTCTGGATGGGCCCAGCTTCTTTCAAAAGATGATACGTCCTACTTTATTTCTCATTTAAGGATGCCGAATTGTAAGCATATGTTATGCTAACAGATTATTACGAACGATATTAACAATGAATCTCATGTAGAGTTAATCAAAATTGCTCTGCACCCAGAATTCAAAACGTAAATCATGGTCATGCCCTATGTAGTTATTACAGGAATTTGAATCACATAGACAACATCAACAGCGAGGTGTAAATAGATCAATTTGTTCATTTCCTTATCGCTGCCATTACAGGACGTGATATCCGAAGCTATACCGACTGTATATCCACAGGATGGTTCTTCCGGACAGTATAAAGAAGTTGATAACACTAATAAATTGGCTTAGACGGTATTGGCAGCGAACTAGATTGCAAATATATGAACAAACTTAGCCTCGTACGTACTTGGATTCATTGTTGCCGAATCTTTGTCGCGGAGCTGAGTCCTAGCTGCGACATAGTCTGTGAATATTGGGATTGCGGGATAGTATTTCGCAGGGGTTTTGAATCCCGCCCGAAACGGGATTCGCAGAATCAATATTACGTAACATCTTAGTTTGCAAGGAAATCCAACACACGGCCGGCCTGTGCCGCCACCTCGACTTGTATTCCCTGCCAGATTTCGTCGTTTTCTTGTTAAAAATGTGTACTACCGATTCCACTAAATTGAAGATCTTGAAACCAATAGATATTCATGGGACGTTGACTCGTCTTGATAAAACTCGCGAGGTATACTAGGAATTACAGACATCATTAAGATCATGTTAAAAAACACCGAAGGATATAGTGAGACAAGTTACGAGCTTCGAGACCTCTACAGATGCCGAGACATTTAACACGGGAAGCCAGGATCAACTCACAACTGTGTAACCACCTAGTCCGTTTTTTGTGTGAATATCGTTTCTGAAGGATCGTTATTCGGTTGGAATGCGACCTCTAAAGTGTCGGCCCACATTTCAGCAATGCCCGAGTCGGTGTATGCGGGTACCGCTGCTCTGTGAAGTGCAGATACTTGTCTCAAATGTCTCGCCATCTGCCAGGTGTAGCATGCAGAGGTGTCGAAGCTACGAGCTAGTCCCATTACCTGCTTCGGTGTGCTTCAAAATGTTCCTAATGATGTCTGTAAAGCCTAGAAAATTTTTACTGAACGGAATTTTTGAGGCACAAAGGCTAATGCCATTATTATTGACATGACGGAGGACGTGAACCCGGGAGAATGTTCTATATCCAGCAGTCACGTAATATGTAACACATATAGAAGTAGAAATCTAAATGTTTCTTCATCTTTCAACTAAAAAATTAATAAAGCAGATAAACGTGCCATTCCATTATGCAAAGCGTCTGTAGTTTTATGACCCACCTGACTAAACTTTTAGTTCAATCTTTTCATTTCTGTATTTTTTACTGGTTTTCCCAATATAATTTCATGACGGACAGTACGTTCAGAAGAGGAATATTTTATATACCAACTAAAGGACTGATAAAACAGCTGGAAGCAAAGTTATGAAAATTCATGAATGATAATACTCGCTTGCGGAGTCCAGGCCAGCGCGAAAATATAAACAAATAATTGAATTCTGCACAACGAACCATATCGTTTACCAACATTGAAAATGCGTGTTAAACACAATTGCCGGGGAAAAATTTTAACCTGTTTTTCTTTAATTGAATGTAAATCCTTGGTTAAATGACCCAGGACTCTTTCACGATTCTTTTACTTATTTCTCTAATTTATTTACGAGTATTTACTATTTCTGTACCTTTGTCAGAAAATAATGCCCTCTGTGTTAACCTTCCCTCAACCATTTTATCCAGAATCTTAAAATATAAAATCATCAGTTTATCCCTATTCTGCATTTATCTTAGTATACCAGGTTTTGTTGTGAAGTTAAAGTTTATTTCACAATTTGTACTGCTTATAAGTATAAAAAATATCCGTGTGAACGTGATCCGTTGCTTGTGTTTATTTTCATTTACTCCTAGTTAAGTAAATTGAATGTAACTTAACGCATAAATCTTTGATTTCCGGAACGATGATGCCAGTAAACCAAACGACTCAACGATTTTCATATTCATAACTGAATACAAATTGAGAAGACGTAAACGGCTGTCACTCCTTCGGCGTTCTCGTGCGTGTCGGAAATTAAGTTCCTCGCATTTCCTTTAAACATAATTTCATGCGGACTTAACATAGAAATAAAACATTACGAGCACTTAGCTAGTAGTAACCTATAGTCGTGACGGCGGCCAAATTATGTGTATATGTGTTCTAATATGCGACAGACCAATAACACCAGGTCATCCTGCTACATAATTG
Source organism: Zhengitettix transpicula (assembly GCA_037074705.1). NCBI lineage: Eukaryota > Metazoa > Arthropoda > Insecta > Orthoptera > Tetrigidae > Zhengitettix > Zhengitettix transpicula. The sequence continues at coordinate 28,651,204 of CM073593.1, read as the reverse complement.
GCAACGTTAATAACTCTGTGTGGCCTAATTTCGTCACCTAGACTATTGTGGATCTGTAGTTTGATGAAGATACCACGAAAAGTATAACCAGTAAATACAATAGTCTGGCTATGAATGCGAAAAATTCTTCAAGAGTTAAAATCAATAAGAAATTTACCGAAGTTCGTTGTTTCATCAGTAAAATAATGTGCAACTGATACTGAAGGTGCGTTAAGCAAAGGTTATTCCTAATAAATTTGCAAAGTACATAATTTTAGGTGTCCGTTATAGTGACAATATATATTTTTTTATTATAAAATTCAAATTAAATATTTTATTCTTCTTCTATTTTATATTATTTCCTTGACTGGTTATTTCTCGGATAAATACTTCAGTTATCATTCTTATGCTTCTATTTTCTGATGTCCACGCGGTTTGTCTTACATCTCAAAACCATTATTATCTTGCAGTTCTAAACACAAAAATTTTAAAATCCAACAGCTAATTAATTTTTTACCCTAACCGATTCGATGTGTTTCAGTAACATGAGTATTGCTCTGTGATAGTTACATATATACTTACTTTCATGCGACACAAATTTTTAGTGTATAAAAGAGAAGTTTTAAATAATTTTGGAAGTAAGAAAAATAGTTTATGGATAAAAATGTAGAAACAAATTAATGTTTATTGGCTAGTTCATTTCCAAATGATTTAGAAAACTCTACAAATCTTTGGAAGCCGGACCATTTCAAATTTTACGCAAACTTATAAATATAAATTTATCATCCCCTTTTTCAAATCCTCTATACTGAAATGATGTATTCCACTTGATTGTTTCTATGATACTAGAATCCCGTCATATTCTTGGAGTGGGTTTCGTATTTTGCAAACATTTTAATGAATTTCGTTAAGAAAAGTAATTGCTACGGCACTGGCGAGTAGTAAAAAAACTCTCCGAGACGCGCGTTGGTGAGAAGGTGTCTTTCTCGTATATTAATTGATGGGCAGGCTTAACGAAGGAAGTCTCCGCATGAGATAAGAAGTCGAGGGGACGAAGGTGCCCTCCAATAATAATAATCCTCCGACACAGCACAAAGGGAGGGTGTGCGCTATCGATGGCAGATAGCGGCGCCGGGACGCAGGCGCCGTGACGCCTCCGGCCGTGTCCGTATCCGTGTGTTGTGTGCGAGGCGAGAGGCAGGCACGTAGTCGCGATGGGCGCCTCGACGTCGACGCTGCAGCCCACGGGCGAGGGCGGGGGTGGCGTCGCCGTACAGCTGGAGGTTCCCGGAGGCGGCCCGCCGCCGCCTTCAGGGCGCCGGCCCTCGCACAGGCCCTCGCTGGCCTCCGTGTTGCTGTCCCACAAGAGCCAGTCCGTGCCGCAGCCGCCCCCGGAACTCACCGACGCCCACAAGCAGCTGCTGGCCGACTCCTGGCGCCGCCTCGAGGACGACATTGCCAGCGTCGGCGTCATCACATTCATCAGGTCACTTATTCTTTCGCTTAATTTCAAATTTAGTGATAGCTCAATATTTTATTGTATATGAATAACGGAGAACATTGTCAGATGCAGGTAGACAATGAAAGACGGTGTTTACTAGGAGATTTAAACGGAATTTTAACATTATTCAGTTACCGGGCTGTAGTAAATAGAATTATAATTCCATATAATGAGATATATTTAAGTCTGAATATATTGTACAGTATAAAAAAGTTAATGACATTAAATCAGAGATAGTTTTATTTGGATCGATTTTAAATTAAACTCACATTGTCATTAAGTATCAAATATAAGCAACTTATACTTTAATGATTGCCTACAAATACTAATAATGCTATCACGAATTGTAAAATTAACTATAGATTGAAACAGTTTTTTTGTAATCAGCTAAACAAATTTTGAAACGTTAATTACAGCTAACGAAAGAAAATCATAATAAAATTTTTTCTTCCCATATTTATGCACATAATATTTCATACAGGAAAAAAGTTCGTTTGCTAATATATACTGCGCAATTAATTTCAATTTTAAAAACATCTGGACGGTAAACAATTTGTCTGTGTTACCTTTCATATTTTATTTCAAAAACAATTAACAACTAAATGTTAATTTGACTTCAAAAGTGAACGAAGTAACAGGCAAATTCATTTAAATACAATTTAAAATTACCTCATCAGCAAATCAAACCCGTATTTACCTTAGACGAATTATTTTCCTGCCACACTCGCTGCAAACCATTCGAGTACAAATTAATTCTACGAAGTGTTTTCAGAATGTATTGAAATCTGTAAAATGCCCCTAGAGAATATCATTAATAATGATGCTTTGTTCTGGATATTGGATTTTTAAATCGACTTAGCCTGTATTTGAAACAAAACTTTAAATAAAAAAAACGTTTTGCCATTGTTCAATGAATTTGCTTTTAAAAAAACTTATAATTTAACTTATAGATTTTCGTATTTGAGTCTTAACTTTCTGGCGATTATGGAGTTATCAGGGAATATAGTATTGTTGCCCGGATACAAATCCGAGCACTCTATATAGATTAGATTAATATGGAAAGTTTACACTCAGTAATTAATTTTCTGGGATCAAAATCACGTCGGTATAAATTGCGGATTCTAATGTAAAACAATAAATAATCGGCTCAATTCTATAAAATTTTCCTGGGACGGAATAGAATCAATTATATCACGGACGTACGTTTTGCTATACCAGTCCTCCGTTCACTTTCCTTTCGACTCACGTGAGTTTAATAAATAACAATTGATTAGTTCTCTTATATTCATCTTTTTAAAGACCGAACTCAGTGATACTTGATGGAACAGTGAAATACTAAACTTTATTAAATTTTAGTTATTATGCAATTAATTATTAATTTCATATTTAACAACAATATCTACTCACGAATCCCTTGTACAAACATTGCAATGTAGATTTATTTAGATTTCAAGATATTCATGGAGTTTTTTTTTCATGGAAGACTAGAGAAGGGGTGGCGGAAAGATAAAATGGAAGTAGATACAATCGAGATCATAAAATTATCGATAAGACATAATTTTAAATAACGTATAATCTGTTTGGTTTAACAACCAGTGAGTATATTTAATTTTTCTTTCACCTTCAAGCATTTTATTTCAAAATCGTATTAAGTGGAGTTAAAGAGTACAAAGAAGTGGAAGGAGGGAGAAACCTAAATTATATTTGTTTTTCTACCAATCAGAAATTTTTTGGTGGTGGGAGAAATAACTGATCAAATGCTGCGTAATAATTTTAGAAACTTACCCGATAGGTCGCTCGAAAGTTTTTCGTTCGTATCGAACGTTTTTGTTAAATTTATTTCAGAATTATACTTCACTTATATTTTCGTATCTTGATGAATAACGGATATTAAATTGAGAAAGAAATAAAGAAAACTGAAACCGGAATTATGAAGTGAAAAAAGTAAAAATTAGTTGGTATAAAAGTTGAGGCAAGTAATTAGGGAGAATAAAATTGGTAGGATATTATAAAAATGATAAACAATATGTGGGAGGAAAATTAATTCTCAACATAAGCGTCACAATCAGCAATCTACCTTCTTACTGCTCGATGTTTACCGAAAATTTGTTACGTAAAATGTAAATCTTCATTGTAATGCAGATAATTTGAGAGAACCTTCTGTCACGGCTGTTAATTGGCTAACCGCGCCCTATTCATGGAAACGTTAGGTATTTTCCTTAATTTGTTTTTGGTTGCTGCACTGGAATTCTTACTTTTCTAATCACTCATTTCTATAAAATATTTTAATGTAAATTTCATTTTTATGCTACTGTTATACTCGAACTACTACTTTTATAAAAATCATCCAAATTAATATATATATTTTTTAACCACAGCAGAGGAAAATTCAAGGAAATGTTGAAATGGAGAAGATCTTGTAAGTAGAAGTTGAAAAAATAGCTGGGTATTTTTATAAGATACCAAGCTCTAGAAATAATCATTGGTGGTGAAATACGGTCCTTTTAGAACCGTGAAACACAATTTGAAAGCGAGATAACATATTTATTCTCCAAATAATAACTTTTAAACTTATTTTTATAGAATATAATTAAGGAGAATGTTGAGTGGGAAACAATAACTTTAATACAGTTCTTACATATTCGATGTATTACCAAAACTGCGCCTTATTCATGGAAAATCTACGATTTGAGCAAGTAAGCTGTGTGTTTTAATTATAAAAAGAGAGTTGTATAAGAATACAAAACTTTAATTGTTTAAAGGAAGTTAAAATGTAATTCTAAATAAAAATAATATTTCCTGACAAGTAGTATTTATAAGAAAAGGTGAAAGAGAATTGAAAGGTGTTAAGAAATAAAACATAAACTTTAATACACAATAATCATGTAGTACGATGGATCAGAAATATGAAGGAATTCTCATAACGAAAATTATATTTAACCGTTGTCCCTTATAAAAACGTATTGCGCAAGCTGATGCCAAGAATCAGTTCGAAGAATATCCATAAGCCGTTATAAATTTATTTAAATTTTGTTCTACGAAAAGAACTGAACGAGAGAATCATTTGATTCTGAAATGCTGCATCTGATAGTTACATAAGAAATATAACTTATAATATTTAATTTGTTGTAGGACCAAGTTTTAGAGTCAGAAATAAGGAATTTTCGAGTGATAATCCATCATTACGTTAAGATCTTCCATCGCGACATATTTTCCTTTTTCTTTCTTTGTTTGGTTGTTAATGTAATTGAGGTAGTTCTTTTTAATTAATATCCCTTGTGTTTTATTGGAGTATTTAGAACTCATATTTCCTCAAATCAAGTTTCACTTTTTTCAGTAATATGTGGAATAAATATGGTCCAATCCGCGCAAAAAATAAAATCCCTTGTACGCCATGTGATAAGATAAAAAATAATTTAACCCGTAAATGTTCGAACTGGTAATTAAAATTCATATATGTTAATAAATGAAGCACGACATATTAAATGATTATTTATTATGCTTCCGGATAGAACTGAATATATTATCGATCGAGCATTTTAATTTTCGTTTATTGTCAGTCTGAAATTGCTTGTGAACTTGACGCTTATTGGTGTATTTAACCATTAAATACGAACGACATTTCTGGCGTGGAAAATCAAAGGAATCTGACGGCATATGTATTCAGAACGTTGTGTATCGGTTTTTAATTCTAATGTGGACAGTTTCGTCACAGTACAATTCAATTTGCCGTGCCACGTAGTCTACGCGTTCGGGATTAAAACTTTTCTGCTGCATGAAGATATTATAAAATTTGGACAAAGAATTCGTTGTTAATATTTATGATAAGTTTTAAACGTAAAAGCTGCGGAAGCAGTTGTAATTAATGTTTCGGTAGTCAAACTGTTACAATAGTTAAATGCAAATATATTTGGTAAGGATTTTAATTTTTTTTAATAAGGAATCTGTTATTTCATTATCGGGGCCCTCTGTATCTTTACTTTGCGATACTCGGACCCTTCCGCTCATGTTTGTGCAAAATGAATTTATAATTATGCAAAAAATTGCCAATATGTTACTTAAACATCGCGATCAACGTGATATGAAGCATGAAGCCGATAAGAAATTTTCCAGGTACGAACAGGTACTTGAGTCGAGGCTGAAAATTTCAATTGGGCACATCAGGTGTTCTGGTTTTGATGCATGTATGATGGGTTTAATCAATCAATGGCCAAGAAAACCTGGGTGACCACGTAACACTCCATAATACCGAATGTGTCATGAAAAGATGACATGTCTCGGTAACATGCTGTCGTGTGGACGTGACAGCTAAACAGGATGAAGGGAGGAAGGATTAATCAATGAATAAAAGTTTCGCCAAATACTTAATTGCAATCAATAACATAATTTAATTTACACATTTTATAAATATTGTTAGTCCTCCAGTTCAGTAAAACACTCCTCAATCGTCGAACATTGATTAATATCAATTCATTTTCATTTATATCTATTCTATTTCAAAACAAACTATAAAATATTTAATGATGTTATTTGGATAAATCAAGTGTCCGCCTGTCGTTTACTGGTTTCAAGAATGGAGGGCTTACTCATTGCAGATCTTTGAGACGTAACCCTGGTCACAGGTTCATGACCCGGTCACGCCTAGAGCCGCCGCCCGTCTGTTCCTGGACCCTTGTATGCTATCACTACGTTTCCCGAAAAAGTTCCAACACCGCCGTTCTCTCACTACAAGATTTCAGGCTACAGGAATCGACGCCACGTCCAATCATAATCTTTGTCTTAGATCAACGTCTCGGCCACATTCTCTTAAGCTCCAGATTTTAGGACCCCCCTACTTCACAGGTTTTGTGGAATAGTTCAATATATGTGGACCGGCATAAAACTGTCGTTGGGCAATATTTACTCCGACGAAGGGTGTCCTTAGGCTCTCAGAAAAACTGATCTTGGCTCTAGGTACTAGGCGAAGCATCCCAGTAATAGAGGTTCGCGCAGGGACGTTTAGGCGCGAGAATTGGCAAAGTCAAGCGCACTCGTTTGAAACAATTTTTTTAAATAAATACACAAGAGAATAAAAAAATAGTTATTTATTTTCTGCTAAAATTACTGATTCAGTTTATTAGAGATGAGAAAAAAAATATACTGATGAACATATCAACACAGAGACGGAAATACGTGAAAATTCACACAACCCTATATAAATAATCATTTTTCTCGGTGAATTTTTTGTATCTTACTTTACAGGCTCTAATAACTCTACTTTACATTTTATAATAACATGAATTTTATGCATATTTGTAAATAAAAAATTGCACTCATAGTAATGAAAAGTTTTATGTGATCTACTAAGTTATTTAATTACGTAAAAATTAATAATATTACTTAATTGCATATAATTATTGTACTCTAAATTTTTTGTGTTTTTATGTAATTTTAAATATTTAAACGCTAATTATTGTAGGTTAAAATAAAATAGTTTCTAATAATTATTTGTGAATTCATAATATAACGTAAACTATTTCCTTTCCGGGGACTAATTGAATTAATAATAACTAAGTTTCAATCAAATTCTCACACCAAACTGATCAAATGCCGAAATGACTCGCGCCGAAAAGTCCCTGCGCCGAAACGTCCCATTCCCGTAACAGATGCTTTGCCCTCTAATGTAATTATCTATATGAGCGTCCTTTCTATAATTTAATACGTTCATTGTTATCATACAAAAAACCATAAAGGCGTTTTAACTGACTGTAATATATATAATTTAATAAAAAATATTATTTACTAATAAATAAAGTTCGACTTCAGCTGTAGCGCCTTCGTGGCCGTTGTGAAACTTGCCCGCAGAACAGTCCCATAATAACTGACTCGTAATTACGTGAACTATAAAGGATTAAAACAAAAGTTTTAAAACTCACAAATTCAATTACAAAAACATTTATTAATACTAGTTACACACATTGTATTTAATAATTTACATAAAAATTTGCTTTTAAAATATTGGGTGCCAGTAGATTGCAAAATTTCTCAATTTAACGAGAATTACACGGGTTTTAAATTAACGTAAAATTTATGACATCACATTTTTTACAGGGTGTTGCGGGTCAAGAATCGCTAATTCAGAAAAACAGAGCTTTCAATTTCATTATGAGTAATTTAGCTAAATGAAAGTATCTAACAGAAGTAAACTTGTGGCGTTTTACATCTTTACAGTTTGTCGAATGTTGTCAGCGCCATGAAAGTTTCAGCACAATCTCCGTACGGCAAGATGAACCTCTAACGGTCCTTTCGCCGCAGGTCTCAGTAGAACGTATAGTTTTCTGCCCCAAAACATCACAGTAAAGCTGCTTCCTCCATACCTTGGCTCTGATTTCTCGTCACGGCCAGGCTCAGCATGAGATAACTCGCTCCAGTGCTAATTTTTATATAGACCTACTTTTCAAAAACTATCTTCGCACTATAGAAAAGCTTCTCCTACGATTTAAAAATCTGTTTTATAAAATTGCCTTGCATCTTCCAGAATACTCAACCTATACCCGCTAATAAAATTGTTTCTGATGCTGTAAACTGCTGATTCGCTATGATGGCATCCGAGCGTGATATGACCTGGTCAAAACTCTGCTCGCGACTGGATTTCCGTTGCCTTCCTCTCGTACAGGTTTCAAGGTTCTCAGAATTTCACCAATTACATAATATCTATCATACTGAGACACTGGAAAATTGTCCAATCAAAATGTCTGTTTCCCTGAATTCAAGGAATATTAGACATAGCGCCTAGCCAAAAATGCTAAACTGCATTATTAACCCGTGTTTTAACTGCCGCTCAAACAATAACTATTAAGGCTTACCATATTATAAAATATTACAGTATAATAACCAAATATGGGGTTAATTTAAAACTAATGATCAATTATTTATATAGGCGATACATGTACATTAATATATATATATATATATATATATATATATAAATATTCTTATGATTGTAATTAAACTAGGATCTTAGTCTAAAAATTAATTAATTCATTGATATATACATCAGTAATTACAGGGTCATTTTATTACTTTTATTTAAATATAGTAGACAAATGAGTAACAAAATATATGTTAACTACGGCAAAGAAGAACAGAAATTAATGAAATACTAGAAATTGATCCTTTTTATTTGTTTATCTTTTTCAGTTAGTTCGAAATGCTGTGTCTATTAAAGAAAATTCGAATTATGGTAGAATGGAGACAATATGTAATCTTGTGATCTTTGAATTCAACATTGAATAGAGACTATGCTTGTTAAATAACAGTATAAATTATAAATCTGTTCCAATATAGTTCGCTGGGAATTCCAGATCCCTGAGGTTACACACACTCCACTTTGCTGCTCTATGTCCATACCTGGGGGAAATCTGTGGTATCGACATTGTTATTAAAATTTACATAGAAAATTTTTTATTCACTTAAATAATTGATAAATCAAGTTTTAACTTTGGTCACATTTTATGTATTTTAAGACTGTCGTTTTTATTTTTAAGCTTCAGCTGTCAGTGCACTAAGATTGTCGTCAATATTAATTGGATTTTTCGTTAAGTTTACGACAGTTTCGTATTCAGTAATATCTTACAATCCATAGGTTTAGAGACTAGAACCAGTGTGGGAATTTAACTTCCACAATATTTTTATGAGGTGAGACGCCGAAGGTGTAATGTTATGTAAAATAAAAATAAAAGAGTATTTTTTCAGAGTCTGCAGAAAATAACTTATTGGGAATGAAATTAAAGAAAATTTATTTTCTAATTGTTTAGATATATATTGTGAGTGTAAAATGAATGTTTTCCAAAGATTTATTACCTCTCCTGAGATTACATATCCACCAACCGGATACCTATGTTTCGCCGGGGACAATTTCAAAACTAGATTGAATTACGAAATGAAATTTATTTGATATATTAAAAAAAATTGAGAATCGATACAGACTCATTTAGTATATGAAAAATTATTCATAGATTACTTTTTTCGTTGTTTTTAATTGTTAAACAAATACATTGATCTAGAGTTTTAAACCTGTCCTGTTGTCAGTTTAATTTAATTTTTAATTTGGATAATATATAAAAGGGATTTTCGTTGTGGATATTATCGGGGTTCTCATCAAATATCACAATCTTAACGAATAAATATACCAATTTCCTTTATATCTCAGAAAATGTTGTACCTGAAGGTGAATTCACTTGTTCAACAGTTCTAAAACACCCATATAAATCGCTTTAATCAACTAATGGATATTCATACTTACACTTCTGCTTCAATAATTTTGGGGATGCTCTTCGAAATACCTCGTAACGCATATCTTCAAATTGTCCCATTCGCTGTTAATTTCTCCTTTGACATCGTGCTGAACCACATCAGAAAGATGAATTTGTGTGTGATATTGGTCTGTTACTAAATACGATTGTACAGCAACACTCAATTCAGTTTCCCGCCTGCGCCAATTCCACTGCATAGACGATACTATTTATTTTACCACGCTTATAATCGTAAAACTGCACTTCTTTGTATTATATACGTTCTTAATTTTAAAAAATTCATATATGACGTTATTTATTATGGTATTTTACTTCCCGATTTCCATAATGTTTGTTTTATTTACAATGCTTATTTCATAAGTTTGCGTAATAAAAGTTGTAGATTGTATACTATTTCAACGTTTCATAAAGTTCATACAAATTGAATGAATTTTAATTTTCACGTGATCACGTTATATATTTAACGCTACTCTTAGTTCTAATATGTCTCTTTTGTACTTTTTTAGAGTAACAGGCTACATTAGGGTAATCCACGTGGTGACAACCCCCGGGCTGTAGTTTAAGGATCCTACACGGCATTCGCTTAAAAGTGATGAAGGTCAAACTGTAGAAAAACTGCATCAGGTAGGTTGGGCAGTCCAACGATAATCCGATGGCGGGAGAGGGTGTTTTTCATTCCCTTCTTCGTGCCTCGACCAGTTTAGGAGGCAGCTGGCCGACTTTTCCATAGCGAACAACTCTTACCGTATGCCCAAAATTGTAATCGTATTTGCCTATTAAACTACGGGACTTGTAAAAATAAAATTATGGTACAGCTGGCACATACTGTTTTGTTTAAGTATATACGTATTGAAACCGAACCGAATGATCATTGTGCGGAGCAAGTACAAAAAACAAACATTATAAGTATTGTCATGATGATTGGAATGCGTCGTTCTCGCTGTCACCACGTAGATACCTCCTTTCAGATGCACTCTCAAGTAATTATTTCCTTCAGCCATTGACTCTTACAGTTCCAAAAACGTGTAATATATTAAGTGTGAAGATCTGCAAATTTTGTTCTCTTCGTGGTTTATAGAGCCATTTCTGCGTTAATCTTCAATTTTGCTTGATACTTAATTTTTCCATTAAAACCTTCCTTATACTCAATTTTTCGATATGTAGTTACATTTTTTATTTTCTTTACACAAACGTTTATTTTTTAATTGACTCTAAAACACTTTTCATTGACATTATAATACGCAGCTTTCTTTCTAAATCCTTGCTGCTTTTTTAAATGAGTGAAGCCTTGTCTTAATGTATAATACAAAAATCGTTAACACAGCGATGTCGACTACAGTAGTGTATGTAACCCTCGCGATATTTTTACACTTCACAAAAATTTTGCAGCTCAATCGACTAAATTACTGATAAATATTACATGATTATTAGTGGCAACGCTTGCAGAATTAATATGGTTCAACAATTGAAGTGTACAGATGACGTCACCTCATGTCATTGGGTTGCGTTCTCTACATAGTATCACGCTAATATAATGCAATCTGTTATCTTCTCTCTTGTATACTTGCGACTATAGGCCCGGCGCCACTGAATATGCAGAATTACGTAATTTATTTCCATGTGAATACGACAATTGGTAGTCATAATTAAAATAACTCGATCTGATTCAAGATGTATGTACTTGAGTTGAGCATGGACACCTCAGAGAGATCCTGGCTCTTTTGATTCAACGGATGTTATCATTAATAAAAGTTAAACAAAATCTGAATTCCACAAACAACGCAATTTAATTTCCCAAGTAGCAGGTTCGAATCTTTATCAAGTTTGGATGCGGTCGTCCATCCAGGGAAGCTACAGACTCACTGATACACACTTTGAAGCCGCGTCAGACCCGGACCGCTGTCCCCAAACTTATTAATGCTGAAACTTGGCGCATATGAACATATAAAATAGGGCATTTAGCTGTAGGCAGCACAGAACCATTCTTTCGTGGATGAATTCTTCAATTAGGAAGTTTTACCATCGGTGGGTTCCTTCGGTTCTCAGGCTGGCATTGACCCTGACTTGCGAATCACAGGGAATAGAAACTGAAACGGTTCATAACAGAAGTCGCTCGGTTCTAGACCGAGTTCCCCGAAACACACATTACTCTCGTTTACAATTATCATAATGACCGCATGTTACGATTTATAGCTTTAAAATCCTTAAACATTATGGGAGTATGTTCTACACTACCTTTCACAGATCCAGTAAATTTATTGAGCCTCTATCTCTTGTTTTCTTATCTCTGAAACTTGTCCAATTACACATGCCTGCATAATAGTGTACAAAACGTTTCTGACCGTACATAAACGTCGATCCAAATATACTCAAATACACAAATCGCGTATTTATTATGAATTATTCAACGATCTGATTTTTTTTAAAACGATCCATTCATGGATTAAAGAATAGCTATTCGCTGAAACTATATTCTAATTTTTTTATTTTTAAAAGAAAACTGATATTTCTAATTTTGTGTGTGATATTTTGTGCGCTTTTTATTTTATTATTAAATGTTTGTAATATTATTAATATTATTAATATGCTTTCGTCGGGAACTTCAAATAACGTATTTGTTCTTTTTTAAAATGGTACACGATTCTGCTCTATTTTCGTACACTGTTGCCTTTTGCGTAAGTTTAATTTACTCTTCCTATTGCGTTTTAAGGAAAATTTGTATCACCATACCTCATATTGGCTCAACTTAATTTTGAGTAATGTCATTATTCCGGAATTATTTTTCCTTTTAACATTTTACAATAGCCTAGTATTTATTACGTAATTAATCATTTAGAATTATGAAGTGTTCCCTTGGTTATTTAAGGCAGAGCCAGGAAACTATTTCATTCACCTGCTGCTAGAACCACTTATCGGCAACGGCCACAGAGAGGGGATTACTGTGTGTTCTGTTTTGCAACAACAGCGACCTCCCACTTGGAGTCATTAGCGAGTAATAAGCCAAGTCACGCGGTTTAACAGACTTTATTACAATCCAGCTGCACGAACAAACAACGCCTTGTTGGCTTAGGATTAAGCCGTTGAGATATTCCCGATACTGCATTCCCTGCAACTACATACGTATTCAACCTTCCAAGGCTGTAGCGGTGAGGCATTCAAATCTCGCAAGTTCCCCCGAGGACAAAAGATGAGAGACGAAAAATACTGCTCATTACGCGCCTGACTCACAAAGTTAATTAAGCTCTTCTCCGCTTTCTTCGAGACCCGCAAGAATAATGGTTGCGAAATAAACTTCTCACCTTCAGACGCCAAAAGAAGAACAAATTCAAATGCACCGATGTGGAAGAAATACATCTGCGGTTAAATGATATTTATAAAAGACGTGTTTAACGAATATTTTACAAAAGTTCGGAATATAAATGATAGTGTCTATTACAAGCATCTGAAATCAGTAGGAACTACATTCGATTTGGATTTGCGTGCGAATTAATAATTTTTGGCTTACGGATTTCTATCCTCACGTTTTTTAGATAGGTATTATTTTCAACATATATTAGCTAATTCTTTTGGTTCTGCTTGTAATATGAAAGTGTACATAATAAATTCACGAAAAACTAGAGAAAATATAGTTTTCTTTTGGCATACTGGAATATTAAAAGAGGTTTGTTGTACCACATAAGCTATGTAGTGATTGGGCGCTTAATCACGTCTATTTGTTGACACGTAATGTAAACATGAATGTGGTTTGGGCCAGGCGTAAATCGGAAAACAGGTCAAGTAAAACGAATACGGATAAAGCGTCGGGTGGGATGAAAAATAAGTCTAAAAGGCAGAAAACATATTCCTGTTTCGAGAAAAACTGATTGCGGTTTCCTTGTGTTAAAATGAATCATAGATTTATTCCTCGTATCAGGAAATAGGATTCGTTACAAGTTTTACATGATTAAGAACAGATAATAAGCAAGTTTGTAAATACAATACACAGATTATGTATACAATAAATGAAGTGCAAATAAAATATACTAATTACTTATACAATGTAACTACATTTTTAACAGTAATAACTAATACAGATTTTCAAATATTAAATAAGTGCGTAAATAGATAATAAATACGTTTATAAGTACATTACACAAATTAAATGTAAAATAATTGAAGTACAAATAAAAATTGCCAATTACTTATACAATATAACTACATTTTTAACACTAATAATTAATACATATTCTGAAATGCATAAATAGCCACCATTTCAAGTATAATGTACCTTATTGACTTAGTTTAATATATTTTATACTTTTTCCAAACTGAAGGTTGAGTAGACGGGCCAAAAAACATATCTCTGATCTGCGGCTCCTGTGGATTTGAGTATTCAGATATATTCCGGTGGACGGTCGTGTATTGAATCGTGTTAGTGTGGAAAGAGTACGCCAGTCTTGAATGTCTTATATTTTAACGGACAGCTTGCGGGCGAAGCTCAGTCGTTATAATTTTACCTTTGAATCTCCACCCGATCCACAACTTAATCGGTGCCAGATAATTTACAGCAAAAATACGAAAATTCAAAACTATTTTCCAACAACTTTAATATCCGAGCAACACAACCGAACATAAATCCTCTTGTATCGTCCTATGCAATGGTACAAATTTAATACTTAAGAATCTACGTGATGGAGGCTCAAGTACTTTACTGCATCTGCGAAAGGTAATATATTAACAATTTAGAGAACGATTCAGCTGTCTCAGAGACAAGACTACCGGAAGTTTTAAGTTTTCGATGGACCTATCATTTGTTATCAGAAATAAAAAAGTTATTTTTACTCAAAATGTAGTCCACAAGATTATTTTGTATGTTACTTCTTTGAAGTCTAAACTTGTTGTCCTTTTAAAAACGTGTAATATTTTTTGCAGTAATTTATCAAACGAATATTGTATATTAAACAATAATATATTGTTTATAGAGCCAAAGTTAAGGAAAAGGCGAGTCTATCAGAATGCGAACCAACTCTAAGCCGTTCTGTGGAGTCGTTTCACACTATTATATCGGTGCACACGTACACAAATTGGTTCTCTATAAATTATACTAACCGCTAATTGGGCTATCTTAACCCAGTGTTTCACAACGGCCTACTGTTGCTACAGCACGCGTCAGCATCGCCGGTGTGTGGCGCAGATTGAGGTCGGAGATTGGAGGAATGCGGAGAGGAGGTAGAATCAGCCAAAAAATGTAACGCCAACTCCAGTGGGATAGATTAACCTTTGTTGTTTTTCTTTTAAAATGTGGCCTGGTCGCAGAAGAGTCATTAGAAGAGTGATCGAGCACTCTGTTGCAGAATTCGCCTAACTTCATCACTCAGCCAGGAGATGAGAAGATTGAGGGGAAGGGTATTTCGTCGGGATATTATTATGGAAAGCATACATCGGGTACCTGGGGAGTTATTCGTCTCTATTTTAGACAATCAACTCCGTAATTGTGGACTAGTCGCAGAAAACAAATACGTCCTTAAGGTACTTGTCCCATGACAAGCTGGGATTCTCACTTGTCATGCAATTAAAAGTCGCAGGAATCTTCTTTTCACGACTCAAGCTATTTATCTGTATAATATTTTTGTTTGACAAGATTACAATAGGATTTATATTCATATATAACATATTTATGAACTATAATGCAGAGGGTAAAGTGAAGGGTGACGCAGAAAACAATTAAAAGTCCTAAAAGTAAAGCTAAAAAATTAAAGTTATATAAAGAAAGAATAAGTTATTCATTAACACAGCGTAATAACTTTCGTATTTAAGTTTAAAATGGGTGACGAATAAAAGACAAGACCCTTCAATATGAGAAATCATTCAACAGCATTCATACCATTTCCGTATTTTAACGTAAATGTTAAGCTTTTGTTTATTTTGAGACACTTCTAAAATAAAAATTTCTTTTGGGACGCGAAGTGATCGGTTTGTGTGACAGGTGAAAATATGTTTGCCTTTTAAAACATTACGTTTTGTTATGCTTCATGAATAGCTACAAAAACGTTTGTACATGTGCATTTCTACAGAGAGTTGATAAAAATAAATATTCAGTATTTGCTACAATATTTTACTGTCGAACTTTATTGTTCTCGGCCATTTTGTGTGTTATTATTTCAATTGTTAAACCACGGTCTGGGAATTCGTGGCTTCGATGGTGAGAAAACGTAGTACAGCTATTGGATAATATTAAATGCAGTTTTTAAAAGAGAATCAGGCACTCTGAATATCCAGTATCCTGATAAGGATAACGATATGAATATCACATTTATATTCTTCAGAAAGAGCAGAGTATATATATATCACTATTGATTGTTAATGTCCCCTCAAATAATATCAATTTATCCAATCGGAAATGAGAAACGCAAGTGTGTTCCATTAAAGCTCCTCTTACGATATATTGTCCCGTTAACGACGTAAATTCCACCTTTTACGACACCAATGTTGTTATCCGAGACGTATAAATACTGTTTGTATAGCGTGTACAGACGACTTTAATTAAAGAGGAAAATCAATAAGCGAAGAAGCTACTGTGTAGTGTACGATCTCGCTAAATAATTTAATACTTCAATTTATTTACTTATAGTTATATTTTCCAATGTTTAAAAACTAAACTAGAAAAATTTATTGAAAACCAACATAAACTACAGTATTTGTTTGTCGTCGGAAAATTGATGTTAGATATTGATAATGAAATGTGTTTTGAATCCAAGCCATTCTCTTAAGGCATGAAGATTAAACAACTGATTTAGACAGAAGCAGAAACGGAACCCTGAATCACCACTTGGTACGCGACGATCTATCCTTTAAGTTATCCTCGTCGACAGTTTAAAATCTCATACAATATATTTATTAGATGCCATGAAAATATATTCCAGCTTTGTGAGAAAATGAAAGTGGTTGTATTGATGACCTGAGAATTAAAAATCTAAAAAAAAAAGGGTTTTAAAAATTTGAAAATTTTGATTTTACTTTGTCTCAAATATTTATAAATTTTTATTAGAGTAACAAGAATTTAACGTTTTAGAAAGAGCAGACAGAAACATCCATAATTTTATTAAACTTCAATTTCACCTCCACTTAATTTTAATCTAGGTGCGCGGCGTTGCCTGGCTCGTAAAAAATAAACTCAGCGACATCCATAACCCCGAATTTGACTCAAATATCGGTTGTTTTCCCGTTATTTTTTTGCAACTCCCCTCGACTCCCCACTGCTAAGGGTGTTCCTCTCCCATTCTGAAAGGGGTTGAAATTATACTCAAAAACATCGGGTGAAACATTATCAGCCTAATTGACCCAGAAACATATTTATCCGACGGAAATATCGGCCGTTTAAGGATGTTTGAAAATGTCCTGTGTCTTACCCACGCCGTGTTTGTTTCTGGTTCGAAAGGAACTCACACACAAACAGACTATTTTAATTTATTAGATGGCATCTGTGTTGACTATTTTTTAATAGAAACCGACAACAATTACTCTATTTTTTCGGCTCTGTTTTTCATTATCAGTGATGGTTAGTATTTCATCTTAATAATTTTTCATCTTAATAATTGCATGTTATTTACGTAATTTGAATGTTTATTCATCAATAAATTATTATTTACGTAAATTAAATTTGAATATAAGGACAGTTTTTAATAGTGGATCGGGATGAATGTTTAGAGATAGGATTGTCACAGTTTACTAAATCACGAAGGAGACTTCAGTATCTGCAATATAATAAGAAACCATCGTGATAACTGTCAAAAATAAGTAATATTAATTTTAAATGTTTATTTAAACTTCAGAACTGTGAACTGAATTTATCTCAGCGACTTTATTCTTCAGAATTATTCCAGTGCAAGCATTTTGTAGACGGGCAGAGTGCACTATTCTGCCCTCATCAACGTCCTCTCATCAAGCGAAGAGCTTTTGTGTTTGGTAATTGCCACATCTTGTTTTCTCAAACTACCTCACAAGCACAATTGCTGTCTAAAATAAAAAAGAAATATATATATTGTTCCAGCGAAGAGTCTGCATAGCATTGCTCTCGACAAATTAAAAAACAGGGTTTTCTCGTTCTTAGGGCTTGATCAATAAAAAATTTCACCATACAAAATTGAATTTAAATATAAAAATACGTATTGTAAATGTAACAGTTCAATATTAAGATAATTGACTAATCATTAATATTATGTCGTGGAAACGCTTCAATATAGGCCTCTGTTTCAAAAATGATTTCATTAAATGTGAATTTTACGCCCAGCCGTTTTTTCAAGGCATTAAAATCGAAAAAAGTACTAGCAGTCGAAATCTATTGAGTACGGTGGATGCAGTAAAAGTTAGATCTACATTCGCAGGTTTCACTAACTAAACCCGTGCACTGTCTAGAGGAAAGAACATTTTTTTCAAATTTTAATATTTCTGAAGTATTTATTGATTCAAGAAATTCAGTATTGACTCATAATAGTGACCATTTATAGTTCGTCCTTCCCCTATATAGTTGATGCACCCAAAAAAACCGTAACCATTTTCTAGTTTCACCGTCTCTATAAATCTTTATTAGACTGTTGTTTTGTCCCTTAAATGTAGTAATGCTTCCACGTTTCAACAGTTGAGTGTCGACGTCCAGGATTCGATAAAAATAAGTGCCAACGTGGCATCAACAAAATCATTTCGTTTGTTCTTCAGTGGAAACAAACGCGGCACAATCTTTCGGATACTTTTAGACACTCATTAACATGAAAAATATCATTTCTGGTGTTCATAGAAATTTATTATTTTTGTAAATATATGTGAAGACAAATTTTTTAATTTTTTTTTACAAATTATTGTTTGTATGAAAAATTTTTATGTTATCAAAATTAATATTATGTTTCGTTACATGGAAAGGGCAGTAGATCTTTTTTAATTTGGTTTAATATTATTTTAATCAATTATAATATTAATGATATATACAATACAGTCTTTATAGTTTTTATTAAACAAGTATAATATTTATTTTTAGCACCTAATTCTGTCTGGTTTTGGCTAAGTAATTATTTAATTAATATTTTTAAACTAATACAAACGGTTTTATATTATACGTCACTTCGATTTTGTAAGTACTTATTTCACTAAATTCTTGTTTAGAAAACTTTTAATTTACTGAGTATATAAGTTGTCAGGTTCGATGAATTATGTTTTATGGAAAACACATCAGTTAATTTTCAAATCTATTATCTTCTAACAGTCCTGTAAAAATAATTAATGTAACACTGACTTCCGTGCATTGTTCAGTTCATCCATCAACGACGTTACGCTGTGTGCCATATTCGACAGTCCGATGTCTAATCGCATTTACTATCAACAGCAAACACCCCATAAACACGTTACTGTTTTACGAAATCGGCGGGGGGTAGCAGAGGGACCAACAAACTTTGTTTACTTCGATCACGTTCGTCAATTCCCACTTCATCACCAAACACCATGCGTTGCCTGGCAACCATAGACAACAATGGGGCTAATGAGACAAAAGAGAAAATCAAACTAACGCACTAGAATAACTTGGACGTGTAGTACTTTAAAATTTATGAACACTTATGTTTAATGAAATTGACTTTATCAAGTTCATTGATCGTTATTTTGTCGATTTCAGTCATGCTTTATGGAGGAGAAATACACGTCAGTAGAAACTCACAAATTTAATCTCAGAATAGGACATTGGATTTTACATGAAAATGTATAATTATTAATATAAAATAGACGTTTGGGGTGAATTATATAGTCATGAGATATACCTTAAATTTAATATATAGTGTCATCTTTTGTATTGGGTTTCCATGTTTCAGTAGGTAGTTTAGATAATAATCTGTTATTAATTATGATAATATATATATATATATATATTATGGAAAATATAATTTGTAAATCATATAAAACACAGGCGTTGATGTGTTTACAATTCTTTCGAAATGAAACAGACCTTTGCACAATTATGTCATAATTCAATAAAAAAATATGTAAGGTTTAGTCATAGAAGGCACGAACAAGGATATAAGCCTAGATAAGATGTAATCATCAAACAATAACTATCAATAATTTATTTTCTGTTAGAGATGTGCACATAGTATTTTAGATTCACCCACGGTCAATAGACGAACATACTAAGAAAATAAAAATCGAATCTTCTATTTATCAACCAAGTACACAGCAATTAAGGAATGAAGGGGAACAGCGCTATTGGAATCTACCAAAAATGGTTTCTTTGTTGAAATAGAACCAAAAGAGAAGAGGAATGCGAATCGGAGACAGGAAATATACGTCAGTTATTTTTAATTCATACTGAGATTTTTACGTGTCAGGATTCAATTTATTACTCCCGGGAAAACCATAAAAATTTTACTCGATATTTGACGACTCTTGACAATCTCACAGTCGTTCAGAAAGACATCGTAACTTAAAATACTTAGTGCACAAAAAATGAAATACAAGTGGGAGCTTGTCTATATACTTGGACACGTTCATCTCTCTGTGCTAACTGTTTTTGAATTAATTTTTCAACAAGGGGAGACACCATGGACAGTTTTGAGAGGTGTATGGTCCGGGGTCACAAGAATTGACTGGTGTTCCCATTGGAACAGTCGGTCAGCTGCCTCCAAACCTGGTCGAGGCATGGTGATGAGAAACCCACTACAGTCATGGGAAGGGCGTGGGACGTACACCACTAATATTTCCCTTGTGTTTTCCCTGCACCCTATTTAGGCGGATGACCTTAAACTCTAACCCGGGACTATAGTTTAACCTTTAGATACCTTACACATTACCCCAATATATCCCTTCCTATGCTACTAATGGAGATGTTCACAACGTAGCTGGTTTTAAGGTAGCCTGTCGACATATCTAAATTAAATGTTTGTTAAAGGCAATAACATGTACATTTATTACGTTATTAAATATTAGATTACTGTCTGAACGTTAACATTCTATAGTTTAATTTATAAATTGAGCCGCGTATCAGCGGCTATCGCCGTTAAAAGATATAGGATATTCAGTATCATTACAGTCATAACACAAAACGTTTTAACACTGACGCACATAAATTTTCATTACGAGGATTATACGTCCTGTAACAACAAAGTAATGTGAAGTAACACTATTTCTATTTATTTTATTATTTTCTTGAAAGAAGCTAATTCTGAACGCACGCTGCATTTATCTGAAAAAGATAAACTAAAAAAAAAAATATTTTGAAAGCATAGTGGCAGTATTCTTCAGAAGAAATACTTATAAAATCGTGGTAAGTATGTCTCACAGAATTATTGTCGTCGGGGAGGTACTGAAGGTAGTTTTATTTTGCAAACAAATAGATTTGTAAAGTTTTAGATATAATTTTATCTTTAAATGAAATAGCACAAGCTTAAAACAAATATCTTCCGTATAGACGAGATGGTTCATTTATATAATTAACTAATGCAAATATTACCCGAATAATCCCTTGATTATTTTTTAAAACTTATTTTTTCATGTCAGAACGTCTCACTTCGTGTTCCTGCATGTATGTTAAGTTACTGTTACAAAAATTACTTTGTCTTTCCTAGTCTGTTTCTGGAAACCTATAACTGATTAATTAAAAATAATGATGTTATTGAGTATCTCAAGACTAAGGGCATTGGCTCCACTGTACGTTTGTCGTAATTTTACAGTCACCGCCCGAGGGAGCACACACTTTGTGCCACATGAACACGCGTCCAGTTCACGCCGATGCGTCGTAACGAGTCAATGCGTCGACCAATCCACACCCTTCTGGCATACATTTATTCGATAAAGTGTAGTCTGTTCAATACAAAATCATAGGGGAAGTATAAATGAGTGTTAGATACAAGTTTAACTTAATAATTTTACAAGTCAACATCTATTTTCCCAGTCCTGGATACTATTTACGTTAATCTGATACTTAAATTGACCATTTTATGAGTATGTATGATGGCTGTCTTTAAAATAAGAAGTAGAGAAGTAAGTTAATATTAGAATTTGGAAAAGTACACTACTCGTTAGAAATCTTGTAATGAGGTGAGATATTTTCTTTAAGAGCCCAAACGAATATATCATCAGAACTAAATGTGTATTGCTTGTTGCATGCAGGAAAGGAGCTCAATATTTTTTGACTCTAAGTGTACAAATTGTCACACGATAGATTGTGTTTAATGTCGCTACGAGTAATTAAATTATTACCAAGTAATACAAGGAACAAAATTAAGTTCTTTGCAGCCGGACGCCAAGTCACCTCATCACCGTAGTAACATAATCTATTACAATTTTTCGCGGACCGTTTAACATGTTCATTAATAAATTTTTTTAAACTTGCCAATGGGTATTTTGATATTAATGACTTATTCAAAACCCGAAAGCAGAAGAGTGGGAGATTAATAAATAAAGTGCTAATGAAGATGATATAAGATTAAATAGACAAACAAAATGACGAACGGTTTCTTCAAATTATTGTCCGTTGATGTGAGCATTCTGACAGGTATAAGAGACTTGTTAGTCAACCATTTTCAGAGAATGACGAATAGTTATTCCGAAAAAATAAAATAACAAATGTTTTCGGTAAATATACTGATTACAGCATATTTGGCTGTTGGATTTAGGAGGTTAACATAAAATAGAACATTTTGGCGGCTGACGATATCACAAGAAACCACGAAAAGAAAATAAGAAACGTATGTCAATGGAGCTTGAAGATTTAAAATTGCTAGCTGTAATCTGATGCTCATGAGACTGGAGTATTTCTAAGAATCAAGATAAAGATGGGAAAATCCAGAAACAATATGATTACAAAATTATTGCACTTTAAATCATGTACACATTTTAAGAATTATATGGCTGGTAAATGTTAGATCAGTGCAGTGAGAAATTTTTTTATTAAAATATTATACTAAAAATAAAATAAAACCTTCATGAACGAAGGATTACAATTAATGTATTTTAAAACGACAAACCTGTAAAAGGTTAAGGTTGGAGAAAATATCAAATTAGTCAGGAATAGTTTGGCTCTGGCTTACGCATGGAAAGACAGACTGTTGGCGGAGTGACCGTAAGTTTGGAGGACTCGAGGGCGGTGTCTGTGGGAAGATTTAGCAGGGAAGTCTGCGGTCTGCCTCCCTCGGCGTAATGGGCGAAGGTCCTCCGAGCAGAACAGAGTGCCTTTATGACCTCCACGAAGTCTCCATCGACCTACCCGGTCTAGTGTCACAGTAATTATTATAATATTTACATTTTTCACGGACGCACCACACTTTGTTGTCTCGTACCGCATATTTACATCGAGTAATTATATTTATATAAATATATATAATTGATGTGTTATGAAATTCTGTTAAAGCGTATGCTGTTAATAGAAATGCTTATAAATATTAAACGTTGTTTAAATGAGAAACTAATCGCAGATCTGCGTTTTGCGATGGAAAAATTTGTATCACTCAACAATTCTGGAACTTATTCATTCAAGATTTAGCATAGCTTCTCACAATGAATGTGTTACTCCGTCCGGCTGTTGGTATTTCTCACAGACTTGGTTTTCCGCCTTCCTGGTGACCGAAAATAACACTTTTATACATTAACTTATTTTTTTATTAGCATGCATTACGTTAGCTTCCTATCTACTTACATGTTAGTAGAATTGTAAATACTGGCTGTTCCCTTAATTTAAGTTAAAAAATATTTTTTAAATACATTGTGTTAAAAAAAATATCTTGACTATTGATTACTTTTATTTGACTGAAACATATGTAAGACATTAAAACTAACAGTAATAATAATTAATTTCTACTTAATGTTACAATATTAAAAATATGTAAGTTGTTTAATTTGTGGAAAAAGTGACTACAAAAATGCTTTTTTCATTTTTCAATAAATACTTTGTACAATTTAAATTAAGAAATTCACTACCTGATGTGAGAATATTATGTTTCTTAACAAGAGATTAAATAAATGACGTTTCGTTCGGTTTTAGGATCCCTGCAGGTTTAATCTACAATTTATAAATTAATAAAATTATTATATATAGATATATTAAGAACAATTACATAACATTTAATTTAATTTTGTATTTAAATTTATGCTAAACAATTTAGAGGCAAAGTTTTGATGCTTGCATGTTAAAACCTTGATTATATGTACAAACATCCTATTTACCACAAAAAAGCAATGTTTTACAATCTTGTAGACAAGACCATCAGATTATCTCATCCTAGGATCATAAAGATAATTTAGATAAAGTTGTCAAAATACTACCAAGCTTTGTAATTGGTCAGAAGAAAGCATTATAAATAATTATCATATTCATTTCTAAATTTTAGTTTAAACCTGACGTGGTCTTAAAAGAGGAAGAAACATCGTTTATTTAATATTATGTAAATAAAGATAATTTTCTGATATGAGGCCATGTATTTGTTTATTGGTGAAGTATAATTTAATTGACAACAAAGTAAATAATTAAATATTTATGGAATTAAATGTGGAAAATAAATGAAATAGGTGTAATGTTTGTGACAATCACAGTAATCGTTTTTAAAAAATGGAGTGTAATTGCTGATTTAAAAGTATATGATGAATTTGTGAAACATTTATTTCCGAATGTAAAATGTCTTGAATTTTCTATGAAGTTCAAATTACATTACAAGAATCTCGCTTCCGTGAGTACCATGATAACTACAATTACCTGAATTTCAGTGGGCCGTATTAATAATTTGAACTTCGTTCTGTATCACACATTCAAGAGTTACTGGAAAGTTTTTTGCTGCATGCGAATTTATTTTTAAAGCACAATGTTTGTTACTGCTTTGAAGAGCTTCCATTATATTCCGCACCATACCTTGTGGATCGTTAGTGTAAATATTACATTGATCGGATCAAATTTAATGTTTTAGTATAAAGCCATTATTTGACAAATAATGTCATATGTTTTTGTCTTCTTCTGTGCAGGTATTATACGCTTATGTAACAAATACTATCATAACAAATATGGATAGCATACCAGACATAATTTTTTCAGTGAGTGCCTCTGGTATTTCACAGTGTTGACTTAAATCTCATATATTATGTTTTTTAAATGTCTAGAGAAAATAGTCACAAGCCTGGTTGACACTTATGATAAACTTAAACTATTAAGCTAATTGTTATAGATAAATCAAATTATGGTGCATATGTATGTTATTACTGACAAATAAAGTAAGGTATAAATATGACATAAATTAAATAAGTACTGTACTTTAATAAAATTTAATGAACATTCCAGTCGTTAGAAATCAGTTTCATTTAATCGTAAAATTTAATGAATTCTTAGTTAATTAATTGGATTAATAATCATTTGATTTTACCTTTCACAGCAAACCATAAGTTCAATGACCATATTTTAAATTTTATTTGAGAAGCTTTTGTATACCTTTATTCTTTATTGACGAATAATTGTTTCGGAAAGATAAACAAGACTGTTTCGACAAACAAAGGAATAGAGATTTAAAGCCGTTATTATAACAAATTCGTTAATATTACGTTTGGCGACATTCAAATTTCAGTACAAGGTTGAAGTTTTCAGAAGATGGATCACTGCCATAAATCCGACTTCTCTGTTATGTTGGTAGTATTTTACAACTAAAGTTCGCTTCAGCGAACATCATGATTGTGACCACTGAAAGCTACGTAATTGTAAATTGAAATTATTCTGAATCAGTGTCAGAAGAATTGCTTAATTGATTAACATATTTTTCTTTTATGAATGATCGTTTTAATCTATAAAATCAGAAGGTAAATAGTCGTCAACACTGTTTTTCAGTATAGAAGTACGTAATGTAAATATTTCAAATTTGATATGTTATATTACTTTTCATTTTGTATGAATTTTTAAGGATCACATTTGATGGTTCCGTTAATTACAGTTAAGTGTATACCATAATTAGAAGGGGATTTACTTTAAAACGTACGGCTGTGTTTTTGTACGAAGAAGAAGAAGTTAGAAGAATATTTTGCAGTTCTACACTTCTGCAGTTCGGTTCCAACAATACCCGTCAATTGTTGTAATATGTATTGTAATAGTAATTAAATAATATAAAAAAAGTTACACGATGTACGTTAATTGAATGTAAAGGTATTCTAATTTAAAAACACACATTTCAAGTGATAATTTTATTTTCCCTAAGTCATAATATAAATTTGATTTAAATCTAAATCAACCAATGTAACATTCACAACTAGAAGAGGTACTCGCCCGACTGCAGTCCTAAATGACAAACGAATACTACAGGAAGAAACAGTTAAGTACCTGGTAATGCACCTAGATTCACATGAAGGAAGCACATATTCACTAAACGAAAACAATTGGGCCTAAAATTCCAGAAAATGGGGCAGAAGTCATAACATTTACTGGAAATTAATATACTACTTTATAAAACAACTATCCGGCCAATATGGTCATATGGGATACAGCTTTGGGGCACAGCTACCAGATCCAACATCGATATTATAAAGCGGTTCAAATAAAAAGTACTGCGATCCTTGGTAAACGCCCCATGGTTTGTACCGAATGAAGTAATTGTCAAGAATTGGGACTATCCGCGGTTTTTGAAGAGATACGTAACAGCCAGCAGTGTGCGCTACCACGACAGACTATGTGTTCATCCAAACAATGTTGTAAAATTCTGTTAAACTCGGATGACGAAGAGCCTAGGCTCAAAAGATTGAAGCCTCTTGATTGTTTTTAATAAAGATTAGCGTGAACAAATACTCTACAAACTTCTAGTTTTAATTTTGAAAATTGTTTAATGTCAAAACAATAACTAAATGTCTCTTTTTATGACATTGTTAGAAATAAATAAATTGAAAAAATACACTTCAAAGGATAAAAGCTTGAGCACGAATTAATAGTTTTGTTTCAGAACAAAGATTATACACTCTTAATTTTACAGAATCGAATAGAATTTAATCTGGAAACACATGCAGCGTTTGTGGACTATGAAAAATCATTCGATCGTGTTAATAGAAATATGTTGTGGTCAATTATGGAAAGAAGAGGATTTCCTAAATATTTAATAGAAGTTACTCAGAACTTATATACCAGGATTGTGATAGATACTGAAAAACAGATGACCCAAGAAATTACCATTAATCAAGGTGTAAGGCAGGGTTGCAGTATGTCACCAACTCTGTTTAACTTATACATAGATGATCTGATAAGAAAATGGAAGAAAGATAATGTAGCACCAGGCTTAAAACTGGGACACTCTGAATATCTAAACGCATGAATATACTGTAACAGCCGATGACCAGGTTATTAACCAAGATAATGAAGATAAACTACAAATGGCGGTTTATAAGTTACACCAACGGAGTAAAATATATAACCTGAAAATTTCAATAAGTAAAACATGGCGTTCTTAGGAAAGAATCCAATAAAAACACAAATTGTCATAGAAGGAAAACACTCGAACAGGTATCACATTTCCAATATTTAGAATGTGAAATAACATTTGAAGAGGATAAATATATCACAAGTAAAATATACAATTTACAGAGGATATGTGGGACAATAAGAAGAACGGTAAAAGTTAAAACCAGAAAAGAAACACAAATAAAATTTTATAAAGTGATGGCAGTTCCTACAATGTTGTATGGGTCAGAATGCTGGGCAACAAAACAAAAGAGCTCAAACAAATAGAGGCAGCTGAAATGAAATTTCTTAGAGCAGTGAAGGGGTGTACAAGGATGGATAAAATAAGGAGGACTTCCATAAGGGAGGAACTAAGTATTCAGGCGATCACAGATAAGTTAACAGGGTGTAACGAAAGGTGGAGAGAGCATGTATTGCGAATACCTAGAGATAGATTTCCAAATCAAGTTCTGGAATATAAACCATTAGGCAAAAGGAGTGTTGGGATACCAAGGTTGATGTGGTGAGGTGAAGGCTAAAAGCCATAGTGAAGGCTAAAAGCCTAATCCTGGAAAGCAGCAGAAAAAGAATTTCTACAAGGTATTTTTATTTTATTTTTTATAATGGTCGCGTTAACAACTTGGTCACTGGCGACCCATAAATAAATTACAAATAGTGCTTGTTTACATAAGTATGCTGCGATTCACATTGATTCCAATAATATACATATGATTGAACAGTTTGGAAGAATAATTATACATTTCAAATGTTGGTTTCTTACATTTACATTTTACAATTCGCATTTGTTACTCATTTATCATAATAATGGGATAATTAATTATATTAACTTATTTAAAGCTGTGACTGTTGCAGATTCCACTGTACTGTAGTCATAGTCTGTTTTTATTAGGAAGAGGCGTCTGCTTCTGAATGTATCACTCTCTTGTTTCTTGACTAAATTTATGAGCCTTTTTATTCTACTTTTTGCCGTTTTATCATTTAAGTGTGAGTAAAAAGAGTCCAATATATTTATGAATGATGTAGAGGATATTAGGTAATCTCTAATAATAGTTCTTGGGTTCTTTGAGTCCGTATCATTTAGTATAAGAGTCTTTAACTGTTCCAAAGGGATAGGTGGAGCACTGGTTTCTTCTTCATATAATATTTTTAGTGGACCTAATGATTGAATGTCCTGAATGTTTTGTTTTCTTGGGTGGATTAGTGCTTGTCTTATGTTCAGTATTACTGACGTCTTTCTTATCAGCTTGGCTTGTCGATCTCGTAGATGCAGTTCTTTTTTTGTTTGTTAGTTTTGAATTATCCACGTCCGTTTTTTTAGGGTTAATTACTTGAATTGCGGGCGCCGGGTTCTTACACTGAATTTGGTCATAATTTTCATTTGCAGTCAGATTATTCTCCAGTATTGCACCTCTATTAGGACAATTTATTGCGATATGGCCGGGACTTTTACAATGATAGCAGTTATCGTTCTCCGCTGCTAGATACACCCTATAACTAGTGTATTCATACTGCACCATTATCGAATCCGGAAGGGAATTTAGCTTATCCGGGTTAATGAAGAATTGTCTTCTGAAACTTTTATGTGAGAAAATCTTCGGTCACCAGTAATTATTCTAATATCCGATATTTTAGAGTCTGAAATTATATTTAGCTATTCTAGTTCTAGCACAATAATCTCGTTAGGGATAACTGGACATACATTTGACAAGATTACACGGCAGTATTTTTGCATTAAAGGCCTTATATTTACCATCTAACCCTTTATTGTTAATGATTTATGAACTTTTATTAGGTTTTCGACATCCTCCTTAGATGTTAGAAATGCGCATATTCTGGTATTGGCTATTTTAGAGATGTACTTAATTCTGATGGGATCAATAATATTAGCTGAACCTATTAGGTACTCATCTGTATTTAAACTTGAAACAGCGTCCAGAATTATGTCATGAATTGTATCTGGTTATGTTCTGTGGCCATCACCTTCGAATACAATCTAGCCTCCATATTCTATGTGGACGTCATCTTCAGGTATTCCTCTTCTTTACACTTTCTGGGAGTAGTGGACTTTCCTTTTTATAGCTTAGATATCATGTACTTATACACTCTGTTACACTAAAATAGCTAGCCGGAATCCGCCGGGGCAGCCCCGCTTGAACCACCGGCTACTGATGTAAAACACACTCGGGCACTGGAAGAGTTCTAGATACTGTTTACCCTACCATGGCTGGAAGCGAACTGAACAAGGTATTGAGGGTTAGTTCATTTGGCAAACAATCGTAGATCAGGATAATTGGCTGCGTAGAATGCAAGAAATAACAGTGTGCATCACACATGAATGAATGGAAATATGTGTTTGGACAGATTACAGTTTCCCCCCGATATGTCTGTAACGTGGCGATGTAGGTACGCCCTGAGATGACCCTCGGACTGCAGAAGCCATCCGATTAGGATTCCCTGGTTGCCCTTGGACTGCAGAGTCATGAATACTCGACCCTCGTCGCAGGAAGTACAACTACATACTCTTCTTTTTTAAAAAACTAAACCTTTCATTGTGACGCATTCCGGAGAAGTCCCTCTCCGAGATGCTCTTCCGAAATTCAGCGTCCACCATGCGCCCCCTCGTATCCAATCAAACCTTAGGATAAAATCGGGGACACGTGAGAAGTCCACCAATCTCAACACTCTTTACATCCCGCATAAATACTTCGAGAACCGTACTTTGTCAATCTAGATCGGCGCTTGTTACGTCAGCAGACCACAGACAATAATGTAGTCTGGGCCCCAACAATATCCAAACTGCACACCATTTGAACCAACAACGAAGCTGTCTCCATAAACAAGACTCGTAATTAAAATTTAAAACACCAAGTTTGAAGCAAAGAACGGTATATATTGCAGTATATGCCGGGGACGTTACGGTGGGATACGGAAATAGTTATTTACATTGACGACTGGTTTATACAGGTTTTCAGCGCATTTTATGATGTAATTACCGATATTTAATGTTTTCATCAAGTCGTACAACAGGTACGGTTTTTACCAGCAAATTAAATTGAAAATATGAAACAAGTGAACAAAAATACACTTGAAAATTCGTCGAGGGTTTCTGGCGGGGAATATTTTGAATAAATATTTGAAGCTACTGAACGAGGCTGAGCGTTCATTTAAGAGATGAAACTAGGGGAATACGGCGATTACCGACGAAAAAATAGATTATTCGTTAATTAATAATTCTTGGAATTGAAATCTCAAAGTAATAGAAAACAGAACACCGGCTCATTATTACAATTTATTATTAAATGAGGAACGTGCGATAAACGCGGTTTATAAATAAAATGAAAGCAGAACAAACAAGGAATGATGAATTATCGTCCAATGAGCGTATTTATTTTGAAGCCCCAGTTTCAAATATTCTCGACACAAAAACAATGGAGATGAATTCTGTGAACTTTGCGCGCGGAATGCAGATGTCTATAATTATATTCATAGTTTATTTCGTATTTGTATATTTCTGTGCTCTGTTTCCCAGATATGGAGAATTTTTAAACGAATTACATATTTGCATGAAAATATAGACATTTTGTGTGCTTGTTAATATCTACTTCAATATTACTTGAATGCATACATGCGTCTGATTTCTGACATATTGAATGAATTGTATATTTTATTACGTGAAATTCTTTTCTTCGGAAAATATGAGGAAAAAAATCGTCTAGTATAGGGGTCGATAAATTCTTCATGAATTTGCTTTATCACCAGTCACTTTTTTTCACGGTAGGTGTGTATGGATCCACAAAGTCAGTGAAAATTATGAACAAAGCATTATATATAAGCACTATCGTATTCAACGGGTAAATTTAAAAACGACTGAAAATATTTTTTAATATTTGAATTTGTACTTCTTCAAGGTACAACGTAGACAGTTGTTTAAATTTTAAGTGAAGTATGGGGATTTAAAGGAAAGTTAAAACACTAAATCGTGAAATCTTCAGTCTATTTTCGGTAGTCAATCCAGTCACAGCCCAGGCCAAGTATTCCTCAGATGAATTATGCATTCAACCTAAATCAGGTACTTATAATTTTTGTGAGCTCTAGAACGTTAAAGATGATTTGAAAAAAACTCAAAGCAATATTATGTGGGGGGGGGGGGGGAATAATAACTAGTGAATACAATTCCAAGTTTTAATATAAATTTTTAATTTTAACAGTGTACAAATATTAAAGGTTACAGTATTCCCTTTAACTGCACACTTCATTTATCCTGTATTCAATCTATTCCTCATTTTGTCCCTGTTGTTAACATTTTCGCCTCTCATGAGTGTGAGCAGATGCGTGTGGCGACATTGTGCCATTGCGTCCTGTGCAAGCGACCCTGCCTCCATCCATCATCCCAGCAACACTACCTTCAATTTTCCTTTCTATTTTTATCGCGATTCCGTGTTAAGATGCCGTCAAACAGCTGTCAGCTCATATCTCATTTAAACGTTTTCTATTTGCGATGGCAGACAACAAAAGCTCACATTATCTGACCCGAATTTATGGAGACGTTATCGACTATATGTACTAATATATGACTGTTTAAACAGTAAACTATAGTATTTAAATTAAAGAAATATGAGAAAACTTTAGTAGTCTTTAGAAATGTTAAACAGTTTACAAGAAGTAAAAATAATCCCGATGAGAAAAAAGAATTATAAAACGTTAATATTTAAAATCTCAGAAGATATTAAATAACTTAAAAATATATTACGATAAATTATCAATCATGAGTTTCCTTTGTATCCATGTTTAGGGACCATGAAATTTAATCCGTGGAGCAGTTAACATATTTTTACAAAAACGGATGACTAATTTAGTTCTCCCTTGTTTTAATTTTTGAATTACATCTTTGGTCTATTCCTAGAAAGTTGATTTTGCAATACTACGACAGAATTTATAATTTTTTAATATAAATTACATCACGGAAATTTATCATCACTTTACATATAGTTCGCAGATTACTGTCTATAATTTATTAATTATGCAATTCCTTTACAAGATTATTTCGACTGAAAAATGGTGAGTATAATAAAGATAATTTTTATCAGAAAAGGAAATACTTTTTTAGGGTCTTAAAATAGAAATCCTTTACTAAATAAAGTTATTGGCTCTCATGAGAATTTATTTTCCAGTTTATTCAAATTAAACGTGTTTCCCCTGCATCTCATTTCAATAATTCCTTATTTGCCGAAGTCTTTCTCTTTATTCCCTCATAAACTTTCATTTCCGTCTCCTCCAACATGATAAAACATGTAACGGAGTAAAATTTGGATACAGAGGTCCATCTTTTAATTTAAAAAACTGTCTGTTATATAGTTATAAATTTTGTGTCCGTGTGTTCCAATCCAATTTGCTGCACGTGCCACAGCGTGTGTGCACGAGATCGGAGCCACCGTAATCTTTCGAGGAAATGACCACGTTGACAAATAGTTGCCGTTTATCATTGGACCACCCAACAAAATCTTTTCTTTCAGTCAGCAACCTGCGATAAATTACAACTCTTCCTTACAGACAGTTAAACACGAACTTCCGAAGAGTAGCAAAACACATTCGTGCACACAAACACACACATACACAAACACAGATATATGTATATGAATGAAATACAATTTAAGAGTTATAAATTGTACAGCTATTGTAATAAATTCTCATTCTTTATAAGCAAAATATAAAATTGACAAGTATTAACTACCTCTTAAAATGATAAGATAAATTATTTCCATGCATTTAGGTAATTTAGGAAATAATTTTTTTGCGTGTAGCGTAAAAAAAATATAGTTGATTAGAAGAAAAAATAAAGAAAAGTACGTAAACCGTTTAAATTATTTTTATCCTTCTTTTTAGTTAGTTTACCTAATTATCAATGGGACATATTGAAAATTTTTTAAATGTTACATTTTAAATATACTAGAATCTTTGCTTTTAAATTATTTAGAATTTTATATACACTGCTAAAGTATTTACAAATATTTATATAATTTCCTTCATTTCTGTAAGGACAAACAAATAATTTCAATCATTTTATTTTTGTATGTACCGAGTCATCCATCTCCATCGACGACCATAAATAAAGATACCGATTCATTTCATAGGGATTACGTGTTATTAGCTGAATTACAAACACAGCTAAATCTGATCTTTTTAATTGTATAAATAAATAAATAAATTTAAAATAATTTCTCACCGTGAAATAGATGAGTATTGATTCAGAACAGTATGAGTAATAAATGAAAATATTCCAAGGAAAACAAACCATATGCTATATATATAACTATATATTTAACAAAACTACCAAAAATAAATTGTTAGGTAATAAAAGTATTGAAAACATGGTTCCTTGTGTGATTTACCATGTGACAGGTGTTAATACAGTGTAGTAAAAAACCATTTTCAAACCATTTATAACTTAAGGTAGAAAAAAATTATAAGCAATATAAGATTTTGCATATTACAATTTCTTCTTGGTAAACTTGTTTATTTAATGGTTTGTCCGAATGTTTTAAATTTCTACTACTGAATAACATTGTAGAATATATTTATCATATACATACGTGGGATAGATAATTTCATGAAAAAAATAACGTGGCAATAAAAATATGATACTTAAGAACAATATAAAAAATAATAGAAATTTATTTTAAAAGAAAACCAGCTTAGGTGGACGAAATAATGAACTAATATTTAAATAAATATCATAATATTTCTTCGATATATTATTATTACATTTTAAATAAAACTTAAGTTATTTATAAATATATGTCGTTATTTCATTTACAGTTTCTAGATTACCTATGTCACAAAGTGACACCAATAAATGTCAAAAATTCTATAAGAAAGTGTTTCAAAATAAGAACCGTATTGTCAGTCCAGTTTGAAAAATACTAGTCAGAATGAGACGCCATAAGTGACATTATGATTTTGCTTTATAGACGTGAAATATACTTCGTCTCAGCACGTCCAGTTCCAGGAGTATAAGAATATGAGAGTGCTTGAGAAATTCTTTCTATGTTTCACTTGACTTGTAAATGCGTTTCCGTTTCTTTGAGGAGGGTTTCTGACCCTATAACGGCAAAGGACGTCTTCATGTGGAATTTTTATGTTGTAGGCTAAAAGGAAAATAGCTTAAGCGCTCCGCGATGTTTTGTTAAAAATTTATTAAAAAAATCCGTCTTTCCATGTATAATATTTCAGAAAACGCAGTAAGAAATTGAAATAAAGTTCGAGAATTCAGATGAGACTGTCATATCAGTTATAGAGTAAAAGGTTATTTTTTGTGAAACCTTGCTCCTTAAATATGACCCGTCACACATTGACAGTAAATTAATCTTCGAGCTATTTTTCTTTCTCTTTATATAATTACAAAGTTTCTATAATGATTGCTTTTTCCGGCATAGCGAAATGTTATTGTCAATTTCTCACTATTACCCACTCTGTGCTTGATATACGACTTTTCCCTTAGGAGCACTTCCAAGGCTTCTAGTCATTATCTACCATTAGCGTGTACGTCTCGTGATAAATAGGGCCAGCCATCAAACTTGACTAACCACAATAATTAACATCCATCACATTTTAACACGCCAACAACATATAGGTCCATGATTTATGTTACCCTAGAAACTTATGCGGGCATCATTAATGATTACAAACAGGGAATAGTAAATCTATGCAACAGCAAAGTTTCTGGTCATACACTCAACAGTCAGTTACAGTTCCGGAGTTAGTGTAATCTTCGTGTTTCACTAATTTTGAAATAATATTTGTATACAAAATTGTATTATTTCTTAGCATGTAACTTTCGGTAATAAGTTATTTTATAATTATAAACTAAAGGAAAGCTTGTGCAGTCGTGCTCATTTGTTTATGAATTCGAAAAAAATATTTTGTATTGAGTATATATTCGACTTTTATTTACTATAACAGGCAGTAGCTCCTTGCATTTCAATTAAGTTCTACTTTTCCCGACGTTTATCGACGCGACTACTCTCTTGCCTTCTTGTAAATACATTATCGCAAATCCACTATTTACGTCTCTGAAGTACCCGACCTGAACAATTGAAAAAAAAAGTGGTCTAAAGAATCAACCTTATAAAGGTTAAGTTTGATGTTTGAATATTCTACATTGTTTAGTGTTAGTTTGACAGCCATTAATAGTGAACGCTCTCAAAGAATTTGTAAACATGGAAAAAATTGTTATGTGATACAATACTTTTAAAGGCCTCTGGCTAATCAATATCAAAATCAAGCTAGATTCCTCTGTGGAGGAATCTTCTCCTTCGTCTACACCATTAAAATATACTGTAACAGTGGCTTAAAGGAAGCCGTAAGATCTGCCAAGGCGACCATCGAGGCGGGCACAAAAGAAGTGACCAAATGTGACGAAAATCGACAAAATGTATTGGATGACCGTCGACTGTAAGTGCCCGAGCTAGCAGACAATGCATTAATTTTAAAATGTGCTGAACATTGCATATTTACTAAAGTTTGGACATGAGAAAGCTGTGCGCAAGATGCGTGCCGCTTGGCTTACAATGGACCAAAAACAACGTAGCGAACGTGTTTCAATCAAGTGTTTGGCGATGTTTAACAGCAATAAAGCCGAGTTTTTGAGCCGATTCATAACCATAGATGAAACAAGGGTCCATTACTTCACAAATGAGACGAAGGATTAGCCAAAACAAATGACTGTTAGGGGAGAATCGGCTCCAAAGAGCGTGAAGACACTTCGATCTACTGGCAAGCGTCAGTTGTTTGAGATGAACGAGGATTTTCATTGATTATCTTCAATAAAATGAAAAACAATCACGTGATGAAATCAAGATAAATCGGTCCTATTGACCAACAAAACAAAGTGTTGTTTCATCACGAAAATGCACTAGTTCTTACATCCATTATCGCGATGGCCAAAAACACTGAGTTAATGTTCGAATTCCCACCTCACGCACCCTATTCGCCAGATTTAGCTCCATCGGATTATTTTTTCTTTCCAAACTCGAAAAAATGGCTCGTCGGAAAAAGATTTGCCGACAATGGCGTAGTGGAGTGAGGATTTGATGGATTTCTTGAAGAGCTCGACGGTTCACAACTTAAACAGGTTTTCGAACGTGTTATTGACCATCGCTAGGAAAAGTGTATTGAGCTAAAAGGAACTTACGTTGAGAAATGAAGATAATTTTCCCAATATTTTTTTTGTTTTTGTTGTTGTTAGATCGGGTACTTCTGGGACTACCGTCCATAATACCCACACTTTAACATAGCCTTATGTACGCGTATCCCGTTCAACAAGACAACCGACACAGATCTTCCACTACTTATTCTAGACCACACTTCACGTTATTGATAAGTTTCCTTTTTATACCTTCGCAAGGTCTCTAAACGAAAGGAAAAGTCATTCCCACAACTTTACATTTAGTGGACAAACTTTCCCTTCTTGTGGAAGTTTTACGATTTCCTTCACAGAAAAAAGAAAGACGCATAAATCTTACCGTAGACTGTTTAACTATTATATTTGTGTCGTCGCCATATGGTCTTTATTTCCTAGTTTACAGACTTCTATGTCGTTATTATTTTCCCGGCGCTGACATTGTGGCTTCAGCACACTCTAGCGGAATATTCTGCGACTATTAACAGACGCCCAAGCGGGGAATATCTGATTTGTTAGTATCTCAATCTGGCAGGTTGATGGCGTTGGAACGACCTCGGCCATTCATGTGTGTAGCGTGTTTTGCCTCTAAAGTTGTATATGGGTGTTTACTTCACCTCTTCGACGCTACAATACGAGTACATGCCATCTCGATAATTTAATACGTTACACAGATAGTTTATCCGAAACACACGCCAAAGCACTAAGCCAATAACTTTCCCAGACTGAATATACGCAAGAATAATAAAAAAGTATGAACAAAAATAAATTTGAAAAGTAAATTGTTGGCAAATATTGATATCAATTGCACCGTAACTTATCACCACTACGGATATATTTTCAGCTCTTTAATTTTTTTTATATCAGTTTTATGTAGCCATTGACTCACCCCTACTTCTCGTGATATTTACGCGATCCTCAAAAATTGAATCGCAAACCGTTTTACGTTTCATGGTTTCTTTTTTTATTGTTTTATTCTTATACTGTTAAATATTATTAAGCCGTGGCTTTCTCATTATTACTATACAAGAGCATTAAGAATGTAACATTTATTCTAACATTTACCCACTCAAATGACTCATCATTTGAATATTTTTCCCGTACCTTATTATCATTCTTTTTGTCTCTAAAATCTTATGTGCCATATAATGTGATTTGACAAAATTATCTTTATTCTGGAATGTTTATAATAGATTAAAAAAACCTGATTAATTTGTACCGTTTATCCTCAATAAACTCGTAAAATAAAATAATTCGTTTTCTGCTTTCAAATAGAATGTTTTAACACGGTCTAACATTTTGTTCAAACTTTATTATGATCTGCGTTTCCAATGGTATTTGAATTACATTTGTTTAGCTTTAAATTTGAGATTGTTTTTACCACTGATTTTCTTTCACAAACGTTAATTCTATTTACAACTTAAATTTTATTCTAATGGAACTTTATCTGTTATTATTATTAATTATTTATCATAAAAAGAACGGTATACTGAAGTATTTTAATGTACTGTAATCTAATCACTTACTTTAATTTTTTCAAATAATTTTCCTCGTGTATCTTTTTATTACATTATTACAGTGAAATATAACGTCTGTAATAGATTAAAATTGAATAATGAAGTAGCCAAAACAAATAAAATTAAGTGATAAAGTTATTTCCAAATAACGTATCTGAAAAGTTGGTTTCTTTCTTCTTGTGTTCAGATAAGTTTGAGTTTTTTTAAGTTGACGTGGCACACGAAAGGTAACGTAAACAAAGCAATTTTATCAAATTTATTTCTATTGTTTACGTAGACTGGTGTGTGTGCGCTCCGTTCACTTCGAAAATCTCTGAAACCTGAAGAATGTAACAAAGTTTGCAGAGTCGTTGTGTGGTCATTCTTTTTATGACTTAATTTTTGTCCGTTTTGGTTGTCATCATTTAATTTATATTTACAGGGATTTAAAAATCGCATATCCATGTCTATTCTTTCTCTGACTGTGCAAATATTTGTTAGTGAATATTTGTGATCATTTTTGTTGCAGCTTGTTCGAAACACATCCCGATGTTCAAGAGGTGTTCATGCCATTCAAGGGAATCGCCGTGGATGACCTGAAGCACAGTAAACAACTGAAAGCCCACGCCCTGAGGTAAGAAGGTTTCTTCCGGTTTAGTCCAACTACTTCAGCTTTCCTCCGACAAATTAGAAATAGCATATCTGTGAGTGTTAGAGATGTTAGAGTTGCTTCTTTACGAGCATAACGTATTTTTCACTATGAATTTTGTCTGTATATTTAAATTATAAATAAGGCCGAAACAGAAACTTACAAAATTATTATATAATTTAATGTTTTAGTCCGCATGTGGAACCTCATACTTAAGAATAAAGAAATTAAAAAATATAGTTATAATTGTACGAATATATTAGTAGATAGTCAAAGATTATACAAAGAGAAGGAATAACGAAGAAAAATAGTATAAAAGGTTCCAAGATTATACATCTTTAATTAAATTTTTGTTTTTCTTAGAGTAACAGGCTACATGAGGGTAATCCACATGGTGGCAACTCCCATTTAATAGCATAGGAAGGGATTTGAAAGGGGAGTATGGGGAAGGGTAGAGGAAGGTAGCCAACGGTTAACTTTGACCCTCGAGTTATAGTTTAAGGATTTTCCCCGGTATTCGCCTAAAAGTGATGCAGCACAAACCCTTGAAAACCTGCATCAGGTAGGTCGGGTATAGGGTTCGTGTCCCACGCTATTCCGATGGTGAGAGACGGGTTAGCTGAGGGGGACGCAGCATTACCTTCTCCGAGCCTCGACCAGTTGAGGCAGTTGGCCGACTGTTCCAATAGGAACAGCGAACTACTCTTACCGTATGAGCAAGGCTTGTGAACCCAGAACATTCACCTCTCAAAACACGCCGAGGTGTTGGAACTTGTGGGAACCTGAGTTCACTAACGGAGAGAGGAAAAGGCATCCCCAAAGGTAACCCTCTCTGTCTCTCCAGAAAGGTTCCAAATTTGATTAAAATAGGAAAAATGTTACTTAATAAGTCAGTGCCTGTTTTGAAATTGTGAGAATTTGTAGAATCTGAAATGTGTAGCGTTTCTGAAACTGCTCTATATTTATAACTAATGTTTGGAAATTATCCCTCATGAAATTATGGTTGGTACCTAAAATGTGCTTGGCAATGACATAATTTATCACGTGGAAGCTTAATGTTATGTCTATGGTCTCGGATATTTTACCGTTCTGTTTTAAGTAATATTTTTTAAATATTTTTATTTATAATTTCTTGTGTATAGGAATAGTTCCTAAAATATCTTTAAGATTTTAATAATTAATAATTATTATCCTTCTATTAAAAATCACATTTGAAAGTGAAAGTAAAAAAATACTACTAATTTTTAGATGAATCAGTTTCTCACAGTAACACGAAGATTTACACAAATTGGTATTGGGAGACTTTTAAACTTATACTCAGAAAACCGAATCAAACAGAAAAATTCTGCAATATGTTACCTCAACGGACAAAACCATATTGCTAAGTTTCACGAGAACATGAATATAATGAAACTATTTGAGTAACGATCAGAAATAAAGGGATGGGAGAGTTGTACGTCGATGGGGGTATGTTACAGTTTTAACACCGTGGACTAAACTGTCAAATTACGTGATTCCTATCAATAAGAAGAAATCACTTACTATAGTTTCAGTGATGCATTAAATCAATTATACAGCCTATTTCAAGTCCAAATAAAAACAAGCTTGATCAGAGCCGGTCAATTCCGCTTAGATAATTATAATTGTATTATTCAGAAGTATTTATCACATATTGTAGTAAACGTTTTTTAATTATATTTTGACTTCATAAAATGGAAATATTAATTTTATTAACTGAGCGAGGATTGATTTAGTGTCAGTACATTCTCTTTTCTCTGACGATTCGTAACTTGAATTTCCGAGTGAAAAAATAATGTAATCGAAAATATTTATATGAAATATAAAAGTCCTTCAATAATTAACGAATTGGTGTTCAATAATACATTATGAGTTTGATTTAAATAGTTGTTTGTCTCTTTGGATTTACTAATTAGGCATGAAACATTAAAATTATTTACAAGTCTAATTAATATTAGAACATTAATTATAAACTATATTTTTTAATATTTTATGTTACGGCTCGTTAGTTATAATTACGAAATCACACTTTATTCTACATGTTCCAAACTATGCTAATCATATCATTAAAATATGCCTCTAATCTTTCTACGAATTTATTCTTAAGTCAACGGTGTCAACTATAGCAGGAGTAAGCAAGGAAGGCGGGCGGTAAAAGATTGAGGGAACGGGAGACAAGTCTAACGTTGCACCCGATGCGCGCGGCAAAAATCTAACGAGGTGAAGCTCTAGACTCTTATTGAACTTTATTGCGAACGGGGAGGTGACAACCTGTTAAGAACGACAGTAAACCCAACTGAAATCGTGTGCCTTACGAAATATACTCTTAATGTTATTTCCTCTATCGGTCTACCAGAAGATTACGTTATATTAAAATAAAAATGGACCTACCATATAAACGGAGAAAAATATTTTTTGTGCCATATATTGGCAGATGGTGTTTACTGTCTTTTTAAAATTAGCGCAAATTGATCTAACTTATACTAGATCTGTTGGCCAGACTGTCGTGATAGTAAGAAAAGACAAAAGACGCTAAAAGCAGTACCACTAACTGTTCACTACACCATAGTCATAGATTTTAACGTTCTCTACACTTTTGGACATGTATTACTTTGTGTCGGTTAAATTAATTTGAGTACAATGTATTTTTAATATATAGATGCTGCGATAATTGGTTAAATAATTATTTTATAAGAGCAAAATTCAAAGCCCTACCTTTGATATAAATAGCATTACAATATTAATTTGATTCTCTTAAATGGATCATTTCATCTTCCTCGTTTCTGTGTCATGCTGGCTCCCTGTTTCTCACTCGTATATAATAAACGTATGCAAAATGTTATTTTAAATATCCAGCTACATGCTCTGCTTTATCTCGTGGTTTGACTGTACGCAGGTGGTGCACTGGTAGGAATTAATCAGGCCTAAATTTTGGCGGCCGTAAAGTTACCCTACAGCAAATAGCCAGCGGGGCCATATTCCCACGTCTGTACACTGCGTTACAAACAAATTCAAGTAAATTATATTGCAGGAGTACTCGTCACGGTAAACTGCGCATATATGGATGTAACTCGAAACTGCAGAAATAAAAATCTTGTTAGTCCGGTAGGGTTGAAGAAACTGTTATAAATACTAATATCTTTATTTGTTTAGAACGTCACTCTTATCCAATATTTTTATTTCGCTTCATTTATGCAATAATCTTTGTTGTTCCATGTTCTTCATTAAAATATGTATTAGTAAATATAGATATTAGGCTGACGCAACTTTTTTTTCTTTCCAATATCATGTGTTGCGGGAAGTCGTCCCTGCGTTCCTAGATATACAGAACAAACTTCAAGCACGCCTACTTGTAGAATTTCTGCTGAATGTCTATTCTTACCAGCTCATCATCAAGACAACTAAATGCCAGAAGCTCGCTCCAAGATCTTGCAATATTATTATTATAAATTAATATCTTGCTGGTTCACCTCACATTAGAAAAATGTCCTTATAAGCACAATTATTGTTATAAATAAACAACAGCCATTTGTAGTAAGAAAAATATATTTATTGAAATATACACTAATCCCTTCTTACGAGAAGAAGGGGGGACTTTTTAGGAGAGATACGAATGGGCTGCCTTTGGGTATGGCTTTTCCTCTCCGTTTTTGAACTAAGGTTCCCACAAGCCGAGGCACCTCGGCCTGTTCTAAAAGGTGTACCCTCCGGGGTCACAGACCTTGGGCATACGGTAAGAGTTGTCCGCTATTCCCATTGGAATAGTCGGCCAGCTGCCTCCTAAACTGGTCGAGGCACGGAGAAGGGAATGCTGCGTCCCCACAGCAAACTCCTCTCCCGCCATCGGAAGGGCGTGGGACAAGTACCAAATTCCCGACCTACCTGATGCAGGTTTTTCTAGGGTTTTCCCTGCATCACTTTTAGGCGAATTGCCGGGTAGGATTCTTAAAATATAGCCCGGGGGCCCTATTTAACCCTTGGCTACCTTCCTCTACACTTCCGAATCCCCCCTTTCAAATCCCTTCCTATGCTATTAAAGGGGAGTTGCCCAACGTGGATTACCCTCATGTAGCCTGTTGCCATAAAAATCCCTTCCCATGCTATTAAAGGGGAGTTGCCACCATGTAGATTAACCTCATGTAGCCTGTTACCCTAAAAAAAAACATTGCTGTGGCGGTAGGCTAGGTCTGCGAGGGCTATTCTCTTGCAGGCAGTACCTGCGAGAGATGTTCTCTCGCAGGCAGAACCTTGTAAGAGAGGCAGGAAGGGGCTACCTTTGGGGATGCCTTTTCCTCTCTCCGTTTTTGAACTAAGGTTCCCACAAGCCGAGGCACCTCGGCCTCTTTTGAGAGGTTTATGTTCCGGGGTGACAGACCTTGGGAATACGGTAAGAGTTGTTCTCTGTTCCCATTCGAACAGTCGGCCAGCTGCCTCCTAAACTGGTCGAGGCACGGCGAAGGGAATGCTGCGTCCCCACAGCAAACTCCTCTCTCACTATCGAAAGGGCGTGGGAGAAGTACCCAATGCCCGGCGTACCTGATGCAGGTTTGTCTACGGTTTTTCCTGCAATTATTTTAGGCGAATGTCGTGTAGAATCCTTAAAATATAGCCCGGGGGTCCTAGTTAAACATTGGCTACCTTCCTCTACCCTTCCGCATCCCCCCTTTCAAATCCCTTCCTATGGTATTAAAGGGGAATTGCCACCATGTGGATTACCCTCATATAGCCTTTTACCTGATATATTTATGTATATATATATATATATATATATATATATATATATATATATATATATTATAAAAAAATGCGACCTCTTCAGGTATGACGTTTTACACTACAAAAACCAAACAAATACAATAATTAAAAATAATTTTAATTAATATCAGGTGTAACAGTAACAAGTTACACATTAAAAATTATAATAAAATTGTAGTTTCAGAGTTTTGTCTAACATTGCTTGCTTTCGACATAAATTCACTGGACTGTTAGAAAAGTATGGTGTCAGAATTATTTTTAAATCGCATAACTATTAAAAATAGTAAGAAATATTCACAACAAAATTGACATTTCAGTTGAGCTCAACGTAATTCAACAAAATTATTCGTATTCATTGTGAAGTCCCAAACTAAGCGTTCAGTAAAAACAAGTTTAAATAAACACAAAAACAATATAAATAGTAATATTAAAAATTATTCTGTTTTCTCTATGAGTGAAATGTTATGCATTAGATCATATAAAACGGCTGTAAATATAAAAATGCAACTAAAAATTTGTACAAAATTTATGACACTTCGCTTTTGTTATTCTTTATTTATATATTCCTATAATTTGAAATTCTAAATTGTTTCGATTGTAAACCGCACTCAACCATGTAACTGAGTTTTTACTGCTCGTTCTCGTATAAATTGTGTATTTCGGCCACAGCAGTCTGTGGAGAACGATCCTGACTAACAAAATTTGCAAGTCCACCAAAATTTATATTATTTGTTATCAGCTAATTCATTAATAAGAAATTATTTTAATTATTGTTTGTTGATTTTGTAGAGTAAAACGTAATTCCTGAAGAGGTTGCAAATTAGGAACGAAACGTAGCGTAATTTTCAATAATTATTTTTTTCTTACTTCAAATGGCTGTTGTTTATTTATATTTTGTCCTAAATACTCACAATAATTCTTAGTTAGCGGAGTAAAATGCGAATGCACGTGCAAAAAAAAACAAGACCAATGGGTCCTACTAAAAATAGCACTTGTGTCAAGAAAGTCAGCTAAGACTCAAAGGAACTTTCAGCAGTAAAAGTTTCCGTCTCTTCATATTATCTGGATCTGTAATAGACAGCTGTTTCAATGTCACATGATACGATATGATACGATACAGGTGATTTGAAGGATAGGAAATACCAGGGATGAAAACAAAATCAAATTATAGCCATGTTAGATGGTAACAAATTCATAGATGTGTGATCGAAGGTTCAGAGGTAGGGAAAGGAAGAGTGTAGCAAATAATGTGATCTGAAGAGGCCTGGATAGACATCCGCCTCAAACCGAACACAAGGCTGTTGATCAAAAGAAAAATCAATGTATAAGATTCAGACATATGTGTAAATCAGTTTCA
The DNA here is from genome assembly GCA_037074705.1 of Zhengitettix transpicula. Taxonomy (NCBI): domain Eukaryota; kingdom Metazoa; phylum Arthropoda; class Insecta; order Orthoptera; family Tetrigidae; genus Zhengitettix; species Zhengitettix transpicula. The sequence goes on along the minus strand of CM073593.1, from coordinate 28,606,549 downwards.
GGAGAAATTGCCGTTATGTTGATGTTTTTAATGATCATCAGTCATGTTCGTTGCAAACGAAACATAAAAAATGATAGGAATCAATTATTTCGTGGGTTATAAAATTAAATTCCTCGTAGATTTTTTGGGCAAAGCATGTGAGTGTTTGTAGGCAGATCGAAGGTCGTTCCTCGTGACCTTGCTGACGACGGTCCTTGACGCCGATACAACACTGACTAAGCAGAACAGCCAGCTCTCCTCTGCTCTCCTCTGCTCTCCTCTCTCGTCAGTCCTCTCTTCCCTCGCGCATCTGTTTCAAGACTGATGACCTCTATTTCAGTGACTTATGGAGCGCGCCTACTACACCAACCCCATCAGCGAAACACATCACACACTTCCAGCACTATATTATTCAGACATTTTTGTAAAACTTATTTGTTTACCAATGAAAAATTAAAGCACTCCCAATACCGGCAACGTTACTCTCAGGTGATAAAAGCTTTTTATTCAATTTCAATCCATTTAAATCTACTATAATATTAAATTTGTTTTCTCAGTTATTTTAATAGTATATAGTATAAGATAAATTAATATCTCCGTGATCTAATTAAATTTACAGGTACAAATATTTTTTTATTGAGGAAATAAGGTGTTTCATGTAAATAAATTAAAAACATAAATAAATAATACCTGTATAACATTTCTTTTTTTCTCCTTGCCGCTACAGGACCTTGGCAACCGGGACGGTTGCCAGACTGTCATTTTCCATAACACATTCCGAATTTTTTAGAGTTGCATGTAATCAGAATAGCGATTCTCCTTCCGTCTTAGCTCCAGTTAAATAAAATAAATAAATATAATAAAATAATTGATTTAATAATTTATGATTACTGATTAAATATAATAAAAACTTAGGAAAAAGTAATAATTATATGAATTGAGATATTAAAATATCCAAAAGAAAAAGTTCTTGGGTTCCATCCGGGTAACACAGCGAATGTAACGCGACGTTTCGGCGACCAAATGCACTGCCGTCATCGCCTAGAAGATTTGGTCGTCGAAACGTCGCGTTACAATCGCTGTGTTACCCGGGTGGAAACCCGAGAACTTTTTCTTCAACAAATACACCGGGAAAATATCCAAATTTTGAAATATAATTATCAATTACAAAAAAACGAAATGCCAGTTTTACATAATTTACGTTGCATTTAATACATTTAAATTAGTTAGAAAAGACTAATTCCATTGAAGACATATGAATAAGATTTGATTCAAAAATTATATTTGAAGCACGTATTAATGAATCTATTGATAAAGGTATTCAACTTTCAGGTTTTATTAGAAGAAAATGTAAATTATTCCATTCTCCAATCAATATGAAAGCGTTATATGTATAAATGGTGAAACCATTATTTATGTTTCGATCTATAGTTTTGTTTGGTCACCCTCCACAAATGAATTTATCAATAAAATTGAAACTGTTCATCGAATTTTTTTTTATATTCTTGTCTTATAGAATTATGAATTTCTCAGACCTATTTATAAACCATAATTATAAAAATATAGCTACAGCATTTAAATTCCTATCGCTGAACGTTGCTTTAAATATTTAAAATTTATTTTCTAGATCCTCTAGATTGAAATATATGTTTGTGGTTTAGCTTTATGCAGCCTATTACACTTTAAACAATCCCATTATGAGAATGTCAAACTTTGTTGATGCTTTGGAAATTTATTTATTTGAATAAAAAAGTTCAAAATTATTAATGTTTCTTAAAGATAATATTTGGATTTACTCATTATTTACGTAAATGTATTATATTACATATTATAAATGTAATTTTGTTTTAATATGTATAATCTTGTATGAGTATTTTATTATTGTAAAATGGTCAATCGTTAGTAACAAAAAAATAAATGTTTTCCAACAAAATTCGTAAATAAAAATAAACTCCACTCAAATACACTTCTCTACACTACCAGAAAAAAAATTCTGACTTGTAAATAACTGCGATATACCGCTGTTAATCAACGGACAATGTCTTAAAACTAAAGTACGTATTCTTGCTTTATATATTGAGAAATATCCTATACTTGGAAATGTGTCTGATAGTTCGTAAACAAGTTAATATCTATTTTAAACGGATCATCGTGTTTTGACTATTTTTTCTTGCATTAGGCAATTTATTTTCAGTTACGAAAATAATTCTGCACATATGCATTCCAATTTAAATATTATTTTTGTTAACTGAAGACGCGTTTTCCATTTATTGCGAGCCACATTTATAACACCTGGTACTTTTTACACTTTTATTTTTTGTCGGTGTGCGTCTGGATGTTGCGTTCCATCTGGCCAGGGGGTGTACGCATGCTTGAGTTTCTGTTAAGTTCGGCAAATGAAAGAGATGTCCTTGGTGTGCTCTAATCTCCGTCCTTTCCAGCCCTTAATCCCTAGTTCCAAATTACCAGGCAATCCCCTACAGCGTTCAACCTGCCATGCATCTCTACTCCACCCCACAACCCGGGCCACATCCCTCACACCACATTGTGGCATACTGTACTTACGACGGATACTTACAAGGGAACGCTAATAAATTAAACTAGAACCTGGAACAATTAATTTAAAAACCGAAACCCGATGTAATCCAGGATATAAATTACTTGTTCGCAAATTCAATTGGATATCTCTCAGGTGATTTTCCTGCACTACGTGGTCTATGGAATACATTACGGGTTGTGACACCTAAATAAATGTACAAAACACACAGTAGTAGCAGTTTCATAGTGATTTGAACGATGCTATTTTTTAAGTTTCGAGGATATTCTTATCTTTAATATTGTTTAAACTTCTTGAGTGTTAGTAGACTAACATAGAACATAGAAACTGAAGTCTGTTAAAAAATAATAATACCAAATTCCACATTCATACAGACAAATTTTTAACAGAGAAACAATAACAAAGAAAATTTAAAACTGCCGGGAGTTTCGACGCAGATTGGCGTTTTTCTCTAACGTCGAAAAACGTAAGTTGGGAGACTAACCAGAAAATGCTCACTACAGACTGGTCGCAGCTATATTGAAGGGATGCGCAATAGAAAAAATTTCCCTGCTGGTCCAATGGAGTCATTCGAGTTGAAATCGTTAGCGTGTGTGGTTTGCATTATATTATTGTATAATTTGCTAACTTTGCAGGATGTGTAGAATAATTCGGTGAGAAAAGAACACAGATATGAAGGCAAAATTATGTTTAAAAGCAGCGAATAAAGCGGCCTTGAGCTGTTCAGTAACACACCCCATGAAAAGACAAATGCATCGTGTGGGGCTATATTAAGGCGTTGTAACAAACATCAACTTGCAGCAGTTGTTTGAAAGGATTTAAGTAAGAATAAAAACGTTATAAGGTTCCCACAAGCTGAGGCACCTCGGCCTGTTTTGAGAGGTGTATGTTCCGGGGTCACAGACCTTGGGCATACGGTAAGAGTTGTTCGCTATTCCCATTGGAATAGTCGGCCAGCTGCCTCCTAAACTGGTCGAGGCAAGGAGAAGGGAATGCTGCGTCCACACAGCAAACTCATCTCCCGCTATCGAAAGGGCGTGGGACAAGTACCCAATGCCCGACCTACCCGATGCAGGTTTTTCCTTTCAAATCCCTTCCTATGCTATTAAAGGGGAGTTGCCCAATGTGGATCACCCTCATGTAGCCTGTTGCCCTAAAAAAATGCATGCTATTAATATATTTGATTCATTAAAATAATTTTTTTTACAATTACAAAAATAATTAATTATTTTTCTCCAGCTGAGCTTAACGGTGCAGTGACATTTAGTTGCATTATTTAATTCCAAGAGTTCCTTCTTATTATTATTACATGCTTGCAGTCAGTACCTCGCGTCAGGATGGTTCCACATGCCAACATTCGGCTGCTCCGGCGTTGATCTACGTGAGACTCAAATTCTGTCGTGATCAGGCTGCTAGGGTTTCACGTTTGGGCGAAATATACTCCTCACAATTCCGGGTTCCCTTCCGGATATCTCAGACACATAAATATGGGTAGGATGGCAAGATTACTAGATAACTTCCCAAGCAATAGTTAAGTCCAGTGTCGTCCGCAGTGTCTCCTCCTCACACCCTCAACCACATCTGGCGTTCTCCGGTCAAGACGTGAGGGTCCATCCCCACATATTATTATTTCGCACTGACGATGTTGTCAAGTCACCAAGCAGCTCTAAGCCACCCTGACAACGGTCAGTCTTACAGCCCTACAAAAATTTAGCGTCACGAATGTGGTTGAGAAAATGATCGTTACAGTGTGTAAGGATACGCGACAATTTATCGTTCATCTTCACTTTGCCCAGTGAAACAGTGAATCGCCTTGCGACCTGAGACAGACTGTAATTGGGTGTAATTGATTTACAACCTCTCTGAAATGATCCAAACATTGGTCTCTACTCCAGTGGTGATTGGACATGTGTTTTGTTCATGTTTAAAATTCAAGAATAATGGTTTTCTCACCTATTGTTTTGTTTCCAGAAAGAAGCAATATTTATATAACTGAGAAAGACTATTCTTGAGGGCTCACAGATAATTTCCTAAGAAATTAAATTACTCTAATGAAATAGAATGAAACAATAAAATTTTAATTTTGATGATTTATTAAAATAAAAGAGGAAACGTTTTTTCACTAGACGGCATATTGAAATCTCGCTAATAGTTAAGTTTATTTATACAAACGACGCGTCGGAGACAGTGTTCCCCAAAAGATAAAAGCCAACGGAAGAGTAGCGGTGGCGTTACATTTCATTAGCTGTAGGGGTAGGATTGAAGTAAATGACGAAAATTTTAAGTCGTTCTTTCACCGTACGTACGGAATAAGCGCCAAACAAAGATAAAAGCTAACGCGCAAAGTGTAAAGAAGCGCGCGTTCGCCCTTCCACGTTTCTGGGCGTCAGAGAGGAAGAAGTGCTTCAAGCACAGCCCGCTGCTTCTCGCGCTGCAGTTGCACACAATGTCTGCAAGAGTTGGGGAAGCTGTTAGCAAGTAAAAGCTGACGTCTGGATGGAGTGTGGGGAGAAATGTTATTGCGAAATACGTGACGAAGTTGTTGCTACTTCCTTTGGCAGTGAGCTGCAACTCACTGCTGGTTCCCATCTGCTGGCAACTCCCTTCGCAGAGAATCGATAATGTTACTCTCAAATTGTGACTTTATTGCAGAACATGTAGTGGTTCCCCATCACATACAACAGTTAGTATAGCTTATACGACCAACAGAATCTATGTTATCTACTTTCAACGGATCTGCATTCTCTGTATTTCGTATACCTATGTTTCTGTACGTTAAATAATTATTTTAATTATCCTTAAGATAACAAAAAATGTTTCATTTACCTTAATATATTTATATTTTTGGAACCTTCAAGAGAACATCGTTTTACACGATTACTTATCAGGTTCGCACTATAATATCTGTATAACTTTCCTGAAACTATTCTTTATCATTTATACATGGTTTAAATTGTTTGATATTTACGTTTTTCATGTTAATTTCTACAACAAATAACTTGAAATTATTTATAATCGAACTCTATTAGGATCCAATGTTATATGGATGAAGTCAATAACATCCGGTTTAAATAGTTTTATTTAAAGGATTGTGATGCCTAAAATATTCTGTTGTTTTATTTAGTTTGAGTATGGTTTAGATAAGGATTTTTATACATAATTCAATTTGAAAGTACTAAATAACCATTTGGGGCTCTGCTAAATAATATTTCGTATAAAGTACAATTCCTATTTACTGCTATACGCATAATTAGATCAGGCTGACATCTTCTTCATTCTCTATTCATCACGAAGATGTCTTTGATATAATTAAGCCCTTTTTTTTGTCTTTGGCTCTACAGCCCATTGAGGGCCTTGGCCTACCAGGACGACTGCAAAGCTGTAATCTTTCATGACACATTCTGTATTAAGCTCCTTCAGGTTTCATGACTATGATGAACACAAATATTTATGCCCACGACCTCTGTAATGCTGACCCCTACACTGAACCAGGTCGGAAATTAGGCTTTTATTCTCTAAATATAATATAATATAAAAATATAATAAATGGAGTAAGGATATTTATTTGGAAACTCATGTAGAACATAAGTTTTGATCACCAATTCGTTCAGTTGCAAATACTCTCATCCTGATTATTATGAAATAAGACAGCAGATCAAAGAAGAACGGAATAATTGTAATATTCTCATTTCCAAAGATAAAAGTTAGGAAAAATTAATAGTAATTCCAATGGCCTCTACTGATGTATACTTACATATGTATGGAGTAATTTTTACTAAAATAATTTTAATGATGAGTATTGTTGAGTAATAATGTTAGTAGAGTAAAGATTATAAAGTTATGTGAAGAAAAGTAATCAAAAATGATGGTTACGTGTTTAATTAAGTGATATAGTCAGGTGAGATTAAATAATTTACATTTGATATATGGTAGGTGGCTAAAATGTAAATAATGTTTTATTTAATAATATTATGGATTTATTGTATTGTATGTACAAAGAGTTGAACTTTTTATCTTTTACATTTTCTTCCTACTTATATGAATGAATTTACAACTTATTTTTTGTTAAATGTTCTTTATACACAGATATAGACAAATTTTGATAACAGCTCTAAATATAAAGTATTATATTGTGATTTGGGGCGTCGATATCCGCGTTGTTCTATTTTGTCTTCATTTACCTGCGTTGATCCGCGTTGCCTCCAAGATTACGAATGTCCATGGCACCACGAAAATTACAAATACTTAGCGTCGTCTCCGAGAATTCTTCTACTTGAGGGATCAATTTACATATCAGCTTCACGTGTCAGAAAAACAGTCGGACGCAATTCTCATGATGGCTTGTACCAACATGCTCGGTGGAACTTCAGAACGCTACCCATGAACAATTAACCTTCTTTGTTATAATTGAAAAACGCAGCTGTCTCTCTATGATCCCCTGTGCAATAAGATAACAGATGTAATAATTGTCGGAAGTGTCATCCTGAACTATATATCTCGTTATAATCCAGAAATTTTCAGTTTTATACGTCAATAAGTCTTGTTTCCTTTGATAGGCTGAATTCTTGAATAGTTTTAAGGAAAAGGTAAAATCACGGGAAGAAAATATAGAAATTCACTTCTTTTTCCCTCATAATTCTCCAGGGAAACTTCAAGTAGGTGCTTAGCACTTGGTCTAAATGTGTTATGCGTTATCTTGACGAAAGTAAATTCCTTGAATTCTTGAATAAATTTATTAATATTATCTGTGCTTTAGATGTCGACCTAGAAATTTCCAGCCAGACTTGGTGTCAACTAAGCCTGAGGGCGGTCACAGAGGACGGCTTTGTAACACGACGGAAGTTCTATTACGATGCCAACACTGCGTATTTCCTGTTGAAGTTGGATGCTAATTTTGTGCATAACGAATCACCGTACCAAAGGGCCATGCAAGTGCATTTCCTATTTTATAACTTCTCAGACACTTCCATGTGGGAATATTCTTTTTCAATGCGTTTGTCTATATACACTATATATATTGGAAATATACTGGGAGAAAATGATAGATGAAATATTTCATTTTGAATATATGTATGCAAACTTTTGGTTTATGATAAAATTGGAGTTCAAAATAAGAGTAATTTAGTCCGGAAGTCGCCGTAACTATTACATGTTAATTATGTATTAACCTTTACGACCATAATATGTTATTTTTGGATTAACATGAATTTATTCTTCTTTATGTTTCGACAGAGTGATGGCGTTCGTGCAGAAGGCTGTAGCTAGACTTCACGAGCAAGATAAGCTCCAGAATCTGCTGGAAGAACTCGGACGGAAACATGTAACCTACGGCGCTAAGAAAGACTACGTAGATGTAAGTTCACTTTACGATATCTCATATGTGATTCTACAAAAGTGAGCTTGCGTAAAATTTTAAGTCAAGTCGAAGATTCTAAATAAAATAATGGAAAGTAAATACGTTCAAAACGAATAACAATTAGTTTTGATTCATATACTAACGTTATGTTTTTAAAATGTTTCGAATTTAAAAATACTTAATATTGTAAACGAATTACATTTAAGTTGTGCCCATATAATCGAAGAGAATAATTTTTTAATATTATGAAACAATTTTTTTCGACGTTTATTTTCTCTAGACAAATTTAAGCTACGTTGTTAAACCAGTATACAGGTGATAAATTTCCAAATTGTTGCAAGCAATGATCAATTATGCAGTTCTTAGTTTTCTGTTGTACATTTCAGATAATTCGAAATAAATACAAGAGACTGTTATTGAAAATATTTAAAATAAGTTGTGTCCGAAAACGCGAGGATTCATTTCAATACATTTAACGGTTTTCGAGATTTTGTAATTTTTTGGAAAACAATTTTTATTAAAATTGCGATTAAAATGATAGAGGAAATTTATCCCAAAACGTTTTTTTTATTAAATGTGGTTAAAGTGAGTCGTGTCCGTATGGAAAGGAGGGCGAAGAACACGATGAGCGAGGATTTAATTAGATATCTTTAACGGGTTTTGAGATTTTTGGGAAACGAGGCCGTGGAACACGATGAGCGAGGCTTCAATTCAATATCTATAACGGTTTTCGATATATGGCGAAATTTGGCAAAAATGATTCAGAGAAGGAGTTAAAAAGAAACGTATCAACATGAAAACGTGGGCGTTGAACACGATGGGCGCGGTTTAAATTCGATATTTATAATCGGTTTTCGAGATATTAAATATTATCGCCGTAATTGAAATGATCGGCAAGTATTAATCTGGAATAGCCAGTACATTCTGGATCGGTTAACCAACAAAAGAGGTGCTATGGACGATATTATGAAAAATTATGAAAGAGGTAATGCTTTCAGATATGCTACAGGTGGTGATTTACTGTTATTTTTTTTTTAAAAAAAAAATCTTACTCCTTCGTTATGGTGGTTTAATATTGGAAATTTTTCTTTCCTTGTTTTCGAGTATATTTATCACATTTCGGTCAAAATACAACAGTTTATACACACAACTAATTATAAAATAAAAATTTCATGTTGCTGTTAGCTACTCAATGTTTGCTATAACAAGTAAACATTACATCATCAGCTTTTTCTCTAGACAAATGTGTTATTTCAATAAATTTGTACTTTTTTCTGTTCACTGAGTGATTTTTTTGAAGTATTTTTTTTAGGGAATTCGAAACAGATGTCATTTAATTTCCTTAGGCTGACTGTCAGACTGAATTTTCTCGCTTTTCACAAGAAAACGGATTAAGCGGTTTCTATGAAAGTTGTTAAATAGGACAATAACAAGGTCTATGTAATATTAAGTGATCCGAACGCCATAATGATTATCCAAAATCATAAATAATATTATCTTTTTACCTGCTGATTTTGTTTAGATGAAGTTGAATAATAAAATGGATAATTTACGTTTATGTTTTCAAAATCAATAATTAGAAAAATAGTCAATGCAAAACAAAAAATGGTTTATTATTATTAAAAGTTGAATGTGAAGAATTTCAAAGTAGAAGTTGGCAGTGGGAGCGATTGTAAGCGCACACGTTAGAAGAAGGTTGCGTGGGCGTCTGTAGTGTAGACGTGCCGTTGTTCCTGTTTCCGAGCTGAAGAAGCCTCAGAAGGGATTTGCTGATATGGAGAGAAGCTACAGACAATGATGCCTTGAGTGACTGACTGTCCTGAAACACAACTATACTTGTTCTTAAACATACAAAAACTACATAGTATAAAGCATAAAAGTGTCCCAATTCTCCCCCCTTTATTTTTAAAATTTTCTTATAATTGCTAAATATGACTATTTATTTGTGTTATTGCTTTAAATTAAGTATGAAAAGTGAAACTTTCAACGTACCTTGCGTAATAATTATTTATATTTAAAAATTATTAGCTAAATATTTTAAATCCTTACTTACTAAAATTCTGTTTCAAATAACAATTATCATAATTATCAAAAACAAGCAAATTTAGTGTAAATAACTTAAGGATTCTATCAGTATGGGACTTTAATTTGATTTGGGCTAATCTACCAACTCATTGTCATCATAGCATTTTAAACTCAATTTTTTAACCATCGTCAGTTATTGAACATTTTATTTTAATATAATAATTAAAACATACGTTAAGTCAGAAACATTAATTTATTAAATATAATTCACATCGTAATTTGAACTAATTTATATTCATTAATAATTTAAATAAAATTATAAATACCAAGTTTTAATAATTACTTCATTGCATCTTCTTTTGTTTTTGTAAAAATTACGACACTAAAAACGGTGTATACCTGTTATTGAAAGAAAGTATGTTGAAAGATATCTTATAACATAATTTATGTTTTGTTTCGTATTCACGGTTACCATTAGGACATATGTGTGTGTGTGAGTCTCTATATGTAGCAAGGCGTATGAAGTGTGCACTAGGATATGGGACGTGATGGAGTGGAATATTGTCGTTAGGGGTTAGATAGATAGATAGATTTATTCACCATTAGCCCTCTTAAGAGGAAATAGGATTCGTCACAAATGTATAGTAGATAAATTACATATAAACAGAATTAATATTAATAGGTTACACACACCCACACACAAAATTCATATCTGTTCACATTTGTCTAGTCACTATATTTAGGAAACACGCACACGACACTAATCACTTTCTGGTATTCATCTCCTGTCGCTAGGTACGGAGGGATGTCGTCATGGATATTTACTAAAACAGAAAACAGAGGCAGGAAAAACAGAACCAAAAGGGGAAAACTGGACAAACTATTTACATATTTATAGCATGTTTGGCAATTTTGTAGGCAAGGCAGTTTAAGGAATGTGAGACGGATTCAAAAATTCGTGTACGGAAGAATAAGTTCCACTTACGAGAAAGGTTTTACACTCCTTGACGAATGAGTTGTAGTTGTTGATGTTCTTTACATATTCAGGAAGGCTGTTAAATAGTGCGATACGGTAATAATGAACGCTAGACTCGTAGAGACTGAGGCTGTGCTTGTCAGACCTGAGAACCTCCATGGTTGTCCCCGTTACTTGCAAAAAGGTTCACGTTACGTTTAACAAATTATAGTATTTCTAATATGTAAGCGCTAGGTAGAGTCAGAATATGAAGTATTTGAACAGCGGTCTGCAGCCTTCTCTAGCATCTGAACCTGATATAATTCTAATGGCTCGTTTTTGCAGTTTGAAAACATCCACACTACGAGAACAATTGCCCCAGTTGGCAATACCGTAACACATATGAGAATGAAAGTAGGCAAAATAGACTAGAGAAGCAGTTTTGGTATTAACTTGTTGCATCAACAGTCTCAATGAGTAACAAACAGAACTAAGTTTGCGCACAGGGCGATCAATGTGCAAGTTCCATTTTAATTTACTGTCGACCTGCAAGCCGAGGAAAGTCGCATGATCTGAGAACTTATTCGTTACGATGTTGTTGGTTTCTGTTGTAAAACGAACTAACTTAGTTTACTGTACATAGAGCGTTAACTTATTGGCGGCGAACCAAGTATTTAGGTTTCTGGATGCAATCTCAATCTTCGCATTAAGATTATTTAAATCAATGTCCGTAATTAACAAATTAGTGTCATCTGAGTATAAGACAGATTTTATAGGTTCTAATGGTTATATAGGAACTACCACTACCACTTGGAGAGAAGCTGGAATACGTTATCATCATTATTAAAAAAACGTCCATTATATTCTTACCAACAGGGGTAAGTTCTGTGTACATATATCTTAACTTTCACGGATGAGTTTTAAGACGTAAATTTTTACTGAAGTGAACATAATCTATTTTTTGACGTCAATGTATTTATAATAGTTTTCAAACTACCACGTTTGCCGTAACATATTGTAATAATTAAATATAATATAAACTGTGCGCTTTTAAAATGAAAAAAACTTAAGTGAAAGTTATTAAACAAGATTTATTAACAAAGTTAAAACAAGTATAAAATACACAATATATTTGGGATCTCAGGGTCTTGAACTGGGTTTGATAAATGGCAGAATTTATATAATCAAAATTACATTTACCTTTTATGGAAATCAATGCGTCTGAACATAGACGAAATTTGTTGCGGAAAAAATAATACTAAAGATTGAATTTAGACAATTTTAATTTGATCAAGAATCAACGATCGCATTTTATCGATAATTAAATAATTAAAGAACGATCTGACTTTTATCTTTTAAACACGGTTTACAAATGATTTTAAAGTTTTTCTCTACTTACGGCCGCCCAGGTCTCTTTTTAGTTTTTCGTGCACAATTTTGGGGACATCACTGATTCTAAGTTCTCACAGACTCTAAATGTTCACAGGCTCTAATTGGTGTAGTTTGTTAGTTGGTATAACACAAATTGGTTGGTTCTCGATGCTTTACTGCAACCTGGATTTGTGGATCTTGTGACTTTAGTTGAAAATGGACTTCATTGGTTTGTCTATGGCCAGCATGATGAATCTACGCTCGACCACCGAATACACACTAGTTGCTCTGTCTCTTTCCCGACTGAAAATTGCTTTACTTTTTAATATTTGAAAGCATGTTTGTGACTGGGCCACATTCTTTCGTTCTGACTGCCTCACTGTAAAACTTTCAATGAGTTCTTTTCGTCCGTTCTATTCTCTGTCTGCTGCCCGACTGCTCATTTCCTGACTGTTCGTTCGTCTCGTAAGTTTTGAGCGCGTAGAACCTTCTCGACTGAACAACAATGTTTTCTTTGCCTTGCCGGTTTGTTGCGGCGTCCGCTCTATATCCACTAATAATGAGTCCTCTACAATTCAACTTTTCAATTAGAACAATGTCTTAATTACCAATTACTACAATATATTTATGTATAAAGTGAGCTCCGGCCTAGAACTCCAGGTCCTGCACGGCTTTGTTCCCATTTTGACACGACTCGGTATTTCTCAGCAGTTGAAAAAATAATACAGGGTATTATACATATTTCGTCATAGTTGGTATATTGTTAAGTTCTCACATAGCATATATTATTTTCGGATATAATGCACTAATTTTAAAAAATTACATAATATATTCATTAACTTTTTTAACGTCAATACACATTAGAATATTCATTAAAATATTAAAACAATAAAAAATTTATAATCCATTTATATTGGAGGATGTGAAATCGACTCATTGAAACGAACGTCTTGAGGGTCAAAATTTCGCTTCTTTATTTTTAAGAAGAAATCAGAATCGGTACATTTATAATGTACTCTTGGTGAACAGTATGTTTCCAATGAATTGGGACATCAATGATACTAAAGGACAATGATTGGAATATTTTAAGGCCTCTGGCGGAAACAATCGGTTGTTGCCAGTGTAGGGAATATCGTATTTACAGTGCCCTGAAACGATGGATCAGCTTGCTTTACATACATAATGCTTCACTCGGTATTATTAAGGTTTATTGCTGACAACCAATTAGTCCGAATGGAAACTAAACTTCTTTAGGAATTAAAGTTATCAGATAAAAATATGAGTCACACTCAAAACTTTGAGAAGCTTAGTGATAGTTATCCAAGTCAAGTGAATTTACCACGAAATTGGCTCATGATCGAAGAATACTTAGAAATAAATTGCCGAGGTGTGCTCGTACACGTCGTTAATTTTCGGATATCTTCGGAAATGTTCCACCGATCTCGAACATATGAAAGGCTTCACCGTGTCTTTGGTATCGCAGATACAACAGTGGATATTGGATTTTGATTAATATGTGTAGAGGTCGTAAAAAATAATGGTAAGTTATTGGAGATTTCAGGTTGTCTATTACTAATATCAGTGGTGTAATTATTTTCAGATTAATTTATAGCAGTAACATTAAAGATGATTGATTATAATATTTTGAGATTTCTTATACGCTATTTATCAATTGTGGAATATACTTCTATCAATTCGATGCGAAATTTCCGTTTTCAGTTGTAACATCCCAAACTGCCATCATGTAACACTCCAACACTGTGAACATGTAACATTCCAGCAGTTGGAAATGGGAAGTCCAGATAGATCGTTCACCAACCTAGCTATACCTCCGTTAGCTCACCTGGCTACCGATATAGAGGATAAAGGAAGAATTAAGAACAGGAAATAGGAAAGTCGGTAACGTGAGGGTTCGGGTTCAACTAATTGAACCTAGGCGTAGTGGTTGGTGTGTCGCTGCACTTCAGTCAAATAAGAGTTGATGAAGAATAAAGAGATTTAATAGTTAGAAATAAAATAAAGTAAGACAAACTGTCGGATAGCACCAGGAGCCACCGACCCGTCTGGAGGTTGGATCACGACTGTCGTTCCCAAGAAGCTCTGAACAATTTGAAGACTCCTTTCCCCCTCCCTGATGATTTTAAGTCTCCAATGAGAACTCTTACAGGGTGGAATGATTTCTGCTGCCGTGTGCATGTCTGCATAAGGCACTTAAAATGCTGACTTCTAGACGCAGCGTTTTTACAGCTGCCTAGGCGGAAGGGGTGAAGATTTATGTTGTTGTGGTGCGTTACTCACTATATCTAAAGTGATGTCTTTAACTGCATCAGCGTTCTTGCATCTGCGCCCTCTTAGGTCCGCTATGCTGAAGAGACGTTATGATAAGAGAGCACGTGTAGACTATTATATTACACAGTCAAAAGGCGAAATTTTTTAAGTGCTTAAATATATTTAGGAAACAGAGTATATGAATACTGTACACTGGAGTTGAGATTTTGTACTATCAAATGCAACTTGAAAGTTACAGTTAATAAAGATGATGATTTATTTGATAATTTCTCGTTGGCACTCATGCAATCAAGAATGTTTTATAAAGAACAAATTTTGAGAAACCAACATTTCTCTTAGTCAATACCTTCCTTTATACCTCTCTAATATCGGATTTGCATCAATTTCATTAGCATTTTAATTTCATCACATAAAAAGGAAACTGTAATTTGACTTCACATAATTGAAAACAATCAAGATTTACTATGAAAATAAATAGATTGATATGTGTGATTCTTCTGCATGTCTCAATTTTTAAACAATTTAAATCATTCTATGACGTGGTCTGAAAGACCACCTTCACACTGTTACCGGAACCTGAGAACAGCAGAAGTGATTTAAATGACAAATTCTTCTCATACACGTAACTTTTACGTTAAAATTTATGAGTTATGAGGATTCTAGACTAGGAGCTTGATACGACAGCTCGTGACTGGACTTTACAAATGAGACTACGTGACGAGAGAGACGTCAATTTACAACACGGTAACCAACTTATGGGACGGACAAAGTAATGGAGTCCAGCTACCGTAGAAATGTTTCTGGAGGGAGGCCTTATAAATTTTTTCGTTCCACTCAGTTGAAAGGAATGAAAATAATGATTCTGTGTACTTCAACCCGCAAGGCGGAAGAGAATTCTTCTACGGCAATCGAAATTAATTGGAATATTATTCGTGATGTCATTTGGACAAATCAAGTCCAATACATAAAATAATATAAATACATAAAAATAAGAAAAATTATGTTTTAATCCTGCAATCTGCGCAGTTATTTAGCAATAACTACATTTATTACTTTTGACTTTGTAACTCAATATGTTCTCCAGTATTATCATAAATTATCATATAAATAGGGGACTTGTTGCAAATAAAAAAGCTTTCGTTGTAAATCAATCTAAAAACATATAAAATTTTCTGCTATTGTAAGTCCATCAGATGTTTGTACTTTTCATTGGGGCATTCAAATTATGTATTTTCTATAAATTCATTAATTTTTTTGATTTTCATTTAATTAATCCACATATTAATCGGTAATGACCACCTTATGGTATACACGAATATCAAGTAATGGGGACCATCCGACGTCGTCTAATTGTATTGAAATGCAGAATGATCAGAAATTGATACATCTTGGAATATTCCTAATTAATAAGAAGCTTTTGTAAACAATAAATGAGAATTTTTTCAGATTTTATTTACTCTTTATTGACCTTCGATCTTATTACTCCTTTATTTTCTAGAAACTACTCTAGCCGTAATAATGTGATTTTTTGTATGATAATTAAATTACATGTATTATTGAATCAGATAAACTATAAATAAATAATAACTATCATTGGTAAAAATTGTCTAAAAATTGTAAAAGATTTTTCTTCTTGACGTATTTAGGAAGAATATGAATTTTGGAATGGCACTTGGAAATTAAAACTGATATATGATAATGTTACCATTCTAAGGAATCAATTGTATATAAAAAAATTGATCCAACATCTATATTCACGAGACATAATGTATTGAAACATCTCTTGTTTAAATGTATTGAAGTAAGAAAATATTTTACCGTTTCATGCAAGTCATAGTTGAAATGTTCCTTAACATTGCACCGGGTTCTAGAGACTACGAATTCTTTTAATCAAGTTCCGACGTTTCTAATAATGCAATCCCTTCGTCACTTCATTACAATGCAACGAAAATCCTGTCTCTCTCTTTTTTATAGTCCGTCCCATGTGGAATTACGGTTCAAAGTTGTTCGCGCGGAATGCTACAAAGCAAAGTACTTCATTTCTCCACGGGAACAAAGGAGAGAGGAACCCGCTCCAAAATTTGCCGCTAGAACAGCTAATAAACATTCCTTTGTATCCTAATTAGTATGCTTTTCTAAGGCGTTTCAGAATTGTAAATTACTACTGCCAATGATATTATTACTCAAAACACTGACATGCAAAATAATTTCGCAATATGTTGTGACGTGTCATAATTTATTCAAATTTATCTTAATGTAACCTATATTTGTTTTTAATTAGTCTTACAAAAGCTCCATAACGCTAATCTTTTACAGGTCCACAAAAATCACGCATAGATTTTATTTTCTTCCTAACATTTTTTATTTATTTTTTTCACTATAGTGATCAAATTTTTTAATGTGTAAAAATAATATTTTCGCGTTAAAGTGCCACTAAAATTGAAACTGGCAGAAATTTAAAATTTAATGGTTTTCAGCTTCACTAGGTGATTATAGATTTAGGAATGGAATTCATAAAGGTCTTTACTACGCGATGTAAGCTGTTTTATATTTCGAAAACATTTACATAAATTTTAATCGTAAATGTATTGAAAATAACCTGATAGTTTAGTTATATTAATTAATATTAAAGTGGTTTACAAATATACGAGTAATTCTTAAACACTACAATTAAATAATTTAAATTGATGCACCATGAACTGATTTGTTCGCTTGAATTATGTGTTAAAGTAACAGTTATACTTAAATTCAGTTTTATATGTAAAAATATGAATTGAATACATTTATAGTGGCAACTTCACTCCAAAGCGATGAAGTTAAAGATATATTTAATGACCATTAGAGAATTTTTTTAACAATATTATCGAATATTTTTATTTATCACAAATTTTAAATTTATTTATTAATTTGATTTATTGGAGAAATCGATCCATTCTTTTAAACATATATCATTATTCGCACAATTATATCTGTTTACTATTGCGCTTTGTCCTTCCCTGCGAGGTTTACAATATTCCTTCGTTGATAATAAGAAATTTAGCCAAGTACAGACAAAATAAGTGATAGTATAAATACCACACAACGTTTCTGGGATCCTTGTTCCTTTCTTCAGGTACTAAGAAGATACTGGAGCGCTACAACTGCACTCGTCAGTGGACAAAACTCAAAAGCTTTTGAAACGTATTGTGTTATTTATATTTTCACCTATAGTTATCTGTATTTGGCTATCTTTCTTATTATTAATTTTCAAAGTTACGTTAATTTTTTTATTCCTTGATTGAAATTGATAATTATCGTTATCGTCGTCTAATGAGTTATTTATACTATGTTTCTCCTCACGGCTCATTTTCACCGCAAACTGAAACATCAAATTTTCATTGGATTATACCTCAGTAATATAATTTTAAGGAAAAAAAATATATTTTGATGATATTCGACATTAATTTTTATATTTTTATTCATAAAAATTGGCACTCATTATGTATAAAATATGATCTTCTTAAATTTTTATCAACAAATTAAACAAATTAATCTATAAATAGCATTAAATATTAACATAGTGTTTGATAAAAAAAGTCACTTATATTATAATATATTCGTGTCTTTTCTTCTCTCTAAACCGCAGTATGTTCCTTTTGTCAATTGGGCTTTAGAAATTCCTGTTTTTATTTCTGAACATCAACTTAAACAAATTAATGTCAACGTTATAAATTCATCTGAGACAGATTTTTTACTTCAATTTAGATTTATTCTACAAGGATTACAATTTAATATGTTTGAATTTTAAATTTGGTATTCATGTGGTATAACCTCATAGGTTTTTTTAATCAGTTGAAATAAATTATTCAAAACTCCATTACTAAAACGTTTTTAATTTTGAAAATCATGGAGCTTTCAACCGATAATTTAGGTATATTCATCCACAAATAAGTATGGTAAAACAGCGACTGTCTAGCATTGAGTACATTATTTTCAAAATTTAAATGTGTTATCATCCTACATGAGTAAATTCTCATCCATAAAATTATATGCAGTTTCAGGAAATAAATATGTATCTTAGACACATAATTAAGAATACCATCCAGAATTTTCTCTATTTAATCGCATTAATCCTTTCAATCTTTCACTTTTGAAAGAAATATCGTTCCACGTATAATGAAATCTCAGTAACTTAAGTTATTTTATAATTCCTTGATTGGAGTATTATTATCACTAACGAAATTTGAAATTTGGGAACGTTTGATATTTATCTGGAAAGAACGAGATGCAAACATATGTAGCATAGGTTCTCACGGTATTAATTTGTATAAATGAACTGTAGACGTACGCCAAATTGTATATCTTGAAACGATTACAAATTAAAATACATTTACACGTTGTTATTAGTAAGTAGGATACATTGTAAACAACAAAAAAAGTAAAATAGAATTTATTTAAATGCAGGGATTTTAAGTTATAGTTATTATCTCTCTCTATATATAAATGAATGTATGAGTGTGTGTGTGTGTGTATCTGTGTCCCCTATGCGCTCATCAACCATTCATCCGTTTGCTATGAAACGTTGGTGAGTTGCGGTGCACACCACTGCAAAGGTATCTGTCGGGTTTTAGAAGCGTAGGAAACTCCCAAGTGGTGGACAGGGGTGATTTTTAAAAACATGCTAAAACGGCTGTTTTTAGCGATCTAAACAGATGTATTTAGTGTATAATTTCAACCCCTTAAGAGCATTAGTAAGAAAAGGGGTGGAGAGGCGTTACATAAAAATAACACGAAAAACCGAGATTGGTGTCAAATCCAAGGTTATAGACGTCAATGAGTTTAATTCTGACATTTACTGAGTCAGTTAAGTTCTATGTATGGGGGTGGTGGAGGATGTGGGTAAAAGTTACATTAAAGTAATGAGTAAAAAACGGAGACCGGGGTTATGGAAGTCACCGAGTTTAATTTGGACATTTACCATACTAGTTAATGTGTACCTCAGCCGCTAGAAATGGGGGTGGAAGGAGGCGGAACAAAATTACGTTTACGGTCTTAAATGTGTAGACCAATATCTACCAAACTTTATACACATGCTACTTACGAGCCAGGAACAAACACCGAGGGCTTAAGAAATACACCTACCGCCTCTAGGGATAGGGGTGGAGGGGTTGTAATTGAAAATCATTTCTTAACTGTTATTATTAGTGTCAAATAAAACGTTGTCTGGATCACTTTATTTGATAGTGCCATTCTATAATTTTAAAGTGCCTAATTTCAACTCCAAAATGCAAGCAAGGGAAGCACCGTCGTCGTACGTGTGGTAGTGGAAGGGGTTTACGTAAAAAATAATGAAAAAAGACCGATATTAGTGTCGATTCCGGAGCTATAGGAGTCCCTGAGTTTAATTCTCGCCTTAACATAGGTGGTTAATTATATTTTACGTTTCTTTACGTGGAGGTGGACGTGGTTGACAAAAGGTTACTTGAAGTAGTTTTGACGCTATTAAGTAACCGGGTAATTTTTTTATTTTCTTAGGATACTAGGTTTTTTGTCTCTATTTAGTTCAAGGTTGTATTTCTTTACTCCTTTACGGTACCGGCAGTAGTTTAAGACTTTATTAAGTTAGCAAATATTTTTTACAGTTTTAATTGTTCGTTATTTTACCGAATACCGTCAGTCATCATCCTGGTTTATTTGAAGTTAGTTTCCGATGGGTTAGGTCGGCGAGGGGAACGTAAACGGGTAAATGTTCCAAACACTGACGCTTTTGATGCTGGTTAAATGAAATGAAAAAGAGGTTCATGTCAAACTAATTCCTTCTCCAGGTTAATTTTAATAAATACCTGGGCAACGCTAATGCTGATATATTTTAATGAGAATTTAATTAAAATCGGTTTGTAATTTTCCATGAAGTGCGGTTTTGCTACGTTTTCTTGTTTAATTAATTTATTATTAGGGTTTATTTATATAATCCCGTTTGCAAATTAGCGATAAATTACGTATCGGATTGAGGCTGCTATCCTTCACCATGTCCAGCTGACTTTGAGACCTTAGAGTGACGTCAGTAGTGTCTGAGCAGCCTCAATACGCATTAACATGCGTTCTGCATTACACAGTGCGGCAGATGCTAATTAAACCCCTTGAGAGCAGAGCAGGTCCTGTGCCAAGCATGACCGGACAATTTGTAATGCAAACAAATAGTGCACACTTTCTCTACGTTCCATCGCGCTTCTTCAACTCACTTAACTCTTGCGTATTTATAATTATTTTCTCATCCTTAGTATTTCCTTTCGAAGTTACATTAGTCAAATATCCGATTAATGTTTTGAATTACAATTTTTTTTTATTTAAAACATTTTTTTACTTCTTCTATGAAGGCTGATCATAAGTTTTAATATTTTCAAATTATTGATAACTAAGATTTAAGTTAAAGCAAAAAGGATTTCAGCCATTATTCTGTAAATCAAAGAAATTTCCTCCCATGAAGTGGCTGTATGGAATATCGGTCGTTTTGCCTCTGTATGGCGGATGATAGTTTCATGCTATTAATAATCGATTAGGAAAACCACTTAGATTTGACAACTATAACAATAACTTACATTACTTTATTTAATTTGTTGATTCATGTCTTTGAATTTAATGTCATTGTTTCTTATGCAGTCGATTTCTTGATATCTCTTCTACCTGTAAATCAGCGGTCTCAACCTATTTTAAAGGCACCGCCTTTTCAAACCCTTTTGTGCATGTTTCTTTTCTCAGTATGTTTCTTGACGAGTATAGAGATTTTATTCCCCGCTTAATGTCCCCAAAGTTACTGTAACATCCTTTTAGTTTGTTCTCTTGAACTTTGCTGGCAGTTTTATTGGATGTCGACTGGGGTTGTTGGCCGGATCCACACGTGTTCTGCAAAACTTTCTTTAGATAAACATCGGTTACATGTCTTCCGAGTCAAGTTTTACTATTGAATGGTAAAATTTATCGTTTGAAACTTATAGTATGTTTTTTATTCGTTTGTGTCGAATGCCCGATGTGGAGTAGTCTAAATTTATAACATGCTAATCATTTCAAAATGATAATTATTAATCATTAAGCATGTGCAGCGAAAATTTTAGAATACTTTGATTTCACGAATTCGGTGTTTATTGACTTGGAATGAATTAATAAATAAATACTAGGTAAGGGGCCTCCATTAATTAAACAATAAATAATAAAAACGTCTTTATCCTTCCTGGGCTAAATTATAGTTGAAGGAGAATTACGATTACAAATTATCATGAAATAATGACTATAAAAAACGACAATGAATGAGATAAGTGCATGATTTGTTTCCATAACAGTATAAAGTAATATTGGAGCGTTCTGCTATAATATAATCAGCCTCAGTAATTTTTTAGAAATTACAAAATATGTTCTCAGGCGTTATCGTTGCCTTTTTAAATAAGACGGAAGATGCTTTTACAGTGTTTTAATATGCAGTATTCGGACTTTCACTTGAATAACCCTTGTAATAAATTTAATGGTGTCTTTAAATACTTAATTACTTCGGTCGTTAACTATTCAACAGTATAAAACAATGATATAACAGTATCTATACCAACCAGAAACTCTTTCCAGATACTTTGGTATTGAAATTAAGTTAAATATTTGCGTTGAGTACAAAGATTATAGTATCGCGTATTACCCAACTCATTCAAGTAGAAATAGGGAATAAAATAATTATATCATGAAGATTTGTTGGACATGTTGAAATAAATAAGTTTGTCTGTAATATTTAGTATGCATCAAAGCATAAAAACACAATATAGACATTTTGAGGCAAACAAATCAACCTCTGAAGGAAACAACATTAATTAGTTGCTGAAACATTGCAATTGTCTCTACAGAGGCGAACTATGTAAGATAACTTCTGGAAGGTAAGAACTCGTAGAGAATTCCTGCATGCTGAAGCGCACGGCGTAAATTTTCATTCAATTCAGAATATCGGATGAACACGTGAGAACTCCATTACAATTGTAACCACTTGATAATGATATCATACTAGAGTACTTTGCCATTATAGAAGCCCTCTTCAGCTTACGATATTAGATGGAGGTTCTTTTATTATTTTTATGGCAAAGTTATTGGCGCAGACATTCTAATCATATTTAACAATTTATTTTATTGAAGCGGAGAATTTAATCCAAACGGCAGTTTCAGTTTAACCTTTGATTTTCAACAGATTTGAGATGGGGAAGTTATAGTATTGGAGAGTTGTAATGTTGGTATTTTTGCTTTAGGTTATGGAGGATGATTTAAAAGAATTGGTATATTTCAATTTAGCTTTCAGATCACAGTCTATAGAATTGAGTAAGTTGGATAGGACTTTGGGTGTTTTGTCTTATGAATCCATGGACGTAGGATGCACGGCGATGGGTACGACGAAAGTATCTTTATATTTATATATAAAATTTATAATTCTCATATATGCTATCATCAACTATCGTCACTTTTTCTATATTTTTTCTTGTCCAAAACAACTCTTCTTCCAATTTGATACAGGGAAAACTAATGTTGGACACCCCGTGTTACGGGGACGAAGGGTCAATACAAGTATGTTGGAGTTTCGATAACTGAGGCAAAAAGTCGTTGTACTGAATAATTAACGAGGTTTCCATCGTTTAAATGAAAGTTTTCTTTCATTTCGTTGAAATTAATATTATTTTGCTGTTTTTTAGATACATAGATAGATTTATTCACCATTAGCCCTCTTATGAGGAAATAGGATTCGTCACAAATGTACAGTAGATATTTTACATATAAACAGAATTAATATTAATAGGTTACACACACACGCAAAATTCAAAAATTCATATCTTTTCACATTTGTCTAGTCACCACAATCATACACACAATCTTTAAGAAACACTTATCACTTCCTGGTAATCATCTCCTGTCGCTAGGAACGGAGGGATGTCGTCATGGATATTTACTAAAATAGAAAGCAGAGGCAGGAGAACAGAACCAAAAGGGGAAAACTGGACAGACTATTTACATATTTATAGCATATTCGGCAATTTTGTAGGCAAGGCAGTTCAACGAATGTGAGACCGATTCAAAAATTCGTATACGGAGTAAAAAGTTCCATTTACAAGGAAAGTTTTACACTCCTTGACGAATGCGTTGTAGTTGTTTAAGTTCTTTACAGGTTCAGGAAGGCTGTTAAATAGTGCGATACGGGAATAATGAACGCTAGACTCGTAGAGACTGAGCCTGTGCTTGTCAGACCTGAGAACCTCCATGATTGTCCCCGTTACTTGCAAAAAGGTTCATGTTGCGTTTAACAAATTTTAGTATTTCTAATATGTAAGCGCTAGGTAGAGTCAGAATATGAAGTCTTTTGAACAGCGGTCTGCAGCTTTCTCTAGCATCTGAACTTGATATAATTCTAATGGCTCGTTTTTGCAGTTTGAAAACATTCACACTACGAGAACAATTGCTCCAGTTGACAATACCGTAACACATATGTGAATGAAAGTAGGCAAAATAGACTAGAGAAGCAGTTTTGGTATCAGCTTGTTGCATCAATAGTCTCAATGAGTAACAAACAGAATTAAGGCGATCAATGTGCAAGTTCCATTTTAATTTAATTTATATGTTTCAGTTGATTGGACCCCAATTCATCCAGGCCATTCGTCCATCGCTGGAGAAAGAATGGACTCCGGAACTGCAGGAAGCTTGGGAGAGGCTTTTCCAGTTCATTTCCTTCTATATGAAATCATCTATGGAGAGGGAAAAGGATAAAAGACATTAATTTCTAAGAAACTATCCTGCTTTCCCCATTCTTCGGAGCGCCCTAACTACATAAATGGAACACCTTCCTTTGTACAAAACAGGGGATTATTCTATAGCCCATTCCTTTTCAGATCCAAAGTGCTTGTGACGAGTGGCAATAAAAAGGTATTTCCTGAAATCCCTAATATTGTACCACTTAAATTTCGAACTAAATCTCACTTCCGTAGACTCAGATATCCAGAGATAAACAGGTTTGAAACGAATTATAGCAATCCATCTGTCAGAATCACAACGTGATATATATCGGACAGGTGTAACTGAGCTTTGCTGTTTCTAAGATGTAATATTTTGTGTATTCGTGTATTCTTTATAATCTGACGAGTAACCCATTTTCTTGTATGAATTGTGAAACAGATTATTTTATTATCAACTTGTAAATTGCACATAATACGTTATGAATATATGTACTCGAACACAAGAACCAAGCAAATGACGAAATTATTTAATCGTAGATTTACAACTACAAATATCTGGCAAATACTTTATTTTAATAAGTGTTTTGTTGTACAAGCACTATAGCAATAAAACATATGTACAATATTGGAGAAAGTCTACCAAAACGTAATATATATATTTTATATAGGTCAAACAATACAGAGCATGAGTATGTGTTTAGTGGACCACAAAAATAATTTATCTATGTGGGTAAACTTGAAATTTAGTAAATGTTGCTATTTGTTGTGTATTATATTAAATAACTTTATGAAATATGTTACATATGAAGTGTCGTTAACGCTATTTAGTATGTAAGAAAGATAACAACTTTACGTGTCTTAATTCTAAGTATTTTAATATAAATAATCTTTAAATTTTTGTTAATTCTTCAATGTTTACAGGCCTCAGATTGTAATAATGACTGTGTATACTATTTATTTTAATTTTATATTTTTCAATAGCCAATTAAATTATCAAATTTTGACTTATCGATTTTGCTGACACAATGTGTGAATGCATTACCATAAAAAATTATGTAACTATAATTATAAACTACTATTATATGGCAGTTGTTTTATTACTTTCCCTACTTTTTTCCCTTTTTGAAGAATAACGTAATTATTACAAATATAATTAATTAATAATAATTAATTCTTATACCGAAAACAACGTTCAGTTACGTTTTTTAAATAGTTTATTTAGTATTATGATTTTTATTTACAAAAGAGAAGTCAGTTATTAAAATAAATTCATATTTATTATAAAATGTCATTGCTTTGTTGTTGTTTTTCATTATTTGTTTCACATACTCACACAGTTGTGAATTTTCTACGATTCGCAGTATACGGTATAATGTTTTGAAAATTAATGTGCAAAATTCTTCTTCAAATATACAGACTAATAATTAAATAGAATAGCGCATGTAATGTGTTAATTCATTTCCAGAATCAATTATTTTATAATCTATAACGCACCAATAACTTTTTGTCTACTTGCGACATTGGTTTACTTTGAAATGAAAAATAAGGTAGTATACATATTTTGTCTCACAAAATATTATTATTACAATTATTAAAAGCACATGGAAAATTACGTTTGTCCATCATATACAGAGTCGCCGATTACGAGTCACTATTATCGAAATTTGTGTACGATGGTTGCCCTGAGAGAAAAGCCCAATAATTAAAATATTTTAATGTTTTATAAAACTTTTATTTATAAAACATATATATATATATATATATATATATAAACAGGTTTTTGTTGATATTAGCTTAATTATATTTCATTATTCAAATAAAAAAATTAATTATATATATATTTATATATATATATATATAGATATATATATATATTACTCACAACGGTTGGTAAAGTTTTATTAATTGTATTGTAAAAGAGTTTATATTTAGTTCATTTGTTTCCGTCAGTCATACCACAGTATTTTCCAGATTGAAGATGTAAAGATTTCCAGAAAACACTTCAATGTTATTAAAACTTGGTAGATTCGAAATTTTTACAGAACTCAAAGACAAACAAAAATTTGTTTACTGTGATAACAGAGAAAGCACTCGAGAGAAAACAAGTTGGTTGATTGAGATCAGCATATGCAAATTAAGTTTTTATTCAAGACAAGGAAAACAGACGTCTGTAAACGGAAATAAAGTCTGGAGTTTCGAAAATTACTTCATTAATCGGATTATTTTGTCATTTCGTAAAGCAGAATTAATTTTTTTTTCTACGCAATATCGAAGAATTTTTAATAAATAGATTTCATAAAACTCTTCTAAATCACATAATTAAACATATAATTGAAGCCTAAAATTGACCAATTTTATACCGAAATGTTTTTGTGTAGTTATGTTCAGAAAAATATTTCTGAATTTGTTGCATATGTAGTTTGCAGAGCAGCATGATAACTTTTTTTCCCAGTTTATAGCAATTCAGATTGTTATCACATATCGCTAGTGCAAGAGTAAAGGCGATGGATTAACACGTTTCAGAAAATTTCCTGTAATAGAAACTATACCCGAAACACAGGAAAAACATATTGTGTTATTAAAGATAAGTTAAATATATAGTAGTTGTTATATCTGTTTTTAGTCCAGTATAAAATATGGCTTTACTAAAATATTTAATTTTGGTATAAAAATTAATTAATTGGCATTGGATCATAATTTAGGTAAAATTTACCTGTGTGTAAATATTTCAGAAATGCTTTCTAAGTTACTATTTCAGAACGGAAACAAAATTCAAAAATGGAAAAAATTTAGAAGTTTCTAAAGTAAAAAATGATTTTCTTCCACCAAATAATGGTATTAGTTTGGTTTTACATGTGATATCAACTTAATCATGAGTAAAAATATTTATAGACGTTAAATTATCAAAGAACCCAGTTGTGGTAAAATATGAATTTTTAGAACCAGTTAATATTTAATGTGAATATATTTAAAAATGAATGTATAAAGCATTACACATTTCATACCCAGGACATATTACAAGGTGTTAACAAATAATGCGCTTTTCTGAATTTTTAACTTCTATTATTTAATACTTTTCGTTCATATTTTGAAGATGTGCATAATTAATATCGGTTAAATGCTGAATTGACTTGGAAAAATCGTCACAGGCTCATTTCATATTGCGGAATTTTTTATTCAAGAAAAATTATTTCTGTCTTATAAATAGTGTGATGTAACATTCACAGCAAAAATAAAATTGATATATTTTGGATTCTACTCGTTTCTGCAAAAACACAAAAGGCTTTTATTGCAACTGATCCTTAGTCAAGATGATTTATTACTAATTTTTATGAAAATGCAAACTTCTTAAATCAAAAATGTGAAAACTACACACAATGTATCAATATGTATAACTGTGACATTAATTAAATAGTATGAAATAAGTAGTAGTGGTGTTCCGATAAGACGTGTTTGATTATAAAACACAAATTAACTACTCGTTTTATAATGCAGGGTGCGGCATAAAGAACTCCGCAATTTGGGAAGCTAATAAAAACCAATTCGAGCAAGGTACAAACATTTTTGTTTTACTCATGAATAGCAAGTATAACGCAGTTTTAAAAATAACAGCACGCAATTGTCGGCCTTTACAGTTGATACATTGATTGAGTCTCTCACGGACGTTTTTCATAACCTTGCGGGTCATCTCGGGCGGCAACATCCTCGATTATCGCAACTTTAGGAGCATCCAAAGTTTTGGGGCGATGTTAGTATACCCTGGCTTTGAGATAGCCGCAGAGAAAGAAATCTTGTTACTGACGAGCGCGTCGGCCACCCGATGTCACCACGTAAGGATGTAACATGCCCAGGAAACATTTCGCTCAGAATGCCAAGTGAACGACGAGATGTGCGGGCTGTTGCTGCATCATGTTCGTGTCCATGCTCATCGAAAAGACGGTCCCATTCTGTAGCATTGCAAAATACCAATTTGAGATCGCGGTTACAGTAACATGGCACCCTTCAAAAAAATACTGACCCCCACACACCATACTGAAAATAGGTAAATGACATTGTAACTTTAGGACTGTGGAGTAGTCGTTGATTAAGTTCGCGAGGATTTT
Source organism: Zhengitettix transpicula (assembly GCA_037074705.1). Taxonomy (NCBI): domain Eukaryota; kingdom Metazoa; phylum Arthropoda; class Insecta; order Orthoptera; family Tetrigidae; genus Zhengitettix; species Zhengitettix transpicula. The sequence continues at coordinate 28,578,189 of CM073593.1, read as the reverse complement.
TGTTTCCAAGCAGAACGGTACGAAGATTACTCTATGGGAGCATTCACAACGTCCACATTGTACGGTCCTCTTCCTGTCCGAGGTTGGCCAATAGATTTACTTTTTAACGCATGAACACAGCTATCTATTGTCACATTCCCCACTGTTCTATCCCCACCCCATCTTTACAAATGGGTTTCCTAAATAGGGGAGATCTTTATTCTGCACCTTGTATTTTTACGTCCCCTGGCGGAACATTCCTGACCGTCTGTGTTTCCTTTTCCTGGTTACGAGTTTTTCTGCCACCCTCTAGTGGAACACCAAATTCTATATTAATTCCAAAAGCTTTTAAATTAGAGTAGAAACTTTTTTATTTTCGAAAGTCTTTTACAATTTGGAATTATATGTAACTTGGAAGTTCAAATGGTCATTGTAAAAGTAACCGCAAAAGTGGTTATTGTGTTCTTACAAAATACGAAAATGACGGGGATCGTTCCTAGCTGGAAGTACTATTTTTATTTTACGTTAATTGGTATGTTGATATGCTGAGAAGGATTAAAATGTTGAATAAAAGTTCTCGGGTTTCCACCCGGGTGAGACATTGTGTTACCCGGGTGGAAACCCGAGAACTTTTTCTTCAACAAATACACCGGGAAAGCCTTCGATCTTTGATTAAAATATTTATAATTATTTAATTGTAAAATATTCGTAGCCCTGAATAAGGCGTTTTACTTAATCAATAGGAAGACCATAATTGTCAACTATTCTCAGACGTCGAATCATAGACTAGAGGAGTTCACTTGAATATCCAACTCATAGTAAATATGTACACGATACGTACGTACGTACGAGACGTACGTACGTAATAAGGCTCACTTTGGATACAATCATAATATCTAGATGATGAATATTAATAAACTCGCGTTATGATAGAAATTTATAGCTTCTTGAAAAAATCGCGCCTCTCTGTTCCAATTATCTTTGTAAGAACCCATAGCCAAAATTTTAATTATTATACAACACCAACAAATTACTGCTTTCTTACACAATTATCTTTGTACGTGTATTTAGTAGTGCTTCTGCAGGAACTAATGCTTGCACTTAGATGAGCACTCATTTTCTGCTAAAACAGTAACGTGAGATGTCTCTCTCTCTCTCATACACACAACTACGGGGAACAATATTACAATTTACATTCAGTAGGAAGCCAGTTGAATTCTTCTCTTAATTGCTTCCAGAAGTTTACATGCTAGTGCACCTCTTCGCAGAATACTTGCAAAGGCACGCTCGTGAGCCACGTTCTGTACAGTGCTGTACATGCGACAGCATGCACAGTCATCAAGCACGGAAATGCTATTAAATTTCTGTGCCGACAGATTCATTGCGTGGGTCCGTCTGCTGGAATCCTTGTGGAATGCAATATTCCAGTTCCTCCCTGGTGTCAGTGTTACGCCTGTATCACAGAACCACGCCAAAAAAAATAGAGAATTTCTATCAAAGGTCTAACAAACATATAAATTAAAGACGTGTGCTCAATATAATCATAAATTGGCGTATTTAAAGTAATTTGGTGTTGCGAAAGGTGAAAACCAAATGCATTTACTAAATATTGGCTTAAGTAAAGCTCAGAGGAAAACTTGATTGCAATAACTCCTTTAATTAAGTGATAACGGTTTATTATATTATAATTTAATTTATTTAGTTATTTCCTTGGAAAATTTATTTAAAAAATATATATTTGATAATCCTTTTTATAATTTACCTACTATTAAAAAAATTCAAGATTAACAAACATGTTCATATTCATCAAGGTCTTTTCGAATATCTAATGAACTCAGAGTGAATAAAAGTGGTAAATTAGACGCAGAGGTCGACCTGGCTTTATTTACGAATAGGGTTGCCTTTCCTCAATCTCTTACTCACATACCAAGCACCAGCGTGACTTCTCTTTAAAGTGGCTACAGTGTCCTGGTTCTTCCTCATGACGAAGATTTGATTGTTCGTGAAGAACCCAAAACACCTTTCCCTCTAATTCATTGACTTGTATTACATTCCCGTCTGCCTGTCGCGCCACCCTGACACCAGTGAATACCTGGCCTGCAGCATTGAAATGCCTCCACAGAACCATTCAAATGAATATTACGCCACACTTTCAAGAATATAAAATGAAATTTGGCCATTACAACATCATTTGGTATTATATATAACTGAAATAATATTTAGAATGTTCGGTTATGTTTCGAATTCCTTTTAGTGGAAAGTAACAGGCCACTTTGGGTACTTTCGTTCAGCGAGATTGTGGTCAATGTCAGGAAGATAAACATTACCTTCCAACTTAGAAATAAATTTAACACTTTAAATCGAGATCTCACAAAAACTTGATATACGACTTGCTCAAGGTAATCGATATCATGACATATATTACATAATTCATCGTGATATCAGACGACAAAAACGCTGTTATAATCAGTAGATAAATCATTTTGGAAAAGTGAAAGTGTATTCTAAGTTATGGAAGATAAAATATTTTATGATAAATGGATATGACAAGGGCCACTAGTCCATTCTCATGGGAATCATGAATGATAAATTATAGAATAATGCAACCAATAGCCTATAATAATAAAACACAAGAATTACATTATGGAAATGTCTTGCTGTTACTATTTCCATCAATTGACAACTTTGTCTAATGGTAAAAGGGCAATTCCTCGTTGATAAATAAAATTTGAGAAAGACTGAGTTAAATAATAATTTTGTGTACACACTTAGAACTGTACGTTATTATAAGTATTAAACGTCATATATAAAAATACATAACATACATCTATATAACAAGATATTTACAGTATATATAAATATATATATATATATATATATATTGTAATATACACAAATGATAGGCTTTTTAAATGAAAAATTAATTAACTTTACAAACAAAAGATTTTTATTGTGGCAATAACTCAAATAATTACAAAATTTATAATATTGAATTTCTCAGGGTCATAACTGGGTTTGATAATGGACGAATCAATTATATTTATAATCTTATCAACAACAAATTACAATTAAAAGAGAAGGAATTTACTCGTCAGTTAAACTAGAATGAGACCAAATTTAAAAGTGAAAAGATTGAATCCGATTAACAATTTTAATCAAAAAGAAGAGAACGAAATCTGACGGCTATCTTTCAATTACGTTTACATAATTAATTGTTTCGTAAATTGTTACTCACGTCTGTCCAGCATTCCGGCGTACCTTTATTTTCGAGAACACTATTGTGGGGTTTTACAATGGTTCTAAACTCACAGATTCTAAATCAAAATTTTTTATATGTCGTCAGGAACTCGGATGAACCTCCTTTCGTCATATATCGGTTGATCGCTCGCCTTAGGTGAATTCTGCGCTTTGTCGATTGGGTAGTCTTTATTGTTCCGGACTTAAACCGAAACTTTTGCTATTTCTGGTCGGCTATTGACACACAAACTGCTTTTGTTAGCAGGTTTCGACGTTATACTTTTATGAATGTTCTACTTTGTCCTGCTAATTGCCAACCCGGTTGAATTCTCCTTCCAAAACTGTTATACCTTGACGAGGTCTTTCTGTGAACGGTCTCTCAACAAATCTCCCTACGAACTGTACTTCACCAAACCTTATTGCGAACTGTTCTCGTTTCGAATTTTTAGCGTGCATACGCCATTTTGACGGGTCTTCCGACAAAGGAACAGAGCCGGTTTTTCTATTGTTGTTTCAAAGCTCCTGCCGCCCCCTGTTGCCTCAAACAATTTAGATGTTTAATTTCACAATTAATGTCTTAATTAATTGGCATTACAATATACATATATATATATATATAGTGATATTCACTTTTAAGATAAACTATCACGTTGGTAAAAACTTATGTGGTACGCTAAGTACTAAATAAACAAAGGAAGGTAGTTGAAATTAAACGAATATTTTAGAAACATAAAGATTATTTAATTGACAAATTTAATTTTAGTTTAATTTATATTTTATAATTTTAAGTAAATGCCTCAGCTTTTATGAGAAACTAAATTTCAAGGCCGCTTATACGACTTGTAATAAAAACAGTGATTTGCAATTTTCACTAAGTTACAAAAGCAAAAAATGAATTTAAATTTACAAAGACAAAATAAAATTATAGAAATATCTGACAAAGTTATAGAAATATGGCGGTAAACGATATTTACGTAAAGGTTCACAAAATTTGTTTTACATACCCTTTTGTTCAGAGCTGCACTGGTTTGTTTACAAGTGGCTATTTTGATTTTTATAGAATAATCTTTTTATTTGCAGGCCATATCACTTATTTCTATTATAGTCTCACTTTCAAACACTAGGCGTGTCTCTACTTTGCTGTCGTACGTATTATGACACTCAGTTTTCTGTGGAAAATCCGTTTAATAGAGAAGCTGATATATTCAGCTTATACTTTACTGAATTCGGCCGCCTTTGGTCATGCTCCCTGAACACACATGTCTGACTGACTGCTTCTCACAACACACAACTGCTCTGGCTTTACTGTACTGTTTTGTCAAGACCTCCAAATACACACACTGGCCGTCCAAAGCTCTAAGCGTCTTTTCGACAACAATTCGTAGCATTCTCTACATTCTCGCGCCAAACAATGCTGTTCTTTACACTGCTCTGGGCTCAAAGTTACGCCGCCAATAAAACAATTTATAGAAACATATATTTATATATACACATTTGTAATCTCCTCTCTCTCTCTCTCTCTCTCTCTCTCTCTCTCTCTCTCTCTCTCTCTATATATATATATATATATATATATAATAAAAAAGGATGTCTATTTGTATGTATGTATGTATGTATTTACGTTGTTCTTTATACAAATTTTATCGCGTGGACAGAATGCAACAAACATTGGTACACATATTCTTCAAAATACGAGAAACAGTACTATGAGGGTGAGAAACGCCTAGCATACATGTGGAAAGAATTATAATTATAAACCGTGATCATTAAATATTAAATTACTGCGCGCCAAGAGACAATGACGTCACGCGAGAGAGAGACGTTACTACGCAACGAACAAAGGGAATATTTCCTTTATTAGGAATGCAATAAAGCAGAAATATGTTCTTTAAATAAAAAGTATAATTTTATACAGCAATACTCCATCGAATGGTAATAAAGAAGAATACGAATTACTTTACCATCCTTGCGGAAAATGTAAGTTAATTTTCGCGCTATATTCGTTGTGAGTCTAGCTAACAATTTCATCAATGTAATATTTCGTAATGTATGAAGACTGAGTGACAATTGACAATTATATCCTGAAATACTCAAGGAATATATTTAAGTATTCAATTAAATACTTTTTCGAGTTTATATAAATAAGTACACGAGCAACGCCGGGCACCCAGCTAGTATATATATAAATTATTTGCACCATAAGTTGATGGTAAAAGGAAGGCCCTCAAACCAAGACGATTTCTTTAAGATCAAGAATTAAGTCACGTGACGTGACTCCGGTAATAATAACAAGAATATTAATAGTAGGATGTGACGAGATAAAATGTTTAGAGAAACAAAATTCTTAGTGGTTGGTGCACAAATTGATATTAACCAAGATCACAGGCATACATTGACCTTTAAACTCACTTACAGAGTTTCACTTCAATATCAAAATATGGCAATGAAATTAGGTAATAACGCTGAACTATTACCATAAATTATTCCACTATATTGGACTAACAATAATTATCTAAATGGAAGAGAAAAATAAACAGGTGTTTACTGTCACTAAAATAACTTCCATTAATATGACAGTAAGCAGACGATTTACGTTGACTCTGTCTTGAAACAATTGTTGCAGATTTTAATTGTTACTTATATAATCAATGTAATTAATAATTTTCAGAAAAAATATTTCAGAATATCTTTTCCAAGATTAACAGTATTTGGTTATGTTATTGAGCAAAATTATACGGAAATATTTAGTAATGTATAATATGATGGACAAAATTCTATTGTAATTTTATAAAAAGAATCAACTACGCGAAACTGTATTACTTTCCAAATATTGTACATAATATTTTTACTTGTAAGAATTTCAGAGTAATAGATTATATTTTATTCCAGTAAAATATTAAAACATATGTACCATCTGCGCCATGATATCTCAATTCCGGTATGGCTAATTTTAGTACTTACAAAGTTACACGTCAGTAGCGACGTCACAGCCAGCTATTCTGAAAATAAACTGCGGTTTTTCTAAAGAATAACTTTTCCCGCGCCAGATAACTTGTCGGTGAATCTCTCTGCTTTTCACAATATGCAACTCATAGCTGGTGGTTTGGAATCGTGAAATTTTCTTCCTTGTCCGTCGTTTAAACATTAAATTTTTTTAAACTTTCGACACAAACTTTTCTCTATTCCATTCAAATACCACTCCATATACTTCAATTAAACATTCAGTCCCTATAACGTTTCTCGAAAGCAACTCCTCAAACCCCACTTTTCTGTCTATGCAGAATTTATCATTCCGCCCTCCAATTTCAGAATACTTCACCGTGCGAACCACTCGGATTTTTTTCACTGGTCTGTATCCTCACGCATATTTTTCCCCACACTGATCTAGACAATTTAGGTCTTCATTGTAAACGAGTGTTTCCTATGTCCACGCTGTGCTGCCAGTTCAGTTTAGCTCGGAATAACCCTGAGCGACGAAACAAACAGAACCATAAAAGTTCTCAGAACAGATGCACCGACAAGAAGAAATTTAATTCTAAATAAACATTTATTTATATATAAAAATTCTCCTTTTCAGTTACATTCACATTATAATTGATGTATTTAACTAGTAAGTTCCTTCTCTGTTGAAATCCTGAGGTCAACGTTTTAATAAACGTTCATTCTCTGATTATAAAGTGCTGCCATTAATAAATTTATGAATTTTTATACATATTTTATGAGTTCTTAATTCAAATAACTACGTTCTACACTAACATGCAAAGAATACAGAGAATTTCTTTTTTAATAAAATATTTGAATATCATATTCTATTAAAAAGTATTTACCAACATGTATTTTATTTTTCTACAATTTTTATATTATTTCACTGAAATGATTTTGCGTACACTGCCACCTATTCGCTGTAATCTAACAAGTACTAGATCTTCACGAATTCCTCCCACCATTTATGAATACAAACGTGATTTTACTGGTGTTATTTATCTGACTACATTGAATTATAAATGAATAAACCATCCAAATTCATCAGGAATACATTTTAATAAGATAAGAACATATTTACAATTATCACTACGGTCGGTCGTTTTTGGAACCTCTTCAGGACCAAATATAAAATTAGTTACAAATCTGAATACCATTTCGGCTACAACGTGTGTGTAAAACGCACCCGTTCAGAAATATTCGCCACAAAATTTTAATTACGTATTTAGGTTACAAGAAATAAATTATATTCAGATTATTAATGAATTATATACATTCCCCATATTCTACATCATACTGATTTTTATTCATTTGAGTTTTACTGTGCTGAATCACCCTTCCTACCTTATTCTATATTATCTCTAAACACAGCATCAGTTTCTGCCGCACGTTCTGAAACCAGAATTTTGGTTTAAACTGAATGCATTGCCTTATCAAAAAATCTACCTCAAGAAGTATCTTAGTACTTAATTAAGCACGTACCCCTTAACGGTAGTAGTTATTATATGATATTTTTCGTTCCATGGAACCAAAGATTAGTAAATAAATTAAGAACATGTTATTCATAAAAATATATTGACAGCAGGACTATAAACATAAACACAAATACTCTATCATATTGTACATACTGGTAATAATAATAAGTATATAAAATCTGCAATAATATTTAATTTCCCGTATTTGTGTTTGACTTAAAGTTGCCAATTAGATTAAGATTAAACACTATACTTTATAGCTCTTTAAAATTGAAAATTATAAAGTATCTCAGTCTAAACTTTTTAATTAACCCTTTAGTGCGTAGTGTAGTATATATGACACATGACTTTTAGTATCAAGCTAGTGGCGTCTAAGAGAGATAATTAGTGATATTCACTTATGGTGGGATGTGAAATTTTTGGCATCAGTCCGTGGACAGGATAAAACATGCCTGTCCTAGCTTTCTGTGTGTGAGTCAACCCCTCAAGCCAGATTTTTCTACCCGCCGGTCAACTTCAGAATATTTATTTTTTGTATTTTTTAATGTTTTTTCAAGAAAGAAACTTTGAGCGTCATTCTCATAGTATTATAATTACACTAAAATAATAACTATCCAATTAATGTGAATTATGAATATATGCAACATCTTGATCCAAATTGACTTTGGTCACGTTTTTTGGTTATTTTTCCCGTATTGTATTCACAAAAATACATCTTAAGAATTTAGTTTAAAAAACTACAAAAAATCATGCAGTAAAGGGTTAAAACGGTTGAACATTTTCTTATCACATCTTTACTTCCAATGTAAATTTCCATTCGTATGGAAACCGTTATTCTGACTCCAGACGAATAAGCTAAGTCTCCAGGTTCAATTTTCCGTAAAGTTAGTCGGGTATTGTGTTAAGAAACGTGGAATGAACTTTAATGCGGAACGTGTAACTTGATTCGTAATTCGTTTCGTGGATTGCGCATGAAGATGAGCTGCGAATCTCGTGAGACTATTTGAGCTGCAACTTCAATTTGCCCTAATTCAAATGTATATTCAACTAAAGGAACGTTTTCTTTAAGTTCTCTTAATAATATTACTTTTCAGTGGCAGTATTAGGTCAGACACAAATCTCATAATGCGAGCGTTTTGTTTTAATAACCAGAAATTCAAAGAAAGGAGATAAGCTCTTGATTTTAAAATAATAAGAGAGAACAGAGCAAATTCTTACAGAGAAAGCGAAGGTATATAGGCCATGAAACTCAATTGTAGAATCATGATGGAAAAAACTCGACTTGAGCGGGAAAATAACCCGGTATCTCCGCTTGGTACGTGGGTGTTCTTCCATCTGAGCTATCCGAGGCGACTCTCCGTCAAGTTCGATACTTCATCCATCCTGATCCTTCAATTCAGTTTCGTGACCTATATGGCAGAGCTTCGTTTGAAAGCATTTCTTCTTTTCTTGAATTAATTCAATGCACCTTTGATCATACTAAAAGGGAGAAATTTAAAGTTTATTTTTTTATAATAAATAGATGCTGTTAATCGCGGTCAGGAAAAGTTAGTAGTGATTTGAAATAAAATTTAGAGAAGTGTGTTAAAAGTTGATATAGACTCGAGAATAGATTAATCGAATATGGTGGCAAACGACAAGAAACTTTTGCGACTGAGTCATGAGAAAGCAAAGCAGAGACCATGGAACGTAACAAGGTGAACCAAGAAGCAGATAAGAGTTTCGTTAATTTGTACCATATACAATTGTCCCCACATGAAACCATTAGAAAAAATTTCATCACAATGATTAATATTTATAATAATAAAAAAATTGGGAAATAAATTATAAATTAAAAAATCACAATCAATTAACAAACCATAAATACTACATGAGTGATACGGAAACGTACAGGACCAAAAATATAAATACGCAACCAGAGAGAGCATTCGTCAGAAAGTTTACAACGTTGGTTCTGAAACTGTATGATTGGAGTTCAGACATGATATGAAAAAAGTAACTTCAACAGTTTGTAAAGAGGATGGGAAGGGTTTGAAATGTGGCGCTACAGAGGAATGTTAAAGATTAAACAGATAGAATCTGCAATTAAAAAGTTTTAAGTTATATCAGCGATGGTAGGGAAAAATAACTGCTTGCAATCTCTACGAGTTACAAGTTGGTTTAATTAAAGAACAGCAGCTGTTACTACATCTTTTTAAAGAAAAGTGGCAGTTTATCGCCAATTGTAAGGGTCGAACAATATTAGACAGTCACAATTATCACTAACTTTAAGAAAAACAAATACTTGTAAGATGCAAAATTAAAAGTATTGACATTCTAATGGATATTCCTCAGGACCAGTAGTGGCCAATAATAAGCTAATTCCTTAATTAAAAATTCTAATTAACTTTTAATATTTAAACGCTTTCTTTAGAATTATAAGTTTTCAAAAATGATAAAACGTCAAAGATGTGATGAAGGTTCGTTAATTTTGTCGAGAAGTTCCTCTTTTAATAATATATTTATAGACATACGAATGTAAACAGATTAGTAATAATTTAACGTATACCTTTTTATGTACAACTCTGTAATTAAGTCAAAATATCATTGATAAAAACAGGAGAACGCCTTAAATATAATGAGCTTCCATTTTCACGAAACTCGAATATTTTATATTTTTAATTTCATTTCTAAATGTTTGGTATAATTTATGTGATGTATTATTATAAAATTTTTATTCAAACACACTTTCAACACAAATCTAAATGAATTAATGTTTATAGTAGGGAAAGGTTTCGCTTCACGCAACGAATCAGGAAACCTCACTCACTCGACAAAGAGTGTCTAATGACTATTTAACTCACATATGCATATTACATTAGTAAAATTAAATTCAACACATTTAAAAAGTGAATTTTTCTTTATAATTTTGAAAGTAAATATTAGTCTTCTGTTAGAAAATTGAGATAAGATTAAAAAATGTAATGAAGTAAATATTTATTTTAATATTGTACTAGAATGCGATGTTTCCTTAATTAGAATTCAAAATACTTTAATTGAAGCGAGAATAATGGTTTTGAAAACCCCAACTGTGAACAAAATTCAAGTTTCACTAAATATATTTAGATATTCTTTTATTTTTCTATAAATAGTTCTTAATTGCGCCCAGGCAGAGAAACACGAATTTAATTTGGATTATCACGCACGACTTACTTGTGTTGTGCGAAAAGCGCGTTTCTTTGCGAAGTCTTGTTTTGGTGGTTGGTCAAAGGCGACTTGAGAGGCAGTCTGTATTGACTGTGGTCTGGACAGAAACTCTCTGTAGATTTCGCCTTTGAGTGGAGTCTTAAGGAAGCCAGATATTTTGTAAAGAACTGGAAATACGTTAATAAAGACTTTTCTTGTAATATCGCCAACTCCATACGATCAGAAATGATGAAAATAATAAAATAATGGTTATCACTTTATAACAAACGAAAATTCTCAATAATTCTTCGTCATCCACCTATATATATGACAAAGTCTAATTTATTAATTAATTTCGATAGGAAAAAGGGACAGAGAAGTTCACTTAGATGGTGTAGTCAGCTGTGTCTATATAAATTTTCGAGGGCCTCAAAAATAGTAGGTCTAAACTTCTCACGAATAGTTGACAAAATTTACATTTTTACAGTGCTTTGAAATAAACCTCACCAAATAATGAAATATTTAAGGCTGGAAAATTTACTGAGGTAATTAAGTTTTATATTTAAAATTCTACAACGTACTTTTATGTTTTCACTGCAAAATAAGTAAATGTGTATCCCGTTTTAGTGCTTAAGGATTACAAAATATTCAAACGCATGTAATTGTACAGATCAGATGGGTTTAGAGAAATTAATATATTCATTTCTTGGGATGGATCATCTCAGTTCTATGAAACAGAGACTACGTCAAAGCGAATTTATCCAGTGCCTCAGGGAAGCTATCCGTGGAATCAGTCCAATCAGAGGAACAAGCAGATCTCCTCAGGGACGGAGACTCTTAATATCTGGCGAAAAAAGACCGAACAGTCAAAGAAAGGGTGTTTTACTCGGATCGACCGAGGTAGTTTTGTATCGTAAGTCAAAGTTCATTGCTTTCAAGGAACGCTAACAGTTATGAATTTACTCAGAGTACAATAATTTTCCATGTTTTTGTTTTTACACTCTTTGAACAATAAAGCATTTTATTTTTACACTGACCCTTACTCTTTAGTTCCGGGTAGGTTTATTTACTTTTGTATTATTTTATTTTTCAGTACTCGAGCATCTTTTTCTGACCAAAAGACGCATATATTTTCAAGACACATTACTTGTTGAAACTATTTAGTTAACTTCGAAATCCTCTTCAATGTTGAGATCTGATAACATCTGATAATGTTGATTCAGAATTATACGTACACTGTAATTAAATACGTGTAGATTATGGAACAGCTTGTTCAACTCCTGTCATTATGGTATATGTCTGTTTCCTGTGTCTATTCATATATAATTCTTTTGCTTTTTAATGTAACTTCTGCATTCCCTGACGGACATTTTTAATATTTATCATTGCAGAACGAGTCGCAACCGACGGACTTAGATTGGTCTTAAAATTACGAAAATTAGGAAATCAGATTCAACTTTTTTCGTAATACTTGTGATAAACACCTTCCATCAGATTATTGTTCATCATTGATCAACATAATGATCGTGATATCGTGATGTCCAAAAGAATTTTGTCCTTCGTGATGGCCAAAAGATGAAAAGTCCACTGGAATGTCTTTTCATGAGGTGCGCCACAGCATCTCTCCTTCGGCTATTTTATTTAGTGTCCTTCACGTGATCCTCCTCCTTTTATTTTTAGAGTAACTGGCTACATGAGGGTAATCCACGTTGGGCAACTCCCCTTTAATACCATAGGAAGGGATTTGAAAGGGGGGATGCGGAAGAGTAGAGGAAGGTAGCCAAGGGTTACTAGGGCCCCCAGGCTATATTTTAAGGATCCTACCCGGCATTCGCCTAAAGAAATGCAGGGAAAACTCTAGAAAAACCTGCATCAGGTAGGTCGGGCATTGGGTACTCGTCCCACGCCCTTCCGATAGCGGGAGAGGAGTTTGCTGTGGGGACGCAGCATTCCCTTCGCCGTGCCTCGACCAGTTTAGGAGGCAGCTGGCCGACTATTCCAATGGGAATAGCGGATAACTCTTACCGTATGCCCAAGGTCTGTGACCCCGGAACATACACCTCTCAGAACAAGCCGAGGTGCCTCGGCTTGTGGGAACCTTAGTTCAAAAAGGCGTCCCCAAAGGTAGCCCTTTCGTATCTCTCGTACAAGGTTTTGCCTGCGAGAGAACATCCGTCGTAGGTTACCTACTTTTTTCACGTGATCATTATTTTTTGGGGGGGGGGGTATAGACAGGCTATGTATAGGGTAATCCACATAATGGCAACTCCCCTCTTATATCATAGGAAAGGGATTTCAAAGGGGGAATGCGGAAGGGTGTAGGAAGGTAGCCAAGGGTAACTAGGGCCCCCGGGCTATGGTTTAAGGATCCTACCCGGAATTCGCCTGAAAGTAATGCAGGACAAACCCTAGAAAAACCGGCATCAGATAGGTCGGGCATTTGGTACTTGTCCCACGCCCTTCCGATGGCGGGAGAGGTGTTTGCTGTGGGGTCGCAGCTTGCCCCTCGCCATGCCTTGGCCAGTTTAGGAGGTAGCTGGCCGACTATTCCAATAGGAATAGCGGACAATTCTTCAAAACAGACTGAGGTGCCTCGGCATGTGGGAACCTTTGTTCAAAAAAAACCCGAGAGTTGTGAAAGCATCCCCAAAGGTAGCCTCCGCCAGAGCTCTCTGGGAAGGTTTACCTGCGAGAGAATCCTCTCGCAGGCTGCTGGGACGTGATCATTATTTTGATTTTTATTTCATTTTTTTTTTAAATTTTTTAATCTTTTTTCCCTCGCGGGCGGGCCTATATAAGCACGCCACTTCGTGTTTCGCTTGAAGCCGTCTGGTTGTGCTTCGCACGCGTGTTGGAGCGCGCTGCCTTTGGCCGAGTTCCCAGGGTTTGGATATGTAATTTAACTTTGCAGAGTGTTTGATTGTAAACCTTTGTTATCCTGTTTTACTTTTTGGTGTTTAATTCATTAAAGGTTTCTTTACAATTTTGTAGATTCACCTTCTTGTAGGGGCCTATGCATCGCCTTGTCTGCACTGAAAAAGAAAATAGTGCATGGCGTAGTAGGCTGTTGTAGTATCAAATTCGAGTCAGATTTGAGTTCCGCAATGGTTAAATGATTCTGGTTTTGTGTTGTACTGAACTCATATGCGTTAATAATCTGGGGAGTTGATAGTGTAATTCATTTTTGTAGCCTAATTATGTTTATTGTGTGAATCTGATGTCGGATTCAATAGAGTTATTATGCTAGTAATACCGGAAACCCAACATATGGTACAAAAATGTTTACCTAGAATTTATTTTTCTCCAACTGCTGAAATCGATGAAGTCTGTAATTTGAATCTGAAAATAGTCTATGAATTACATGATCATGTCAGTAAAATGTGAAGTATCTGACTCCATGCAAGTTATTTGTAACAAATCTATGATTTGATCTCGAATTTATGCGTCTTAACGTGGTATTTGGTACGTGTCAACGTTTATTTCTTGCATTGATGTAATGCCAATCAAACTAAATAGTTCTGTTAAAAATTAAACTATAGGTATAAGGCAACGTGACTCGGAAAAATAATTGTAATTTGCTTCTGTTATTTTTTATGAGAATTCCATTCTTGTTCCAATATTTAGGGTTAATTTTGATGTAATTATCCAGACTTGTACGTACGTAGTTTACGTTTATTAGTTTTACACCATCGCAGCTACCATCGAGCTGAAGCCAAACAGTAACTCAATAAAAACAGACATTCACCAGAGTGGATTCTAGTTTCGTTTTCTATTAATATTCACTGACTCTCCGTTTGCGATTACATTAACTAGAATTGTGTTTGGCAAATGTAATAGAAATGCATGGATATAGCATCTGGGCATCTCTCCAGGATCGCCATTCCAAACCTGATCGTATTGCCAAGTGACTTAATGAACAGAATAACCGTGTGTTATATAATTATATGAATTCAATGATTATGACTTGTTTTTGAGGTTTTTAGAAATTTGTGTAAATTGTTAAGAACTTGTACTTTCAGTCTGCGTAACTATTGTTCTTCAAGTTATATACCATTACTGAAAAATGCCATGTATATTGAAAAACCATAAAAGCAGTGCTTAAAACATAGTAATTAACCATGAAAATGACAATTAATTTTACATCCTAATCATAAATCGTAATAAATATTATGCAAAATATTACATTAGAAGTTTAACGATATATGTCAATCCGGTATAGAAACAGGTAATTGAGAAACATTTATTTTCCAAAATAGTGTTTTTAAATATTTCACATTGAACAATTACTTTATATAATATATGACACTGTTGGGGTACGGAAATTCAAAATTCGACTTGGAAAGATCTGGTGAAACATTCTAGACATTCGCTTCCCGCAAAAGGGTCCTGGGGTAAAATAATATTCTTAACCAAAATAATATTTACTCGTGACATGTTTGTAACCTCGATTCCTTCAACAATTACACAGAATGTACAAGTGTTTGAAATAAATGGTGTCTACTGAAACGACTATTTGCGTAGCTCCGATAGCCTGAAGCAATCAATCCACAAAACTGACTCCTATTACTTATAGTGATGCGACCTAGATGTAGGTCATCTCTTTAAAGGTTATTTATTTATGAAATTTAATAGTATGAAATTACTTATATATATATATATGTATAGAATTAATAAGATTATACATGTAGGGTATGAAACAGAATATATTACGAATGTTATCAAAATCTTTACATTTGAAATTTTATGCTGATGGTAGATTTAATATTTGGTCAGTGTTGGCCTGGAATTTCATTGTCTGGTTTAATAGGGTGCCCGGGTATTTATAATTATACTCAGCAACATCTGTAACTACGGATTAGGCTACAATCTCGGTTGTTTTGTATTATTTTTATGTAACTCTCTTCCACCCCCATCCATGCTAAAAGGGGTTGAAATTATATACAACTGAGAATACACATACACTATTTGTAAATAAAATATCGAACGGCATATTCGTCTACATGCATCGTACAGTGGAAATATAGTTTCCGCTAGAGTGAGAAACATTTACAGTACTTAATCAACGACCATTGAAGGATTAACATGGTGAAAAAGGTATTTTCAAATAATTTTCATTTGAAAATTGATACTGATAGCATATTTAATATTTGGACAGAGTTGGTCTGGAATTTCGTTGTTCGATTTATATATGTAAATAGGGATAATATAAGAAGAATAGAGCAAAGGTGGGGAACTTGGTTAACAACGGAAGGAATACCGACGTTTCTAACACTAAATACGTCTTAATGTTTCCAGGGAATAAGGCTTTTAGCAGTGTGCATCGTTTCTTTATTCCTACAGGATACCAATTTCCTACTCCTCTCTATTTAATTTTCTTCCTATTTATATATGTTTTTCTATTAAAACCAGACAACGGAATATCCGAACAACGCTATCGAAATATTAAGTTTCAAAAATTTAACGGTTCATGGCGACAGAATCTTTCAGACCAGAAACTTAACGTGAGTGGAGAAAGTTGTTTTGTGAATAGTGCCTTCACAATATCTGAGAATTTTTCAAGATGTAAGTCTAGTTCTCATCACTAAATCTAGAAATACAAATGGGTGTCCTTTTAACCTGAACGGACATAATACGCTGCATAATTTATTTAACGCACGCCGTACTCGTACGTAATTTGTTGATCGTACACTACAGCAAACAAGAGGAATTCAGTCGTGTTGGACGACAACTACCAGGACACTTAGAGGAATTGCAATTAAGGATCCCCGCTGACAGCAATAAAGACTGCTGCTCTGTCCGACGAGGCACTTTTTATTGGCTCGGTGCTTAGTTCTCCGACGGGTCACATCCTTTTTATTATACCTCCAGGTCCCTTGTTCGTGTCCCTGCAATCGACATACACTTATTCTATTTCCAGCGACCCAACCGAGAGAATCTCTTAAAGAACACCGACGCCAAAAAGTATTTTCCAACCTCAAAAACATTACAGTTCCGTAAATATTTGAACATGACGAAATGAATAAATACTGTAGTGAATTTAATCACGAGATTAAACAACTCTCACAAAGCTGAACCCCAAGAAAATTAAGACATTTCAGTTTCAAGTTCTTTGACGAGGAAAGCCGCTAACTCACAGACTTTTTTTTATTTTAAAGTACAGTTGAAGGTAAATAATAATTTAAGAAAGAATGACTACGTTTCTCGAACTAATTACAGATGCACTAACGGTATTCAGATATGGTTAACAAAATTCACTAAATTATATTCCTTATCACGTTGATGATCTCGAAATATCCAGAGCTGCGGTCAGCCTAATTGGGGTAGATTGTGCTTAATTTTTTAAAAATTTATTGAATTAGCAATCATAATATCACAATAAAATTCTATAAGATAATTAACTGTCATAGGCGGTTCTACATTGACGTGAGGAAGTCTTCTCCACTGACAAGCCCTCCATAGATGTTTCTTAGATCACTTGGTTATTTAAGTTTAAACCTTCTCGAATTTAGTATTTGCAGAAGAAGATTCAAGAATGTGTTGGTGTACTTTTCTAGTTTAGTGTGGTGATTGATACTTTTTTCAATTATAACATTTTGGAGGTATGGTATTTTCAAGTATTTATTCAGAGTGTTGTTAAAGACATTCCAGATCATACGTAATATTTTTGATTGGTTTCTCTGTATTATTGCCATATTTGACTAGTTCGTGCAACCCCACTGTTAAATACCATAAGGTCATATAATTTTAAGGATTATTTTATAGATAACGAGTTTATTTTCAAATTTTAGTTTGGATCTCCTACCCAGTAACAATTGAATTTCCTTGACATTTAGATCTATCTGCTTAAGTTTTTAATAGTTGTTAACGTGTTATATAAACGCATACATAGGGATTTTGTTACTATGATATAGGTATTTTTATGCCATCTAGATAAGCAGGTGGAATACTGGACTTGTAAGGTGAAGTTTATCTTAATTTTCCACTTGTGTGTCCATGCCCATATTTTATTTAGATGATTCTGTAATATACTGGTTGATAGTTGGTGGAAAGGATAAATGTCAGAAAATTTGCCAATTGTAGTATAATCCTTTACTGCTAAATCTGAAGTAAAGCATAGGTAGTAAGGGGCGGATTACGCTACCCTGCGCTACACCAGACATGATCGGTTTATTGCCAGATACACTTTCATTGACTCTCGTTCTGCATATTCCTGTATTTAAAGTAGGATGTTTGGAGGCTATATTATGTTGTTAGCAAGAATTTTCTTATCTTGTATAATAAGCCAGAGTGTCAAAACATTGACGAATGCTCTGCTTACATATAAGAATACCAATGTACAAAATTTCTTGGTTTCAAGTGCTTGGCTAGTTTAGTTCCATCTCTATTACTGTATTGTTACATTGTATCATCCTGATTCTATTGTATTAATATAAAGATAGGGTCAGTTAATTCTGTTATTCAAAATATGACCAAGAAAATTTAGCGAAAAATTATGTTAAACAGGAAATTATTCACTGGCTGCTAGGTTGATCGTCCAGAAGTTGCCTCGGCCATTGATGATTATCCATTAAGGAATAATTATAATATTTCATTTCACGCTTAATTGGTTTATTTTTATTTAAAGAGCTTTAAATGAGAAATTAAAATCATCGGGTTTACTCACTCATTTTGTAAAAGTTCCTGACCACTATATATACTCTGTCCAAAACTATTCAACAATAATTATTTCGTCTGTAAATTTTGTAAATATACTTTATAAGAAATAAATCAGAAATTACGCCTCTCAGTAAATCGCGTGTGCTTGTGAAAATAATTCCATGAATAGAAATGTTATCTGGTGATTATTGGCAAAGTAATAAATGGGGAACATTGTTCTTGACATCAACAAAATTAGCCACTATTGCATGAAAACATGGAAGCGCAAGAAACGAAACAGAAAATGAGATGATTCAGGAAGTAAATGTAGAAGGTTACTTTTAAACTAATTGAAGAGTATGTCGGTTAGTTTATTTATCCACTCGTAAATCGAAAGCATTGTATTTCTCAATTATCAGATTCTTAATATCATACTGATAAAATAACAATGTTATGATTTAACTGAGTTTTACGATTATTCTATCTCTTTCAACTCCCCATACCTCTGATATACAGACTACAAACTCGCTGTAATAAATAATAGCTTCCGAGCAAATTACTTTTAACGGAAAACAATTTTTATTTGTAATACATTTCGTAATTAATAAAAATTTAATTATTTCATCCACATGAATGGATGCAATTTGGTTATAAATCCCTTATCACGTACGTATTAGTAGATGGCATGCGTGTCGTAATATTCAGGAGGGAATTAGAAAGAGTTTGATAGAAGAGTTGCATTCCGCAAGGGCAAACGTTATATTGTTGTGATTGATGAGGCTTGAGAGAAAATTAATGAGGTCACTCACGCATGATCTGTGGCAGATATTGGCAAGCGTTAACGATTTTCAAATTAAATGCTCGTTTGGTTTAAAAATCAGCCTCGTGGTGCATTCACGAGCAATTCCTCAGATTGAATTTTTTGTGGTAGAGGTTTACGACCTTTTAAAGGGTACGGAATTTCAGAAATAAAGAGTCTAAAAATTAAAGTGTAAATAATATATCATCTTTAATGTTCTCTTTTTATTCGATTCTATGAATCCAAAACTGTCAATGAAGTTCTTTATCTGTTCCACATATAACACAAATTCTTTATCATTCTTCAAGTTTATTTCTGTAATATATCACTATTTTCCAAAAAAACATTTCAACGTCACTACACCAGCAGATAATTTTCAAATTTTCCAAATAATATTATTGTGTGCCATAAGTCTTGCTCTAAAAATGATTGCTTTAAAAAATAATTTCCTGCAAATCATCCAATAACCTAAGACGTATTGAAACTCGACAACATAGCAGTCACGCCGCGACTAAAGTCCAATCATATTTATCAAGCAGTGGAATTAAAAATTCAACCACCTTAATGGGTAGTATTTACATTCAATAGGCATTTCCTATAAAAATAACTATTAGTAAATTTTGATTCCACGTGAATTCTAGAATCGTATTTTACGTTTTAATAATTATAAAATACTATACAATATGTACCGAAGAACGTGTTACGCATGAACAATTCGTTATAGACAACATAATAACGAAATGTATGGAATTTTTTATATCTAATAATTTCAATAAAAATAAAAGTAGTCATTGAATGCGTCATTGTTTCTTAACTTCTGTGTTTTATTTAATACTAGCTGGGTGCCCGGCGTTGCCCGACATGTCCCGATACACTCCAATTTCGGTTGCTTTTGCGCTATTTTTATGTAACGCTCCTCGAGGGTGTAGATTTGTAAGCGGAACATACCCATATGCATACCCACATGTATACCCACATGTATACACACATACATACCCGTATAAGACAATTTTATATAATATATATAGATAGATAGATATACATACACTATTTAAAACAATTATTAAATTTGTAGACATATAATTTTTCCATCTGAAATTAAACTATTTGGTGGTTTTAGCAATCTGCAGTTGGTAGCATTGTATAAAATTAATGCAAAACATTACGAAATACGCTGTCTTCAATAAAAAAAATATCAATTTTGAATATTTAAGTATTGTTTTCATCATAATTCTATGTATCTTCCAGTGCGTATTGCAAGATATAATTGGGAAACATATTGGTCCCTGATCCCGTGAAATATTCCACGTCAAAAGTCAAGTTATTTAAAAGAAAATTAATGCCATGGATTGTATAACCTTTCATAATAAATTATATTTATCACTCGATGTGGTATTGATAGATTTAATTATATTTATTATTCAATCAAAATATTTTTGCTCAGCTTCATTTCTCAGAAATTGAACATCTATAACGTCGTTCCCAAAAATGGAAAACAAATATTGCTATCCTAACCTCAAATTTTTGTTTCACGACACAAATTGCACGCAATAATTTGTTTACATGTATACAAATTTATTGAAATACGTTGCGTAAAGTATAATTAATTGTACTTTTAATTCAATTTAAATGTTCCTATTTCTGTACATACCTTTGACTGATAGTGCATTAATTAAATAACGACCATAAAAACTTTCGGAGTTCCGTACGTCATTTTCAATACTTTTATAGTTACAAACATATAATTCAGCAGTCGTACCTTAGACAAATCTTATTATCTTCTGAAATATTATACAGGATACAATAGTACGTTATATTATGAAATTTTATAAATCTCGACCGACACACATTTGAATGTATTATAAGGCGCCATATTGGCTTTATCAAAGATAGCGGGATAATTAACTATTCCAAATTAACTTTGCGCAAGGATGGTAAAGTGTTTCGTATTGTTTTTTATTACTATTCGATGGAGTAATACTGGAAAAAATTTTACTTTTTATTCAATCAAAATATTTCTGCTTTATTTCATTACGAAATACAGAACTATATTTAGGATGCGTCAATGTCTTGAAAACTTATGACGTCATCGTCTCGCGCAGTAATTTAACACTAATTCCTAACTTATTTCAATTATAATTATTTCCACGTTTATTCTAGGGGTTTCTCACCCCCACAGTACCGGTTCTCGATTTTGGCAGAATATATATACCAATTTTTGTTGAATTCTGTCCACGCGATAAAATTTGTATAAAGAACAACGTAAATACATACATACATACATACATACATACATACATACAAATATACATCCTTTTTTATTATATAGATATGTTTATTAGATCAATACTAATATGTAGCTTATTATTTAATACTTAAATTTTTATAAAATTTATAAACTGAATTTCATCATAAAAAAACACTTTGTCTGCTGTCTGCATCACAGTTTTGTTTATAACCTGATGTCTGAAGAAGGTCGTAGGATTACATAATACAAAGAATCATAACATCAATAATTAGATGTTTTTTATATTATCACAGAATCTAAAAATGTTACCATTAGTTATATATAAATGCTTGGAGTATTTTCCCATTTGTTTTATAACTGGTGTTACTGCAAGTTACTAATAGTTAATAGTAATTACAATACTATTTTAAGGTGGCGTATAATTTATGATACGAGGTAACTTTTGACTGACAATTTTATTTTCACGTCAGTTATAACGAATTGTTCATGCGTAACACGTTATTCGGTACATTTTGGGTGATTAAGTCAAACGTTGACAATAGAAACCGTACTCACATTCTTGTAGCTAAAGGCCCCAGTCGGCAAACGTAAAAGTGAATGTGTCACTGGAAGGAACATACATAAAAGAAGAGAATACCCGAAGGGACTGCTTCACTTGCTTTACAAAAGACCTTCGTGGAGGAAAGAGACTGGCAAGTTCTTCATTATGCACTTTGTACTGCAGTGCGAAAAATTCATAGTCAAGAGCAGCGGTAAATAAATGATTATTCCAAAGTGATTTCTCCTCGTTAATGCGAGTTCGGCAATATTAATGCTTTGTTTATTGAAAAGTAGCCTCCTGAAACACCTTGAATGATCATCGTAATCAACACGTTCAAAATGGAAATCCAAACAAAAACTAATATTATAAAATAAAAGGAAGATTTTGTGGTAGCGTAAATATTTAATACTATCAAAGATTTCACTTTGCACTCAGAAAATAAGGAAATTAAGTTTCAGAAAAATTATTCTTAATTCAACTTTTATAATAAAACGCAATTGATTTATTTTAGTTTTTAATTTAACATAAGATTAAATACTATTTTCCGATTGTAGTTATGAGTTTTGTACAAAATTTGGATTCAGCATCCGCAGTCGCTGCATTTGATAGTAATTTTACCGTTATGTTACCATAATGGTGAGAATTGTAGGCCGCTTCAGCGGAGAATATCTGTGTTCTGTGCGAATTACACGTAATTTAAGGATTACCTGAATGCGCGAGTTCTTCAAACCAACTGTCTCGCCAGCATCCTAATTAACTAACATCATCATCTGTTTTATCTCAAAACCCAACTCTTTGTTGTATAACTGTTATTTTTCACACGGAAATTTTTAATAATGCTGTCGAGTTTTCATTTTTTTTAATTCTAAGTTTGCTTGTTGAGATCCTGTGGCCTGTTAAATTGAAATTTTACTCACTCAGGAAATTTGACTTTTTGTCGTCAAGACTAAACATGGAGATTTTTCCATGTTGAATTTTATTAAGATAAATTTGTTATAAAACACTTGCGCTAAATCTGTTCAAAATAAAGTTATTAATCATTAATTAAAAATAGTTCAATTGACGGTATCGTAGCTACAGTTAGTTTAATATTTTTTCTGATGATTTTATATATAAAAAACGTGATGTAGGTTAACACAAATAAACACGTTTCTCTATCTGCGATTATTTTACATGAATAGTTCAAACTGAGAACCAATACAGGTAAGGAACTTTGCTTCTGAGTCTGAAATAATTATTATCCAGCTTTGAGCCCTTTCACGTTGAACCTAAAAGCGAGGCGTAATTCCTTACGTTACGTCTAATTGCAATGCGTTATTATAGAGTTGAATTTCCACAGAATTTTAGCCACTAATTAACTCTACTTGGGTCGGCTATGTAAATTCTTAAGAAACTCTGCAACCAACACTCCCACAGCCATTCATTCTATTGGCCTGAAATTGTATATATGAACATTATAAACAAGTCTTTACGACATGGTTACAGAGATTTTAGGCCAACTAACAAAATTACGATGTATTTAGTGTTCCCATTATTTCTTTATTAGTGGAAAATTATATATAATACATACATAGAAACATGTTTCACGTAAAAAATTACATACAATCACAATTACCAGAATTATATTATATATTGGGATTTGTATAGAAACGAGCACATTTACGCAGGCACTAGATGAAATTAAATAAATAAATTATCGTGTATACTGAAGCCTGCGAGAGAAAAGGAAGCCTGCGAGAGGATTTCTCGCAGGTGAACCTTCCCAGAGAGCTCTGGCGGGGGCTACCTTTGAGGATGCTCTGACATCTCTCTGGTTTTTTTGAACTAAGGTTCCCACATGCCGAGGCACCTCGGTCTGTTTTGAGAGGTGTATGTTCCGGGGTCGCAGACCTTGGGCATACGGCAAGAGTTGTCTGCTATTCCTATTGGAATAGTCGGCCAGCTGCCTCCTAAACAGGCCAAGGCATGGCGAGGGGTAAGCTGCGTCCCCACAGCAAACTCCTCTCCCGCTATCGGAAGGGCGTGGGACAAGTACCCAATGCCCGACCTACCCGATGCAGGTTTTTCTAAGGTTTTCCCTGCATTCCTTTAGGCGAATGCTGGGTAGGATCCTTAAAATATAGCCCGGGGGCCCTAGTTAACCCTTGGCTACCTTCCTCTACCCTTCCGCATCCCCCCTTTCAAATCCCTTCCTATGCTATTAAAGGGGAGTTGCCCTAAGTGGATTACCCTCATGTAGCCTATTGCCCTAAAAAAAAAAAAAAAAAAAAAAGAGAAGAAGAAGCCTGCGAGAGGATTTCTCGCAGGTAAACCTTCCCAGAGAGCTCTGGCGGGGGCTACCTTTGGGGATGCTCTCACATCTCTCTGGTTTTTTTTTAACTAAGGTTCCCACATGCCGAGGCACCTCGGTCTGTTTTAAAAGGTGTATGTTCCGGGGTCGCAGACCTTGGGCATATGGCAAGAGTTGTCCGCTATTCCTATTGGAATAGTCGGCCAGCTGCCTCCTAAACAGGCCAAGGCATGGCGAGGGGTAAGCTGCGTCCCCACAGCAAACTCCTCTCCCGTCATCGGAAGGGCGTGGGACAAGTACCAAATGCTCGACCTACCCGATGCAGGTTTTTCTAGGGTTTTCCCTGCATTTCTTTAGGCGAATGCCGGGTAGGATCCTTAAACCATAGCCCTGGGGCCCTAGTAACCCTTGGCTACCTTCCTCTACCCTTCCGCATCCCCCCTTTCTAATCCCTTCCTATGCTATTAAAGGGGAGTTGCCCAATGTGGATCACCCTCATGATGCAGCCTGTTGCCCTAAAAAAAAAAAAAAGCGGAAAATAGCTTGGACGATGATGTAATTGCTATACATCGAAATGTCGCTGTCTACGACGATCACCCGAGTGGAAATCCGGGAAAGCCTTCGAGTTAAAGACTTTATGCATTAATCAGGGCACATAATAACGAACAGGCCTGAAGAAATGTAAACAGTTTTCTTAGACCTCCTACTCATGGTGGAAGTATCAAAAGACGCAAAAAAAATGCGTTCGTCTGACTAACTCAAAAAGGGTTGCAGAAATGTTGTGCGGTATTTTAGTTAGAACTCATTTTTGCCTGTTATTTGGCTATTAATTTAGCTTATTTGTTTATTGATTAGGATTTGTGGATAAGCGTCGTAATAAATTAAAAGCAGTACATTAAATTCTAGTTATACCAGTAATTATAATTAAAGGGCGTTTCCCCGTTTTACCGATAATGTGAATTTCGTATGGATTATATAATTACAATTAATGACTTGATTTGAAGGCAAGTTTTAATTTTTTTAATTTATGTATGTACCACACTGTTTTCAATTTAGTATTACGGACTTTCTTTAATATCTGTGAGATTTATATGCAGGATGCTAGATGAAACCATTAATTTCATATTCTTTTTATACATTTAACTGATTTTAGACCATTTATTTAAGTATTGAGGATGGACAGCAGTCCATCCGTGAGGAAGAATTTCCTCGACTACTGCAATAAAAACGGACAAAAGAGAAATATATGACAGGACGCTGTATTCCATCACTCTCATAAAAGGAAAATTTGTGGGCGCGAAGAAGCCGCCAACAAAAGTGCTCCTAGCAGGACCGTTTCTCGGGAATGCTTTCATAAAGCAAAGAAATGGCTGGCATCCAATCATCAAACACTCAGCAATGCTCTGGTACTGTTCTCGCGAGACAAACAACTAAAGTGGCGATTATGAGAGAGACGAAAATGTGATGAAACCACGATTGATTAAAACAGCTAAAAAAATTATTATACAATCATTTCCCAGAAGATTAGTTGAATTTAACTATAAATTTGACAACAACCGACTAAGTGGATTAATGTGAAAAATATTTTTTCAAAAAAGGAATTTTGAACCATAAGATAATTTTTTGTTGACATTGTTGGAATTGATTTCTGGTAAGCTTACATACTCTATAGTGCAGGTATTAGCCTCGTAATTTGGTGGTGCAATATTTTATTGAATCGCAATTTAAAATAAATTATCGCCTCTGTAGCTGGAAGGGACGGCAATATGACGATAATTGAAAATTGGTTTGTTTGTTAAGCTGCCGAGTATGACTTGAATTTGAGGGCCGATTATTAATAATCGGATATAGAGATGTTTGCACTTATTATTTCTTGTCAAAAATTGGTGACATTTTCATCAACAACCATATTAAGGACAAAGCAATTTAAATGCCAAAAACAATGTTTCACTAAACAATACAGTCAGTCAGAAGGAACAGAATAAAATACTATAGTCAATTTTCTTCAATTGATTTCGAGTCAATATAACCAGAATATTAATTATCCAAAAATTTTCAATTTTCATTGAGTTTGGAGACGTTATTTATAGTGATTCGCTGAAGAATGATTTTAATGTAAAATTATGACTACCTTGATCATCAATGTTCTGTGTGGTTATATCATTTTGATGTTACAGTTATTAATAACTGAATTGGAATTTAAACATCGTTCCTGATGTTTCGAATTGTCATTCTTTAATTGTCATGTCTCACTGTAAATTTCTCAACGATCACATTATGTGTGAAAGCGAACCATGCGATACAATTTTGACGCCTTTAGTCACGATATATGTAATAAAGTATTTGATATTTAAGTATTCTTGTTGTGGAACTAATAATATGAAAAAAATATCATTTTTTGTAAACTTTAAGGAAATCAAATAATTCTTTCAGATTCCGCGTTCATGGTTGATAAGGCAGAGAATGTAAGGTCGTTTAATTACGTTCGAGACATTGCCTTGTTGCTCAGGGAACGTTGTGATGTATTATTGGGAGAACAGAACTCGACTCAAAGACGAAGCCACGCTTCCAAACACACACTCACCGACTTCCACCACATTGCCTTAGCGTTAACCAGAGAATCGAATCTTCTCCTGCTTTTATCGCCTAACTTCGCTCCTCTGTTCGGATGGAAAAATAAAAGAAATCTCGATGGCAGTTTCATTGAGCCGGAAGACATTTAAAAAAAGGGTAGAGAACAGAAGTTTTTGCGCACGGAAAGGCCTTCAACAGGAGAACCCTTTGAAGTGCTGAAAAGGGCGTTTTGAAGTAGAAGGCAGACCGTCTCCTGGTAATGCTTGACAAAAAATATATTTATGTGTTGGAGACATCTTATTTTCAGACAATAAGCTACTACGCACAAATTTACCGTTCCTTTACTATGATATTTAACAGAACAGGTCAAAATCGAAAACAGCATGTAATGATAACGTCATAAAAATGTAATAACATTGCCAAAAATCTCGTTAACCAATATTGTCTTCCAATAAACCGCCATTCAGAAGATGATTGACAGGATGAAGGTCAGATCCATCGTTACGTACTGCGGGAACTTATATTCATTATACGTAAATGAGTGCTCCATTCTACAACTGTCCAATATTACTTAATGAACGTTAAATTTGATTCTGATTCTGATGTAGTTAAGGGGAGATTTAATGTGCCTAAAATGAACATTACGGTATTCAGGATTTAATTTTTTTAAATGATAGATCAATTTATTTTTATCCTGATTAGTTAAAAAATTTATTTTATTATCACTAAATTAATTGGACGGTTTTCGAGGCAGCCATTTTTCGTCACGGCATTCCATACAGGTAGGAATAGAATAAGGTTGGTGGACAGGCAAGATCCGAAATAATGTAGGAATTAAATGAGTAACGAATTACAAATTAGTGCAGTAACAAACGTCAGAAAAACAAAAGTTTTCTTCTGTAAGAAAAGTTAGCAGAATCAATTCTTCATAGAACTACTAATAAACTCATGAAAAAGTATTAACATACTAGGTAATTTCATTATAATATTATATTTAAATTAATATTGAGATTTTTAGTATTTTTTGATAAAATCAGTAGAATGTTAAATATGGTTATTTTAGATTAGTGAATATTGTATTTATAATGACAAAACAATTATTATTTTTAATTAGATGAATAAATAGCCTATTAACAGAAAAACCTAAGTGGTTAACAAATACGACATAAAGTTTCTTGAACAATGCTTGCAGATGTGTGGTACTTATTAACCACTTAGTTTTGTCTGTTATTTATGTGGACCTAAATATACAAATTTTTGTGTGTTCATAATTTGAGTAAATGCATCATTTTCTGCTTACTGCAACAACTCTTATCCTCAAAATTAAAGGTAATCTTTTTTTTGTTTGAAAAATAAAGCTGTTTCTAACCAACCCATTTAAATTTCATAAGAAAAGTTTCAGGTTCCAAATTAAGCCCTAAAAATCGATTTTATTTGCATGAATCAGCTGATCATAAAAATAACATGCATTTTATCATGATTATTGTATTTTAGTTGTAAAATTATTAATAAATGTAAATGTGTTAACTTTTAAAAGCAAGAGTAACCTGAACCATTTTAATAATTAAATATATATTGTAATGCCAATTAATTAATCAATTAATTGTTTTGAAATAAATTTGATTTGTTTAGCGAAAAGTTTGTATTATAGCGAGAGCGATACGAGCGACAATGAGTGGTGAGCTCTGTTCCTATTATTGAGAGCGCGGAACGACGTTTACGCGCGCTAAAGTTAGTGAGTTAATCGATGTGGTCTGCATTGTACAGAGGTCAGACATCGTCGAGCATAGTATAATAAATTTGGTGAATCATTGGAGAATACAAGCGGCCGCCGGTGAAAACGTTGCAGAGAACGGTCTTTATAAAATTGAGCAGAGTAAAACATTCACCGAGATATCGCAACGTGAATATTGTAAAGTAATACCAGTTTCGTCAAAATAGAACTTTGTACAATCTTCGTAGAGGAATTGTTGTGGAATAACATTGGTAAATTATTGTGGAGCGGAGCAATCATCGGAATACAACCAATCTTGCCAAATTTTAAAGTGAAAACCAAGGCCTGATATTAAATAATTAAAGAGTGTAAAAGTGTCCGAACGAGGTAAAATTGATTGTTCTGGTACCAGACCGACGGTCCGTAAGTAACATAATTTTGAATAATATTGTAAACGCAAAAAAAAGGATAAAGTCAAATTCCGATCTCTTTGAAATTGTCAATCAAAGTTAATTTCTTTACTTTTAATTTATTTTATTCTATCGACATATTGTTTAGGTAAATTGTGAACTGTTTTGTTAGTAAGATTTTAAATCTTTTTTTTCCATTATAAAACCCAGTAAAGGCCCTGAGAGGAGAGATCTCAAATTTTGTTTGTAATTATCTTTTATTGCCACAAAATGAAATAAATATTTTGTTTGTTAATTGTTTAAACTTTTCATTTTAAAAAATGTTTCCATTTGATTGTTACATAAATGGATGTTTAACGTGAGGCAAATTCTTTAAATTAAATAAAGCTCAATTGTTGATTTATTACATAAATGGCTACCACAACGTGGGGCTCGAATTCTTCAAAAATTAAATAAATAAAATTATTAAATGTTGTTTATTACTTCATTTAAATAACGCCATCTTTTTGATTATTACAATATATATATATTAAATTGTAATTTTTACAATTGTCAACGGAACGCAGGCTGTTATAAATAATTATTAAATATCTGGAGATATTACTAAATATTTATAAATTAGTTCATATTATTGTACATTACCTTCGCGCATAAGCGTTGAGGAACTATAAAATAATATCGATAAATTTAAAATTCCTATTTTGTAACATTTACAATTTGGCGTTTCAACGTGATATAAATAATGTAAAAAAAATCTAATTTGATTTTCACAGTACTGTAGCTGTCTTAGTTATACATTTCACCATATTTTAAGTCGCTGAAATTTATAAAAAATATTTTTAAATTTTCTGAAAGCAATAACATATTACGATTTTTTTAAAAAAGGTATTTGACCATTTTTACAATAAAAATGGTGTAAATAATATTTTTGGTGATATAACAGTGATTTAAGACAGTTATTTCAATTGTAATATAAGATATATCAAAATGCCTGTGATTACTCGTAGACAAAATGTAGGTAATATCGGAAGAAGATAAAATTTTCATAATGTAATAACTACGATACGACAATAGAATCAAATAAATTTGAAACAAGTTACAAAATTTCAAGTCTTACTTTTTTTGC
Source organism: Zhengitettix transpicula (assembly GCA_037074705.1). NCBI lineage: Eukaryota > Metazoa > Arthropoda > Insecta > Orthoptera > Tetrigidae > Zhengitettix > Zhengitettix transpicula. The sequence continues at coordinate 28,548,014 of CM073593.1, read as the reverse complement.
AACGGTTTAAGTCGTAATCTCTGATTCTGAGTTATTTATGAAACGTCGAGTTGATTGCTTGTTTAAACGTTCAAGTTCGTTGCTGAAAGCCATTAAACCTTTACGAGATGGAGGGACATTGGCTGAAAGTTTCAAAAGTTCCATTCCAAGCTCTGTAAAAACGTGGGATTAACGTGCTGGAGAATGAATTTTTTCTCTGGCTAAAATAAATTGTGTGACAAAAAATTACCACATGTCATAAATATTAAATAAATGTTGTTTAATTAAAAGTTGGTTTCATACAAGTTAACGAACAATTACCCTTTTCTATCCTAGTTGTATTGCTGAATAAGCTACAAAAAATGTGATTATAGGAGAAACATGTTTATATACACGCATTTAAAGCTAAAACTTTTGTAATTAGTTTTGGAGAAATAATTGTGAGTTGTATACCTGGAAGTATAATATTTGCTTCTTTTGTTATATTCCTTGAAGATATTCAATTAAAACACAGGAAATAAGAATGATTTAATGTGTTGAACTGTAATGAGAATAAAGGAATTCATGCATAATTTGCACAAAACGCATTTTACACAATTATGAACTTGTAACCAGAACCTATCATGGAAATGTAAAACTTTGTCGTTAACAACAAACAAGCGCATTATTAAACATGAAAATTCACGAAAGGTCTTTCTGAAAAACTCAAATAATAGGTTTTTTTTAGCGGATGTTTCATACTTAAGTCCTTGCAATCATTGGTAAAACCTTATTATGATACTGACTGTACCTGAATAAGTTATAGAACTTTATACTACGATCTATGCAGAATTTTTATTCAGTCGGTAACTTTTATGGAATAAGATTTAAAACATTTTTAACGTATGATTAGAATGCACGCCAGGTTTTAGTCTCGCGTTGTTTACAGTTGTGAAAAAATTTAATATTTTTTATATATGATTATTAAAGAACAACAGTGAAGAAAATTTACGTTAATTTAGTTTTAATTGCAGTTCATGAAAACATCTATTGGTCAGTCTAGCATCATTCGGGCTTTAGATGACGTGAAGAAAACCTCTGGAACGAAAGAGAGCGAAAAATATAAACAGTAAAAGAGGTTATGAGTTGGAATTTAATCCCAACTTTCTGTGGGCGTGAGTAATTCCCATATCTTGGAATGGTAAATATCTTCTTATTATTATAACTTTTATGTGTAGTGGGAGGAATTATCTGTCGTGGGACGCACAGATGTTCAAGTTGAGAGCCATTCTTCGTCATTGATATTGGGAGGTTCCTCTCACACAAATCCGATTAAAAGACGCAATTGTTACTGGTTAAGCCTGAAAGTAAATACAACGATCAAGTGCGCGGAGCGGGGAGGCGGATTAAATCTTTTCATCTCTGCCAAAGAGAACTGTCCCAGTTATTGAAGTTTGAACCCCCACTTAAAGTTCTCAACTACAAAGACATCGGGAAAGTTATTTTCAAGCACAAATAAAATGGACTTACGATGTTTGTTTTCATCGGAGTAAAAATGGCGATTTGAACTGTTCATTTTGCATATTAGATGAGTTTTTCAATGTGAATTGTAGAACAAATATTTACTTATCTTCTTCGTCGAACATAATTTGAACGTGGAAATAGGGATCATTACGTTTTTCATTTTCATTTGTTTATTGGAGATATTCCGAAATAAAATAAAATTAGATACACAAGAATATCTCAAGCGGAAAATGAATTAAGCAGGTTGATGTAAAGTAACAGAATCGCTAACCTAAATTGTAGTCAACAAGTATGAATTAAAGAGTAGTGTAGAAAGTAATGACAGAAAATGGGATTTTTATTTCTGTGGATGTTTGTGTTAACATAAATAATCCTGAATCCTCTCCATTCAGGTTACAGTAGTGCCACATTTTTGTCATTAAATTTCAATCTTGTTTTCAATGGACTGGATTAGTTTTGTCTATTAGGGTATGTTATACTAATTTGGGTAATACTTAAATCATTTGACGCCTGGGTTGGTTTTTACACATGTAAATTAAATTTTAATGTTATATAATTTTATTTTTTTTGGCAAGCGGAAAGAATTTTTCTAGCTAAATTTTGTTGAAACGCGCAAACATGACGCACGTAAATTTTGGGGTGGTTATTTTGTTAGTGTCGTTCCCAGGCCGTGCCATTGTGTTTAAATGATGAAATTGCCTGGGCAAGTCTTGATGGTGGCGCATAAGCCGTCGCAGAATGCAAAGACTTCATGCGACTCACCCTTGCAGCAGTGGTACTTAGGGTAAGGTGACTCATTTGAACTGTTATTTTATTAAAGAAATTATTAGTCAGTTTAATTAAATAGAAAATTTGGGAGTGGCTAGGTCAAGCACTAGCACTAGCACATGAAAACAAGGCGATTTTGACGACCAGCTCGTAAGCAGCTGACGACGCCAACAATACGAGCACTGAAGCAGCACAAGCAGCGAAAGACGTCCAAGTTACCGACCTGGACCAGCCACGTTGCTTTCCATCATCATGTAGTGTGAGTGAGTGAGCAATATACATGTAAGGATAAGTCGTAAAGTACATGCGTTCAATTGTTGAAATATTTCACAACATTAATGGAAATAACATGATCTTTCAACATAGTCACGCTTGGTCCTTCCGATAACACGAGAACATTTTTTTTACATAGTAACAAGTCACGTACGCATCGCTTCCTTCTCTAACTAATAACACGATTAAACCTGTTATACATAATTTCATATGCAGAGCCATGGCTAATGTGTATATGGTTTGCCACATCGTCGTTACTCATCGATTATTCAGAATCACGACGCGGACTTGCTCAATGTTTTAATCCGGAATGGGCGTGGCTGCGGTTTACTCGTCCTTAAAGGATATTTCACTGATTTATTTTGCTGAAAGTATTTTATGTACTTCAGCTTTTGATACACCTTCAGAGTAAACAAAAAATAATTCAAACTATTATATTGTTTCAATTATATTATACCAGTTCCTTTTAGACGGGTTTCTATACTGTTATAATTGTATTATTTTTCCTAAACTAAGATTAATTTTATGTCTTATAACTAACTTTATAAACTCATAAACCATATCGCTGATGGCTTTATATCAGTACACCTCGACAATTTCACTATTCTCTTCAGTCAGGTAGCGGAAATTCTCGATAAGTTATTTATCATCAGCCAAGTTGTTTAATCTACGATATAGGTTTTCTGTCCGGCATGTAGTGTCAGTTACGTGTTTTATTTCACACCGTATCTAGTTGAGTGTCTGTGAAGGGTGCGTAGGACGCGTAGATGTCGCTGTGGTGACAAACGGACGACTCCAATCCATCACGGCGCTGTCCGTCCGCCGCGCCCCCTTCATCAATCTCTGTAATCGCATGCACTCCTCCCTAAATGAGCTGCCCTCAACTGCTACACAGGCGACTAATTGGACAGGAAACTCTCGTAGACACTTGTCTAGTGTGTATATAGTTTCAAGAATGCTTGTATAAACTTAGGGGGCGGGTTTCTCTCAACAAAATAAGAAAAAAAGTCATATAAACAGACGTCCGACAACCAATTTTGTTTCCATTGTAAAATAGATCGTTCCAGATAAAACTTAGGGATCAAAATAGAGAGTCTGTCAATAATTTTTAGTTTTGGGTGAAGTTACGGAAATGATCGGACTGAATAGGATTAGGTCGGAGGAAAATCCATCCTCCCAAGTACTTGATTGAAGGTACCAATAAAAATGTCCAGTTAGTTTACGTGATCTGTAATGAAGCTCATACAAACCGGTTTACGCAGAGTTTTTTTTAAAAAAAAATTATGGCCGTGTCAACTTGTTGGTTATTGGCGACCCTCTAATATTGTTTACATAGTTATATTACAGTAAGTTTGAAATTTCCATTTGTGATCAAAGTTTCAAACTGCGGTTGTCGTCGGAGACGAACTCGAGGAGACTCTTGATCGCCGTGGTGTGTGCAGAAGTCTACTCCGCAGCATTGCTATGGTCCTCCTGCGTATATCCTCATACTTCGAACACAGAGTTTCTATGGCGCCTGCATCGAAATCCAATGTGGGTCTAAAAATGATGACGTGTTTACGTAAATAAACCTGCTCTCATCCGTTCGCGTCTATAGCGAAGTGAAATTCTCACGAGTATACGGTATTGAACAAAAATAATAAGACAAGTTAATAAATCTATATGACAGAGCCATTAAATAATGAACGTACTGACACATACTTCTACGTCAACTTGTCGAATCATGGACAATCGTACCATTTAAAATACTGTACTGCGTCGAAGTGATTCGTAGGTATCCAAGAAACATGGATGAAGTGTGACTACATTAAGAATGCTTACTGCATAAATCAATAGATAAAAATGAAAAGGACTGAAGGCCACTGAATTGGTCCTACTTCACCTACTCAACAGCCACGACAGACTTGAGACAGGGCGAAATATGCTGGAGTTCCAGCATGCATAAACTATATGCTGGTTCATTTCCCTTATCACGGTATCCGGAAGTCTCCATGACCATGATTTTCTGGCTTAACTGTCTAAGATGGTTGCCCACGCAGGACATGCGTAGCAATTTATTTTTCTGATGAGGAAGATATAGACGAAAATTTTCACTCTCGGTGTCAGCTTCGACCTGGGATAAAAACAATGTAGAATATTTTTAACCTAGATAACCTTACGTTATTTATGCTTAATGTGGTGTGTCCAGAGTTGAACTTAGATACTTCGCCATCCAGATTCACGATTTTTCCTCTCGAAATAGTTGGAGAATCGGTTTCCTGTCTCCTCCTGGTGATCATCAGGGCCTGATCATCGTGGCGCTTGGTTTGTTTCCCAGTCCTGGATCTTGCAGAGGGTCGGTCTCTTACGATGTCCTGATACCATGTCGTCTGCGTAGGAGATGTCTGCCCCAACCTACGGCCTCAGGATGTCCGGTGTAAAGACAGTATAATACAGGACCTAATACACTTCCCTGTGGAACCCCGTTGGCAAATCCGTACTTTTCGTTGTTTATTTAGCGTACAATTTTCCCTTACAGCCCCAGGACAAGGATTCGCCGCTTCTAAATAAATACATTTCCATTTCAGAATTGACTTTCCAGAAGAGTTATCCGAATGTTGCAGCGTTATAATATATATTCAACTTGGCTAGAAGCCGAGGAAATATTTTTACATTTTTCGTAGTTGTTATCTCAAAAATTATCACGTATTATAATTACGATACTTTTTACTCAATTTTATTTCCATTTAATTTCATATTTTAAATATCTTCTGCCTTAATATTTATTTACTGCAAATTAGTATTTATCTTTGTTTTTTAATAACGCTTCCATATTGGAATTACGAATCATTGTCTCGATAAAATAAACTTCAAATAATGCAAATTTTATTATATATGTGGTCGAACATATTTGTAAATTGAAAATCCATAGCAATTAACCTTGTGGCATATCGGAATACAACCACGCTGTCTGTTAAAGTCTCGACCGCAGTTTGGCGGTACTCCGCTGTGCACAGTGATTCCAATCTGAGAGCAGGGCCGCCGTGAATGGCCGCGTGTTTGCATCCCCGCCTTAATGAGCCTGCCTTGAACTAGGCCATCAACTTGAATGGAGTCTTCTCAGTCCGTCCTGTAAACAATAAGAACTAGAAGGTGGCCGCCTGCCTACTCCACGCAAGGGAAGAATAGCCATTCCACCGTCCTTGCCGACGCATTACGAGCCTCTTTTCACGACGCAAAGGCTCGTCCACAGAAAGACTTCGTAAACTTCCCGAGATCGCGTGCACTTTTCTCTAACAGTCAATTTATCTTCCTGTAAATATAATTAGTAATATTATTTTACTGAACACTGAAAAAATTCATACTGAGTAAAAAAATATTGTATCTACGACAGAAATTTAACTTCATACAGTCGTTGAAAAATAATTATTTTTATTGCGATAAAAATATACAAAATTTCGGTTGTTCATCAACAGGTTTTATTAAACATATAAATTTTCAATACTGTGGTTGTGATATACTTATTGTATATATTTTCAGAATATAACAGTGAAAATATAAGTATGGTTTTGTTATCTTTGATCAATATTTTTAGTTATTGGCTACTTGAGGATGTTGTGGTCACTTCCCCTGTAATAGAATAGAAAGTGACGGAAATGGGGATGCGGAAAGGGGTTCACGAGAACCTCCGGCCTATAGTTTACGGAAGCTACTGGGTATTTTATTATATGTTCAGCATATAGGTCGCAGCTATAGGTCGGGTACTAGGTACTTGTCAAACTTAATGCGTCGACCAGGCAGATAGCCGACTGCTCCAATGGGAAGAGTGATGCAAATACATATCTAATGTGGCCTAGTAGTCACGGCTTACGGGAACCTTAATTTACCCACACTGGTGTGGAAAAAGACGTACCTAGATTTCGAGTGCTCTTTGAACGATATTTTTAATCAAGGGGCTACTTGTGGATCATCCATGCATTAGTCTCTTCCTTTTAACAGCATATGAAGTGGTTTAAAGGAGACATGTAGACGGACAAGGGTTAAGTAGGGTCTCAGGGTTATAGTTTAAGGATCCTACTTGGAAATTCGCCTAAACGTAATGCAGAGAAAACCCTAGATAAATCTGTATATCTCAAGGGGTTAAATAAATTTAATAAAATATTTAATAATTTATAGTGAGTAAATACAGACAATTCAAAAAGGAGAACTTATATAATTTTCCCAAATACGTATTTTTGAGAATGAGGAGTTCCATCGTCCATAATCGTGTCACGGGACGAGTTAATGTGTTATTAACTACGCTGAGATCCGGTGATGCAGGACAAGAAGATCTTGGATGGAAAGGGCGATCTATTTTTATATTACAGCTTTCTTCAACAATAACTTTTGAACTCATAATGCTCTTAAAATATCAGGTGTCGTCTCTTCAGCATACTTCCAACACAACTTCCCTTTCAGACATTTGCCTTTCCGCATACACATGTTTTAAAAGTGCAGTATTCATTTATACGTCGTTTACAATCGTCTGTGTTTCACAATCCTGCGCTTCACAATGCAGTGAAATGAAACACAACGCCACACGAGTCCTTTTAATATTCAAACCTGTTTTGCTGTATTAGAGTATTGATCGAGACACATTGTTATTTGTAGTCGATGCCTATCCAAAGTACATCACTGCGAATATAAATACGAAACGTTTTATTCTCTATGCGTGAGTTACAAAAGAACCAGTCCCCCGGTTCTGTGGTCTGCCGATGAAAAATGTTTTACTGAAAATACGATATTCAAACTTCCTTTGTCCCAGGGAACCATTTTTAGCACGATTTTATCGGCTGTCGGAGATGACAGAACCGCTGTGCTCTGGATAATCTCTCTGGTGGAAGATTGAATGTGGCCTGTTTAGTGTGCAGTTAATAGCTTGACATCAAATGGAACACACGGGTACTGTGCAACTATTTTTATATATTTTAAGAGCTCTGAATTTTTTTTTAAGAAACTTAGAATAAAAAAATAATGTATTTACTACATTTCAGATATGTGTCAATTTGTTTTGGATAAGAAATATTATTTTAAATTTAGCTCAAAAATTTACTTTGTAATATAATTATAAAACATATAAAATAAATTACCGGATACTTGAGAGTGAAAACTTGTGCACTGGTTGTAGAACCTTATTGTAAACTCACGATTTCAAGTAATTTTCCTCCTATAAAAATATTAATAGTTACAAGACAATTATTACGTTAAAAATCTATTTTTTCTCTGTTTCAATTTTTTACCAATAAGTATATTTGACAATTATTATAATTGGCTATTATTACGTGTATTAAATATAGCCTACAGAAAAATAAACATTTTCTTTTGAAAAAGCAGTAGGTTAACTTTTATCTTTCATTACACGAAACTAATGTCAATTATCAATTGTTGTATTAAATAGTTTCTTCATAATTGAAATGAACTTTATAATATGAATTTAGTTTAAATTATGTATTAGAGGAAATTTTATTTGTTCAAGTAGTGGAAATTTTATATCTAAATTTATCTTTCTGCTGAATATATCGCATCCAACGTTTTTTGCGTTTACAAGGTTTTATGAATTTTTCATCTGTCAGTTCCAGGAACTATCTCGTCAGTTTCGACGACATCTACCACCTTCGCTTTCAAAAATACGCTTGTTGGAGCGACCTGTGCACTAAGCAGCTTAAATTGTTACTCTCCTTTGAATACATCGTTTTTTTGCCAATGAATAATCTACCTGTACACATCTCTCTCGGAAATGAAGTTAGCGGCGACCAGAAAAGTTGGAGACCTCACTCACGTAAAACGCAAGGAACTTTAATGAATAATTCAGAGAGTAGAGAGGGACAGAGACAAAGTCCAGTCCAGAACACACATTCATTTCCGTCTCGACGGATTTATCGCTCGAATCCAACTCACTTTCCGGAAGGGTACTTAGAGTTGAAGACATTTCCGATATGGGCCAGAAAATATTAGGTCGTAATGGATGCGCAGAATAATTTCACCCGCGATTTCCTCACGAGTCTGAAAAATATGGTCTCACGTCGTTTGTGGATTCCCATGTCATTAACGATGAGAGACATGGATGGCTCCCCAAAATGCATGAAGGTGACTCAGTAGCTAGTATCCCTCTTCTTCATACAAGCTATGATATCAAAAGTAATCAGTATATTTCCCAGAAAATATATAATTATTAAAAACTCCGTATTTTATACATTTTGTATTTAAAACAATATCTAATTAAGTATTTAAAAATACAGAGTTTTAATGTTCGCCGCCCGATGTTTCGCTTCGCCTATGTCAAAGATTCTTAAACACACACAATCAGCTGTTTAATTAACGTGGATGTTAGTACGAAAAAAATCAATGCATTTAAACACTCAACATTTTAAAAATGTAAACACAAAAAGATTTGTGAACACAAACAAACGAATTGAACTAAAGAATATGAATATTGATAACATGATTTTTTACATTTCTGGGCGGCAGAAATTTAACTGAAAAGTTTTTTTTATCATAGAAGTTACGACAAGGATTAATAGAAAACTACATATTCTCCGGCTTTAAGTTTACTATGAAATTCGTGTAGATCAAAATTTCCTCAAAACTGTGTTTTACCTCAAGTTACACAAAGTAAATTGATCGTGAATGGCTCCTCTGCGATGTCTTCGGCTCGATTTGAAGTTTTCTGTCCCCAGAAAATCGCAACGTCGAACTGTATTTACCACACAACTCCCGGAAAGGTCACTGGGTTGGTCATCCCCTTGAATTCTCCGTCACAGCGTGAAGGGTGCAAATTATTGGGTAGACGGCTCCAGTCCGCTCGTCTCGTCTCAGTTTTCAACCTGAGGCTTTGACTAAAATTTTATAACGCAACTTCTTTAGTGATCTTATAAAAAGCTGTTAAAACATTTCACAGCAGAATTTAATGGTTTACTGGTGTCGGCCATGACGATGGTGATATTGTTTGTTGAAGTGTCCATAGCAGAGTGACTTCTCCGTCACCCTGCTAGCAAGCCGGTTCCAGGATTTTGAGATAAACACTAATAGGATAATTTATATATAAAAAAATATTCCAATAAAAAGTTTGTTTCAATCCATGAATTTAGTCGTGGCGCCAAGCCATTATTAACCGCTTTTTTAACTGTCTCCAAAAAATGTCTAACCGTTAATGGTTACATAAAAAATAAATTTATATGCAAATAATTCTAAATAAAAGGGTAATTATTCCTTACATTCTTTTCAATAAGTGATTTTACTGCGTAAACCTCCATCATTTGGGTATGAAAGGAACTGACAGAAGAGTCGAATTGAGTTTTTTAAAAATAATAGGTTATAAGAGTTTTTATAAACGTTGTTTTTGGGGTTCAGTTAACTCTACATTAATCCTACCTAAGAGATGTAGTTAACAGCGCGATGCCTTTCTTTCCTTTCCATTGATCACGGTTATTTGCGTTTTCCCTTTTCCGGCGACGAAGGGCGGTTTTCTTAAAGGAGGCAATCAATCATTACCAGTTGGATCGAAACCTTCGCAGAATGGACAAAAGCTGCGTCTAATCGCTCCTTCGGGACATGATGGAGAGTATTTCATAAGGCAACTTGATAACAAATGGTCTACTCCTACAAACAAAGCTGTCAACTATCAGTGACAAGCACGTTTATTAAAATAGTTTTATTTTTCATTTTTTATAAGGGTCAATTACTCGTGAATTGAAATGAATATTTAACGAACTGTTTCGCGACTGTGATACATGAGATTGTATCGTCCCTTCCATTTCTGTTTCGTTACAAGTGTTTTTAAACTATCATTATTTTGACGAAAGTATTTTTTGTCTTTGAGAGTTTTTTCTCAGCCTTTGGCTAGAAATTTACCGCTCTCCTCACTCACTAAGCCATCCACAAATCCCTCCGTTATTCATTCGTAGGTGAACACCCTCGTGGAATATAACGACTTTAGACGAAATTATAATTCTGTCTGTCTCGCCAGGTCTATATGCAGCCTGAACAATAGCGACTTTTCTGAAACACAAACTTTATTCCGGGAAAATGTCTTGTATTCTAATTGAATATTTCAGTCTCTAATAAATATATAAGCTTTAATTCTACTGTGTCCTAGTAAATCATTAAGAAAAGAGGAGCAGATTAATATATGGAAACGCAAATATATTATAAATAGAACTAAAGAAGAAATGTAGCAAAAATACGTGTGATTGGGCAAAAATTAAGTGGAGTATCATATACTGCTTATGATTGATTTTTTAAATATTTTAATGAGGGTCGCTTGGTGTTATAAAATATTTATTCAATTGTGATATTTCACCATATTTTATGGACAATTATGGTTACAATTAGATGCTAATTTGGAAATTTTCCGTTTTTTTTTGTTTTCGTAGGAATGAAATTTCATTGATGATGTTTCAGCCACATATATACAACGAAACGAAGACGTTATTAACAGTTTAAATTAAAGTTAACGGCTGTTTATTCATTCTCCAATAACGAATGTTTCACCTGGATCAGAAGGTTGTGCACCATTCAAACCACGAATAAATTTTCTGCTAATTAAATAGGCGTGATAGTACTTTTATGCTTGAATGGACCCTTAATTGCCATTCATTCAGAGTGTGCGTCCGCAACTAATTACGAACTCAGAACTATAATTAACATAGGCGGCCGAGTGGAGCAGAAACGCGCACAAGTCCGAAGTTTAATTAAGGTCTGACAGAGCAATGTTCTGTCCTACACTGTGCCATTGTTACCAAAATGCTCAACTCCGAACACAATTGAGTCCCGTATCATCTTCATACAAACTTGACACTAACTTGCGTGGTATTTGAAGACATCAAAAGTATTGTGACACACTTGAAAGTGAATCCAGTGTCAAGCAATCCGCAGCTCGGAACTATGGATCTGGAGGACTACTGAGACTTTTTGTGCGCCAGTATAGTTTTAGTGCACTTATTAGAACTCTGGATTGGAGATGATAGAAGAGTATACTTCAGATTTCTCATGATCAAATTATAAAACTTTATTATAGTCGTTTAAGGAGAAAATTTATGCAGGCATAAGTTTTAGTTCTACGTTTTTCAAATGTTGGATGGAATTACCAGTACTGTAAATCGAACAAAATCTCTGCGCGTTCACATAATTTCATATAGATCCATAATTATCATCCTTAACTCAATTGAAGTATTCTAAAACAAAACTATGTAAGGCTAACTAAATCGTATATGAGCAGCGATATTCCTCCGCTATCACTATTTTAATATTACTCTGCCAAGAGCCAGTCTACTGATTTGCTTAAACGATGAGTGGTATTCATTTTATCAGTTACTTTTTAGTTTTCTTGATTCTAAGTTATCTAATTAATAATTTATGTTTACATTTTCATATAGAAAATTAATAATAAACGTCTTTTATCGGTTACAGTTACGAAAGAGTCCCCTTCGAGTTTTATACATAATATACAAAATATTTCCGTTTAATTTTTCCCGATAATATTAGAACATACTGGACTTTTATTGACAACAATGATTTTGTGTAATTATATTTCACTCGAAAAAAATTAATTCTCTGGCAATATCGCATAGCCTTAAAACATGCAAATATAATAATATTCAGTTATGTCAGATTAACATTTATAGAATGTTACAACCTGTTCATTCAGATGGTTCTTTTTGTTGGCATAAATATAAAATATTTTTGAGTCAAGAAACTGTGCACAGTGAAATAAGATCACCGGGTCAAGAGTGTGTTGCGTGTTGCATTCAGGAAGGGGTGTTCCATTTCTCTGGCTATTAGAGTAAATGAAGAGAAGATCGAGGGTGATATAATGTACCTGAGAATATTTTACAGAATCGTGGCTGCAAGGGAATTGAGAAGTGAAATTTTCAAGTAGCTTTTTCAGAAGGTAGTGCTAATGAATTATCAGTTTCTATTATATACATTGTAATAAACAGGCGTCTAAATAAAAGATTATTAAAGGAGAACAATTAACACAACATTTATTATCAATTTTAAAATACACAATAATATTTGGAATCTCAGGGTCTTTATCTGGGTTTGATAAATGGGTGAATTTTATACAATCAATTACATTTAGCTTTTTAGGTAACCTCGACGAATTTTGTTGCGGATGAAAATAATATTAAAGATTGAATTTAAATTAAAGAACTAAACAATTAAAGAAGTAAATAATTAACGAAGTGAATAATTAAAGAAACGAAATAATTAAAGAACGATCTGACATATCTTTTAAAAGAGGTTTACAATCAATTTTAAAGTTTACTACTTACGGCCGCCCAGGTCTCAATTTTGGGGATATCACTGATTCTACTCATTAGAATTTGAACACACGGTAGTTGCTCTGGATCTCTGCTATCCTGGAACCTCGATCATCTCACTCTCAGCCAGTTTCCGGACGTAGGTCTCCTCAAAGTCTCTCTATGCGAATATTTGCTCAGTTTGTGAATAAAACTTCTGCTTCCAAACTGCGATTTTATAAGTCTCTCCGTCAAAAATGGTTACTTGCGTTTTATGTAAACTATTAGCTCGCCGTTGGACTTCCTAGATAACCCTATTCATAATTCTGGATCCGCAAACTTTTACTGTTTCTATTTCTCTATGTGGACCGAACTGCTATGTCCCAGTTCTCGACGTAGACTTTTTCCTTTCGCGTCTTGCCGCTGACTGAAGATTGCTTTTGAACTGTTCTATCTCCGCTGCCCAACTAACTAACTTTTTTATAACATGAATTTTCTGAATTGATGTCTGCCTGCATCTGTGTCTGCCGTCCGACTAACTAACTTCGTCTCGTAGATTTTGAGCGCGTACACTCTCTTAACTCCAACAATACATTCTTTGTCTAGCCGCCTTGTTGCGGTGACCGCTTTATATCCAATAATAAGTCCTCTACAATCCAACTTTATAATTATAATAATGAATTAATTACTAATTACTACAACATATATATATATATATATATTATGTCCTTCGCTGGTTCCTTTATACCTCGCGTATGAACGCGGTTTCATCCCCAACAGAACAAGGGGGAAACAATATTTGGGAAACAGCTGCAGCTCGTATAGAGGGGTGTTTGTGAGACAGATGCTGGTGTTTCCACGGATCGCCTCTGGGCCAAGCTATCTCCTCACACAGTTAATGGCGTCGAAAGGAGCTCCGTCCCATTAGCGTCTCGTGCTCCAGAAAGTGGCCGATTAGCGACACTACTGCTGCTCCACCACACAGATACCTAGCTCACATTTTATCACTTTCACTAGGCACGGCAGATGGAATTTAGCCACCCAGCCAGCCACGGCACAATTACCCTTCCTCCCCGTAGCTCCGTAAACTCAAAGGAGCTTCTCCTGTTGGGAGCTTTGAAAATATTATAATAGTTAAGAAAACAACTTAACAGTCACAAATTAAAAAAATATATATTTAAGCTTTCGGCATTTGTATGCAATCTGCAACACAAGTTTTACAAGAATTAAAAACATATAACAAATATAGGGACAGTCATGATAAGATAACTAGTACCACACCCACTTGCATTCGGACACTAACATGAGTCCCAGAGTCGTCATCTTACCATCGTTCTTTATTTTTTTAAAAAAACATAACATTTCAAGTCTACCTAATCCGTAGTCCTATATATGATCAAAAAAATCCAACCTTGGAAATTGTATCGAGAAAAATGGGACTGGTGCAATTGAAACAAATTTTTGAATATATTTTACACTTAATTGATGCTAATTATCGGTAAGAACACAGCTAGGGAAATTTATACACCTGTGTGACAATGGTATAATTCTTTCATCACTTCGCATACCTTGGCTGTTTTTCTGAAATATTGTAATTCAGAAAATTTCCATTTCATTAGTAAATTTATTAAATTTCGGTTCAAGATCAGAGTGAAAGTTTTGACAAGTTCAAGCCGTAGAGACCATGAAATTAAATTGAATGCAAGTATGGGGATGGAATATTGTCGACCGAGCAAAGAATCGAACCCGGGACCTCCGATTACGGTTCGAAAGCTCTACCACTAGATCTGGAATCGACTGGGGTAACACAGTTGGCAGAGATCCGCTCGTTAAGCATGGAGGTGCCGGGTTCGAATCCTGGTCCACTAGACATTTTTCCATTCTCATAATTTTAAAATTTTTGTTGCACGCGACTAGCGAGAGACATAAAATGAACGAGTCTCCTAGATGCATAAAATAAATAAGCGCAACACATGGAAATGTTTTGTTATTACACAATAATAAATAATAAAGAAGTAATTAATACATTTGATGTGTCCAAACTATGGCTATTTGGGCAGTATTGATGTTTCTCCTTTTCTGACAAATCTATTGGCCATTACAATTCTATTTAAAATGTAGTTTCGACGTTCATAGTTAATAATTCTCGTTCGTAGAATGTGTACAATTATTTGTATACAAAATTACAGGGTGATCATGGGATTTTTTCTAAGCAAGTATTTTCGACTCATGAAAGTGATGTGCGGATACAAGCAACATTAATACATTAAGGTGTAATCAGAAATGCTATTGAGTTTTCAAAATATCTGAAAAATAATATTGGCCTCCAAATTTGTTCTTGTCTGATATTAATTACTTCTTAGACTGAACTTAAAATGTTTGCGTTTGTTTCTAACAGCAATTAAGGTTTGTGAGACTTACATCAGTGAAGAGGATAAAAGTTTGAAAGTAGACATTTTAAATTAATTCATTAAAATTTTTTTAATAATATATATTTGAAGATAAACATAATTTAAATCTCGATAATTATGAATATTTATAAGTCTCGTGAAATTTAAAAGGTCATTGAGTAATATTGGTTCAAACACCAACCATTTCTGAACTTATATAGAATGTAATTCAATCAATTATATAGATTTTTTGTAAGAGATTGCATACAGTCTTGCCTTACGGCCATACTAAATACAGACTATGCGTTTACTTTTTTTAAAATTATATTTCCTCCGTTTTATATCCCCACGTTTCAGCCTCAGTTTTAAATTCACTATTTTCTCCATAAACCCTTGGCAGAAGAAATAGAATCATTTAACAAATACCTTCAAAATATGTAAATTAAAATAACATTTTTATGATGAATTTAATGACAGAATAATTTATAAAAATTTTAATTTTATGAAGCACGTGTGTGACCAACAATATCATGTATGCGGCGTCTTGGGAAAATCTCTGTGTGAATTCTGTTCCGATTCTGGGAGGAAACGGAGTGAAGAAGGCGAGCAACAGAGTGCTCGAGGCCTTCTCCACCCCAAGTCGAGTCAGCATCCTATCCGTGCTTCCCTCTTCCTTCATCATATTCCTCTCTCACTCCCTGACTCCTTCACGGTGTGTGTATCCCTGTGTGTGTGTGCGGGAGGAATGTTGGAGGGCAAGAAGACGAGACGAGTTATTAAGAGCTGGAGGAAACGTTACGTGGATGAATGCGTTAAGCTCTTTTCCTCCGTATATCATCCTCTGCATTTATTAGTCTGAGTCAGACTTATTTATTCGAAATGCGTCTCTCTCCCACCTTCGCCAGACATGCGAAAATTTCTTCCAATATTCTCTTAACCAAAGAACAGAATATTAACACGGCAAAGGGAAGACTTACAGCGTTTAATTTGATTCTTACATTTCCAAGAAATTATTTCAACTTCCTGGAATGCTTTCAGAAGTTTGAAGTTAATCAGGGTTAAAAATTCTTGCTTCCTTACAACCAAATTTCTATATCTTACCCGTTTGAAGTGCGCTTACTTTGCAGTCCTACTGGTAATATAATACGCAATTATAGAAATAAATACAAAATTTAATTGTGATTGTGTAAATTTTAGCTCCTTTGAGTATTAATTAAGTAAAACTAATGTTGAAAATGCCAAAAATCGTAATAAATTTATTTATAAAATTTAATATTTTGTTAAAATCAAATAAATATTAATTTGGATTAAAAATTAAATAAAAATCAAATAAATCATTTAAAATTTTTAATAATTATTTTCATGTACATCAACATTAATAATTTATAATAAATAAATAAAATTAATATATAAACGTATTTGACTCTGTTCCCATGATTACTTCCTGTTGCAATTTTCTAGTACAAGTCTCAATATAGAATGAGTAACAGAAAAGCCTTGAATTAATGAAATTGTGCGTGGCTAACCAATTTATAAGCAATTTTATTAAATTAATGGATTGTATATTAATTTAATAACATAATTTACAATTAACTCTTCAGTAAATAATCAAATACTCACCGTTTCATCCTTAATTTTTTTGATATCTCTTCAGGTGTTGTTTAAGTCGATAATATTTTGATGAAATAATTTCAACACTTCTCTAAATATCATAAATAGATATGATGAGAATATTATAAAAGATTCTCCGTATATCCAACGGGTCAGTTGTTTATTACAACAACGTTTCTGCGAAACTCAACTCCGCCGTCATCATATGAAATGATCAGAAATGTTGTTTGAACAAACAGCTGGCCCTGATGATAAACAGACAATTCCTTACTAAATAAATACACCGGGAAGATCTACGCTATTTGGTTGGTGATGAGAATACTTTAGTCCACCTTACATCATTTCAATAGACGAAAATTATTCACATTATTCATAAATTCTACATCTAATTATGAAATGTAGAATAATTTTCAAATTATTTCATTTAAATATTATTGATTTTTATAACACCTGAACACGATCAAAAAATTAATATCATAATTAATGCATTCATTTAATAAAATAATTTCTTACTTGATTGGCCACATATAATCTAATTAATTTATTAATGCACCATCCTTAAATAGCGTGAATGTAGTTATACATTATTCTTTCTTTCCTAAAAGGTTAACTGGAGATCGTTCAAATAATCGTTTTAGATATTCAATAATATTTCAAATTTTGAACATTATACGAATTAAATACACGAATTAAAATATTATAAATAAGTCACAGTACGTTCTCAATTGATATGTTAGTAATTATAAGATGTTAAAATAAACATTTAATCCTGTTAAATCGACGAAAGCTTCTGTAAATATGTGTAACGAATGGCTATCATATCGATGAAATTTTATTGACAGGATTAAAGGATAATTTTAACATTGAATTTTGCACTTATTTTAAATTGGATATAAATAATTCTAAGATCTAATGTTCGTTGCAAATCATTCCAGAATCTAAATTAACATTTTTAGTACGTACTGTTTCTTTCAATGATCACTCACTTAAGATAATAATATCCTTAAAGGTTGCAGAGAATTTTGGAGCCCAACTTAAATATAATTTAATATATTTTCTTATATGCGTTCTTTTTTTAATTATTTTTAGTTACAAAGTGAATTTTATTTCCTTTACGAACATTTCCCTCTGACGTTTCAACTGTTATTGCCATTGCATTAGTAAATCATAACATAACTTTCTGCGTATTAATAGCCTTAAACGTTTCCTTTTGAACTACTGACGGACATATTATACTTGATTTATATTATATAATATTGATTTGCAATAGCGGTTAATTTGCGAAATCATTATTATATCATTGTATGCAGTCTTCCCATTGGAATATTCGGCCAGCTGCCTCCTAAACTGGTTGAGGCACGGAGAAGAGAATGCTGCGTCCCCACAGCAAACCCCTCTCCCGTCATCGGAAGGGACAAGTACCCAATGCCCGACCAACCTGATGCATGTTTTCTAGGGCTTGTCCTGCATCACTTTTAGGCGAATGCCGGGTAGGATCCTTAAAATATAGCCTGGGGGCTCTAGTTAACCCTTCGCTACCTTCCTCTATCCTTCCGCATCCCCCTTTTCAAATCCCTTCCTATGCTATTGAAGGTGAGAAAACAAGAGTGACCATAACAATAGAATGGTAAGAAAATCACCTCTAGGGGTTATTAACGTTAACAAAAAATTACGAAATTTAAGAGCGAAAGATATTTGTTCTACCTCAATATTTCTAGAAAATATCAAATTAATAACGTAAACGATCCGGTAGAATATTATCCACATTGCATCATAGTAGAAAGGTGTTCGCTCTCACCAAACTGGGTCGTTAATATAAATTAAAATCGCTATCGCTTTGCATTTCCATTACCTTTTTAGTGGCGGTTTCAACTGAGATTTACGACGTAGTAAGCGAGCGAAAATTTGGTTTATATGAAAATTTCCGTTTTTCTAATAATGCACATTAATACGAAATACCATGTGTTAACTCTGTTGGCAATTAACTATTTTTGTAGTTATTAATGTGTGAAATTATTGACCCTGTTATTTATTATATCCTGAGCGAAATTACTGCATCATAGTTTTGAAAAGAACAAAAATCTTCGAAAATATGCCATACAGTTATTTTTATGTCACTGATTAAGTCCTAGTACTAATTCCATTTGCCAACAAACCATCTCAATATATTTAATCTGAGCTACGTAAGTCTTCGTGCAACCGATGAAACTGCTATTGCATAATATCAGCCTTACATTCGTACAGCAGTAGAAAGGAACTGGTATATTCGTAGTGAATATTGAGACATTTTGCAAAATGAGGAATTATAATCCGGTGTCATTACAGGGTTTATTAATTCCTCAGGGCATTTCTCTCAGCGTAACGGCAACACAGTAGGCTTCCAAGTTTGTGAAATGTCAGCAATATGTGACGGTAATTAAAATCCGATCCGATGAAATGCGATGAGCTCTCTCAATCGGAACTCGGGAAAGCCAATGTAATTTACACCATTAATTAGATTGAACCTAACGATGGATCTATCCCCGTCTTCCTGATAAGGCAAGTCTGGATAATACGCAATGAATTTCCTTTTTTGCTCAGCAGACAAATGGGTGAAGAGAGATATTTTTCGAATTTATGGTGAAATATTATACTCAATAAAGGCTTTTGCCGCAAGGGAAAGTTAAAGACAGATTCGAAATTTGTATCGTTAATAGAATCTATTATATAGTTTTAAATCAATATCAATTTACTTTCAGGTATGGAAAATCTTTAACTTTAAAACAATGAATGCTAGACTATATGTATATATATTGTAATAATTTATTATAAAGACTAACTAATGGCTGTGGCTAAATAAAAATATTTATTTGAAACAATTTAACAAAATTTATTAAAGTTTTAAATACAATATAAAAAATTTCACAATAATATTTAGAATCTCAGGGTCTTTACTGGGTTTGATAAATGGGTGAATTGAATTTACAATAATTTATAATTACATTTAGCCTTTATTGAAGTTAATTCGTCTAAACCTCGACGAATTTTGTTGCGGATGACAATAAGATTACAGATCGAATTTAAATTAACTAACAAAACAATTAAAGAAATGAATAATTAAAGAAAAGAAAATAATTGAAGAACGATCTGACGTATCTTAAAGAAATGGTTTACAAATAAATTTTAGAGTTTTTTTACTTACGGCCGACCAGGTCTCAATTTTGGGGTTTTCTGTGCACACGTTTTTGGGGATATCACTGAATTTAAGTTGGTTACAAAACACTGTCGAAACTTTAGGTTCTCTCAGCTGGAAACGGCTACTCCTTCCGAATCAATGGTCAGTCAGATTATTACCGACTTTCTCTCGATGACATTGGTGACGGTCTCTTTACTTATTGAGTATTTACTGCGGCATGACTTATTAAGGCACTGTTTGGGGCAGATGAACCACTTGCCCGCATCTGACTTCCAACTACACTCGTCTCTCCTCGTTGACTGACTCTTCGTCTCGTAGATTTTTGACTGCGTACGTCTCAACAATGGTTCTTTTGTCTCGCCGCCTGTGTCGCCGTGTATGCTTTATATACTCTAATAATGAGTCCTTTACTTTGCAATTATAACAATGGATTAATTACTAATTACTACAATATATATATATATATATATATATATATATTGTAACGATCAACTTTTAAGCGATTAATTAATTTTTGCCCCACGTGGGGCGCCATTTATGTAATAATCAAAATGAAAAGGTTAATTAAATTAACAAACAAATTCATTTTGTGGCTTCCACAATTAAAACAAATACAATCAAATTAAGATCTCTTCTATCAGGGTCGTAACTGGTTTGATAATTAACAGAAAAGTGATTTAATAAACTGATTAACAAATCAAGCATAAAATTTTCCTAAAAACAATATGTTGATAAATGAAAGAAAGCTAAATGTAAAGATATTAAACTTGAACGAAATGAAAAGTGAACTAAATCTGACTCTATCCTTTTAGTTATCGTTTACAAATATTATTATCAAAGTTTTGGTTACTCACATAATGTCCGACTGGTACCAGAATTCTTTTTTAGCTTCAACACTACACCATTAATGCAGTTTTTTTACACGGATTCTAATTTCCTCACAGATTTTACACATACGCTGTCGAAATGCAAAACCTCTCAGGAATCTCGGATGATCCTCTAATTGGTCAGTTATCGGATGTCGGGTTCCCTCAATGCAAAATTGTTCAATTTTTATAATGAAGCAACCTTTGCTTCACCGTTGGCTAGTTGTTAGAAAATCTCTCTGTCCAACTATCTGCTTGCTTACAGGAACTCACGAGATGCAGATTTTAGACTTTTACTGTTTTATGTATCTATTTGGATCGAACTGCTATGTATTTCGGTGAAGATTTGTTTTAATGTCTCTCCTCTCGTGGCTGACCGTAGACTGAAGACTAACTTTACTTTTGCGCGCGCCATCGCCATTTCGTCTCTTTAACAAAGCAACAGAGCTCAGCGCTATTGTCGCTTTGGTAGTTCATACAACTATAATTCAAATTATTTATTACAATTCAAATTATAACCAAACAATTAATGGCCGAATTAACGATTGCTACATTCATTGAGGTTTATAACGGCCGCGTCGACAACGTGGGCATTGGCGACACACAGCGTCAGTATTTACACACATAGATAATCTGAACGTTATTAGCAATTGGGTTTCTATATTTGTTCACTTAGGTTTTCTTCCTCGATAAATTTTATGAGGTCCAAGGCAGCTGTTGTTGAAGTACTGAGGTCTGAGATGAGTTTATTCATGTTGAGAAAGTGTACTGTGGTAATTAAAAGCCAATTGATAATTAAAAGAAATTTTGGACTTGAATTGTTAGCGGCAAAAACACTCAAGAATGGACAATAATATAGCAGGTCTAAAGTATTGTAGGACTGTAGGCGCGCCCAACGAAACGTGTAAGTCAGTCGACGATGAAGTACAGCGTAAAACGGTTGTTATAGGAAGAGACCAGACGTCGTCAAAGTATTGTAAAATAATGTTGTTGGGTTAAAGCAGAGTGTAGCATTCATCGTGGTATTGCAGCGTAAAGATTGCAGAGTATACCAGTTTTGTCAAAATATAACTGTGTAAAGTCTTCTTGGAGGAATCGTTGCTGAGTGACGTTGGTGAATTATTGCAGAATAAGTCGTCGTCGCGATATAGCCAAAACTTGCTAAACCAATAGTGATGTGTAGAGTCAGTGAAAATAATGGCCTGTTTTCTAAGGAAAAGTGTGTGTAAGTGTTTCTGAACAAGTTAAAGTTTCCCTGGTACCAGAGAACTGTAAGCCATATATCCATCAAATTAGTATTGTAAGCCATAAATTAAAGATAAATCGTCAGATTTCGGGTTTTTGAATATCGTTAATAGTTTATATTGCAGTGTAAAAAAATATTTTGAAGTTAAGAATAGTTTTATAAAAATTCAATTGTCCACAAATAGATTTCTTTATTTAAAGGCCCAGTGAAGACCCTGAGAGAGAGAGAGAGAGAGAGAGAGAGAGAGAGAGAGTAAAATTTTGATTGTAAACGGTTAACTATCTGTAAATTTATATCTTTGTGACAGTAATAAATGAATGTTTTTTTTCAGTTAAAATTTCTTATTTATTAAATATTCTTTAATTTAAAGGTTAAATTGTTTAAATTGATGCGTTAACGCGGGCTAACTTTTATTATAATTGTTTATTATTTGAGAATATTACAAATTGTTACATCAATGTAACTTGTCTTGCATTTGTGTTTATTACAAATTGGCTTCACCAACGTGGGGTCACTGTTGTATTTAATTGTTTATTAATTTGTGTTTACTACAAAATTGGCACCACAACGTGAGGCTAATCATAACTAAAGTTATTTAATTTGGTATATACTACAGTATATTACCCGTTAAACACCTTTTCCTTTCTTAGAGTAATCAAATGCGTATTGCTTGCTGTATTCAGAAAGGGGCACCATTTTTTTGTCTACATATTTTTTAAAATATTCGGGACATATGATATACAGAAGTTAACTAATAATTCTTGCATCTCTATATTTTCAATCCCACATTTTTTTCTGTAATAACCGTTATGAACTCAATTTTTGTCCCATGTCAGCGTTTTCACGGATGTAATGAAAATTCCGACTCCAGTATCAGATCTTATCTCGCAACGCATTTTGAAGCAAACACACAGACACGTGTGTGTTTGTGAGTTTGCTTTCGATAACAGTTTGCATATTTAAGTGGCGTCACATGTGAAGTGATGCGAGCTGAAGGGAAATATCTCGTTTGCACAGTGTCTGCGTTATATCAGTACTTTGGTTGTCCAAATAACTGCAAATAACCAAACCACCGATCTATACAATCAATCGGTACTCTGAGGCAAACTCCGAATGCTAAGAAAGTACCTGACTGTAGTTTTAGTTACTTGATCTCTTTTCCAGAATTAAAGGAATATTCAACCTATTTTACATAAAATTTTCTCGACCTACTGAGATTTATAACATCTGATCACAAATTGTAAGCAAAACTTTTAAACGTGAATTTTCGAGGAATAAACAGAATTTTCTTCGATAAACATATTTTTTCTTGGATAAATTGAATTTCCCTTGGATAAAAAATAATACGGGTGTTAGTTTTACCCAGATCTATAGACTTTTTTGGACTAATGTGTAAGTATAAATTTATTCGAGGTGAGCAATGGCTTTAATAATCGGCTATTGTTATACTTTTAATTTCATTTTTATATTAGTGTCATGTTGATGTATTTTTTTTTTGCTTAGTTATGACGATTCAGCTGAGGTTTTGTGAGTAATTTGCTCGTAAAACAACATCGAGGCTCAAATATTACACCTATAAAATTTCTATTAGTCAGTTGAGGGTGAAATATACCACGATAAACATGAACGGAGGCTTTGATGTTAATTTACTCTTGCACAAAAATCTGACAATTAAATATTGGCTGCATTTCTGCAGGAATATAAAAGTAAGCACAGAAGAAAATGAGCCAAATGTAATTAATTATTTAGCATGTAAGTATTAGAAATATTTTTTAGGGCAACAAGGCTACATGAGGGTAATTCATGTTGGGCAACTCCCCTTTAATAGTATAGGAAGGGATTTGAAAGGCGAGATGTGGAAGGGTGGAGGAAGGTAGCCAAGGGTTACTAGCGCCCCCGGGCTATGGTTTAAGGATCCTACCCGGCATTCGCATAAAGAAATGCAGGGAAAACCCTAGAAAAATCTGCATCATGTAGGTCGGGCATTGGGTACTTGTCCCACGCCCTTCCGATAGCGGGAGAGGAGTTTGCTGTGGGGACGCAGCATTCCCTTCTCCGTGCCTCGACCAGTTTAGGAGGCAGCTGGCCGACTATTCCAATGGGAATAGCGAACAACTCTTACCGTATGCCCAAGGTCTGCGACCCCGGAACATACACCTCTCAGAACAGGCTGAGGTGCCTCGGCTTAGAATCCATACAATGTTATAAGTAAGTTATAATTAGATACAACTACGACTACGTTAGATTTGAAACAAAAGAAATGAAAGAATCAGGTGCCAAAAAAAATTAAGAATAGTTTATTTAAACATCTAAAAGTAAATTTTTGAAAAGGTGAATAACGTAGAATTGAGTAGCATTATTTGATAAATAAATTCAGTATTAATATCATTATAATTAAGTAGTTGTATGCAATTTCAGAGTTTCTTTGTATGAGTTTTTATTGTGAAGTCCAGCTCGTCATTGCGTGCAAAATAAAAATTGTCTCAGCCTTAATCATTCACGTTGGTTCTACCTTCCATTCCGCTTTTTTCAAGAATGAATGATTTACGAAGAGCAAAGGTAAAGTCCTGTAACGCATCTTAAATTATTTTTGGGAAATGATATGTAGTCCTGAAAATTATAATGCAGTGGTTAGCGAATGTACTTTAATGATTAAATTTGATGAATATTGGTTGGAGAAAACACACGGAATTTCTTAGAGGAAATGGCCTGTGGAAGAATAATGTAGTTACAGACGGTACAAGACTGAAAATAATTGTATGTGGTGGCGTTTAGAACATTTATGGGATCAAATTATTATGCTGCAACAAAGAACAGTGTACTCAATGGAACAACGAAATGTGGCAAAGCTTTCGTCATCGCGTGACCTCAGACGGAGCACTTACTCAGAGAAAAATTGCGACGGCCCGTAACTTCGCAAAATATTGCGCTGTAAATGGTTGGGGGACTAAGTGCTTGTGCACTCTGCTTGGTAGCCGGAGAAAGGTCGCGTTAGCTCTGCCATTCGATGCATGTGACAAAGACAGATCAATCGGGTTCCAAGCTTTCGTCAAATTTCCAGACATCTCATTCTCAACGCTTATTTATATTATAGTAAGCGGTAAAGACATGCTACACGAGTAATCGACACGCAAGCGTACGAGAGTAAGCAATCAGTCTGAACAGTACTTTTTCCAACAAATATTTCTCAAGGTATGGTTACATTTAGACGAATTCCAGGGACATGTCGCGCAACAAGTCTCGGCAACATGTTGCGTCATTGATTTTTCTCTTTCTACATTAATGACGTCTGCAAAATTTGTATAGTTGTGTAATATAATAGTCTACACGTGCCCTCTTATCATAACGTCTCTTCAGCATAGCGGACCTAAGAGGGCGCAGCTGCAAGAACGCTGATGCAGTTAAAGACATCACTTTAGATATAGCGAGTAACTAAACACAACACATAAGTCTTCACCCCTTCCGCCTAGGCAGCTGTGATGACGCTGCGTCTAGACGGACGTCAGCATTTTAAGTACTTTATGCAGACATGTACACGTCAGCAGAAATCTCCACCCTGTAAGAGTTTTTCTCATTGGAGACTTAAAATCATCAGGGAGGGGGAAAGGAGTCTTCGAATTGTTCAGAGCTCTTGGGAAAGTCAGTCGTGATCCAACCTCCAGACGGGTCGGTGGCTCCTGGTGCTATCCGCCAGTTTGTCTTACTTTATTTTATTTCTAACTATTAAATCTATTGATTCTTCATCAGCTCTTATTTGACTGAAGTGCAGCGAAACACCAACCACTACGCCTAGGTTCAATTAGTTGAACCCGAACCCTCACGTTACCGACTTTCCTATTTCCTGTTCTTAATTCTTCCTTTATCCTCTAGATCGGTAGCCAGGTGAGCTAACGGAGGTATAGCTCGGTTGGTGAACGATCTATCTGGACTTCCCATTTTCAACTGCTGGAATGTTACATGTTCACAGTGGTGGAGTGTTACATGATGGCAAGCGGGATGTTACATGGCGGCAGCGGTTGGAAGTATGTTACAGTTGTTCGTACTGATAATCAGATATAGTGTTTCTAGAGTGATTTTTCGGTTAGTTGAGCGAATATGGAGAACTCGGCTACTTCAGTTTTTGTGGAAATGGAAAGCGGGATCCGCGAACTTATAAAAAAAATGCGAAAATAACCGAGATGGTGGATTAGAAGTTTTGATGAGAGACTTACGTCACGAAAGTGGGAACGAGAATTTTATGAGAACGACTAGTGATTTAGAATTTTTGCTAAACCTTGTTGGGTTGGAGATTAAACACGAAATGTCGAGAACCAATTTAGCCACGTAAATTTCCTCTGAACAAGCACCGCTTTTTTTACTCTCTTCCATTTTAATTAGTTCTCTGAGGTATTGCGGCTCGATTGAGCTAAGTTTCTTCTCAACTTCTTCGATGGTGCATTCCATAATATTCTAAATATGTTGCAGGGCATCGTTTCTATTATTAGCGGTCATATGATTTGAATTTGTCAAATTACACAACAGTACCTTCTGTTCATACAGTTCAATAAGTTTCGACACTATACATTTAAGCCACTTAATCATAAACCAAACACTCGGACTGTGACACAACACTGAAGATACCATAACCTCAAACAAGAACATGTAAGCTTACATACTCTATAGTAGAGGTATTAGTCTCGTAATTTGGTGGTGCAATATTTGATTGAATCGCAATTTAAAATAAATTATCGCCTCTGTAGCCGGAAGGGACGGCAATATGACGATAAATGAAAATTGGTTTGTTTGTTAAGCTTCCGAGTATGACTTGAATTTGACGGCCGATTATTAATAATCGGATATAGAGATATTATATTTGCATTTATTATTTCTTGTCAAAAATTGGTGACATTTTCATTATCAACCATATTAAGGAATAAACAATTTAAAAGCCAAAAAACAATCTTTCACTAAACAATACAGTCAGTCAGAAGGAACACAATACAATACAATAGTCAATTTTCTTCAATTGATTTCGAGGCCTGGACCGTTCAGTGTCCTTTATGGAGAGATACGAAGGGACTACCTTTGGGGATGCCTTTTCCTCTCCATTTTTGAACTAAGGTTCCCACAAGCCGAGGCACCTCGGCCTGTTCTGAGAGGTGTATGTTCCGGGGTCACAGACCTTGGGCATACGGTAAGAGTTGTCCGCTATTCCCATTGGAATGGTCGGCCAGCTGCCTCCTAAACTGGTCGAGGCACGGAGAAGGGAATGCTCCGTCCCCACAGCAAACTCCTCTCCCGCTATCGGAAGGGCGTGGGACAGGTACCCAATGCCCGACCTACCTGATGCAGGTTTTTCTAGGGTTTTCCCTGCATCACTTTTAGGCGAATTGCCTTAAAGTATAGCCCGGGGGCCCTAGTAAACCCTTGGCTTCCTTCCTCGACCCATTCGCATCCCCCCTTTCAAATCCCTTCCTATGATATTAAAGGGGAGTTGCCCAATGTGGATCACCCTCATGTAGCCTGTTGCCCTAAAAAAAAATCTAGTTAACACTTGGCTACCTTGCTCTACCTTTCCGCATCCTCCTTTTCACTCCGTTTCCGATGTAGAAGAGGGGAGTTGCCACTATGTGGATTACCCTATACATAGCCTGTCTACACCTTCTTCTTCTTCTTACTCATATTATTCTGCGAGAACAATGCCATGTTAGATTTCAACTTTTTCTCTCAGAAATATTACTACGACTCTGTAGGCATGTTTCCAAGTCACTTATCCATTGATCTCTCAGTATTGTAACGCGGCAATTTTTAAAATTGACAACTAATAAAATCTTTTACATGTGGCCGACAACAAGAAGCAGTGTGTGAGACGCAGAGCATAATGTATTGTTTGACAACAATAAGGTCTGGAAGAGATGACCGACAATGTGTTGCACAGGAGGGGAGGGAAGAAGAAGTGTGTGAGACGCACATGTTACCATTTCGCAGGGTCTTTCAATACCGCTCGAAATGGGATTCATGGACTCAATGTTGCGCAAATAAAATATTATTAAGTAAGAATACTTCGTAACATCTTTAGAATATTATAAATTATTGAAATAAATATTTACAAAGTTACAAGTTCACATCACTACCTGTAATCATATTTGCTTGCCATGGAACTCAACCTTCAGGTAATATGAAATAATCACGACATTCGTTTCGAATTTCCTTTGCATCGCTTAATGATCTCGGAGACTGCGGTTGTTGAACCTCTGATCTCCATGCTTCAGGTAGCATAGTTCCAACAGGATCTTCCGAATCAAAAGAGCTTGCTGAAGTGTAATTATTCATTGAAGCATTAAGCTTCTAAGAAAATCGTGCAAGGAAAAGCCTTTAGTAGAACTTTAGTAGTGATATATATATATATATATATATATATATATATATATATATATATTGTAATGCACAAATAATAAGAACAAATTAAATTTTCGCCACTCGTTGGCACGCCAAAATGCAATGATCGATCATGAAAAATTAATTAAAAGAAATATAATAATATAATGAAAATTATTTAATGATGGAGAATGAATAAAACACTTATTGCAACTTACCCAACAATTAATTTATTTATAAATAAATACTTTACATTTACAAAACAATTACTCGCCGATCTTTACAACAATTTTTTTTATTATAAATAAATAAAACGTTCTCCTTATCTCAAGGTCTTTACTGGGCCTTTTAAAATAAAAAATATTTATTCCCCCTTTAACCAATCAATTTACAGCTTACTATTGACAAATATTATAATAAAAAAAATCGAAATCTGACGATATTCTACCTTTAATATAACGTTTACACTTTAATTTAAATGGTTTTATGACATACTGTTTTTGTTCTGGTACCAGGCCAATTGGAAAGGTTCAGCAACACACTCTCACTTCAAACAAATTACGAACAGGCCATTTTACACTGAATTTACACTTTTTTTAACTGTTGGACTTTACTATTGACGGCACCTTGCAAGGATTCCTCCTCGTCGATTCTCAACATAATTTGGCGGAACACTCGGAGACCTTTCTGAATGAATATCTGGATTGACGCTGTCGTTTCTTACTCCTCGACTATACGTCCATTCTTTATCATTTTTGACAGCCGTAGCTGAATTTTAATTATTCTTTACTCAGCAATGTCTCTGACTCAGCAATGTCGCTGACTGACTACTCCACCAACTCACGCGCGCCAGGTCTCAACAACCCCTTGCCTCGTCCATTATTGTATCTTTGTGTGTGTTTGCCGGTAACAATTCCAGTTCAACAATTTATAATTATTAAGACTTAATTGCCCTTTAATTATTACTATATATATATATATATATATATATATATATATATACGCGAAAGATGAGCAACATGTATCTTAACTTATTTTCACGTGAACTTTGAACTTATTGTGAATAATCAAATATTTATGACTATTTAAGTTGCAATAAGACATATATATAATATATATACATATATAATAAATCTCCATGCGCTTCTACATTTCGTTTTTGAAACTATATATAAATGTTAATTGGTCTAGCTTAGTCCAACGGATGAGTTACCGGTTTGTATAATCTAACGGCACGTAAATAATTATTGCATAATTGTGTCAGTAAGAAATAACAATTAAATTTAACGATTTGAAATTACAGAGTTGTGTGTCGGCTGCCCAACGTTCGCGGTCTGTTACCAAGAAAGTAAATATTTATCAAGCTGGCGTCGGCAATTCAACGCTTATTTTTGGAACACGAGGAACACAAGACTAGAATAAGTTTTTTGAAGCTGGCCAAATGAAACAAACTTCCATCGTAAGGGGGACCTGGAGAGTCCACATCAAAGAGTCAGGAGGAAATTAAATCAAGTCCCGCGAAAGATGAGCAACATGTATCTTAACTTATTTGGACGCAAACTTTGAACTTATTGTGAATAATAAAATATTTATGACATAATTTAAGTTTCAATAAGTATAAAGGTTTTGTAGCGCAAAAGTGACCCTTTGCAAATGATAAGTTTATTGATAATAAGAGGCGGATGATATTTTATAATAATAAATCATACTCAAAATGATTTATAATAATATATTTGCATCATTTTATACACATACCTTTTAATACGCTATGAGAAATTATGTTTAAAGCCGAATTTACGAAATTTTATACAATATTTAAGGCATGTAATTAGTTTGAAATATGAACGGAAAAAGTTCCTTACGTTAACTAAATTATAATTTTCATGTACAACTTCAAATTACATACAGAAAAAATATCTTAAGATGAAAAATCAGAAAAGGACATGCTGAATATTTTTTGAAAGTTATTGAACGGTCGTAATTGTAATCCTTCATCAACTTCCCTGGAGTTAGCTTAGAAATTATTCAATGGAATATTCAACTTTTTTATTTCAGATTCGTATTCTACAATAATAACTAGGATAGATTTTGTCAGAAACTTTATCCGTTAACGATAACTGTAGTTGCCAAAAATTTGCAAGGATACGAAAATGGGAAAAGAACAAATATGTGGAACTTGATGCCAAAAAAAATAGTAATTAAATATTGTGTCGAGTGCATTTTCAATAGCGATCAATTTACACATTTCCTCAGCAAGAAAAAGGCGTGTTGACACTGAAATTAAATTAAAATCTGCAGTTTCATTAATCAAGATTTTTTTTAAAACGGTTACGCAAAGGTCATTCGAATCAATTTGTATGTATTCAATACATAATTATAGTTCTCTTTTAACATATTCCGAAATATTCTTATTTTCAAACATTTGCCTTCTTGTTCCAAATTTAGTGACTAGAGCGCCAACCGCTGTAAGTAAATAACAAATTGTTTCAAGCATTTTCATGTAAAGCCTGGATATGCAATAAAGAGTGGAGTTTGCGTTTAAGATTTTAATTTTATATATATATATATATATATATATATATATATATATATATATATATTGTAGTGAATAACATCGGTAAGTGGCCGGCCTTTGTCCGCGGGCCTGAGAAGGAATTAAATAAAAGTGCATGTGTGCCTGAGAGGCCCCAAGAAGCCGAGGGTACGCGTCCCTTTTTTTGCATAGTTTGGGGGGACGGGACGGAGTAAGGATATATACTCCGCACCCGGGTGAAAGTGGAGAGACAAAGAAGAAGACTGAAACTGGAGTGAGAGAGGCGAGAGGGTGGAAACTTTGGCGAGCTGTAAGGAACAAAAGTTTTGGAGAGACGTCCATCGCGGAAGGCCGAAGAAGGAGATCGTGGGCTGCTACAAGACCAGTGATCCACTGCAAGTCGGCAGACGCCACAAGTTAAAGTAAAGGGAACCATTAATGTAAAGTGCCTTCAGAAGTTAAGATTTTTTTTACACATTACGGAACTAAGCTCTATTTGTGAATAGAAACCAAGCCGCCCACATTACCTTGTAGAGTAGTATTTCATTAACAAAGCCGGAGCTAATTATTGTTAATTTTTTTGCAGACTATATGTATATTTGCTGGCACCCCATAAATTTTTTAATGTATTTTTATATTTCTATGTAATAAAGTTTTTTATATATATGGTAATAAAGTCTAATCATTACAATATATATTTGTTCTTTACAGTATATCAACAGCTCCAGTTATTTGGGACTCAGTATGGTAACTCATTTTTCCTTGTCGGGGTGACTGATTTGTCGAGTGTTTCTCACGCACATAAACATCCATGCCCTCGCTGGGATTCGAACCCCTGACCTCTGTGATATGAGGCAGTCACGCTAAACCCACGCGGTCGCCTAAAATTTGTTCTCCGTCCGCAGCCAAGCTTATTGCTCTCCCTTAATATTGAAAATATTGAACTCTTCGAATTTTTTTTAAATTTTCTCCACTCGGAATACAATATGTTAGTGATTGAATCATTTTAAAATTGTTAAATGATTCATTTATTACACGTATTACACATACTCAGAAAATTTAGTTTTGTTAAAGAAAAATTATTAATTGATAATAAATATTACGACATAAGTTAGCATATATAAAAAGAATAAAAAATTTCTCAAATTCAAAAAATGAGCAGTTATACAGGATGTAAAAAAACTGGAAGTCGAAATTTTAGGAATGGATTCCTCGTATTGAGAGAAGATAAAAATATATTACCGGATAAAGAGTGATCCGAACTACTGCATCTGATCGGTTTGTGTGAAGTTCAGCTGACTAGTTGGAGCGCTCTGTTCACATGTCAGTGACCTCCTTTTAACTAAATACAGGCAACTGCACTAATACGCATTGAGTTTCGAACACTACGAAAAAGTGCCTGGTGTCATGTATTTTAGTACAGATGACAAGGCATGTAGTCATGCACCAACATTCATAAAAGTTCGTATAAGTCTGTATTTGTGCATTTCCGGACCCTTGTTCTAAAACACTGTTTTACTCCTGTCAATATGATAAATACATTTCTGAAATTTTGCCGTCGAGTTTTGTTATATCGTGAATAAACTGTTAGGAATATTGTTCGTGTGATCCTAATTAATATTGAGCACGACGTTAAATTAAATGTGTGTCACATTATTGAAGTTATGAATTCATTATAATTCTAAAATGAAAACTTATGGTAAGAATAAGAAAATAAATATCAGTATACGTAAGTATAATTTAATTTTATGTAATTAAACTGCCGTATTGATACTTTTTATATAACTTGTAGTTTTTTTCAATTGTTTCATTTACCTTTATTTTCAATCTTCTATACAGATTCTTTATATCTCATCCCAAAACAGCATCCCACATTGGCTAATTTGCAATCTCAGCCCAATGAATGTACTTGAAGTGAAAGGAGACGAGGTATTTTCACAGACAATAACTGGAAGTATTACCATTTTCTTGAGGTGAAAGTCGCGATCATTAAGACTTACTTCAGGTCTCTATCAGAAATAATTATCTGGTCTTGATGAGTGAAGAAGGTGTTCTCTAATGGCAATGGCGTATGAAGGAAACTTCGTCAGGTGTAAGGAAGCTTTATTAGGGACTGATAAATGGAGGGTGGAAGCAATTCTCTTCCTTCTGCCAGATGAAATCTTTCTTAAAGATGTGTTTTTAGCGTCTCGGGAATGGCTTTTTCGACTATTGGCAACAGAACGCTTTTCTCCTATCTTACTCTGAGAAAGGTCACCCTTCTACGCTAAAAAAAAATAAAAATCATTACCAAATATTTCTTATAATTAAGGTTAATGAGATATTCCCTTTCATTTCTGGTAATGAGAAGATTATTCAATAGCAGGAGTCCATAATTAAATACCGGACAAAAGAAGACAGCTGCGATTGAATTTGTCCACAGTGAAAAAAGTGAAATTTTTTAATAATACTTCTAAAACGTACTTATTGATAAGGTAACTGATTAAAATCTGTGAGAAATGAGGAAGTAGAGAAAAATAGAAGAAAAATTAAATATTAACATATATAACAACCATAACGTCTCATAGAATCGATGTGATTATTTCAGACGAAAAATTAAAGTTATTTATTTATTTATTTTGACAATTTAGTTTAAAGCTTCAACACAACTATTTTTTTATCTGTATCAATAATATTTTAAGAGTACATTTAAACTATTCATATTCTTCACTACTACAGGCAACTCTTTATATAATGTTAACCTTCTATCAAAAATCGAATTTTTAGTAGTTCTTAGATTCAGATTCTCAATAAAAAAATTCCCTCCCCTTGGTGTTATGACTATGGACATCTAATTTTCTTTTAGTAAAAATATTTAAATATTCGGGTAACTGCCCCTTAGCTACTCTACAAATAAAAAGTAACACATCATACAAAATTTGGACCTTAACGATTAACAATGCTAATTTATTTAACATATCCAGAATTTTACAAAAATGTATTTTCGTTCAAGATAGCTCTTAATCCTTTATTCCATATTATTTCTAATTTATTAATAAAATTTAAGAACTGTATCCGCAAAAATGTCAAAATTTTCCTTTAACGCTATCATATCATATCAAGATTAATGGACAGCGTCATTGCCTCGCATCACAGAGGTCCCGGGTTCGAATCCCGGCCTGGGCATGGATGTTTGTGTTCGTCCTGGTCAAGAAAACTGGGGTTAAGGCTGTGGGAGAATCGTCACTCTGACCAGGTGTCAATCCTAAATCCAGAATGTGTCATGAAGGATGACAGTCTGGTAGTCGTCCCGGTAGGCCAAGGCCCTTCATGGGCTGTCGAACCAAGAAGTTAGTTATAGAAGTAAAAAAAAATATTTCAAGTTTTATTTTTATATTTTATCAGGATATTAGGTAAATAATTTGTTGAATATAGAAGTATCAGCATAATATTACAGACTCTGTCATGACTGAGTAGATGTGTAGCAGTCTACATACCTGCGATTATAATTTGGGGAAGTATTAACCACGTTATTTATCGCAAAGTTTTCTATCACGGAAGTGTTGGAATAGTCATTGGCTATTTGAATGAAAGAATAAATAAATTTATTTAATGAAATTAACTTTACTTGGTTGGCAATGAAGATATAAATGTGAGTGCAAATGAAAATATACAGAAACAAAATTGTATTGTAGCGCGTGTAAATTTTTTAAATATTTCCTTCAATGTACGGATTTTAGGTTGTCGCGGCACGGGTAGATGTATATTTTGAAACAGATGTTTGTCCAAATGTTGTTAGATTCCGATCAGTTGCTGTGATTATTATAGTCGAAGGCGAATTAAGAACTCGTGACCCTCTTTATATTTTTTTATGTTTAATAGAACTTTTTAATATATAAATTGACGGCTGAAATCAGTATGGTATATATTTTTCTTTTGTAATTTTAGCTAAAAAATAAATATTTAAAAACGTTTATTATAAAATAACTTGTGATACTTCATTAAAGAAATTTCTTCCACAAATAAATAAAGAACATTACAACTGATAATAAATTGTAATAATTTAAATATAATATGAATGTGGCGTTTCTAAATTAAATAACTTAAGTGAAAACTATTAAACAAGATTTATTAACAAATTTAAAACAAGTATAAAATACACAAAATATTTGGGATCTCAGGGTCTTGAACTGGGTTTGATAAATGGCAGAATTTATATAATCAAAATTACATTTACTTTTTATGGGAATCAATGCGTCTGAACATAGACGAAATTTGTTGCTGAAAAAATAACACTAAAGATTGAATTTAAACAATTTTAATTTTATCAAGAATTAACAATCTCATTCTATCGATAATTAAATAATTAAAGAACGATCTGACTTTTATCTTTTAAACACGGTTTACAAATGATTTTAAAGTTTTTCTCTACTTACGGCCGCCCAGGCCTCTTTTTAGCTTTTCGTGCACAATTTTGGGGAGATCACTGATTCTAAGTTCTCACAGACTCTAAATGTTCACAGGCTCTAATTGGCGTTGTTTGTTAGTTGGTTTAACACAAATTGGTTGGTTCTCGATGCTTTACTGCAACCTGGATTTGTAGATCTCATGACTTAAGTTGAAAATGGACTTCATGGGTTTGTCTATGGCCAGCATGATGAATCAACGCTCGACCACCGAATACACACTAGTTGCTCTGTCTCCTTCCCGACTGAATATTGCTTTACTTCTTAATATTTTAAAGCATGTTTGTGACTGGACCACATTCTTTCGTTCTGACTGCCGACTGCAAAACTTTTCATCTGATCTATTCGCTGTCTGCTGCCCGACTGAACTGTTCGTCTCGTAAATTTTGAGCGCGTAAAAACCCTTTCGACCGACCAACAATGTTTTCTTTGCCTTGCCGGTTTGTTGCGGCGTCCGCTCTATATCCGCTAATTCTACAATTCAACTTTTCAATTAGAACAATGCCTTAATTACCAATTACTACAAAATATTCGTTAAACAGTCGGAAATTTCTGGAGATATATATACTTATATATGTATATATCAAAATTAAATACTGCTAAATCACGTTTGGGTTGCTAGAGTTTTGATATAAGTGGGAATTACTGATTCATTTACCACGAAAGTCGGATGTTTTATTTACAATGACGGAGGGTTGATCCGGCCACGTGGTAGCTGGGCGACGGGTGGAATTTATTTTGTGGCGGTGTATTATACACACAGGCACGTGATGTGGACCCCTAAAATAAAAGTTGCTGCTGTGGTTAGTGCAAAATATGGCAGCCGTTAATGGAAGTGGTTTTGGGACGCGGCTTGTCGATAAATTTGGAGGATACGGCCGTCGCGTCGCTACGTCCTATTCTGGCCTGGGCTCGGCTCAACAACACAAATCTTTTGCAACTCTCAAAATTATGCTACTTTGTGTGTCCTACAGACTGGTGTAGCTATGCTTTAAGTAACAAACTGAGTGTTCAAAAGACTAAGAATTTTACGTCAATTTTTAGCTCTTTCAGCCATTAGAGAGCCTGTTAAAATTATGCTCAACTCTAAGTCAGATATTCAATTAACTAAAGTGGCTGTAGGAAAGTAGGGTGCATAAAACACTATGAATAACTCAGAAAATTACACCCGATATTCTTAAACCAAGTTAATCAAAAATACAGTTCATTTTTTTTTCATATAAAATATTCTGTTAAAAGTTTGTATGAAAAAAATATTACATCAGCAAAATTTTTTCAAATTTTTTTGAAATCGTTAACTATATAGCTATGGAGGCTCTTCGGTCTTCGGCTCATTATTTATTTATTCAATATATAATTAAAGCATACGCCTTTTGATTTAAATCGGAAATTAATTTCATACACAGAATTTGTTACAGAACTTCTAGAATTTTTTTTCTACTTATTTTTCCCATTAGTTGGTTCTGGTTTGTTATTAATAATTATTATTCATTTATTACTCTTGTAGCTTACAAGAATAAAATTAATAGCAAAAATTATTATTGAAAATAAACAAGAAAATTAATCCGATTAAATAAAATTATTGATTCTACGTTTATTACGTAACTAACTCATCTAAATAATATCATTTTTATTCTTCAAATTTCATATATATATATACATTCAAAACTGTTTGTTAAGTGAAGAGTATTTAAATATCTTCATATTAGCTTTCTATTAAAAGTGGTACATAATATTTCTTTTTAAAAGACGATCAGACACAGTCCAAAATTTAGGAGACAGAATTCTTTTGCCGAATAGATTATTTTAAATAGTCAGAGATAAGAACGACTTTTCTGAATAAAATAATTCCAGTGTCATCGAAATTTGTATATATTTCAACTTATTTATTAATATTATGGTGTTAATTTTTGGTCATTTTCATAGCCATTAAAATTAATTCCCGAAGTGAACAGAAAATCTTGGTTGCTTCTTGAAGTGAAGGTTCGAAATAAAATTTTTAAAATAATTCTTATTTAATGCAAATTGAGCTACAAAAACTTCTAAGTAAGGCACTGCAAGCAACTTTATTTTGGAGATAAAGTTTGGACGACGAATTTTCTCAGTTAATTGCAAAGTTGAAATGACCACCTGTGTGTGTCTCTAAATTAATTAAAATCTTAAGACTAGGTAGAAGAGTTATAAATTTAGAGTAACAACGTTAAGTTTAACAAAACACTTACGTTTACATTACATTAATTTATAATGTATTAAAATAGAGAATTAAAATAATTTTCAACATTAATTTCGATCACGAAATTGTTAACAGACCTATAATGAATAATTGTTGTAGCATTATTT
Source organism: Zhengitettix transpicula (assembly GCA_037074705.1). Lineage (NCBI taxonomy): Eukaryota > Metazoa > Arthropoda > Insecta > Orthoptera > Tetrigidae > Zhengitettix > Zhengitettix transpicula. The sequence goes on along the minus strand of CM073593.1, from coordinate 28,510,269 downwards.
ATAGGAATTAGTTATATTACAATATTATTCAACAATAAACTAAATAAATATAGCAATTTTACTATTTAATAGAGTGCTTAATAAGTAATTAAAAATAAACTGGGATTGTGAAAAAGTCAGGTATAAGAAAATCCTGTTTGACAAAATGTGCCACTACGATATATATATATATATATATATTGTAATACCTCAAATAAAACTACCAATTTAAACAAACAATTCTTATTTATTAAAACACAATTTACAATTACACAAATAATCTAATGAAATTTTATAAAATAAACAAATTTTATTTACCTAGAATACATTTTAAATAATCAGACTCGGTACCCTAGGGCCTTTACTGGGTTGATAAGTAAACGGAACACAAATTTTACAATTTAATATTATAAAAAGCATCTCTTTCTCTCATGGGTCTTTAATGGGTTTGATAACGGACAGAACACTTAAATAATCAAAGAACCCAACATTTATCTTTAAATCAAACAGAAATATTTAATCGTCTAGACATCGACGAAATTTATTTACGAACTTAATCTACCAGATTGATTCTAACTTTAAAAGAGTTTATTTTATTAACACAAAAGAAAAGAACGATATCTGACTGTATCTTTATTTCCGTTTACACATATTAATACCATAAATTTCAACTTACGATTACTCAGGAACATTTGACTCGTTCATTACACAGACACTTTAAAGACTGGACGTTTAAACACTGACTCTAACACATATTATTGGTTCGACGATAGCTGATTCTCCGTTCGTGAAGGACATCCAACTTGCTCGTGGTGAAACTACTCGATGCTGGAAGCAGTGTCCTGGTCTCCTACCATCGAAGACAGTGGTCAAATTTTTATATTACAACAGATTGAACTTCTGCATACAAAAATGTTTATCGTTGAATAATTTTGTTATTTCTCTCGCAGGCTGCAAAATTTCTCTATACTCGGTGCTCGCCGTACGCCTCCACAACTCTCACTCCCCTCGTGACTCCAAGACTCAACTTCACTTCCTAGCTCCAAAACTCAACTTAACCTCCTAGCTCGGAAACTCAACTCACTTCCAAAAATCTTCTCTTCTCTTTATATATCACCGTCCCTTCTCTTTTTCTTTGTTCCCAAATCTACGTCGCAACTGCCCGTTGACAGTTTCCTCCCGAGATTTACGTTATGGAGCTGCAGTTCCTTAGCAACTTGCTAGCTCCTCTGTCATGTCACATCGAGACAGGACCCGTAATTACTTAGCACTTGTATTCTCACCCCCGCACTCACACGTGCGCGTTTCTAAATTCTCTAGACCGCCCAAACTGCACCCTCAATTACTCTGGACTTGTCTTCTCACCCTCCCTAGAAACTAAATAAACACATTACACAATGTCTTTTCCACTGTCCAGGCCATTATCCGAAACAATGCCTGCCTTAACAGATTTATTTTGTGACAGGCCCCCGCACATATGCCTTGCCCTGACTCCTCCATCCAGATCCTAAGTCAACAAGTGACTTGTCCAGGCCATTAATCAGACACAATGCCTTTCCTTAACAGATTTATCTTGCGACAGGCCACCCGCAGATGTCACCCTTGCTCTGAATTCTCATGACCTGTCCCAAGTAAACATTACAATTTCCTCTTACGGCCAAGACCATTAATCTGAAACAATGCCTTTCCCTCAAGGCATTACAATATATATAGAAAACACTTAAATACAGAAAATTTACTACCATATTGTAACACATGAATTATAAATTTCATTTTCATGGCCTTAGTTGTAGAAGTAGTTTTTAATTTTGGAGGACCTGTCATTTTCCAATCTAAATGATGTAGAAATACATATTTTCGAAATTTATATACCTTTGTTGATCCAATATGCATCATATGCGTAAAAAGTAACATTCCAAACATCAGTGCTCATACAGTCGTTAAATAAATAATCAACTTAATAAAAAGGATCCATAAATACTAAAATGAATAAGTAAAGAAATTTAGTATAACCATAATAAGTTAGTAAACAAATTAAACATTTCATATCACACATTTGCCAACATTACATACCTAAATAATTTATTCAATTGATGATTTACAGTAACATAAATCAGAAAATAAAACAAAAGTTACAAAAAGATTTTAAAATAATTTATACATAAGTTAAGGAAGTAAATTTATAAGTAATAAATAAATCTGATGAGAAAACATTTATATTTGGAATTATTATTAGAATGGTTATAAATTATTATTAAAAACATTTTCCTCACAAAATATTAGAACTTAATTAAAATACTTATTCTTATTCATATAAAATATGCAAAATCATCATTAATTAAATAGAAGGTCCCTGATGCAAAATAGAGAAGGAGAAACTTCTTTTCTGGAAAGGAAACAGAAATTTGAAGAATAACGTTTCTAAGCGTTTGAATTTCTGTACTTGAAGTGGGTGAAACTCAGCGCAGAGCTTGTTAGAAAGTGCATGCTCGGTTCAGTCCGATATTACGAACTCAAGTAGTTTGAACTGACGCATTTAAATAACTTTTCCACTGCGTTTCTCGTAGCTTTCAAGAACGTAAGGCTTGAGCTAATAAGAAACGGATAAGTGCAAACAGAATTTAAAACAACATAAATAAATAATTATCACATACAAAAGTGCTTTCCTCCTCTTCATTATTATTATTGAACCTTCACAAATATGTCTATGCTTTCTTATGTGATGTGTGTTTCAAAACTTCCAATACTGGGTTTATGTACAATTCATTCGATACTCAAGCAGAACAATAATTGGTCTATTGCATTAGTGGCGTGATTAGTTTGATGATGTGGACTCACTACGCGCTCTCTCTCTCTGACTCTGTCTCTGGGCGTGCTAGTTACAGTGTATATGTGTTTGCCTATTAATTGAAATGAACAAATAACGCTAAAGCGTTCACAGAGGCGTAGGTCGGCTTTACGTTTGTCGAACCGAGCGGGAGTAGTCAAGATTGAGAGTGCTCACTCTGCAGTGTTACTCATTTTCTTACAAGTGTGAAATTTGTTGCAGGAATTTATCGAAGCTTGCCTATGGTATCCCATACACCTTTTAAACGGAAGAAAGTGTAGCAATGGAAGGTGTTTCAAAAGTAAAAAAGCCCTGTATTTGTCTTCAGCATTATTTTATTCCCACAAAGGGACAGACCTACATTGTTCAATTCAGTCAGAAAAATGGTTATCTAAGAAGGTCTTCTTTGGATGTTTATTAACTGGGTGGAAACGGTTACCCAGATAATGCGGACTATCTCCGGGGAAGTATTTTTACGGTTACACGGACTCGGAGGGGTAATTTCGCGAGCACAACTCCTCTTTTGTCTTCCCCTGGGTGCAGGATCCAACCCGACGGGATTTAGTAAACTAGGCATCCCCGTTCCCTCCTTCGAGGGCTCAAAACAAGACCACAGGGATAGCAAACCATATATATTTACTAATATATCTCTGCATTTCTTACTAAATATATTATTTGCGCATATTATAACTAATTTTGCGTTTTCTAGTTTTTTTATCTACCCAACATACAGAGGAGTAACGTAGAGGTATTTCTGCAAGGGTGCTTCAATATTTTTTCTCTTTAAATATGTTAGTTATGTGAAAATTTTGAATTTTCGGGATTCTTCAAACATTTTTCTCCTATCCACTGCAGTAACAACGTCCTAAATAAACTGGTGGCAGCACTGCGCCCTCTTGTAAAATGGATGACATTGCCGTACATATTAGTTAGCGTATTTGATTGGATTCTTAAATGCGGAAGGTGAAACGTTCTTTCGCATTCATGAAAGGTTGAAAAATGTTTATGGTGAAACAACAGTGGATGGCAGCACTGTTGGACGTTAGATTAGTCGCTGTAACGAAAACGTCCGACCGTCGATGGCTTAGGAAGAACGACCACGCTTTTTACCGCAGTGGAATTCATGCCCATGTTAAAAGGAGAACAAAAACTGTGAAAAAGGACGGAGAATATATTAAAAAGTTAAAAATTTCATCATTAATGTTGTGGGTTTCTGCTGTGTAAATTGCATTTAATTGTCTTGGCAAATAAAAGAGAAAAAATAGAAGGCCCTCCTATGATTCTTTTAGAACATCAGGTGTTTCTGTATAATGTAATATTGTACCAAACTTAAGAATTTGTATATAAACAGAAAAAATTAGTAAAATATGAAATGATCCAACGTTATTGACAAGCGCACCAGTTTTGTCCTTATATCTGTTTTCAAAACGACGCACGCAGTTTCCAATTCGTGGGAAACAGAAACAAATTTACATTTGCGTTTCGCGATCACGACAGTTTTTTGTAACGAGGTTTCATGTGTTGATCGATGTTAATGTTTACGACAGTAACAAATCACATCATGTTTACGAAGTAAACACCTAATTCTCTCTGGAGAACTAAACACACACGCTCAGATTGTAGGTACAATCACGATAAATGCGTGATTGCAGAAATGTTTACATTCTGTCGTCCTGTAAAGATAATTAGTCTCGCGTAGAGACAAATATTAGATTTATATTTATTTGCCTACAAATGAATTTATTTTCCTAAAAATCAAATTATTTTTGTTATTGATTGACCACTGCAGTGTATAATCTAAAGAAATTGGTTTGTCTTTAAATTTATTAATAAAATGATTTGCACTTCAGTTTAGAGGAATCTGAAAACAGTTTGAAATTGTTCGATTTAATAATTGCCTTCTGAGAAAAACCTTACCTCACCTTCAGTATTTGTTTTATTTTAAATATCTATTAAAGTTCAAATTTAGGTAATTGTGTACAGAAATATAACCACACAACAATTTTTTTCATAGAAATAAAGTAAAGATGCACATCTTTACCCGCTTTTTATTAAAGCAAAGAGAGAGAAACCTTATTCTACTAAAAACTAAATAACTGAAACAATCCAACCCCTATTTATTATTATGTAAATACAAATATATAAACAAATTATTTGTTTGCAGTATAACAATTAATTATAACGGGAGTAAATTTTTAACATTGATTGAAACCAAGAGAGACTGGTAAATAGGTCTTTTGTTACAGGATAAATTGTTTTTGAAGTTAAATGTAGCTATAAAAGAAGTTTGAACCATAGAATCGATTGTATGTTACAATAATTTTATTGTTTAAAGGAGTGATGTTACACGAATGTAGATTTAGTATTGACCAAGATGTGAAATCAAAACAAAATTTGACACGTAAAGCCATAAATGTTAATGCTTGTATAATGTATTTACAGACGATAATGGCCAAATATAAGAACGAAAGCAACTGTCAAATAACTGACGAATTTAAATTAAGTTTTTAAATTGTCAAAAAATTGAGACTGTGTAAGGGTTTGCTTCTTTAAAAATTGTTAAATTTATCATTCTGCTTGTAATTACGAGGAATATGTCTGAAATATGGACAAGGTTATATTATAATTCAGAAACTGTGCGGAATTCACCCTATTTGTTACAAACCGTGTAATTGTAGTCGAATAAACCGAGGGGATCAAAATTGAGTTGCGTGTTACATTTAGGAATGAACGCTCCATTTTTGGGACGACGATTGTAAATTTTCGAAGTATTTACAATGTTTATTGTTTTTTATATTATTTTTAATAAGAAATTAACTAATAGTAAAAAAATTGGAATTATTGAGACTGAATTTGAGCTTTGGCGTTCGATTAAAAATTAATTTCTTCAAGAAATTCTTATACGATTGAGAAAAATGCCATCACGAATGAAAATTGATGAGAAAATTAGTCTCAGTAATAGGAATAGTACCGCAGATGTTTCATATTTTCTATGATTATTATATATGGCAAAACACTTCAAACAAAATTAAATTATCACGTTAAGTGTGTCCTGAAAAGTTCCATTCTTTCAATATCTATGATATAGTTTACATTTATGGGTTTGTAAAAGTTTATGGTAATTTAAAGAAAATTAAGGAAATATATTTAAGGTTTTATCACCGACTGAACGCAATCTTGGTGTTTCTCGAAAGTTTTGAAAATGTGATCTTTGTGTATATTAATTTTCTGACTTAATAAAATGAACTAGTTTTGTTTAAACTATTTTTATTAACTACATTCTCCTAGAATATTGAATATCCCAATTTTTTTCCCTCATTTCATTCCTGCATTTATTTCATTATCTTTTATAGAACTTTTTTTTATTATTTAATTATTTATGAAAATGTGACCTGTTAATTTATGACTGCATTGGTACAACATTTTTTAATTTACCGTCCATAAATACTGCCGGTATTTTCTGTTTGATTCTTTTTCTTTTTATGAAAGTGGATCAGTAAAGCCCAACTGAATTTGGTGGCAATATTTCACTTCCCTGACAACTTCATTTGTATTGCTTTCGTGCGGGAAGCTTCCCTGGTCCCAGAAACTGCACAGCTATTTATTTTCTATCCCGTTCCTCCAACCAACCCATTTATCTACCGGCTGTCTCGTTGTTCTTTCCTAAACGTTCTCACTTCTCCACTCTTAAATATAGATCACGTATCAACTTTGTTTTTTTAAATTACACTGAAGTCTCTCTCTCTCTCTCTCTCTCTCTCTCTCTATATATATATATATATATATATATATATATATTCTAATAAACAACCGGACGTCAAAATAAAAAAAATTAGATTTATATTTTAACAAACAAGTTTTATTTATCAGAATTTACAATTATACAATTTAATATTATAAAAAGCATCTCTTTCTCTCATGGGTCTTTACTGGGTTTGATAACGGACAGAACACTTAAATAATCAAAGAACCCAACATTTATCTTTAAATTAAACAGAAATATTTAATCGTCTAGACATCGACGAAACTTATGAACGAACTTATTCTACAGATTGATTCTAAATTTAAAAGAGTTTATTTTATTAACACAAAAGAAAAGAACGATATCTTACTGTATCTTTTAATTCCGTTTACACATATTAATACCATAAATTTCAACTTACGATTACTCAGGAACATTTGGCTCGTTCACTAAACACACACTTTATAGACTGGACGTTTACACACTGACTCTAACACATATTATTGGTTCGACGATAGCTGATTCTCCATACTCGGCGAAGGACATCCCACTTGCTCGTGGTGAAACTACTCGACGCTGGATGCTGTGTCCTGGTCTCCTACCATCGAAGACAGTGGTCAAATTTTGATATTACAACAGATTGAACTTCTGCATACAAAAATGTTTATCGTTGAATAATTTTGCTATTTCTCTCGCAGGCTCCAAATTTTCTCCATACTCGGTGATCGCCGTACGCCTCCACAACCAACACCCAACTCCAAGACTCAACTTTTCACCTCCTAGCTCCACACTCAACTAACTTCCAAAATCTTATCTTCTCTTTATATATATGACCGTCCTTTCTCTCTTCTTTTGTCCCCAAAACTACGTTGCAACTGCTCGTTGACAGTTTCTCCATTACTGAGATTTACATTCTGCAGCTGCTGTTCCTTAGCTAGCAAAATATCTAGCCGCTCTGTCTTGTCACATCGAGACAGGACCCGTAATTACTTTGCACTTGTATCCTCATCCCCCCGCATTCACACGTGCGCTGTTCTAAAATTCTTCAGACCGCCCAACTGCACCCTCATCCTAAGTCAACACGCCAATGGTCCAGCACATTAATCAGACACAATGCCTTTCCTAAACAGATTTATCTTGCGACAGGCCACCCGCGCATGTGCCTTGCCCTGACTCCTTCATACTGATCCTAAGTACACATTGCCACTTCCTGTGACGACCAAGACCATTAATCCGAAACAATGCAAACCCTGAATGCATTACAATATATATAAAATAAGGGAGAAAACGTTGAAATACTGATGAAAATTAATGACTCTAATACACATTCTATTTAAATATCTTCGAAATTATTCTTTATTTCCGAGATAAAATTTTATTTTAAGGACTAAAATAGATTATTTTTCAGTAAGGAAACCAATTCGACAACAAACTTATAAAAATAAGGACACTTAAGTTTAAATTGATTGGCACTTCAATAATACATACAATTATTGTGGGGACGAATATTCCGTGTCCCCATGCGAGCAAGAGGGTCCCGTTACGCGTCCCGTTAGGGGATGCAAACAATGCTCCCCACCAAGTAACGGGACCCTACCGAGCACCTACAGCGTGCACACGGAGAGCCCCCAGTCTGTTCCCGGCTCTCGCGCGACACGTTACCTGTGCTTCCCGACAACGGCCAGAGTCGCACCACGTGGTGGAATAAAGTCTTAGTTTAGGAGACCAGGCTTATTACTCCCGGCTCCGGGAATCCTAACCCTGCACGAGTCTCTCCTATATTGGTGACCCCTACGATGGACATTTTGAACAACAAAATCGCCGAGCTACAGCAGGAGATCGCAAGGCTGAAGGAGGATCCACGTGGCCAACACCATGACGCAGCACAGGTCTGTAGGATCACACCGAAGCTGCCGGCTTTCTGGGCGGACAATACGGACGTCTGGTTCGCCCAGGCGGAAAGCCAATTCGCCATCGCCGGCATCACGCAGGACGCCACCAAGTTCAACCACATCGCAGCTCACCTCGAACAAAGATGGGCTGCGGAAGTCCAGGACATCCTCGTCAACCCGCCAGCAACAGGCAAGTACGAGTGTTTAAAGAAAGCTCTGATACAGAGACTTTCGCCCTCACAAGAGCGAAGAACTCGGCTGCTGCTCAGCGAAGCCGAACTTGGCGACAGATCTCCGTCGCAGTTCCTGCGGTACCTCCGCAGCCTAGTAGGGCCTACTCAAGTGTCGGACGATTTCCTGCGGACGTTGTGGCTGCAGCGCCTGCCGGCCTACGTACAGGTCGCGGTCCAAAGTCATATAGACGCACCGCTCGCCACGGCCGCCCAAATCGCTGACAGGCTTATGGAGATTCCAACACCCGGTCTTCCACCGCACGTCCACGCTGCCAGCACGAGCTCACAGTCCACCAATCAGGCAGATGAACTCCACGGCCCATCAGCCCCTAGCCTCGAGCAGCGCCTGGAGGCGCTCACCGCGGAAGTCGCAGCCCTACGAGGCGAACGAAGGCCGCCAGCACGCCGCCAGCCGCCCGAACAACAGCGTGGCCGCCGCGACAACGCCAGCACCGGGAAATGCTGGTACCACAGACGGTTCGGTAGCCGGGCTCAACGCTGCGAACCCCCGTGCAGCTACACCCAGGGAAACGAGTAAGGCAGCCGGCTATTGCAGCTGCCGGCTGCCCATCCAGTGGACGCCGTCTCGTCGTTAGGGACTACACCAGCGGACATGGGTTCCTAGTCGACACCGGTTCCGACTTATGTTGCTTCCCGCGCAACCTACTCAAGGGCCAGCGCGCGGTCACCAACTACAAGCTCAGCGCCGCGAACAGCAGTACTATCAACACGTACGGCTGCCTACCCATGCGAATCGACCTGGGGCTGCACCGGGTGTTCGTATGGCGTTTCGTCATCGCGGACGTCGCGTTGCCAATAATCGGCGCTGATTTCCTGGCACACTTTGGACTTCTACCGGACTGTCGAAGCGGGCGCCTGCTCGACGGGACGACGGGCCGCGTCGTAAGCGCGAATAAGGACCGATCGCCGCAACCCAGCGTCAGGGTGCTGACGACGTGCTCGCCATACCAGGACCTCCTGAGCCGATTCCCGGAGCTCACGCGCCCGGCCGGCGCGCCCCGCGTTGTTCGTCACACCACGGTTCACCACATCCGGACGACGCCAGGACCCCCAGTTTCCTGTAGACCACGACGCCTGGCACCGGAGCGGCTCCACATCGCACGGGCAGAATTCGAGGCCATGCTCGCCGACGGGACCGCGCGACGATCGAAGAGCCCGTGGGCATCGCCGCTGCATCTCGTGCCTAAGAAGAAAGACGGAGAATGGCGCCCATGCGGTGATTATCGCGCGCTGAACGCGCGAACCGTCCCAGACAGGTATCCCGTTCGGCACGTACAGGACTTTGCTATGAGCCTTCGAGGAAGCAAAATATATTCTGTCCTCGACCTCGTTAAGGCATACACACAGATTCCGGTGCACACGACGGACATCCCGAAAACGGCCATAACCACGCCGTTCGGGATGTTCGAATTCCCGTTCATGACCTTTGGACTGAGAAATGCTGGACAAACGTTCCAGAGGTTTATGGACGAAGTGTTACAGGGGCTGGACTTCTGCTTCCCGTACATCGACGACATTCTAATCTACAGCGCGTCTCCAGAGCAACACCGGGAACACCTGCGAACCGTTTTCCGCCGATTGTCGCAGCACGGCATAATCGTCAACGTGGAAAAGAGCGTGCTGGGCCAGCAGGCCGTAACCTTCCTCGGCTACCACGTTTCCTCGGAAGGCGTAAGCGCCGTACCAGAACGTGTCGCCGCACTGCGCGATTTCCAGCGCCCATCCAACGCCAGAGGGCTCCGTCGCTTCTTGGGAATGATAAATTTCTATCGTCGTTTCCTTCCCAAGGCAGCGGCGCATCAAGCAGAGCTCCAGGAGGCTCTCTCAGGTCTCCGCGGCACCCACCCTGTGCCCTGGAACCCACTCAGTACAGCAGCCTTCGAGAAATGCAAGGCCTCGCTCGCCAACGCAACGATGCTGGCTCACCCGGACCCTACGGCACAGCTCGGGCTTTTCACCGACGCGTCGCAGAATGCAGTCGGCGCCAGCTTGCAGCAGCAAGTGGGAGGAGCGTGGCAACCGTTGGGTTTCTTCTCCCGGAAGCTGACGCCGCAGCAAACACAGTGGCCGGCATATTATCGGGAGCTACTCGCCATCTTTTTGGCGGTCCGGCATTTTCGTCACGCGTTGGAGGCTCAACACACAATAATATTTACTGACCATAAGCCCATATGTTTTGCCTATCAGCAGCAGAACGAGAGACTCCCGCCCGTTCAGAGGAACCACCTGACGTATATCTCGCAGTTCACCACGGACATTCGGCACGTCAATGGGTCCCAAAACATAGTCGCCGACGCGTTATCCCGCGTCGAAGCTTTGACAGCAGCCAATAGCCCGGTGGATCTCAGCCGCATCGCCCAGCAGCAAGCCGAGGACGACGAGCTACGCGAGCTGCTAGCCGGCAGCACAGCACTCCAGCTCCGCCACGTCGATGTCCCAGGACTCGACCTCCGGGTGTTATGTGATGTATCGACGGGTCGCCAACGCCTAGTCGTCCCAGCTCCAAGTCGCAGACAGGTATTCGACGCGGTCCACGGCCTGAGCCATCCCGGCACACGCGCTACCACGCGCCTGATTACGTCGCGTTTCGTTTGGCCCGGGGTTAAACGAGACATACGCGTATGGACTCGGGCGTGTTTGCAATGTCAGCGCGCGAAGATTACACGGCACGTCCACACGCCACTGGGAGACTTCACGACGCCGTCAGCTCGTTTCCGTCACATACACATTGACATCGTGGGTCCACTGCCGCCAGCAGGCTCTTACCGATACCTCCTGACGGCGATCGACCGTGCATCGCGTTGGCCAGAAGCTTATCCACTGGAGCGAATCACCGCAGAAGATGTGGCCAACGCCCTGCTCCACGGCTGGATCTCGCGCTATGGCTGCCCAGAGCGTGTTACTACGGACCAAGGACGGCAGTTCGAGTCCGATCTTTTTCAGGCACTGGGGAAGTACACGGGCTGGCAGAGGTCCCGCACGACGCCGTACCACCCACAGGCTAACGGGCTAGTAGAACGGCTCCACAGGCAGCTGAAGGCAGCGATAATGTGCCATGAAGGCGCCTCCTGGCTCGACGCCCTCCCGGTCGTCATGCTCGGGATTCGTACCGCCTTCAAGGAGGACCTGCAGACATCAGCCGCCGAACTGGTGTTTGGAGAACCGCTACGTCTGCCCGGCGAATTCTTCACCGCAGAACCCGAGCTTGGCGACCCGACGTCACTCATCGAGCGGGTCCGCCAGGCAACAACAAACATACGGCCCACACCGGCTTCGCGACGCTCCCGACCAGGAAGCTTCGTGTTCAAGGAGTTGGCGACTTGCACCCATGCTTTTCTCCGTGACGACGGTATAAAGGCCTCCCTTTGTACGCCTTACACGGGACCCTACCGCATCGTCAGCAGGGACGAGAAAACCTGCGTGTTGCATACAAGTCGCGGAGAAACACGAGTTTCACTGGACAGGGTAAAACCGGCCTTCATGTTGCGCCCAGAGGAAGCAGTTGGGCCCCCCAGCATAGCGCCGGCAGCCACGAACGACAGCCCGGTGGCACCACAGGCGACGTTCTCCACGCCAGCGCAAAGAGACTGGCCTCGCCCGCATCGCCTAGCAGCGCCGCCAACTCGCTCGGGTCGCCGGGCCCGTGCCCCGGACCGCTACTCGCCCACGCCGTAGAACATTTCGCACATTATTATTTTTTTTTTGTAAATATTCTGTATATTGTTTTGTAAAAATTATGAACATATATATTTATTATGGTATTGTAATGCGACTCTGGCACAAAACGTATATCCTGACTCCGTCTCTTAACGGGTGGCTGGTGTGGGGACGAATATTCCGTGTCCCCATGCGAGCAAGAGGGTCCCGTTACGCGTCCCGTTAGGGGATGCAAACAATGCTCCCCACCAAGTAACGGGACCCTACCGAGCACCTACAGCGTGCACACGGAGAGCCCCCAGTCTGTTCCCGGCTCTCGCGCGACACGTTACCTGTGCTTCCCGACAACGGCCAGAGTCGCACCACGTGGTGGAATAAAGTCTTAGTTTAGGAGACCAGGCTTATTACTCCCGGCTCCGGGAATCCTAACCCTGCACGAGTCTCTCCTATAATTATAATTATCAAACATCCCGCTACGTATCATGAAATTAAAAACACGTGAATCCTACTCGAATGCGAAAAAAAATTATATTTCTTACAATAAACCACATCATCTACCTTCCAATGGCAGTTTTTTAATACGATTGTCACTTGATCAATATGAATCATTTTATAATTTCATCTCAATTTTACAAAAATACTATTGTCTATTTTTGTACACCATAAACCAACAGTTATGGTGATTCTGTAACGCAGATATTACAGATTAAAGTAGCACGTAAAGGTTACACATTATTTTGTATATATCATACTATTTACAATTCTTCTGTTTTCAAAAGGAGATTATAAGCAGATTATTATGAATACGTTATTTATTCTATGAAACGTTCTCAAAAAATCACAATTAACTTTAAAATTGTACACATTATTAATTTAAAATGTGTTCCTTCCTATGTTCTATATAGGTAACGTAGTCATAGAAATGTTTTCTGAATTTAAAGTTATTTCCTATTTTTATTAAGTCTGCCAAATAAGAAATAATTTATTGTAGTAAGTACTCTTCTAATTTAAAAATAAGACATTAATAATTATAATAAATGACTGGCAAAGTGGGTACTTTAATTTAATTAATATTGTTGGGAGTTATTTGAGTGCCTGCAGTTAATTTATCATCTTGTGTTCAACATATTTTACTGTGAAGCATTTAACGATACTGTGCAGAAGATTGTTTGGTTAAATTTGAGAACGCCGAGACACGCACGCACGTTATAAATTGTGGTATTGATTAATCTAAAGATCGTAAAGGAGAAATAGCTTGGGCACAGCCAATTTGATATTCATAATTTTGCCGATGAAAGTAAATTTTTATATTGGGCTCAACTTTATTATTTGTAGGGAGTATAAAAAGCGCCCAAGTCGGACGCTGTTGCACGAAGGTTACCGAAGTTTTGTCTGCTAATTTATTACTTCCAATCCAAGTTTATTCGAGGTATTAATTTATTTCAGTGTTAATACAATCGGACGATTAAAAAAGAATAATAATATATGTGAAAGTATTTATTTAAATAAGTATCTCGCGTATTTAAACGCCATTAAACTGTTAAAACTGTTTTGGTTCACAGTGCAATTTATGCAGCATGTGAAATTATTGTTGTGAGAGAAAGTTAGACAAATGGAATTCCCAGGTATGAAGAACGGCGACGACAGTTCTGGAAAAAACAAGCAGATATTGACCTCGAACTACGAGCACCGAACTAACAAGTTAGGTGACCACAATTGAAGGTACATGTAGGAAGAAGGAAGAAGAGGGCAAATTTGGTCCCGAACAAAAGTTATGATTGGTGGATGATAGAAAAATAACATTTGAGGAGTGGTAGAACGTTTGAGGTATTAAAACTGTCTAAAGAAAACCAGTTGAGGACAGTTTTTTGTGTGGAATAAAGTTGATGTGTAAAGATTGTAGGACGTTCTGTAGATAGCAAAATATTGATCCGTATATTTCAGAAAGGAAGAGAGAAGGAAGGCAAGAACACCGAAACTCACCAACGCAAGCGACGTCTCCATGTCAGGATTCAAACCCCGTTTATGATACGAGTCAGCTCTGCTGACCACAACAGGTAGGCCGAAGTACTCCGCTATATGACCCATAACTGTACTGTAAATTTCCTTTAGACTTTTGTTGGAATTTATATGCAAAACACAACATTATAAAAAGTATCATTTATTTTTATTATATTATTATGAAAATATTACATTAACCGTCTTTAGTTCAAACATAAATGTTTGAACAGACTATACATTTTCCGCAGATGAAACTAATAATAATTAAAATTGTAACATATTTTGATCTACATTACACTGAAAGCGTTTTTGGATACTTTTACATCTATAATTTCATCTTAAATTATGTTTTGATCAACGATTTCATACACATTTTCAGTACCTTACGATTTTAGAAATTAAAACAGCTCAAAACATTAATTTAATTATCTTACTTAAATTAATTCTACATTATTAGTGTTTCCTTGTTTCTAACAAGAATGTCTAAAAAAACATTACTTATTGACATAAATATCATTTATACATTTTGAGCTTTGCGACGGGGCTAGAAGATTTAATTTAAAATACTTCTTATTAAACACAAATACAATTCCGTTACATACGTTTTTAAAAAAAAACATGTGTCACACCATAAACCAAATTGGAACGTATGTTTTTAAAAGCAGCCTGTTAGTTTTTCTCACGGCCCAAACTGCAATTCTTATCGAGTGTTATCGATCATCAATATTTATTCAATTATAACACAACTACATTTTTATGATGTTATAGTCATTAAGAATAATTAGGCCTTGAAACATACTTGCTACTAATAAGAATTTTACTTCTTTCTCCGTTTTCCATAATAATCAGAACACTTATAATGCCGCCAGGAATTAGGAGTTTCTAACAACTGTTAGCACTTTTATACAAAAGATAATATATTATGTAAAGCTTCACCAATTTTAATACTGTTAGAGGTATGTATTTTAAACTACAAACGATATTATTCCTGTAAAGTTATTTAATTTTTGTCCACGTCTATATCTGGCACAATAATTATTTTAGTCTTTGGTGAAAAGCCGAGTCGAGATCAGCGTTTCTTTTCCTTGTCCATGGAGGCCTTCATGTGGAAGGAAATGTACTGGAACAATTTTTCCCAGGCCTGTTGTAACTCCGGAGACCATTGTTTCTCCAAGGAAGGGCGAATCGCCTGAATAAACTGCGGTCCAATGAGCTGAAAAATCAGAGTAGTAATTTAAAAAATAACAAATGTTAACACAAGACATTGACGACCCGCATAACAGACAAAAAACAGAAATTAATTAAAAAATATACAGACGTTTCGATCAACTGTTGTGAGATTTGTCAAACTATCGCCAGACTCTACATATTTTAAAATTATAATCTTCAAAATTAATTTCTGTTTTTTGTCAGTTATACGTACCGATATGTTCTCATAATCTTACAGACGTTAATTTTATTATTATTATAATAAATGTTATCGATATTAAAAGATTTTACATTAAATAGTTTCTAGTGCGCAGGAAAAAAATTAAATTACAACGCATCATCTTCACTACCTCTCAATTTTTATAATCGATGACGGTATATTGACAAAAAAACCTGTTTTGCCAGTAAAGTGAAATAATTTATTAAATGTAACGCTTTAGAAAATGAAATTAAGTCATTTACGTTTAATAACGAAGCAACTGCTCCATCAAATATTTACATTTATTTAATTGATCAAATTGATTAAATTCATTATAATTTTTTTGCTTATTATTTTAATTGTAAGTATACTATTCATTATTTTATTAAGGCAAACATTATTTCTGTTTTCTTACCCTTTTATTCAACTCACGTAATGCGTAATTAATATTCTGTAATAAATTTACATTTTAAGTGTATGGAATCAACGTAATTTTTCTTTAACATGTGGAATATGTACAATTGTGTAAATAAATACCTGAAATTTTGTTAGCACAATCCATATTGACGTAATGTAAATGTTAATCGTGAAATTTTATACACAGAAATGAGAACATCGCAATTGAATTTGTTGAAAACTTTTGTAAATACAGCAAATGAAGAAAAGGCCGCTCGTTAATGAAGCTGGAGCATAAGGGATTCATTTTTAAATATGAATAATGAAGAACATATTCATATAGTTCCAATCTACAAAATACTGAATCTCAGCTCTAACCAAAGATTTAATTTACATTGTAAAGAGAATCTAAAATATAAAGAGCTTTTAGTTAATTGATCAGAACACTATAAATTTCATTTATAGCTAATATTAATAAAATTATGTTAATTGTTTTAGATAAATTAATTTTAATTGTACTCCTGGAGCCGCCCCAATCAGTTATGAAATGTTGCGTCTGTACATATTATTTTTTAAATATGATAATAACTTTTTCTGACAAATAGACTTGTTTTTTGCATTTATTTTTAAAAAATATGTACGATTATAATTGTAATAGATAAATTTAACAAAAATTGCGATGAAATGTGTGTTGCTCATTCCAAGAAAAAAAAATTGTTCGGACAATTGGAAAATTTATATAATGTATTAACATTTAAAGTACATTAACAATGGATGAATAAACTTGCAAACTGAAAACAGGGTTGTCTCTTGGAACGCAGTCTGTTGTGTAAAACTAATTAAGAGAGACTCGAGGAATTTAAGCTTTTAATACCACTAATAATATGAGGTCTATTAATTTCTTTTTTAAAATTAGAGCTTAGCATCAGCTGACAAATAACTGAGTCGAAAAGCCGATGGTTCTAATGGCTGGAGAATTATTTTTTAACAGTCAGTAGCTCCGTAATCGCCTTAGGCAGACATGTGCCCACTCTGGGTTCCAACACTGCTGTTCTATACACCATCATCGATGTTCATTTACTCTGCATAATAATAACAACTTTGTTCATTAGAGTTAAGATGGGCTGGTTCTTTCAAGGCTATGGTGAACGTACCTGGGCGCTTTTTAATTAATTACGTCCTTAATATCAGCTCCATCGGTCGAAGTGTGCTCACGCGGTCCCTTGAAAAATTATCCACAATTGGTGTCTCAAGTTAATTAATTTCCTTGGGACCTTTCAAAGAGAACGCATTCAATTGACCTTCCTTTAATTGGATGAGATAATTTTCTTATTTCGTTTGTCTTTCATGCTACTGATTTTTTTCGGAATTTAATCTTTAGCGTTTTCCTCCATACTTTTAACTAAACTGTTGTAAAACTTTATGAATACTTCATAACTTTGATAATCGGGACCAACACACGACTTAATATATTCGAACAAATATTCAATAGTTGGACAAAAATATTCATTTACACCTGAATATATTCAAGATATGCTAAAGTAAAAAAAATCACTCAGATATCACCAACTCGAGTAAACCGATTATTTGATTGACTAAATAAGCTATAATTAAATTTCATTAACCTGTTACCAAATAATATATATTATTGTATAGAGACCTTTTGTACGAATCTGGCTATCGTTAAATTTCCTAACAAAAAATTATCGCTAACAGTTTGGAGAAACCACTTACGTTTCTCTATTATGTTAATATGGAGACTTCATGTGCCAAATATTTAGAATAATTTTTATAAAAAATTTAACAGTATAATAATTACATATAAGCGGCGAAAAAACAGGCAAAAATAAGTGCAAAATAAATACCACGCAACGTTTCTGCAACCTTTTTTTGAATTAAAATATTTGGCACCTGGTTTGCGCGGTTTGGCGTTCCTTCGGCACTCATGAATCACCTGACGAATACAACAAGGATTGCAGAAATGTAGTATTTTATCACATATTTCTGTCTCTTATTTGGTTATTTGTTTTACTAATTATTATTTATGTAGTGCAAACGTTTGGATTTTAATTTGATTAATGTAATATTCTACTATTACAAACAGATTACAAACAGATCTACTGTACGTTGTGTGCTTCTCAAATATAAGCTCGAAGAAAATATTTTATCGTTATTATAAAATATAAGTAATTCTATAAATACAAGACCAGAAGAAATACTTTTAACCAAGGATGAGTTGTATAGGCCATGAAACTGAATTAAAGGGTCAGGATTAAATAAACTTGGCCGGACTTGGAATCGAACCCGGGATCATCACTTGGTATACGGGTGTACTCCTATCAGAGCTATCGAATCCCAAGCAGTTACGAGACTTCGCCATATAAGTAGTGAATTAATTCAAGAAAATCTTTTCTTGAATAAATTCATTCTACTTTTGGCTCGTAATATCCATTCTTCATTGAAATACAAACAATGATAACGTGAAGAATATGAAGCAGTGAATTGTCGGTGAGTCTGGCTTCGGCTTGTACAATGCACGGAGAGGCAACTATAATGGCTGAGAGAGCATATAAAACAGTGGACCCGGGCTCGATTCTCGGGTCGCCGGATTTTTTTTTCATCCTGATCCCGTAAATTTTTAGCAGCGTCTAGAATAAGTTAACGACATCAGGGTAAGTTCTATTTACACGAATAAATATTTAAAAAATCTAAAAACTGTGTTTCTAATAAAGCTTAATTAAGACTTCATTCATTTTCAATAGAAAAAGATTAATACAGAAACGAAATTTCTTTCAACTGTGGTGTATTTAACTACAAAATTATTAATATAATTAAGTCTCATCGGCGACATATTTTTTTTTGTTTCATATCAACACACATTTATCATCAATCGACTGTGAATAGAGTGATGGTACATTAAAATTATTGTGGCAATATATTTGAATACTAGTGAAGACGGTGCAACATTTTCAATAAAACTTTAATCCTCGCTTTCATTTCATACTATACATTTAATGACTTATTTTTAACGTTTGAGACGAAAAACTGATTAGCAAACTTTGTTCTCCCTTTAACCTACCTGACATTTCCATCTTTCCATTATCAAGTTTTTTTTATATTGAGCACATCACAAAGAAAGATTTCGTGGCTCACTTGAATTTACTATGATGACAAACGGAAACCAAGTTGTTTGCGCCGTGGTGACACTCAAGCGACTACAATTGCTGTTTTGAGACCGCTGGTCGAAATAACAGTTGAAGATCACGACGAGAGATCGCCGTAAAGCTTTCCCTATCGAGTAAGCATAAAAGTGTTGTGACACAAACGTTCCAGTGCGGAATGAAGGAATATGAGTGGGTTAAAGACAAGGACACACTGCGATATCCTCTATCAGAAACCTGCAATCCGTTGATAACCAGAATATATGGAAACTCACTTCACTGAAAATATATTTCTAAAGCTCTGGAAAAAGCCTTTCAGTGGTACCCAACTACGTTACGTAAAACTCATGAGGTGGTCATTGAATTGAATTTTTTTTAATCGTAGAATGATCTCACAGAAATCTTTCTCATTATTCATGAAAATAGTTGTCACGAACCTGAAGAGGTCAGTGATAAAGAATACAAACGGTTGCGTGTCCAAGGTCACCGTTCTCCATTTTGTTCAGTCAGTGAAATTTTGATAAATTTATATTTAAAACGCATCAATTTTATAAATAATAAGAAACATCTTAAAAATTTGTAAATGAATTAGTAATTTTGTTTAAATAATAAATATAAATAGCCTATATATATTAATCAAAGCTCTAATCACTTACCATTTACTGTTACAATATCCTACTTTTCTGTGATTGGTTTAGTATACACTTTCTGGTATGACATATTTTACTTGCGATATATTTATTTTGCATATTACTAGAAAATGTTAACATAACAAAATAAATGCAGTAGTTTCTTCCAACATTGTTTACTTTCATTTATAGGCCGGAAGACGTAAATCGTTGCAATGGAAACATTTATCAACTATCACATTATGGATAACAGAAAAATAGATTCCCCTTTTCGACAGCATATCTAAACTGAGCCCGCGTGAATGGTACATAATTTCCTGCCAACGTCGGCTGTAGGCGTTCGATTTCCTTCGCCGATATTCAATACAAAAGACCTGGAGGGCCATTGTGACCAAACTCCTCTTCCTCCTTCGCCAAGCAGGTACGTATTTGCCTAGACTCAGCTTCGTATTCACACTAAAACCACTCTCACAGTGAAACGTTCGACCGAGAAAACATCACTCTATTTCTGATATTATCCTGGGTTTCAGATATTATCCTGGACCGGTCGATATTTTTCTGTTCCGATCCAGTAGATTCACAAACTTTAGAGCAGAGCTTTTATTAAAAGCATTCCTTCTGTCCTTATTTTTATCATTTAAATTACTGAGTAGTAGAAAAACGTTCCATAGTGACCAAGATCTTGTTTTTGGACGCAAACAACCAAGGACAGCACACAAGAATCTTACTTAATTTTTTTGTAATTTCAAACAGCTCATACATAAAAATGAATGTATTTCCAGCGCCTGCTGCAATTTCAACTAAATTTGGTACATATTTTACCTACGATCAGAGTACTAACACTTTGGGGATAACACATCCCTAGTACCTCTAGGTAAAAGAGGGTGTTTCAGGAGTCTCTGAGTTTAATTTCACCATTCACCCTTTCAGACAAAAGGTTGAATGGTGAGACACTAGAATAATTTGAGAACTACCTAGACGTGTCGATTTCACGATTTTGCCGCTCTCTTACATTCACTATTCCAGTTAATTCAGAGTTAAAATGAGAGGTTAATTGTAAAATCTCAAAATGGTCGGTAATTGGTGTCGCATGTGGAGTATTAGGTTTCGCTGACTTGGGTAGAGACATTCATCATGCCGGCTAAGCCCTTATTGACATGAATAATAGAGGTATGTGGAGAATGAGAAAATCTTCCTAAATTCCCAGTTTAGGGTCCAATTCGTTGTGTTTCGTATCGTTGAGATTAACAGTGACACTTCCAAATCCCGGTTAGAGTCACTTGTTCATTTATGGTTTATTATAAAACATTCTAAGTGAGCAGAAATTAATTTATAATTAATTATTTAATTCTTTTTTCCGGCCAAATATAAATAAATACACAGGCAACGCCGAGAACACGAATAGTGTAAAATTACCGGCCTGTTGACATTATTTTATAAGGTTTCTATTCGAAACCGTCAAGTTGACTTCACAAGTCTTCCTCGCAGCTACGTTACTTTAGATACGACATTCTCGTCATTATTTTGCCGCTTCTAACAAGGATACGCGTTCTGATCCTTCAAGTTTTATAAACGCTTGACTTTCTGGAAGCTTGAGTGTGGAGACAAATTATTGAGATGAAAGATAGTCATTCCTTACACGGACGTGCGCCCATAAATCTCCGTTAAGATTCAATGGTGAAAAAATTCACCTTTCATATCCATTAAACAAAGGTTTGCCAGTCCCTTTATCCAATTTATTTTCTGTAATTATTGACTAACACCATATTGTGTTAGTCTGTAGCCATATTCCTTTCAAATAATATGCAGCTTCTCCAATTCAGTACAACAGAAATTGTGGAGGAGGGCCTTAAAGCTATTGGTTTTATTCAATTGATTGCGCTATTGGAGATCTATATGTTGAATGTTCAAGTTTATCCTAACAGATGCGGGTCAAGTCTGTTCAATCCAATCCAGCGATAAATCTCACTGAGTGGTGCACGTTGGCAGTGTGACAATTCAACTTAGTCCTATCCCTCTATTTTCGTAGATATATGTTAACACCGCTTAGTGTATGCACATAAAAATATAACTTTCCAGAAACTAAGGGTTAACCTAATAAAGATAACTGGAAAGTGTTTATACTCATCATCTTCTCAAATAAAGAGCATCCAGATTACCATTGGCCTTCACGAGTATGTAACATGTGTACACAAAATTCAAGCGAAAATTGAATGTTTATATGGAATTAAGACGGCTCGATGTGTAATAACAGAAAAATGGTCCAAATTAATTGAGTTTAAAGTGCTGAAATGAAACCATAAAGGTAAGTAACTTTTGTATGTTCATATTAAAATAAATTTTATTTAATATCAGTTGCAATGTTCATATCTCATTTTAATCTTAAAAAAAGAACATCCTCAAACTTTTTCATACATTTGATTATGTAAATGTTAGAATTTCTTCTTCACTAGAACATTAGATTCAAATATGATCAGGAAAAGTTAAGAAGCATCAATAAACTTAATGAAAATAAACAAACAATCGGTCTTGAGTCAGAAAATTGTTTATTATCAAAATAAATATGAAACCTGAACAGGTTTTATAAAAAGAAAAACACTTAAGTATATTTTTATGTTAACAAACAGTGTTTTAACTCCAGCCCGTTTGTGTATTTATTTGTTTTATAATAAATTTCAGATATATTTTAATCATTAATAAGTAAAATGACCAGAACATATTAGACAATTTTTTTTTCAAAATGAATTAAATCGTAAAAAACAAAAATCACAAAGATTTGTTCCTATTTTGGAAATTTATGTATTAAGTATGTATTAAGGTAACAAATTTGTTATTGAAGATTTGTAATGAATACCTAAAACTTTAAAGGTTAGATTTATATGAACATGGTATTAATAATTAAACTTCAATTATGTAAATCAAAAAATTATTAATAATTTATTTCATGTAATACTACGCTCATCCAATATATGATAAAAAATGAAATAAAATTTCTAAATGCGAGTGCATTTTACGTATAATGTTACGAATTTGTGAGAAAACGTGAATTCAAGTGGTAATTTTGTTGGATTTTTTGTAGAATTAATTTCAATTTTAATATATATATAATTCAATTTTCTTATATATATATATATATATATATATATATATATCGAAAGTATATATATATATATGGAATATATATAAATATAATTCAATTTTAATATATATATATATATTAAAATTGAAATTAATTCTACTAAAAAATATATACAGCAGGTTTATTAAAAATGTATATATTTTTAAGTGGTAGATCATTAGAAGGTCAATTGGTTTCTAAATAATCTAATTCCGTCCAAATCATAATTATTTAGATATAGAAATGCGTGTACACTACAATTAATTTAAGCAATACACTTTAAATAAAATAATTTTACGTGAAGTGATATATGTTTAAGAAATACACTGCATTTATAAATCTGTAAAATTGTGAGGCAAAAACAGATATAAATATGACCCATAAATGACACAACTTAAATTTCAGTTACGGACGCAGGAATGTAATTTGGTCTTTTATCCATCGTAATTGAAAGCCATCAACTTGAGTTCTCATTAGTTTGAAAACCTATATTACGTCGATTGATATTTTTATCCTCGTCTGTGTTCAGTTGTCTGTCTGGATAATATCGATTTTCGCTTAAGCTGCCGTCGGTTAAATAATATTTTTTATTTACTGTATCATCCACTGACAAGTGAGCACTGAGTTTTGTGTGTGCTTGTGTTTGATTGACATGTGCCACTACAAATAGCTGCCACGGTAACTGTGCAAAATTCCGTGGGGAAATCTGTACCAATATTGTGGCTTACAAAAGTTATACGTTCGAAATAAATTATTTAAAAAAACGGTTAATATGTTTTGTTGGTCACTATGTCTCATTATAGTATAACAAGTTTCATAAAAGTATACCTTATTTTTTATAATAATACAGAGCTTACAAGAAATTATTAATTTAATTTATATAATATGGTAAACAATAATTCTGTACATTTATACTAATATAAACTATAAAAATAAAATTTTACTTTTGCTTGAAATTTTTAGAATAAAATGACACGTATATAATTACGTTTCGTAGGTCAGAAAATCCTAAACCTTTGTCATTTAAATTCCTGTTTGTCAGTCACGCTCTAAATTTTCGCTTTTCACAAAAGATCTACGTTTCAACGTTACAGACAAACATGCGGTTAAAGAAATTATCTGCTAAAAATTTACCAATTATAAGCAATATTCGGGATAAAGACTTGTTTTTGATCGACAATTAGTGTGATTTCTCAAATATTTATTCATAGACAAAAAAATATACATTATAATGTGAAGTAGTCGATGATTTCAAACAATACACAACAGTGTTTGTAGAAAAATAAATAAACGTGCTGTAATTCGTAGAACTCGAAAATAATTCGAAACGACTGTTCACCGCCGTGGTTAAAGTACTGCATTTTTTGTTTCAACATTTTCCACTTCACTTCAATTGGCCAGAACATAGTTACAGTATTCGTGTTGCATTAACGAATACATATTTTATAGATGTCCGCGTAATAATAAATATGTAATTCAGGACTAATTGATTCACCGTTTGTCGTCACTCTTTTATTATTAGAGTTTTAGTTTTAAGGGTTTCTGCTTCATGAACTCTATTATCTTTTATTCCTTTGCTGTTTTAAGAGCAGTTTTAAATATTAAAATTCTGTTATTTGTCACATCTGTAAAACTGCATGATATTAAAATCTATTACTCATTAAGTAATGCAACACACATAACACAAAGTAAGGGGGAATTTTTCTCTCCAGGAACGGAAAATCATTACAAAACGAAGCTGTATTTTTTAATTAATTATTTTAAATTATTGTACGAACTACCATATGTCTTGAATGTACGGTAAATAAAATTTCAATTCGTAATTCACAGTTAATTATAACCTATTTATGTTTATTTATCATGAATGTCTCTAAAATATGAGAAATGCATTATTATAATCATGAAAATCTGTGAAAAGTAGTATACTTGATGTAGGAGGAGCTATTTCCTATTCAACGAATCGTAGCCGAATAAATGTATCGGATAAAACGTGCTTTGCATTCAGAAATTTTTCTTATGATTAGTGTTCATACTCGTGTTTGATGATCAACCCGTTTCCAATTCAACTGGTGATGACTTTTTCTTGATGAATGCATGATCAGTATTGCGCTCGTTACTGAATAAGTATTAATACGATCCATGATGGTTTATTTTACAAACGAAAACTCTCAATGATAGATGTGGGTGTGTACTGAGAAAAGCGAAAGTGAATTTCAGAAAGCGGATTATCTTTCCTGGAGCAAGCAAAGGAAATACTGCCCGTGCTTTCTGCCTGTTTGAGAGATTGGTCGCTGCCTGCGTCTAAGTAATAAATACACGACGTTCTTTCTTTTCCTACCCCCAAAAGAAATAAGTGAGTTTTCAAGCATGCGGACGCCTTGTCGAGCCTGGTGAAAGGACAAATTGAACTCGACATATAAAAAGCTGCGACAGGTCCATTTCAAGTGAACCTCACCAACAAAAGTTGAACAAGCCGAATAAAACCAAACGAAATATAACCGTTGAGAAAATATACAAAAGGAACACACATTTCCTTTTTTTTCCTGTTCATATAATTTTTCTCTCTATTTCGACAAAGACGTTCAGTTTAAAACAACATATTTATTTAATACAAATTTTCATATTTCCCTGCAATTCGACACGTTCTGGGTAGATGAGTAAAAAGTGTGTAGGTCGTTTCAATTCCCATAATTCATCAGACAAAAATTGACTGTAGTTCATGCTAAAAAGTGACACAATAAAAAATCTAGCAGCTTTCTGTAATTCCGTAATAGTTGAGTAAATATGTATAATCCAATCTTTTTATTTAATCGTATTCCCGTTCTGCTTTCACATTACACGAACGAAGTGAATCGGCGCAAGTACTGCGGTTGAAGATCACGCTGCTGTGTAGATGATATAAGGAATAGAGGACAAACTTTAAGTTAATATAAGAATCATATTTGCCGTTTAATTATTTTTATATATATAAATTGTTAATATTTGTGTATAACATGACATGGCATTAGAAGTCACTACTTTATTCGCTTTGAATCGTAATTACTTTTGCGAGTTAAATTAATTTCTGTGATGATAACCTACTTGGGATGACTAAAGTCTACTCAACGCGTAATGTATTTTTTAAATATTTCAAAAACGAATATTCGTAATTAATATTAAAGAAGAGCCACATTAAAACTGGGCATCTTATGGATGAAATGGTGGTTGTGAAATGCAAATTTTGGCTGAATAAATGTCGCGTTGGGTGTTAGGAGTGACGTCAACAGATGACGTCACTTTCCTGATTTGTGATCCACTACTGCCAGCACATGTACAACCCATCGCTGACGTCAGGAATGCAGTGAAATCAGAAAGTCTGTATATATATATATATATATATATAGGCTGATGGCAAAAGCTTTGTAAAAAGAAGACGGCGCCAACTTTTAATAACCATTACAACTCACATAAACCCTGAGACATAAGTGCGAATATGAGTTGTCATAACACATGTTTTAGAAAGCGGAAAAATATTAAGAACTGTTTTAAGTACTTATCAACACATACATTTTTTGTCTGTCCATTTCTTTATGTGACTGATATTTTATTGAATACTATATCAAACACTTCAAAAAGACGTTTAGTGTTTAATTACTTTTTTTTATTATGAATTGACAATATTTGAATATAACTACAGTAATGTGCTATTTTACGGTACGTTGTTGCTTTCATAAATTCATTAGGACATACAGTGTAATTTTAAGTTAATCTGTATAATTTTGTATTAATTTTATTCACGTATACTATTTCCTCTTTCGATAATTAATGGGAAAAACTACTCTAAATAATTTAGAAATTTAATAATGAACTAAATTAAGATTGAATTTCTACTTCCATGTCTCCTACTAAATACGTATATTTCGGAAATGGTGCAAATTTTTCTTTATTTTATCAGAATAAAATTAAATCCTCATAAAAATTCATATTAGAACGCAGTCTAAAACTGTGAGACCATCGCAATATGCATGAAGCCTAAAGAACTTCTTACATAATATCGATTTAGTTATACAGTTTTAATAATTTGATTTTAAGGTTAAGGTAACACGTGTACAATTTTGGATCGCTTCACAAAGGCATTACCCGTCGTAATTGGAAGACAAACCCCGTGGTAGGCTACCGAAGCCCCCTTCTCGATCAGTTCGGACGCTTCACTCGGAGAGACAATTCAAATGCAAATGGCTTCTACCATGAATAACAATGGCGACGATTCGAGGGACATTAGTGATCAACAGGCTTCATTACGTCGTTCGACAGCCCCATTGAGAGCGAGGAAATTAAAGGCGGGAAACGTCAAGAAGGGAAGGTACGGAATATGGAATAGGTTGCGGAATGCAGGAAGGAAAGTAGATTTCGTTTAAACGAATTCTTTCTGTTACATCTGTATAACCACTATTCTTAGTCTTAAGGTTCATTTATGCCAGAGGAAATCTTAACATATATATTGCTGATTGTAGAAGCGTTCTCAGATTCCAACCAATGTATATTGAAACAAATTTTTTAACTACAAAACGAAGGCTGCTTGAAATAAAACGATTTTCTACAATTATATATAATATAATTAAATAGCTCATTAGAGATTTATGCAATGGAAGGGTCCGAAAATATATAATTTTTCAAATATTTATATTAACTACTTCTGAGTTCAAACAGTTCCGTAGATTGATTTACGAAGCTTTCTGAGACTTTGCAGCAGTACAACCAACATGATGTCAAAACGCAAAAAGTCTCGGAGAAGAAACAGACACACCAGAATAAAGTCAGGAACCCAGTGAGAAATTACTCAATAAAAAGATAGCCAGTTTAAAAATATACAAAATCACAACTACATTTTGCGTCATAAAGAAAGCCGAGAATTAAATTATAATACGATGAATAAGGGCGGCAAACGAAGTAAAGGTTGTTTATCACGTAAATTCCATTCCACTTTGTAATTTGTCAATGGTCACTACTTGTGAGGCAGTAAGACGCTAATATATTTCGGGAAATATACAGTTAGTGCCGTGACGTTAAATTAAAAAACGTGCAACTGCAAAAAAATTATTGATAATGTTTGACTATAAGAGCGTGAGGGGCTAATAAATAATGAGCTCGGATACAAAAGAACGGAGTGAACAAAAAAGACCATCTAAAATTTTGTACGACTTCGGCGAGTTTAGCCGGTTGGAAACCAGAGATTTTATATGATTTATTTTATTCCATTAGTCGTCGTATGAGGAAATAGGACACGTCAATACATAAAATTATAAATAATTAGAAGTGAACATAAAAATACTAAAATTCTGGAACACAAATTTCCCTGTCCAACATACGTAAAATAATATTAATAATAACAAAAATAATAATTCTTTAAGTATCCTAAAGATATATTATAATATTTGCAGTTCTAATAAAAATATTAAATATGTACTAGTAAATAATTCATGATTCGATAATGAGCTATCATAAAGTATAGAGTTTACACATCACACAAAAATAAACACAAAACTTTATATATATATATATATATATATATATACACAATATATATATACAATATATATATATATATATATATATATATATATATACAATATATATATATAGAGAATATATATACACAATATATATATATATATATATATATATATATATATATATAGAGAGAGAGAGAGAGAGAGAGAGAATATATATATACACAATATATATATAGACAATACTGCTCGACTTTTAGATCTGTACCCCTATCTGTATGTAACCAGCAAAACATCTTTTGTGAAGAGGTTACATTTAATTCTTATTGACCATGGAATAAAGCAGTTCCACTACAACAGACAACGGGAAGTACTACTACGTATAATTATTACGTACTTGCATCCATCGAGCTACTAGGTTTCAGTATTCGTTGTTATGACAACCAGCCGGACCTAAACCGTAAAAGTTAGTATTCCAAATAAGCATAGTTTCTATTTTTGCGACGCAGTGTTGTGACAGACAGGGCGATGGTAGCTAATGTCTGTGCGAGCATCCCGTGAGTATAAAAGCGCGTGCCTTATTCATCAACGCGTTTTCCCTGTGCTCCTCATTTCTAGTTGTATAGCAAGCGTTTTAAATGTTTGAGCATACGCCTATTGTGCCGTTGCTCCTGTTAGAAAACAGCCTCGAGGTTTCGCAGCGAGGTTCCTTGCTCTCTCGGCACGAAGGCAATCTGTGCGTGCCTCCCTTATGCTAATTAGTCTAGGAACTTCGTAAGAAACCTGACCTATTACCACAATCCTCCTATTTATTGTTCCTCATCTCTTTAATTAAATACGACTTAATGTTGGGAAAATGTACTTTAATACTTTGTAAAGTCATAATTGTTCACCATCCACACCATAGAGATCTCTCTTTATTTTACTCGTGAAAAAATATTCCGTGTAACATCTGTTTAAAATAGTTAATTAAAATTATATTTAAAATAAATCAATGGAGTCCGAAGTTTCTGGTCAAACAAAATGTTATTTTGGGGTTCAGCGAGATAAGAAACATTAGAATTTTACCTCTCTAAAGACGGTTCTTTATTAATGGAGTATTCCCTAAATTATGGTACAGTCATCTTATTATGATACAACAAGAATGACAAATGCTTTTAAATTTATGTCGGTTGCTGTGAAAACTTGGAAAATAAGGATAAAAACCATTGGCTAGTATACCGTAAACCCGTCTAAAATCTCATTTGAACTTTTGTTTCACTCGTATGTTTATAGCCAGATACAATCACAACAAAAATGGACGCGAATAATGTTTTCATATATTTTCTAAACTAATATCACTAAGAGAGTATCATTTTCGCATACAATTTATTATAATAACTATTAAAAATGATCAGAGTAAATAAAATTCGAGTGTTTATTCACAGGATTGAATATTTCACCTGGACAAGGCGTGACAGATTCGATTTAAGCGTGACACTCGGAAGCTCACCTGTCGTACACGGATTTCTTGCTGGGTCTCAAGCACAGATACATTCATGCGAGGGGTGTGGGGGGCCTCCAAATCTATTTATTCCTCCAAGGCACGTCCAACAGCATCTGCTCCGCTGCCCACTGTTAACTCTTTTCTCAAACAAACGCCTCTGATCGGGAAACAAACACAATGGCTGCTTGCAGCTAGTCCACTACGGACTATTAAAAGCCGGTGACTTTTACTGGAAATACGTTAGTGTTATAGTATTATTTTAAGTAATCGCAGATATAATGGTTATTTCTTACCAGCAAACGGAACGGCGTGAGACAAGTATGAAGAGTCCTACGTACATGATGAAACACGCACCTCTATGTTGATTGCAGCATCATACTTAATTAGGGTCAGGTTAAAGACTAAATCCCGGGGGCAGTACTTAGCCCCTGACTACATTGTTTCCCCTTCAATTTTCCAACTTCTGTATCACTATTATCGGGAAAATAAGTCTGAATTATTGATTTTCCAGGCTGTATGGTTGTAGTACGAAGTAAACAAATTTATGTTTTCTATTTGCCTTTACACCATCTTTAAGTGGTGTATGCACCGGGGTCGCATATGTTAGGCGTACGAAAAGAGTTGCTCACTACTCGCAATGGAGCAGTCGACCCGAAAAGAATTATTATATTTCGGTTCACCTTGCGTCAGTTAAATACTATAGCCACTGGCCTACGGTTTCATCTGTATTATGAGACTAGAAATAGCTCAGGTCCAAGATCGGACAAGCATCGCCTTGCTCTCTACCAGAGAAGTATTCACCATTCAGGGATAGTTTTATACAATTCTCTTCCTCAAGATGAAAATAATAATAATAATAACTACATGAGTTTTGGGATTCAATATAATAATATTCTACTGAAAGACTCGTT
Organism: Zhengitettix transpicula; assembly: GCA_037074705.1. Classification (NCBI taxonomy): domain Eukaryota; kingdom Metazoa; phylum Arthropoda; class Insecta; order Orthoptera; family Tetrigidae; genus Zhengitettix; species Zhengitettix transpicula. The sequence goes on along the minus strand of CM073593.1, from coordinate 28,479,319 downwards.
TTACTCAGTACAGGAGTTTCTTGATAGTTCCCCTAATACTTAATTTTTTTAAAAAAAACCCTGCAAAAGTGTTCAATGTGTTGTTAATAAAACTACGTATTTCTGCTTAGTCTCTGTTCGTGTTTTCTGTTCTTTTGTTTGTTTGTTTCATGTACGGCCTGTAGTTTGCAGATTCCTCGTCGCTCTGTTTCGTGGCGTGACTTGTCCGTCGTTTGTGTTTCCCCCTAGTGTGCGTGTGTCAAGAATTGTGTTTATTTTTGTGTGATGTGTAATTCTATATTTTATGATAGTTAATACTGGAATCATTAGCTATTTACTAGTACGTATTGAATTTTTTTGGTAGAACTGTAAATATTATATTATACACTTATTATAGTTAAACAATTATTATTTTTGTTATTATTCATATTATTTTACGTATGTTGGACAGAATTTGAACTCCAGAATTTTGGTATTTTTAAAAACTTCTATAGTTGTAGCATCCAATTAATATATTTTAATTTTATGTATTGACGTATCCTATTTCTAATGGGATAAAGAAATAAAAGAAATCAAATCAAATTCACAGTAACATATTCCGTAACCTAGTTGTTATTGATGAATAAACCAGCCTAATTTTTCGTAACTAAAATTTGAATAAATTAAAAATTTTCAAGACGTTCCTGTTTGGAACCTCTTTAGGTGCAAATATAAAAATTTTACAAGTCTGAAGTCGTGTGAGTATTGTTTATGAAATGCACAAATATTCTACGTCGTAACGTGTTCGGCCGTCGATACAGATCGATGGGTAGCCATTGTAAGGAAACAAAGCCACAATTCGACCTGACGCCTCCTTTTTGATTGTCGTTGAGCGCTGATTCGTTTCGGGGAAGGGGAGGAGATCTAGGAGTGATCTCGAAGGTTAAAATGATTGAAAAAAAGCCGAGGAATGAGGGTAGTATGGGGGATGGATTTCCCTGCGACTTACCGCCAAGCAATCGAAAGCTTGGTGGTTTTACCAGTCAAGAGAGGTAAACAGTTCATCCCCAGTCATTTTTCCCCATATAACAAAAAACCATCGTAGTTTAATACGTCCAGTATTAATACATATTAGTAATTATCCATTATTTCGAGTTTCGTATCGTATTTATAATAACATTGCATCTAGTTTTCGTAAAAAAAAACATCCTACAACAGTGTCTATTTAAATAGCTAAGACTGAAGTAATATATTATATTGTAATGTAGTCCTTAGACGAGAATTACCACTGAATAGGTGATTTTGCATTCTTTCTAGAATATTTACACTATAATATTCACTTTCCTTATTATAACATTAGGTGTGGTTACGTTATATTTGTTGCAGCAAATTTTCTTTCCTTTCTGATGTAATAGTAAGTTCTATTACATTATGAAGTTTCACAATCTTCAACGTTGTTACATGCCAATCGTGAAATATTTCGTCTCCAATGCCAACTACTTCAGGGTGTGACTCATCAATATTCTTACATAAATTTACGAAATCGAATCACTTGAGATTCATAGAAAACGCGTCTACGACAGTAAACGGAAACTGATGTAAGTAGTAGCGTGGGGTTGCTGGAAGTCCCCAAACGGAAACAGTGCTTGCTATTTCCGTAACGAATGAACGTATTAATATTTTTTTTCCTATAAGAGAGGTGATTGTTGGAGTGTAGGGTACACATGGTCCCAGGTGTATAAAATAGTATATTTCGTTTGGTGCGGATTAAAAATACGCTGGGGACGCTGTACACCCACGCGGTTACTTAAGAGTTTCAATATACACTTTGTAAGCGTGAGGAATATGAAAGAAACAAAGACTGTGGGGTTAAAGCGTAACCCGAGATGCGTTGAGACGCTTACGGAGTGAGTCGTGAAGCTGCTAATAGCAAGAACAATTTAAAATGGCTAATAGAACAAATAAGGCAAAGTTCTTTGTGACCATGTGTGAAAATACGCGCACCTTGCACGTGACACAAGAAACGTATGTGTATGTATGAATTTATTTCATCTACAAATGGGCAGTTTGTCCGGTGGTAGATTCATTAAATTACAATTTAATTAGAAATTTAATTAGGGAAGTTACAATAATGGAAAATAGAGTAAATTCATATAATTATATTAAAATATAAGCTAGTTTTAGGGTCATTATTTCAACTATAAATACAAGTATATAACGTTATATTAATTAAAGGATAATTTTGAAATATTTAAAGAGAAAATTAATATTGTATTTGCCTGAAAATAAGAAAAGTGGAAAGATATCTGAAAATATAGATTAGCTAAGTATTTAACTAAGGCGACAAGGAATGTTACCATTTTAGATAGTTTATAACGGATCAATAACACTTCCCTTCACTACACTACCGTAAATTCACTAGAGAGTTCATATTATGTCTAAATTTTCTTTCCGTTAGAGGACTTTCTCCGAAAACTCTTACAGGTAAATTGTTCCTGTTATTTATTGTCCTATTTAGGAATGAGTATTTTCCAATATCTGTTTTTTGCTGTGTGGCCTTTAAGTTAAACATGAGGTCAGTCCTTCCGTACCGAGTCGGTTCTCTCAATCTATCTCGAATTCCTTGCCAAGGTTTTTGACCTGCAAAGGTTTTAAAGAAAATGTGTAGACTTCATCCGCTTACGGAGCTCCGTGTAGTTGTGTCTCATTTGCGGTCGCTTCCGAAACAACTCTCGAATAGCAGGTCGGAAGTGTCCCTGGGATTAGAAAAGGACATATTCAAGCCTCATTATTTACCTACTAAACTTGTCTATCAAACGACGATTTATATATTTTTTTGACATTTTAAATATTATTTAGTTTATATCTTTTATATGCAGCATTAGAAGAAAAATGATACCAAACAAACTATAATATACGGACTTTAATTTTCGGTCGTATCAATGGAAATGTGTTAAGAAACTACGTCGTCTTTTTTTGGACGGGACTTCTAAAAGTTGCAGCAAATAATTTACTCAAATATATACTATCCATGTAGCACAAAATGTGAAACAAACGTTGTACCGGTTGTGTTTGTGTTTCTTTCAGATCTTTTTTGGAGTGAGTCTAATCCATAAGGTGGAAACTTCCCTTTAATTTCATAGGAAGGGATTTGAAAGGTAGAATGTGTAAGGGATATTAACTAGGTCCGCGGGGCCATAATTTAAGGATCCTACCCGGCATTCGCCTAAAGGTGAACAACCTGTCCACTCTGCGATTGGTTTAAAATCAATCAAACACTTCATATATCTGCATCAAATTAATGAAATTAATTTCCTGCTATAATATCAGAGCTTCGATTCTATTTAAAGTAATCCTCTTCAAATACATATTGTATTCCAATCCGACAAAAATGAAACACCTATCATTTCAAGAGGATTTATTTGATTGCGCCAAGTTTAAATAACTAAAAACTCTCGGATTTTCATTTACTGAATTACTGTTTGCCAATAATCGAATTTAAATGGTTTAATTAGAATTGATTTAGTAACATTTTTATTCAAAAAAATACATTTCATGAAAAAGAGTAATATATGCCATTTCCATCAATTTTGTTTTCTACGTTCATTTTATAGCTTAATAAGATTAAATATGCAACAATTCATTTGGTTACATTCGTCAATTAAAATTCTGGTTCTATTTCTCATTCCATTTACTTCTTTAATCAAAATTGAAACGGCCTTTATGAGTATTATAAAATTAATTAAACAAATTAAGCACATGCTTCGATTCAATATACTTATGATTAAAAAATAGTTTTAAAAATTTAAAAATTGTTCTTATATTTATACATAAAAATTCACGAATGAAAACATAATAAGGTATTTTTACTGATTATTGAGGAAAAAATTATTTAAATCTTTATTGAATAGATAAGAGTGGAAATGTTTTTGAATTAATCACATGTATTTTGACCAAAAAAGCTGTAACTTATCAAATATTAACAGCCAAATTTTCAGTTATATTTATAGATACAAAAAAACTCCTGCTTCTTTCTTTGTCATAAATATATAAGTTTCATCAAGATAATTTTTAAATCAAAAAAATATTTGTATCTTTATGTGCAATATTCTTAAGTTATATATTTTGTATTTGTAAACATTAATTTTGAAGGGTATGAAGAAAATTCAAATAACTAAATAACACATTTTGTGTTTAATGTACTTTGATTAAGTGAATAGTGAAGTTCAGAATTAATATTCTACATGAGAGGTAATAAGAATTATTGTCGCTCCGTAACGGTTCCTTGTAAAGCGTGTTGCATAATAGAATATAATATCCCCTAACGCTAAGTGTAGAGCGGTGTTGCCTAGTCTGTTGAGGGAAGGCAAAATACTGTTTCTGTTGCAGTCTAAATATATCCGTTTGATACAGCAATTTTTAAATTAATATATATATATATGAGATTGAAGATGTCAAGTAGAAACTAAAGAGGTATGTTCACTTCTTGACGAAGATCTATGTGATATTTATGGATATATATTTTACGAATTAAATGCCTTAATTAAGGATAAGTAGTAAAGTCAAGATTATTTAACTCTGTGCCTATAGTGCTTTTCAAATGGGAGCCAATTTGACTTTGAAGGTCAGAGTAAAAATATTCGACTGAAAGGCGCGTTTTACTCTGTCCGGGAGTTTCTTGATTGTTTATACTGCATCAGTGTTTAATGTGTTGTTCTTAAAATTACTTATTTAATAAGTTTCTTAGTCTGTGATGGTCTTTTCTGCTCTTTTGTTTGTTACATGTACGGCCTGGAGTTTCTATGGAAGGGAATATTCCTCATCGTTCTGTTATGTGGAGTGACTTGTCCGTCATTTGTGTTTGTGCTTCCTCCTAGAGTGCGTGTGTCAGGTTTTGTGTTTACTCTTGTGTGATGTGTAATTCAATATTTTATGATACTTAATTCTCTAAATATTTAATTTTTACCTAGTGCATATTGAATTTGTTTCAAAATTGTAAATATTATATTATACCAGAACGACTCCCATTTGAAACAGACTTTAGGTAAACATTGGAGGTTAGAAGATTAGAATAAATTACGGTATTGTAGATTCTGTAATTACTTGATGGTATTTACCCAATATAGTGATAATAGGAAGAATGAAACAAATCAAATTATTGAATACACTACAGAAAGCATTTTTTGAATAACCTTGTTTTTATATTTTTTTATTTCTCCAATGTGCCACCTTGTAGTTCTTCCTCGTTGTCGTTAAATGAGAGTGGCACGAACTTTTCGTCGGTATATTTCTGGTGTGTACCGAAGAAAATAAAAAAACAGTCTCTTCGATCTTGCACAGGCGCTGAGAGGGAGAGTGTTTAACCTGTGAAATATTCTCCCGCCTTTCTCTTAATGACTTCTACTCGCAGCTCCGCCCAAAGTTTCACCTCTTCAAGAAATGCTTATTGAAAATGAAGTTCCTAAATTAATATTCTGCAATATTCCGTACCCGTATTTCTTTAATGTTCTCATCCAACTTCAGCTTCATCTAACAGACTGATGAGAAGATTCGGTAATGTGTTTGAGGAACCTTCCAGAAACGTCAGATATAAATATAAAATAATTAGTCGCATTCAATATCTAGTTTCATATTGGAACCCTTCAGTCTGTATATTCTTAGTTCAGTTTTTTATTATTATAAAACCTTGACATTTTATTAATTCTAGTAACTCTAGTTTTTTCTGAGTCTCAATGAATTAGAATTTTGGATTTATTCAATACATTTTTAAGTTATTTTAAATTTACTTTTGAAGTCATTATCTTAAATCTAAATGATAAAAATAATAATATATAAACTGTAGACATAAATCTCTATTTCATCTTTTGATTTCAAGATTATATTTTTAAAAATATTTCAGAAGAAGAAATTGAAAACAGCTTAAGGTTGAAAGATAATCACAGAAACTTTGTATGTTAATTATATTATCACTTATTTTGTATGTATTTGGCTATCTTTATTATTATTAATTTTCAATCAGACGTAAATTTTTCGTTTTCATATACAAAATTTCATTAAATGACGCTGACAACTCCGTATTTAAATCAAACATTACTTAATTGTAACGTTTGAATATAATTATCTTCTAATAATTAGTTATCAGCGAAATGTAAGCGTCCTTCATAATTTCTAAAGAAAGTTCCTATGGGGAAAACACTAAATTTAGTATAACTTAAATTTATTGTTGTTTCAAATGCAAAATATCCAGTGATGGGAAATCAAGAAGTATGAGTCTAAGTAAAAGCATGAGAGAGTAAAATTTGAAATTCAGTATTTTTTAAAACTGACATTAAAATATTAATTTTTTCCGGTAATATATAACATTTTTATGTTTTAACGTTCCATCGTAATATAATTTTAAATATATATTCTAAGTATTTTACTTATATAATAAATTTGAATATTATATATACATTAATTTCTAAAATTACACAATTTTATGACTGCTTTTTACTCAAACTCAGATATTAAATTGTTATTAATCTACTCGCTATACATAGAGAAAACGTCGAAGATTCATATTCAATCATAAATTAATTTTATTATTTTTAATCATTTTAGTATTCTAACGCTTTATTATCTTCGTTTGCTTCATAAACCTATTAATCAACAAAAAAAAATCTGGTTAGAAATATAATTGGAACTTACAAAATTTGAATAAATCCTTGTTCAACAAAGATTTTTAACAATTATTCTGCTGGAGACGAGCAGACAATAATTTGTTTATATTTTCTTTGCAAATTTTTTCTGGCGTTAAATTAATCCCGGTCAGTTTTAATTGGGTACTCCAGTTTCTAAACCTATACCTTACGTTCTTATTTTTGGCCAACAAAGGAGCACTTTCTATCAAACTGATTCAATCTTTGTCTCTTCAATGTCAGTTTTACCTTCGGTGAGGAAACTTAATGGAAAGGGGTGAGAGGCGTTAAAGAGGAAAATTTTATGCAATTATATTACTTTACTCTGACGACAGCGCTGGGAAAATTAAATTAAAGATTGAAGACTAGCAGCTTGACAATTCCTGTCCGACATAGAACGCATTTAACAACTCCATCCATTGTAGCCGTTAAACTGTTTCTTAACGACTGTGTATATTGATGGAAGTTATGATACATTTTTAACGATTTCAAATATTGTACAGTCGCTACTACAGATTTATCATTACGACTTCCGTGTAACATCAACGAAGAAAAAATAAAAATTTAAAATAATTAGTAATTGGAGGATCTAATTTATTTATATTTGATTAATATTGTAGTACATTAAAGTATTATTACGTATAAAGAACGAAGGATTCAGTTGATTCGTATTAGTTTGCGAATATCCTACGAAACATCTTTTACGAACATTTTATATAAAATATAATTTAATTTAGACTAGTCTTCCTCACTTCAGTGATGTTTTTATTTATATATTAATTTTGAAAAAAATGGTATGAAATGTTCAATGCGTATAAGAAGAAATACGCCTTTGAACAGTGAAAAAAATCATAATTTCGAGTGGAGTATGTGCATATAATTCTGAATTATCGTTGTTTCATATTAGTTACTTACTACCTTATAACTCAATTCCCTGTAGGATGTGTCCTGCTCCCATGCGAGGATAGAAGATAAATTTTGCCCGCGAAACAATTTCAACCTCCATTCCGATTCCAACGCGCGTCGGGAGCCACTAAATTCCTTTGGTTCAGAAACATTAGGTGGTTGACTAAACTTCTTATATTTGAGAGGTACTTTTCCCCCACATCATAGTTCTCACAAACCACAAATTCGCACTCAGGAAACCCAAGTCGTTGAATGGAAGTTTTTATTATCGTAATTTTCACGTGCTCCATCGCAAATTCCACAACTGTAAATGAACCAGTGAGGCAACATCAAAGTTATAAGAAAATTGTCAGTTTCTCAATAATTGATAACGTCTTCAGTAAAAACCTATAATATATTATAAGGCCCTTATCTTACTGGAAATCTGTTTGCAAAAATCAATGTAATAAAATATTTTCTTGTAGCTCTCTAATATGGCTTTATACAAATTGTATATTTACAGGTTCTACAGCAAACTTATAAGTCATACGTGATCTCCACCATTGTTCCTTTTTTTCTTGCGTTCTCTTTAAGCCCATATTTCACAATATATATTTTTACCAATTTTCTGTTTCTAGTTAGACGTCCTGAAAAGGTTTTTTTCGCCTCTGATTCTACTCAAAATCTAATGTTTACTTTCAAATGTAAGAATTTGGATGAGATATAAATATTTAAACTCAATCACTTCTTTAGTGGCAAATCAGTGAAACTCAGTTTAAAGTTTATATGTGTAGAAATTGGGGAAATTTGAGTCGAGCCATTTCTGTAGTTGAGAGGTGTCAAAAACAATTTTTTTTAGGGCAACAGGCTACATGAGGGTAAAACCACGTTGGGCAACTCCCCTTTAATAGCATAGAAAGGGATTTGAAAGGGGGGATTAGGAAGGGTACAGGAAGGTAGCCAAGGGTTACTACGGCCCCGGGGCTATGGTTTAAGGATCCTACCCGGCATTCGCCTAAAGAAATGCAGGGAAAACCCTAGAAAAATCTGCATCATGTAGGTCGGGCATTGGGTACTTGTCCCACGCCCTTCCGATAGCGGGAGAGGAGTTTGCTGTGGGGACGCAGCATTCCATTCTCCGTGCCTCGACCAGTTTAGGGGGCATCTGGCCGACTGTTCCAATGGGAATAGCGGGTATTACTTAACGTATGCCCAAGGTATGAGACCCCGGAACATACACCTCTCAGAACAGGCCGAGGTGTCTCGACTTGTGGGAACCTTAGTTAAAAAAGGAGAGGAAAAAGGCATCCCCAAAGGTAGCCTCTTCGTATCTCTCCTACAAGGTTCTACCTGCGAGAGAAAATCCCTCGCAGGTACTGCCTGCGAGAGAATAGCCCTGGCAGGCCTGTCAATCATCAAAAACAATATTTGACCATATTTTCGAAGGAGCTATTGCATTGCGGTAATTTTGAAATACGACAGCGAGTGGAAGATGGGGACGGAGAGAAATGGGCTGAGTAGAAGCACGTTTGTTTAATGGCGTTGTCACTTTTATTTTGTATGTTTCAATCAGAGGCAGAGCTCTTAAGGCTCTCGAGCAAAAGAGCAGCTGCGATTCATCGACGCGAAGGTCTGTCTAGTCTGGTGCCTTACATCTGCAATAACAGCACTGGAAATAGATCGTCGTCTTAACAGCTGCGGAATGTGAAAGTGTGGCTTTTCTGTATCAAGCAATTTAAATGAAATTCTCATCTTCTCAGCTTCCATTATAGTCTCCTCAAACTAGACCATACTTCTTCCCCCTTTTTCCATTAACGACATGACTTGTTTTCGAATACCAGCACCATCGACGTAATTTGGTTTATTTATTTCTTTGAAACTATTCAAATCAGAATAATCACAATGCTACTGGTATTTCGTACGTGACACGACAATGAATTTTATTGTGCATAAATAATACTAATAAATTTTAAGCAATAAACAGACATATAATTGTATTGTATCTGAACCAGCATTAGTATAAAATAATACATTTAAACGTATTACATTCTAGTCGATTATATTGTTCTAAAGTTCTCGGAATGGAAGTAAATAACGAAAGGATAATATTAAATACTGTACAAGACGAAGTAAAAGTTCCAAAAAATTGCCTGGACTCGTCGAAAGACGAACTTGGGATCGTCTGCCATACAAACTGCATAATAGTAAGCAATGAGACAACGTTATAGGAACATTTTAAATCCTTTTCCAATCGCAACAACTTCGGACATGTTGTAAATATTATAAAGAGTTTGGCCTACATCAAACGCATTTTCAAAGACATTACAGCCGCAAAAAAATTGGTAATTATTGGTTTATTATGTTATGCTCAATTTTATAAAATATGCAAACCTGAAACATAATAGAATATGATGAAAAACTTTATGTTTCTGTCCCGATTTCTATTAATTAAACTTCCATATAACACGTGATATGATCAAAAGATTTAAATTTTCACAGCAAATGTATAATATGAATAATTTGGAACATGATACACTGGTAATCGCATAAAACTGTATGTTGCACTTAATACTATAAGTCTATGAGTCTAGCAGTCGCTAGGGCGACTGTCTGGCGGTTGTCTAATCCTGTGTCCATTAGAGGAGTCACGTACTCTGCCTGAAAGATACACCAGCGGAGCTAAATTGGTATTGGCTCCAATATTTGATTGAGGTGAAGCAAACATATTAGATCCAAAAATGGCAATATCGTTAATTCGCCCAATAAATAATACACCCGGCGATGGAAGGTTGAAGGTGAATAATACGTAACAGAAAGTATCATTCGTAAGGTATAGCAAACTGTACTCTATGAATAGTAGCCAAGAGACATATTGGTCCAGACGTGGAGGGACACGGGTGGAATCTGGGTTTCATCACGAGAACAGAGATCAACCAAATTCACTTATGACGATTAATATTCCATTCTATCTCGAAAGTCAAACGCCCTTAGGGGGAGAGATTTAATGACCTACAATTAACCATAAAATACAGAAAAGTAGCAGCGCAGTTAATTGACATATTCAGTTAATTGACATATTAATCACATCTTTATATTGCAATAGATAATAATTTAGAATCACTAAACTTCAGCAAACTGATTTTTTTAATATTGACATATATTTTTATATAAATTGTGGTAAAATTCACTGGGATTATCTATTTATTTTCCAAGAAAGCTGTTACTAGCACTGGTTTTACATAATTACTTTCACGTATTTGCCGCGTACAATTTCATTTTATGAGTAATCATTGTACATACTTCGCATTTTCTCCCAATTAATTTCTTCTTCTATTTTCTCTACTTTTTACCTTAACCAAGACTTGATTTGATACACTCTGATACGAAACGAACACACCACAGATCCACTTTCTGGCAACGGAAGTTCAAACATTCTCACTCAGCGTCACGTTTTCCGAATCCATAATGCAGCATTAACCGAGAAATTAAACATTAAAATTTATCTCCGGACGTTACCACAACTAAAGCTACGGCATTGAGTTTTGACGAAAAATGTTATTTAGACTTCTATGATTTTCATCTCATAATTTAACGGCTATAAATGAAGAATTTCTGTACAAGGTACTTTATTTATCAACAACATACTTAACCTCCGAAATTGGCATCGACAGACTCGATTTGAAACAAATTGTTATTGATTGGTTTTCGTAGTTTGACTGTTATGTTCCTATGAAACAAAAATACCAACTCACTTTAGTCTCTGACTAGCGCTCATCCAATTTGTATCACGAAATCAATCCGGAGCTGATTTACGGATAAACGCACGCTCTCATAATTATAAGCGGTCGCTCACACACACAGTGGTGTATTAGTGGTGAGGTCCGCCCTTGGCGTTGCTGACAATTATTGGCAATTAATTTGGCAGAGTAAGGGCCTTGCATCACAAGCGTAATGCGCCGAGCATTCACTCCTTGTTGCACACCAAGCCAATTATAATCCTTCAGCAGCACAATAATAATTCTCATGAAGTACTCTTTAATTGGATATTATACAGAGTACTATTTCACGGAATTTATTGAAGGAAAAATTGTAGAGAAACCTGTCGCGACGTATATTGCATCATAGCAAATCCTGTATGAAATTTTTGAAACTGTAAAAATTACAATCGCTTAAATAGTTAAAGCCTGTAACAAAAAAAAGTCAACTAAAAGTTCTATTTAAACTGCCAATTTAATGTAGCTTGCTAAACTGATGTTAATTGTTAACACATTTTTCGTCCACATGAGTTACCTTAAAGAAACTGTCTTTATAAAATGATGACTTTTAATTTTAATTTTTTAAAATAGCGTTGTATAGTTAGTAAACATTTTGCTGTACGGATTTATTTCAGAAATCATTCTATATACCTTTAGCTAGTATTGAGATTTTGACTAAAGGAATCTAAAAGCATAGTGTTTATATTGTAGTCTAACTTTTGCAAACACTTAAAGTTAGTTTTAATTTTCGGCAATGATATTTATTGTCGCGTTCCTCTTTTAAGTCTAAAATTCAAATGAAGAAGCTCGATACTCATCTCAAACATGATGCTCATAACTGACAGCCACTTAATTTATTTTTATTTACGTTTCAGAAAGAAAGCCACAGTGTACTCGATAATGTAGCTTTGCTGGACTTCTTAAAATCGGTGTCGATCAGTGAACCGATCAGGTAAACGCATTTTTTCTAACAGCATTAGGTGTCCTGTTTTTCTATATTATGAATATATTGTGTTTTTTCTCTTGGGATTATTTATAAGTAAATGTTATTTATAAGTAACTGTATTATTTGGTTAATGGATTTTGTTCTGTTCAGGTTTTAGTTTCAATTTGCCGGAAATAATTATTATGTGTGAGAGGGGATTGAAATTTAAATTCAGCCAAATTGGAAACTTATTTCCAAAATAATTAAATGATCATAAATAAAATATAATTTAAAGTTATTTAAAGCCGTTGTAATTCATCCGTACTTATCTCTGGGTCATTTTGTGGGTTTATGACGTAGGTCTATATATAGAAGTAAAATAAAAAATTAAAAAAAATTAATTTCTGCTAGAAAACAATGAATAAGAAAGATAGTCAATACAGACAAAAAAGGGTAATATAAATACCACACAACGTTTTTGGTATCTTTGTTCCTTTAGTCTAGTGCTAAGAAGAGCCTAGAGAAACACAACTGCACTGGTCAGTTGACAACATTCAAAAGTGTCTTCGCTCCTGACGGAAGTGACAAGGATCCCAGAAACGTTGTCTGGTATTTATATTACCCTTTTTTGTCTGTATTGGATATCTTTCTTATTCATTATTTATTAAAATAAAAAAACCTTATATTAGTTGGAAATTATGAATAATTGGAAACTGAAACGTTTGTGTCACTGTCAACTCGTGCAACGTTGTTGCGTATTGGATATTTTATCTGTGTCGTTTTATCAGGTATCTCTGGTGGTATAAGGCATAGTTCTTCGTTTAGAAAAGGTTTTTTGACCGAGAATGTGTTATAGACCTTTCATTTCCACTCGTATCCATTTTGAACTGGAGAGAAATATCTAGTCGGGCCAAATAACGATGCGCAGTCGTCCATGGGCCTGGGATTTTAACTCACTTTAACACTATTCTGAAAACATTCACGCATGGAAATATGTTGTGTTTAGTGTAAAATATGTTGCCAGAACACTGATCCGAAAAAGGGTGTGATATAAAGAAGTTGCCACTGTCTGTATTTCCCGTTCGTTACTCCAAATTATATCCAAAAATATATTTCCTACCTGCCGACAACACTCCCCACCATTTTCTTTCTTCTCCTTGTGCGCAGTTCGTACGACCCTATCGACAGCCTATCTCTGTTAGTTAATATCAACTGACTGACTTGAATCGCACGAAATTAATGAATATTTATTACCGAAGAATGCCTTTAATTTAAAATTTAAGAGCGACTTCAGTGTGGGCACTGTCAACTGGCGTGTCATAAACACCCACAATGGAATCGCCTAGATTTATAGCCAGTGAATTTGCCACGCCCTTGACTCGGAATTTTTCCCGTGAGGGCACTGAAGACATTCACTCTAAGCTGCCAAAAGTTTTTTCTTGAATGTGATAAGAGATTTTATCGATTCATCTGGCAAAATTAGCTAAGTTGCACAAAGAAGGGGCCAGATTTCTAACACCCCAAGTATAACATCTGTTTCGTCTGTAGACCAACTTTTTAAATTAATATATCTATTCCCTCAGATACTTATAACGAGATTGAGTCATTAAAAATAGAGAATCAATATGTAACTGTTCGTTCAATAGTAATTGCGAGTTGTTTTTAAAGCTTGAAAAAGCAACCAGCCTGACGTGTATTACGGTCTCTTATAAGCACTCCAAATTATGTTGGTAAATATTTCTATAAGAATAACCATTATTGTGAAAACACACGTGCTTCTGAACAGAATTACAACTAAAGGACTATTGACTTTACATTACAATTAAAACTAGATAAAATAGTTTAAGAAAATAGACAAGAAAATATATGTAAGTAATTTTTGTTGCAGTGCAGACAACGATTTACATTTATTACAAAGCAAGTGGAATAAATAGAAATAAGCTGTTTCATTCATTAATAATTGTTTTAAATGAGATGATAAGTCAGTCGAAATTTAATTATCAAGAAACAAAAATTATATTTTAAAACATTTGGTTATTATTCTTGTATATTGAATCTTATAGTTTTAATATTAATTGATTAAAATTTAATTTTTTATCAGTTACTATAGAATATAAACGGGATATATTGTTAAAAATTCTGAAATAAAAAATCCGAGGACAGTTTACGCGCTCCAATAAAAAAAATGTATTAAGTTAGCTCGTAATGTTACCTGTTCAGATTCTATGTTGAATTATTATTATTTCCGCGTATTCTATTCTCTTGAGTTTACACATCTGAAGATTATAAGTTGATATCGAATTAAACAACTATATTGTCTTTGAATCCATTACTACAGAAGTATTCTCCTCCTCAACAAGGGCTGTCTAACTAAGTTTGGGAGTACAGTTCATTATGAATTACAAGTTTTACGAGATTAAACACAGCCGCCTCGGCTTTCTCTTTGGAAAAGCGTAATTTGTAGCAGCCAGAGGCTTCCAGCAGACCGGCTTTGTTGCATATTCTTCAATATACCGCCCACAGAAACCAGCAACAGAAAAAAGAAGTTCGGTGGTGGTGCTTTAGAGAATTGAGAGAGGGGAAAACATTAATATTTTATCTCTCTGTCCGAATGCAGATCATATCTTGAAAAGTTCGAAGGATATGACTACAATTCTCTATAGTGCGAGAGCTAACAGACATTATATCATTAATGAATCTTACGACTTACAATAGACAAAATAAATGAAAATATTCTGGTTAAAAAATTTTATTGTTAACCCTACAATTCCTACCCTAACATTATGTAGACCTGGTAAAATAAGAATCCGGTAATTTTCAGAAATATTATTGTGATTTATGAAACATCTAATATCTTTAGCGCGTCTATTAGAAATTTCTCGGTGAAATATGTGAGATATATTAAGCCCTTCATAGGTATAAACAGTCATCTTTCTCATTTTTAATACTATAAAATATTTGAAATATATTGTAATAAATAGATGGATTGAATTGCCCCACGTTGTGGAAGCCAAAAATGTAATGATTAAAAAGAAGTGATTAATTAATTAACAAACAAAATATTTTTGAATTATTTAAACAATTAATTTTCCAGTCCGATTAAATTGATAATTTGTTTATTTTATTTTAACAGAAAGGATTGAGAAATAATTACTACTTTAAGCGTTATGATACCATTCATTTTATTTCATAGAAATCGATAACATTTTTCCTGAGATTAAATACATTTAAAGTTTAAATGTTTACAAATTTGATAACTTTCTCTCAGGGTCGTTTACCTGGGCTTCATAAGTAAAGAACAATCATAGAATTTATAAATTAAGAAATTAACAAACAAAACCAAAAAGATACGAACGAAATCTGACAAATACCTTTAAATATCGTTTACAAACTTAATTAACTTGGTTTCTACTTACAAAAATGTTCGGCTGGTACCAGACTTAGATTCCTGGGCTCGGGCACACAATTTACACTAAAAAGGCCATGAATCACTGACTCTACACTTGATTGTCAAACACACGGTCGTAGTTATTGAATTCTCCTCCGGGAACTGAATCTGCTGTACCTCCGGATCATCAGCCAGACACATTGTCTTTATGTGGAAAAAGTTTATCTCAATACGCGTAGGAATCTTAATGTGGCGCTAATATTTGATTACTCTTTGCAGTTTTTTACCAAGTATCTCGCTGTCCAAACTTTATACTTGGATTTAAAAATTGTAACTTTCTCGGTTGAATTATACTTGAGCCACGCTGTTTGTTCTCTCCAATTTTTCCTTCCGCTCCCTACTACAATATCAGTCAGACTGTTTCAGAAAAAACCTTCGCGGCCGAACAAAGCACAATTAAAGAATTGGTACCGCTAACAATCCAATTATTAAAATCATTACTGGGCTCTAATTAGTATTACAATATATTATAGTGATTTGATTACAACATTAGATAGACAAGGAGATTATCGTAACATATTATTCTATTTTGTGGACTTATAGAATATTTCATAAGGACTAGCGGAAAATGTAATTGTACTGATCCCCTGCAACTAAAATTATTGGAAAAGATTTTGTGGACAATATTTCTACAAGAACATTTTGCTGGATATATTGACACTTTTTATTTGAGATTTGGCTAGATTTAAGAAGCTAAACGGGAATAGTAGCACAAAATTTGACTTCAGAATTGACAGAGGGAACGGGGTTCTTATAAAGTCTTGCATAGGATAAAGAAAGGAAAGTGGAGACAAATTGCAGATAAGTCGTAGTCATGTTATGGTTTTGAAAAAAAATTACATCTGTGAAATTTAATCGTAAGTTGATCGTGGACTTTAAGACCGTGGAGGAAGAAACCATAATGAAACGTTAAGTAGAATAGAGAATAAATTTTTTGAAAACTTTTGATTTGATTAAACAAAACTTCGAGAAGGTATTTAATTTTACTGATAAAAATTATGACAAATCATCAAAATAATCTGGTTCTGGAAAATAATAAATCTTGGATTCTTCATCTTATTAGTGAAAGACATTTGTAATAATTTACTGTTATATACGTAACGAAACTTAGAGTCTGCAACAAAAATTACTTTTAATTGTCACGTATGATGCTGGTAATTTAATCACCGGTATGGAATAAATTCCGAATACTGCAGTTATAAACGAGGTTTACTATCCCAACATTTTAAATGTTGAAATAATCATTCATATAATAGCATTAAACCCCCAGATATTTATTATGAGGAAGAAAGATATTTGTAGAAACTTGAAACGAGGCATCAGCATAATAAAAGTAAAGGCTTAGTTGTGAATAAAAATATGTAACTGTTTATAATTTATTGACTTTAAATTTACGAAGAAAACAGAGAATAGCACTTCTATTTTTCTACGGTATTAGTTTTAAAGTTTTCGTACTCCTCTTAAAACTTTAATTTTAAATTAATCGGTCCTTTTAGAGATTATAAACCGCCCATGAGATGTGAAATCCACTTACGGTGTACATTAAAAATTAATTTATAACTTCAAGAACATTTTGCGCGTTATAGAAGCTTATAACTTGGCCCATTTATCTTAATCCTGAACACTTTCACCCCTAATGACTATTTCTATATACAGGTGACGGAAATCCGATAATATAAAACCACAACGCAGACGATATTAACTTTATAGTCGATAAATGAGTTGTAAAACTGGAGTAAATGCTCTCCTGTTTGTAAATTAATAATTCTTTACTTGGTCCTCGCCATATCATCATGGAAACATTTTAATATCGAGTTAATGTGACAAACTCGATAATGTCTGCTAAATGGCTATTATCGACTTCAGATGCAGGTGAGCTTCAGCACTAGAACATTATGGAGTTCTAGAATCGTCATTAAGAGCCTCTACAGTAGCAGCGTCACTTAAAAACAGTATGAATAAGGACAAAATTTATTTATGTATTCTTAAATTTTCATTTACAAAGCTAAAACATAAGCGTTTTTTGAATAATTTAAATTATAGAAGACATACTAAATAGTATAATTAGCTGAAAGTAAGAAGTTAATAATAAACATAAAATTTTTCAATTAACTAAAATACTATAGCCTACATAGTTATAGCCTTTATAGAATAGGTACATTTAAATTAATCTACATATTTCACAATTAGTGTTAGGATATTTAAATCATATAATAATTTAAATTTTGTTAAAAGTATTGTAACGCCTGTTATATCGGGTAGACAGAAGGAAAGCCACAATCCAGTATCAAAGAACATTTTGTTAATTTAAAAACAATTTTCAGATAAACAATTTTTTCTACTAAAGCATGTACACTTAAATAAACTTAAAATTTATTGGATTAAAATAAAATTTTTAGATATTGAAAGCATATATTAACCTCGTTTGATTAGCGAAATTTCTACATACGAGTTCCAATGTAAATTCAATTTATGTAAAACCACAAGTAAAAATTTAAATTCTATTAATGATTTAAAATAACGTATTCTCTAAATTTTGAATGTTTAATTCTTGTGATTAAAAAATTCAGTTATAACAATTTAAGCATTGTAAAGTGTTCATTGGCAATGTTTTCTCTCATTTCCGCCACGAAAGTTGATGGAAGATGTCTAAATTTTTTCTGTTAATTTATTTTATTGAATTTTACAACAAATCAAGTAAATATATTGTACTTAATTTATTTGTTTGGATTTAGCCTTTTAACGCTTTTTTCAATGTTCTAAATTAAATTTTTAGATAAATATGAGGAAACGTTATTTCTTTCACTTAGTTGTAAATTGTAATGTATATAAATAAATTCTGACTTATGCCCAATTTCCTCTAATTGTATTTAATACCAGTCAGATAAAGTTCAAGTTATAATTATAAATAATCTCTTGTATAGCAAAGAATAATAACATAGTATGAGCTCAAAAAGGCACGTTTTTACCTTTTCAGACACATGAAACACCTTGTACGTTCCATATAATAACTTATAAGGCTCTCCGTGGTGAATAAACATAACTCTGGCTTTTATATTAAACCATCTTCATCACTCAGCCACAAAGTCTCGGCGCACTTTCCTCAATATGGTGAAGCAAATATTTTTCTATTCTTCTTCAATATGATTGTTTTTTCTACACTCGTTTATTTTACGTAGCACTTTATAATGTGTTTCTTTCCTGTGATCATTTCGTTCAAGTTCTTTGTCTGTAATTTTTAATCTACTAGCAAAATTTTCACACTATTTAATCTTTATTAGTTCGCGTCAAATATAAGACAGTAGCTGTCGGCATGCAACAATGCACTCATCTTTAAATTTAAAAAGGACAACATACAATATATAATTGATCTACCAACAACATGATGAATTTCCCACCGTATCTGGAGTCGACAGGGATAGGTCAGATGATAGAACTTCCTTCCGGTAGAATCCCGGTTATATTTCTGGTCCGGCCAAATTTTTTCCATCCTGATACCTTAATTAAACTTGACAGTAACTTAATAAGTGCAGGGGATCCCAACAAACCATTTAAAAATATGCGGGCAAAATAATTTATAAGGGGCAAGGACATGTAGGTTGTTATCCTGTAAGAAACATGACAACCGTTACAGATCACAATTTTCTGTTAGCATGTTCAATATAACTACAGCAGATGGTGTAAAAATTATATTGTACAAAAACTGTTTCGGGGCTTGTATCATAACCTCGGAGCTGTTTAATAGACTTCAGTCACTAACCTAACAAATGTAGATCTCCATACATTTTTTTCAGTTAATAGAGAAAGAAGTAAGTTTTATAAGGGTTTACATCGCCAAGAAGACATATATATTATTCAAGTGATATAGATATGAGAAAGTAGTGGGCAGAATAAAATAATATTTAATTCGGTTAAAGTTTAAGAAACCCCGGAACAGTACAGTACGATATCCCCTCCTAATAATTGAGTAACGACAGTCCATGGTAAGATCGAAGTTGAGTATAATACACCAACTACTTATATATATATATATATATATATATATATATATATATATATATTGTAATACTAATTAAGGAGGCAATTGTTTAAATTGTAATGAATTGTTAAGCGGTACAAATTCTTAAAGGACAACAATGACGGCAAGCTCTTTGTCTGGCGGTCTTTGTTGTGAGCCGCTCAGTCTGGCAAATGTTGTGAACTGCGCGCATTGTACGGAAGGTCAGTTGGTTGCAGTCTGGCGAATCTTGTGGTCGAGAGAGGGAGCGAAATTTAAGAGTACGAACAGCGTGGTCCAAACTTAGTAATTCAACTGAGAGACTTATATGTTAATCATTACATTTGTAAAAAGATCTGGACGGAGAGACAAGTTATATAACAATCTGAAAAGCTGAAACAAAAGATTTAGCGCCCCGTTCAGATACATACGTGCTCCGAAATAATATTTTCCGCAAAAAGGCATTGAAATTTAATACGTCCGACGGTTGACCGTAGTTGCAGATAATCGAGTTCCTGGAGAAATAATCCAAGAAATACAACCGTGTGTTTGTTCAAGTGTAGAGTCTGTGTTTAATGGCCATTTGTAAATTGTGTCCCCAAGCTTCAAAAACGTTAAGTCTGGTACCAGCAGGACATTTGTAAGTACAAACCAAAATAATTAAATACTGTAAACGGTAATTAAGGGTATAGACAGATTATATTTCTTTTCATTTTGTTAGATTTCGTATTCCGTTCGTTTCATTTTTTGTTTGAATTGTTAATTCTCTAATTTATAATCTTGATTGTTCTTACTTATCAAACCCAGGAAAGACCCTGAGAAGAAGAGTTATTAAATTGAGTGTTTGTAAAACATAAAAGATTGTATTTTACTTTGAACACCACAAATTATATATTAAAAATTTGTTTGTAAATTTTGATTGAATTCGGCGTGCCAACCTAGGGCAAATCATTTGTAAAACTAAAACTAAAAACACCTGTTAAAATAATCTTTGACATTTAAAAGTTTTTTAATCTTAATATTCTTGTTAATTAATTCAAATTAATAATTACCCTTTTAATCATTACATTTTTGTTCACAACGTTGGGCAATTTAATTAACCTTTTTAATCAGCTCATTACAATATATATTTATAAACAATATATATATATATAAAATAATCCGTAATATATATATATATATATATATTTATATTTGTATTTGTATCAATAATATGTTGCTACAAAATTTTAAAAAATTCGAAAGTTTCAGATAAAGTTCTTATTTCTAGACTTAATGTAGACAGCCATCCTTTGTTATTCTGTTTATATAATTGCTCGAGGATTAGAGTTATGGACTTAGACCTGAGTACTTACGTCTACATACTCCTGTTTGGCTCCGTACGTGACGTGCTTCTTGCCCAAGTCTTCCAGAAGCACCTGCAGTTTTTCTGTCTCGTTAAGACGAGCCACCGCCTTCTGCACGAACGCCATCACCCTGAAAGGAAAGAGGAAACGAATTGCTTCAAATCTAGGAGTGCGGAGATACGTGATCTTCCGGTCTCTCTAAAACGGAACACATGTCGTCCCGAGAACATGAAGCTCTCTGTAACATTTATCCAGTTTCAATTTCTTAAGTGACGAATTATTGAATTTTGAGTACTAACTTCGTTCATACTGTCAAGCACAAAAGCTCATTGTATTTATCACCTTTACATTCATTGATACACACAAATTGAGCAGATTGTCAGGAAACTGCTTCGAATGTCATTCCAATATTTCTGGTTGCTATATTAGGTTTCTAAATTTAAATTATTTGCTTTGATTGTTTATGTCCATTATCATTATTCGTGCGCATTTCAGCTGTAATGTCAATTACACACGAACAATTTAGTTTATATAATCCTAAATGATGTTTCCGTAACTAATTATAATACAATCGCGAGAATTACATAATTGTGAAGATATCTAGGTCAAATACTCTTTACAGAAACAGTATATTTCTCACTATACGGAAACATGATTAAAATTGATTAATAGTTATGTTAATGTGACTTCAAATAAATGAAGAAACATCAGACTATTTACTCAGAAATTTATTATGAATAAAACTTAAAAGCATTATATTAGAAACAACATTAAAAAAGATCGGATATTTCATCTATACTTTTAAAAGTACCACTTCAGGTATTCTAAAATTCAATTGAATGATATAATACCAAATTAGAAAAAAATTAATTACATGACATAGAAAGGAACATAAGTTTCCAAGCTGCGAATTGCACACATTATTACGAATTTGAAATTATATCATTCAATTGAATTTTACAATTCCTGAAGAGGTTTCAGAAAATTATAGATGAAATGTCATGTTTTTATTCATAATAAATTTCTGAATTAAATAGACTGATGCTTTTTCACTTAACAATAATTAATATTACAAGCGACTAATACGCCAATTACACATATTAGTTTTTCATGAAGTACGTATGCACGAGTAACTAATTTTCATTTTTTTTAGGGCAACAGGTTACATGAGGGTAATCCACGTTGGGAAACTCCCCTTTAATAGCATAGGAAGGGATTTCAAAGGGTGGATGCGGAAGGGTAGAAGAAGGTAGCCAAGGGTTACTAGGGGCCCCAGGCTATATTTTAAGGATCCTACCCGGCATTCGCCTAAAGAAATGCAGGGAAAACCCTAGAAAAACCTGCATCAGGTAGGTCGGGCATTGGGTACTTGACCCACGCCCTTCCGATAGCGGGAGAGGAGTTTGCTGTGGGGAGGCAGCATTCCCTTCTCCGTGCCTCGACCAGTTTAGGAGACAGCTGGACGACTATTCCAATGGGAATAACGGACAACTCTTACCGTATGTCCCAGGTCTGTGACCCCGGAACATACACCTCTCAGAACAGGCCGAGGTGCCTCGTCTTGTGGGAACCTTAGTTCAAAAACGGAGAGGAAAAGGCATCCCCAAAGGTAGCCCCTTCGTTTCTCACTTACAAGGTTCTACCTGCGAGAGAATATCCCTAGCAGGTATTGGCTGCGAGAGAATAGCTCTCGCAGACCCCGTTCCATCGTAACTAATGCCCGACAGACATTTATTTTACAGACTAATCTAATCTAATATTCGAGAGAAAACAATAAAGTGAATATATCCTCGTCAAAATTTTCTATTAATTCAAAGTAGAATCGCGTAGAAATAAGTCAAGTTTAAAAATGCAATTAATCCACATACTCAGCGTTTTCGTAATTTTCCTCAGTGGGCAAAGGGCAAAGTCTTTCTCCGAGAGTAAAAATCAGTACTCGTTTTCTGATAAACCCTACGAATAATGTTCACTTCATGATAATGAACCAGTTATCAGTTTTATTTGGCTATTTCCCATTTTTTCATAAGTTAGCAAAAGACTGTCTTTGTGTAAATCGCGTACCTGGTTACCATTTCAGATACAAATTCTAAATATTTGAACAATGCTGTAAGTGAGAACAAGAACTGAATCAATTTATTCACAGGTAAAATACAAAATCATTGACCTATGGAAATAATTGCATTTAATAATAATTTTAATGTGATACTGCATTTTTTTATATAGTTCAGCGAAAATTTAGTGTCAATTTCTATATGATATTAATCTAGGTTAACATGACATAGTTTATAATAACTGCTTGTTATTTCATGTAAATATTAATAAAAATTCTTTGTAAAGTTCTTGCAGACATAAATGAAAAAAAACGTTTACTCGGGACAGAAATATAAAAACTGATTCAAACGATCCATTTGTTACGTTGTTTCCGCAGGTTATATTAAAATAACAGTGATATATCTTACTGAGAAAAATATCCAAAGAAAATATTGTATCTGAAGGATCCAAGCATATTTTTTGCACTTTTTTTGCTATACCACAGCTCCCAGTACTGTTAATGTTACAGTAAATGATACTATTTTTCCAAAGCACTCGTTTATTCAATACGAATTCCTAAAATGGATTCGTTCAATTAACTGACAATTGTTAAACACGTGTTTCAAATGCAGACCGTAACAGTTGCTTCTATGTTTCGGTGATGAGAGTTTCAAAACGAATTCTTTTCCGACTGTAATCTCTATGCGGACTGTATCTTTTATCTTGGAATTTACGATGTTTGTTTGTTGTTGAAGTTCCTTCCGTCTTGATGTTTATCTATCACGTAGTTTATCTCCCATGTATATGTACATGCGCACGCAACGACCCCAATTTCCCCTTCAAACATATACTTTCGTGCTTCTTTCTTCTCTTGAGGATTGACATTTATTCTTGTGGATCAGCATTTTTAATGAATTCGTAAATTTATATATGATATCTTGAGTATCTCTGGCAAATTTCTTGTATAAGAAGATGGTTGAAATTAAACAGAATTTGGAACTAATAAATATGGTAATACATCCATGAAAAAAAAATTCTGGACAATATGTTATAAATAATAAATGTTTCCTAATTTAATCATTTTTAAGTATTATAATTCCGGGAATCACATTCCTACAATAATATCAGCTACGTCATTAAGAATATTACTTTTATTGTAATTTTAATTAGTCATCTGTTTTTCTACTTATTAGCAGTAACTTCATATATCTTTATTTAAACCGTTAGTTCCAATTAATCGATGTATTGTCACAGATGGTGTAAAATTAATTTATAATTCGTTCGTATATATTTTCAGATACTATTCATCAGCTAACTCCTTTTTTTACAAAGAGACAGACTACATTATGGAAGAAAAAAAAATTATCGGTTTTCACACGGATTTAATAGATTAAAACGCGAAGTTTCGACGACTAAAAGCTCTCTCGTCATCTTCAATTATATTATATCAAATATAATTTATATTAAAATTATATTAGTGTAATCCTCGTGGTGGAAACACCTCTTTAATAGTATCGTGTATATAAAAGGCAGCATAAGGAATGGAGAGCAAGGTAACCAAGGATGAAAAAGGCCCGCCCGAGGTCTAGTTTAAAAATTCTACTTGGCATCTGCTTCAAAGTGATGCAAAACAAATCTTATAAATCTTTGTATCAAGTAGGCCGGGGTCTAGGTACTTGTCCCATCCCCTTCCGATGACTGGAGCGGGCTTTGTTGTGGAGACGCAGCATTTCCTTCTCCATGTCTCGACCAGTTTAAGAGGCAGCTGGCCGACTGTTCTAATATGGACAGCGCACAACAGTATACTCGAGGTCTTCGATCCCGGAACATAAACTTCTCGAAACATACCATTGCCCACGGCCTTTCTATCCAACCAAAATGCTGCAATGCTACTCAAAGACGTGTCTGTGTGTATATATAATTTGCTGATATTGGGGTACATCCCGGTCGAATCTCTGAACAAATATATAAACAATCGTGTAAACAAATAACTAATAGCATCTACATAATAAAAAAGGATGTATATTTGTATGTATGTATGTATGTATGTATTTATGTATTTACGTTGTTCTTTATACAAATTTTATCGCGTGGACAGAATTCAACAAAAATTGGTATATATATTCTGCCAAAATCGAGAACCGGTACTGTGGGGGTGAGAAACCCCTAGAATAAACGTGGAAATAATTATAATTGAAATAAGTTACGAATTAGTGTTAAATTACTGCGCGAGACGATGACGTCATTAAAATTTTTTCCAGTACCATCGAATAGTAATAAAAAAAATACGAAACACTTTACCATCCTTGCGCAAAGTTAATTTGGAATAGTTAATTATCCCGCTATCTTTGATAAAGCCAATATGGCGCCTTATAATACATTCAAATGTGTGTCGGTCGAGATTTATAAAATTTCATAATATAACGTACTATTGTATCCTGTATAATATTTCAGAAGATAATAAGATTTGTCTAAGGTACGACTGCTGAATTATGTGTTTGTAAATATAAAAGTATTGAAAATGACGTACGGAACTCCGAAAGTTTTTATGGTCGTTATTCAATTAATGCACTATTAATCAAAGGTGTGTACAGAAATAGGAACATTTAAATTGAATTAAAAGTACAATTAATTATACTTTACGCAACGTATTTCAATAAATTTGTATACATGTAAACAAATTATTGCGTGCAATTTGTGTCGTGAAACAAAAATTTGAGGTTAGGATAGCAATATTTGTTTTCCATTTTTGGGAACGACGTTATAGATGTTCAATTTCTGAGAAATGAAGCTGAGCAAAAATATTTTGATTGAATAATAAGTATAATTAAATCTACCAATACCACATCGAGTGATAAATATAATTTATTATGAAAGGTTATACAATCCATGGCATTAATTTTCTTTTAAATAACTTGACTTTTGACGTGGAATATTTAACGGGATCAGAGACCAATATGTTTCCCAATTATATCTTGCAATACGCACTGAAAGATTCATAGAATTATGATAAAAACAATACTTAAATGTTCAAAATTGATATTTTTTTTATTGAAGACAGCGTATTTCATAATGTTTTGCATTAATTTTATACAATGCTACCAACTGCAGATTGCTAAAACCACCAAATAGTTTAATTTCAGATGGAAAATTATATGTCTACAAATATAATTTTAAGTCAGTGACTTAAACACCTTCAGCATGGGAGGTGAGCACATTTAGGGATAGGGTTCGAGGAGCGTTACATAATAATAGCGCAAAAGCAACCGAAATTGGAGTGTATCGGGACATCTCGGGCAACGCCGGGCACCCAGCTAGTTTTGTAATAAAAAAGCAGTAGAAGATCTTTTACCACTTTACTAAAAGAAAATATCACTTAACGAACATATTTATGTGATTTTTAAACCTTCTTATTGTTGGTAGATTCTTCTCTAAAATAGTTCTTCAGGTAAATTAATCCAATCATATATAGATCTGATTAAGATTGAAAATTTTCCTAAGTTCGTTTTTGCCGACTCGTTTTTATTTTAAATTTGTGATCACCTCTCCAAATATTGTTCGAATACATTTATGTATAAATATTACATACAATTTATTCTATGTTAATTGAAACAAGGTGAAGAGGATTTAGACAGGCTACCACTACCCTCTTATAACATAGGAAAGGGACTGAAAGTGGGGTTGCAGAAAGGTGGAGCAAGGTAGTCAAGGGTTAACTAGGGCCTCCGGGCAGTAGTTAAAGAATCCTAACCGGAATTCACCAAAAAGTGATGCAGGACAAACCCTAGAAAACCTTCATCAGGTAGGTCGGGTATTTGGTACTTGCCCCACGCCCTTCCGATGACGGGAGAGGGGTTTGCCGTGGGGACGCAGCATTCCCTTCTCCGTGCCCCGACCAGTTAAAATAGCAGCTGGCCGACTGTATGCCCAAGCTCAACTAACACCCAAAAATCCTTAGAGATGAGAAAACATCCAAAGTTCTCTGGGAAGGGTCATCTGTGAGTGATCAGCCCTCGCAATAATTTATAATGATAATTTAGATTTACATACATTTAATAACGTGCGGCTAAAATGATTGTTATTGACACAACCCGTTAAGAGTACTATTGAATTTAAAAATAACAATGGAAATAAGAAATATATTATAACAAGTACATTACAATGATAAAGGGAATTTTAAATTGTAAGTTATACTATATAAATTATATTTATACCTAATTGTATTAAAATTATAATTTTTATTCTTAAAATTTTTTAGATAACTGAATTTAATTCAAATTTTACACCAGAAGAGGTCTTAATTAGGAATGAAACGATGTGTTTGCTATATATATATATATATACTGTTTTAAATTGTGGATAATTTTTTTCTGACTAATAGGGTGTTTTCCAAATTTTTCATTCTTTTCTGTACGTTATTTGTAATGAAGTTTAGAGAATAAGGTTCCGGCTGGAGGTTGGATTGGGTGTTGGGTTTGTCTGAGGAATTGGAGAATAGAATTTCAAAGAGATGGTATCTCTTTTGAGGCATCTGTCCTGTTCTCTCTCTCTCTCTCTTTGCCCATATTTCTCTCTCACCAGTACCAGCACCACGGCTACCCCCATCCAACCCTCTGCCTCTTTATGCAATTTCTTTGTACCAGGTTTCACGTCTCTGTAATTACATTATCCCGTGATAAGTCCCACCTCTGGGAGAGATACTCTAGTTGGACCTAGGCTGCAGATTGCATTTCTTGCTCATTCTGGCGAAGGACTTCGCACGTCGAGTAATAGCCGCAGCAAAGCGGTTTCCTGCATCTTGCTCACTACAGACTTATAAATTATACACAACATAAACGCTTAATTAATTCGGCACCCTGGGACGCCTTCCTTCTTCGTCTTACACGCAGACGTAGGTTCCATGTCCAATTCCAAGATAATAATAAGAGGCAATGAAGGTGCAAAGATCCAAGAAACTCCACATACACGTTAAAAACTCATTACGCCTAATAGTGAATAGAGATATTCTTAATAATATTCCCTCCAAATGATGTTTACCTGCGGCTACATCTCACAAATTTTGAAATTTGCCTATAGCAAATCAACGGCTAATATCAGGAACACGGGACCCGAAACTGATTAGTACTTCGATCTTCATATTTACGAGAGGAGTTTCCATTGTCCCGGAATAAAACTTTGTAATACTCTATTGGAATATATAAAAAATTGAACGGTATTAACCAGAACACAAAACAGTGTGAAGCAATTATGCTTCAAGGCGCTAAATTAACAATCGATCTCTAGCCAATTCTTGCACAATCGGTGTTGTATATATTCTTATTTCCTCATTAATTGTTACATAGACGAAATCTGCCGTGGGCTTCCAAATCAGTTCGGACTCATTAAAAGTGTAAATTGTGAATTTCAGAGTTAATTGGGAAGTATTACATTTAGTTTGACGTTGTGTGTTAATTGAGAAGTTGAATTTATTTCTTGCAAACATTTTCTTGTGAAAGCTTCAGTCAATTCTTGAATTGAAATTTTAAAATTTCCTTGATAATTTTACATATTAAAATCCGTTCTGCAGGGAGGTCCTCAAATTTAGACAATGTATTAGTGGTGATTCAGTAAATTTTATGCAATCTTGCATCAGGTATAATGGATGGAAGAATTTCTCTCATTTGGTAAAACTATCGCCTGTAATCGGAAGCCCCGGGTTCGATTCCTGGTCCGATCGACATTTTTCCGTCCTGATACCCAGATTCAATTTAATATCATGATACCGCTGCCTTGAGATTGTGAAAACCTTCATTCTAGTCTTAAAATAAATTATTTTCCTTTTTTTTTAGGGTAACAGGCTACATGAGGGTAATCAACATGCTTTAATAGCATAGGAAGGGATTTGAAACGGGGGATGCGGAAGGGTAGAGGAAGGTAGCCAAGGGTTACTAGGGCCCCCGGGCTATGGTTTAAGAATCCTACCCGTCAATTCGCCTAAAAGTGATGCAGGGAAAACCCTAGAAAAACCTGCATCAGGTAGGTCGGGTATTTGGTACTTGTGCCACGCCCTTCCGATGGCGGGAGAGGAGTTTTCTGTGGAGTCGCAGCTTACCCCTCACCTTCCTTGGTCATTTTAGGAGGCAGCTGGCCGACTATTCCAATAGGAATAGCGGACAATTCTTACAGTATGCCCCAGGTCTGCGACCCCGGAACATACACCTCTCCAAACAGGCCGAGTGACTCGGCATGTGGGAACCTTAGTTCAAAAACCAGAGAGATGTGGACATCTCCAACTGTAGCCTCCTCAGAGCTCTCTGGGAAGGTTCACCTGCGAGAGACTCCTCTCGCAGGTTTCCTACGATTAACATTTTCCTTTTTTCTCCTTAGGTGGCCACATGGTGGCAACTCCCCTTTAATAGCATACGAAGGGATTTGAAAGAGGGGTTGCGGAAGGGTAGAGGAAGGTAGCCAAGGGTTAACTAGGGCCCCCGGACTATAGTTTAAGGATCCTACCCGGCATTCGCCTGAAAGTAATGCAGGACAAAAACTAGAAAATGAATTTTCAGTTACAGCTTTTTAAAATAGTGGATGACATTTTACAATACCTGAAAAACCATAATCCAAGTAATTCAAATCAGGTTATGTTAAGTACGCCATTTTATTTCAAGTATGAAAATACAAGTTCGATTTGTTTAAACCCATCTCACGGCTTTAAATAAGAATTCATGAAAATTATAGGTAAACCAAAGTTTCTCTATTCAAACCGGAGTATAGGCACCTAAAATATTTTATTTATATAAATTAGTCTTTTATTGCAGTTTGTAATAAATAACAAAGAGTCTCCTAAATCGGAGTTTAGTTTGGAAAGAACATATAGGTTTAAGCTTCAGTATTTTGACTTCTGTTAATCTATATAACAAAAAAGGATGTATATTTGTATGTATGTATGTATTTACGTTAATTTCTATACAAATTTAAAAGCGTGGATAGATTGCAACAAAAATTGGTACACAAATTCTTCAAAACACGAGAAACGGTACTGTGAGGGTGAGAAACGCCTAGCATACATGTGGAAAGAATTATAATTATAAACCGTGATCATTAAATATTAAATTACTGCGCGCCAAGAGACAATGACGTCACGCGAGAGAAAGACGTTACTACGCAACGAACAAAGGAAATATCTCCTTTATTAGGAATGAAATAAAGCAGAAATATTTTTTTACAATAAAAAGTATAATTTTATACAGAAATATTCCATCGAATGATAATAAAGAAGAATAGGAATTACTTTACCATCCTTGGGGAAAATGTAAGTTAATTTTCGCGCTGTATTAGTTGTGAGTCTAGCTAACAATTTCATCAATGTAATATTTCGTAATGTATGAAGACTGAGTGACAATTATATCCTGAAACACTCAAGGAATATATTTAAGTATTCAATTAAACACTTTTTCGAGTTTATATAAATAAGTACACGAGCAACGCCGGGCACCCAGCTAGTACTAATATAAAGAAAGGATCACTAGTGAATACTCATCAGTTTAAAGCAAACCAATAACTACGCCTGTTACACGAGATTCATAATACTGTTTATTTAAAGATTTTCTGATTTGGATGCGATTAATTCTATATTAGGTTTATAGATCTTGATGAAATAAGTACTCCCTTGCTTTTCCAGGAGCCAATAGTTACTCAATATGAGAAGTAAATAACTAACTGTAATGGAAAGTATTATTTTCTAAAAATAACGTTAAGTCGTTTGAACACCAGGAAGTTTTTTGAGTTTGTGGAGTATCAAAACTAATTACTAGATTTATTGAGACATATCTAGATGAATCCATTAAGAAAATTTGAGTATTTGGTAATATTTAGTTATGAAGCATTCGTTGTGGTTACTTAAATTGCGCAACGAAACTTTATACTCAATCACGAATTTTTCGTGTATATTGTAACGTAATGCGGTATCATTAATTTTAATGTTAAGTATCAAATTTATATTTTACACTCTTCGATTACCCCAAAAGCGTATGAAAGTAAGTCACTTGGGATAAATTTTTCTAGGAAACTGGATAATAAATATGAAGCTATTCTTCTATAAATATTTTTATATATGCATATGATTTCAGTATAATACCTAAACAATTTTAATATATACACATAATTAAATTAGAACGCCAATAATTGTTGCGACGTAGCGAAATAGTGTGAAAAAACTATCAGGTACAAAATAAAATACAGGATATTTATTGGTGGCGATGTCGATATAATGATTTGATTAACAGAACAATAAATAACATTTTCCAGCAGGCTATAGTGAAATTTGTAGTCAGCCACAAACGTCTGGACGCAGCAGAACAAGTAACTGAAATATCCACAGTTCCTACAATTGCCACGGGGCGTGATATACAATTAATTAAGTATTGGAATGTTCTGTCAATTGTAAGTGTTACTACAATGCATAATCATAACTATAATTACCCAAATAAGCGTTTGTGATCTTAGTAACGAAAACTTTTACGTAAGACTGCGATGAGTATAACTAAATCTTATAAATAAAAGAGAGTGTATGTATGTTTGTATGTTTGTTTGTATGTTTGTTTGTATGTTTGTATGTTTGTATGTTTGTATGTTCGTTATACAAATCTACACCGGTAGAGAAAATTTCACCAAATTTCGTATACGTGTTCTTTACGACCAGGAAACAAACACTGTCGGGGTGAGACATGTCTACCACCCCCAGAAGCGGGGGTGCACGGGGGTTGAAATATTTAAACATGCTAAAACAGCCGATATTTTAGTCGGATAATAATTTTTAGGGGTCCAAGATATTGATGGTGTTTCTACCGATGTTTTCTGAATATAATTTTCATCCCCTACACCCTGGGAAAAGGGCACCCTTAGGGTTTGGGGTGGAGAATACAAATCTATACCGGTGGATCAAATTTCACCAAATTTCGTACACGTGTTCTTTGCGATCAGGAAAACAACACTGTCGGGGTGAGACGCGCCTACCACCCCCTGAAGCGGGGGTGGACGGAGGTGGAAATATTTGAACATGCTAAAACAGTCGATATTTCAGGCGGATAAATATTTTTAGAGGTCAAAGATATTTATAGTCTTTCCACTGATGATATCTGAATATAATTTTCAACTTCTACACCCTGGGGAAAGAGCACCCCTAGCGTTTGGGGTGGAGAGTACAAATCTACATCGCTGGAGCAAATTTCACCAAATTTCGTACACGGATTCTTTGCGACCAAGAAAACAACACTGTCGGGGTGAGACGCGTCTACCAACCCCAGAAGCGGGGGTGGACGGGGGTGGAAATATTTAAACATGCTAAAACAGTCGATATTTCAGTCGGATAAATATTTTTAGGGGTCAAATATATTTATAGTCTTTCCACTAATGATATCTGTATGTAATTTTCAACCTCTACACCCTGGGGAAAGAGCACCCCTAGCGTTTGGGGTGGAGAATAAAAATCTATACCGGTGGATAAAATTTCACCAAATTTCGTACACATGTTATTTGCGACCAGGAAACAAACACTGACTGGGTGAGACGCGTCTACCACCCCCAGAAACGGGGGTGGACGTGGGTGGAAATATTTAAACATGCTAAAAGTCGATATTTCAGTCGGATAAATATTTTTAGGGGTCAAAGATATTTATAGTGTTTCGAGTGATGATATCTGAATATAATTTTCAACCACTACACCCTGAGGTAAGAGCACCCCTAGCGTTTGGGGTGGAGAATACAAATTTATTCCGGTGGATCAAATTCTTCATACATGCTAACACAGTCAGATAAATATTTTCCGGGTAAAAGTGATTAATAGTGTTTGTACCAATGTATGACAGTAAAATTTCAAACATTTTACGGCATGGGAAAGGAGAATTGTAGCGGTGGGGGTGGAGGAATATTACAAAAAAAAACTTGAATACAAACGAGACTGGAGTCAAAAGCAAAGTTATGGATAACGCTGAGATTAATTATGCTATAAACTAACAATTAACCTCCCAGGTACGGGCGTGGTCGGGAGTGGATATTGTCAAACATGTTAATAAACTTAGCAACTAAATATTTTTCCGTATCAATGAGATTTCTCTACATTTACACAGATTATAACTTCAACCCCTTTCGGGCTTATCAGTAGAGCACTTTTAGGTGTTGGGTGGAGGAACGCTGCAATAAAATAACTCGAATACAACCTAGATTGGAGTCAAATCCAAGGTTATGGATGTCGCCCAGTTCAATTATAGCATCAAATTGGCTATTTAGCCCCAAGGGGCGGTAGTGGATGGAATGGAAATTTTCTAACATGTTAAATCATCGATATTAGCGTGGAATAAATAAATGCCGGGACCATTCACGTTGATAGTATTTCTACCAATGTTGTTTGTAGGCATGATAGGGGTGGGGGTGGATGGGATTTCCTTGAAAATAACGGGAAAACAACCGAGATTCGAGTCAAATCGTAGGTAATGGATGTCGCTGAATTTATTTATGACAATCTGGACAACGCGCGGGTATCGGCTGGGTTGGGATGAGTTGACCGGCTGTTTTTTGCGTCGATTAAATATATTTCGGGATGAATTAGATTAATAAAATTTCCCTACATCTTCTCTGTGTATAATTTCAACCCCTTTCGGACTCAGAAGGGTGCACCCTTAAGGGTGGGCGTGAAGTAGCATTACATACAAAGAAACCAGAAACTATCGGGATTGTTACTGAGTTTAATTATGACATTAAACTTGACCGTTTAAGTCCCCGAAGCGGGAGTGGTCGGGGGTGAAAAATTTCAAACATGTTAAACGGACGATTATTGCGATAATTATTTCCTGGGGTTAATTACTTTGATAGTATTTATACCGATGTTGTTTGTGTATAATTTAACCCCTGTGAGGGGAGCAAGCTTAGGGGTGGGGTGCAGATACGTTAAATAAAAAAACGCAAAAACAACCGAGATTCGAATCAATTCAGAGCCTATAAATGTCGCTGAATCTAATTGTGACAACCTTGATTAAGCGACGGGTTTGGGACGTGTTGGGCGGGGGAATAAATTTTCAGACAATGTAATCGGCCGATTTTTGCGTGGAATACATACTTTTTCATTATCGCATATTTGTGGGGTGTGGTCATCTTCTAACATGTAAAAACGGCCGATATATTTAGTCAATGACTTCATCCCCCTTCGGCATGGGAGGAAAACAACACTGTCGGGGTGAGACGCGTCTACCACCCCCAGAAGCGGGGGTGGAAATATTTAAACATTCTAAAACAGTCGATATTTCAGTCGGATAAATATTTTTAGGGGTCAAAGATATTTATAGTGTTTCCACTGATGATATCTGAATATAATTTTCAACCTCTACACCCTGGGGAAAGAGCACCCCTAGCGTTTGGGGTGGAGAAGACAAATCTATACCGGTGGATCAAATTTCACCAAATTTCGTACACGGGTTCTTTGCGACCAAGAAAACAACACTGTCGGGGTGAGACGCGTCTACCAACCCCAGAAGCGGGGGTGGACAGGGGTTGAAATATTTAAACATGCTAAAACAGTCGATATTTCAGTCCGATAAATATTTTTAGGGGTCACAGATATTGATAGTGTTTCTACCGACTGTTGGGGTGAGACGCGTCTACCACCCCCAGAAGCAGGTCGGGATTGTCAGTAGAGCACTTTTAGGTGTTGGGTGGAGGAACGCTGCAATAAAATAACGCGAATACAACCGAGATTGGAGTCAAATCCAAGGTTATTGATGTCGTCCAGTTCAATAATAGCATCAAATTGGCCATTTAGCCCCGAGGGGCGGGAGTGGATGGAATGGAAATTTTCTAACATGTTAAATCATCGATATTAGCGTGGAATAAATAAATGCCGGGACCATTCACGTTGATAGTATTTCTACCGATGTTGTTTGTAGGCATGATAGGGGTGGGGGTGGAGGGGATTTCCTTGAAAATAACGGGAAAACAACCGAGATTCGAGTCAAATCGAAGGTATTGGATGTTCCTGAATTTGTTTATGACAATCTGGACAACGCGCGGGTATCGGCTCGGTTGGGACGAGTTGACCGGCTGTTTTTTGCGTCGATTAAATATATTTCGGGATGAATTAGATTAATAAAATTTCCCAAATGTTCTCTGTGTATAATTTCAACCCCTTTCGGACTCATAATGGTGCACCCTCAAGGGTTGGCGTGGAAGTAGCATTACATAAAATTAAACCAGAAACTATCAGGATTGTCACTGAGTTTAATTATGACATTAAACTTGACCGTTTAAGTTCCCGAAGCGGGAGTGGTCGGGGGTGAAAATTTTCAAACATGTTAAACGGTCGATATTTGCGATAATGATTTCCTGTGGTTAATTACTTTGATAGTATTTATACCGATGTTGTTTGTGTATAATTTAACCCCTGTCAGGGGAGCAAGCTTAGGGTGGGATGGAGGTACGTTAAATAAAATCCCGCAAAAACAACCGAGATTCGAATCAATTCCGAGACTATGCATGTCGCTGAATCTAATTGTGACAACCTGGGTAACGCGACGGGTTTGGGAGGTGTTTGGCGGGGGAATAAATTTTCAGACAATGTAATCGGCCGATTTTTGCGTGGAATACATTCTTTTTCATTATCGCATATTTTTGGGGGTGGTCATCTTCTAACATGTAAAAACGGCCGATATATTTAGTCAATGACTTCATCCCCCTTCGACATGGGAGGTGAGCACATTTAGGGACAGTGTTCGAGGAGCTTTACATAAAACTAGCGCAAAAGCAACCGAAATTTGAGTGTTTCGGGACATCTCGGGCAACGCCGGGCACCCAGCTAGTAACATATAAAACTTATTGATCAATGTTTTCATACTATGCTTTAAATCAAAGGGTGAAATAAGCAATTAATAAATATAATGTTTAACTAAAATTAAAGTTTTTTGTCGTTTTTTAACCATCATTTTATACAATACTTTCACATCGAAAAACTAATGAATACGATTTCCATATTGACTAAATCCATTCTACCTCGAGAGAATCAAATTAAAAAAATGGTGCCAGATTTAACTTAATTTGTTTGGGTAACTATTCAATGTAGGAACAATTAGTTTAAAATGCATTTTTAAACAGGTTCGTTTCAACACACTGTGAATCGGCCACTGGATCGATACCGCTTTGCGAACCATAAAAGGATAAATTATACGTATATTCATGAAGTATAGCAGACGTTATCCGATTTATATAATCAGAGGAATTCCGTTAACTTACGTTCAATATTTCAAACAGCATATTTCTGTTGTGCAGATGCACAATGTCATTAGAGGAAACACACGGAAAAGTAACTCATAAAGGATTATATGCGTGCACAATAAGAAAAACGAATATTGGATTAACGAAACTTGCAAGTATAAGGAAGTTGGAACTCAAATGTTAGTCTTACTTTGAGGCAACTAATCAACATTATTAACTCTATTGTTTGTAATACATATTATAGATACAATTTAAAGAAATAATAAAATGTAATTTAACAAACGGTGTTTTCACTCATTAGTTGGGGACTTCCGAATTCGTGGTTCATAAAGTAGTGCGAGTTTAAGCGGTCATAAATTCAGACGTGCCATGAATTAATTCAACAGGTCTTGAATCGATTGAAATTGTCTGTACATGAGTCTAATTTTTTTTCGAATCTTCTGTCTATAAAACTGACGCTATTGGTGCAGTTCCAGAGGAAGGGAAGGGAAAAACCAAAGCTAACGCAAAGTAACGAATTTTAACAGATATAGAGTGTGGAATCGTTAGATTTTTTTTAGGGTAACAGGCTACATGATGGTAATCCACATAGTGGCAACTCCCCTTTAAAAGCATACGAAGGGATAGGAAAGGGGGATGCGGAACGGAAGACTAGGTCCCCCGGGCTATGGTTTAAGGATCCTACCCGACAATTCGCCTAAAAGTGATGCAGGGAAAACCATATAAAAACCTGCATCAGGTAGGTCGGGCATTTGGTACATGTCCCACTACCTTCCGATTGTGGGAGAGGGGTTAGATGTGGGGTCGAAGCTTTCCCCTCGCCGTGCCTTGACCGGTTTAGGAGGCAGCTGGCCGACTATTCCAATAGGAATAGCGGACAACTCTTACCGTATGTCCAAGATCTGCGACCCCGGAAAATACACCTCTCAAAACAGGCCGAGGTGCCTCGGCATGTGGGAACCGTAGTTCAAAAAACCAGAGGGATGTGAAGGCATCCCCAAAGGTAGCCTCCGTCAGAGCTCTCTGGGAAGGTTTCCTGCGAGAGAATTCTCTCGCAGACTTCCTTACCTCGTTCTATTTAAGAGTTCTCAGGGAAAAGCCGGGACGAATCGCTGTTTCCGCTCCGAATAGGAACAAATTTGTGACGTCAACTAGATTCCTGGGAATTGAAAGAAATCTGACTGTCACCGGAATTCTCGTATCATATAACAGTAATCCTTTTAGTAACATCAGTGCTTGTCCTGGTCAGAGCAAAAAAATTATCATTGACCATTTAATCAGCCCTTTACCTGGTTTCTATGCTCAAATACTAAAACCAAGAATTTATTAAATGTCTGTTATTTGCGAATAAAGAGAGTGTATTCATTCAATTGTAAATATATACTGTAATTAATATCGCAATATTATTAAACGTTCTCTTTAATTTTAATAATAATACGACTTTGAAGAGGTATTTTTAATACCACTAATGTAGTATTACGAAGGTATATAAACATTTGATTTCAAAATTTATTACTAGTCCTGTATGAAATGTATAATAATAGTTTCCCCTCAATATGGAATATGAAAAGGGTTATTTTGTTTTATTTGCTTAAAGTAAATGTTTTAAGTAAACTGGTCATAATTAATTTTACGAACAGCTAGAGTTAGAAACGCCTACTCATATATCGAAGGTATTTTTTTTATCTAAAAGACTTTCGCTGTCAAAATTAATATACAATCGTGAAATAATCTAACCTGTTTCTTCAAACACCACTCAAATAGAATTTCTGAATGATATAGAATGAAAATAACTTTCTGTTGAACGTAGAAATATTTATTGACCTGTGCGAACTAACCTGAGTGCATGTGCTCTGAGCTGTTTACTGTGCTTCAGGTCTTCTATAGCAATTCCATTAAATGGCATGAAAACTTGCTGTACGTCTGGATGCGTCTCGAACAGGCTGAAATATAAAGGTAAAGCCATTAATCACAAAGGAAATCAATATGAAAATATAAATTGTAATGGAATAAGTATTCCTGTGAAGAACTATTAAATAAACTTCTTCGTACTTATT
Organism: Zhengitettix transpicula; assembly: GCA_037074705.1. Taxonomy (NCBI): domain Eukaryota; kingdom Metazoa; phylum Arthropoda; class Insecta; order Orthoptera; family Tetrigidae; genus Zhengitettix; species Zhengitettix transpicula. The sequence goes on along the minus strand of CM073593.1, from coordinate 28,441,004 downwards.
TATAAAGTGTAAATTTACAGAAACAATCTTATAATTAGTTATTCTCGTTCAAACTTTAAACTTATACGATCACTAGTATTACCTGTTATTAATTTAGTAGGGAAATTTCAACCAAATATTAGCCATATTCATCATACCTATATTTAAACACAGTTTATTTTTTAAAAAATTCATTTATGTTTTTAAATTTTGCAGTCCAGTTATTTAATTTGTACGTACCCAATATTTCTATAAGATTTCCCTACGAACAAATATATTAAAAATAAAGCAATAACCCGCACTGTGTATTTCGATCAATTTCACAAAATAATATGGTGATTCAATTCAATTTTCTAGTTCATTTTTATTTGTGTAAATAATAACAGTAAAAGTTGTTCGTTTTTAAAAGTATTATCTAATGATACCTTACATGATCTATGTTTCCAAAGGTTGACTACGGATATTCCTACTTGAATACTTGAGTTCGTAAAATGAAAATATCACTAATTGATTCTCTACATACGGTTTGGTTATATATTTTATCGCGAGCAACGAATATCATATAATTGTCTAGAAAAAAAAGTTGATACTAGTTGTCGGACACAGCCTGTATATAAATATTATTTTATACTCTGAGCTGATAATAATTGTAAACAGTTCTAAGCACATATTTCGATGTTATTTACGTTTTTTATTGAGACAAAAAGTTTAGCTGATGATGATTATGATGCAACGGAAATAATTTTTATCTTCCGACTATATACTGTCTTTGATTAATCTAATTATAGTACATGTAGTTTTTTTTCACGATAATCGTTTGACCTGAATTTAACAGAATATATAAGAAGTGTGGAAGAAATTTCTCGAAGTACGGAGAAAAACTTTTTTAGTGGAGACAATGAGAAAGTCATCCAAAGTTTCTTATTACTAGATTATGAATATAGGATAGCAGTAATAGTGAACATAATCTAACTTTCACTGACGATTAAAACATACGAGTTATTAAAAGAGAAAAACAAAATTAGTATTCGTCAATTTGAAATAATTTCCTTGTGTCCAGTGGCGGCTCCATTGCATACATTTGAAGTAATGTGCAACAATTTTACGGGGATAAATATGTAAAATAATAATACTACAACAGTGATACTCTTTAATATGGTACATAGTTTCCAATAGTGTCCAATTTCTTAAATTGACCCGAATTTCAAATGAAAGTATTTCCCGTTAGTGCATATTTTAAATAAAGTTAATTTTTGGAACAAGTCACGCATGTTGATTATATTCTATGCAGCGTCACACTATGATGCTCCTTAAATTATTTTTTCTTTAAAATATTCTTTTAATGTGATTGTTTTTTAAAAAAAGACTACTCAAAATGTACGAGTTCTATTTTTGATTTGAAAATATAAACTACTTTAAAATAAGTTTATTAATTGTCTAATGGTTCACTTTTTTTATATACTGTTGTCGTCTGATACGAGTGCCTCGTTGTTATGCCACGGCAAGGCTGTGTTTCTACGTGCTGTTTCCTCGATAGCACCAAGGACACTTTTGTTAAGCTTAAGGGTAGTACAGGGTGGGTGAAACAGAATCCTGCACCTGCACATTTGCCATTCCAGAGAGTAGTCTTGTGCTACGGTCCCTTAGAGCATTGACGCGGCCAGCTGTCTGCATTAGCGGGAGTGAGTGTGCCGCAAGGCGGACAGTTTAAAGTCTTCGATATCAAATTAAAAATAAGCACTGTTAAAAGATAATTATTAAGAAGATTCTTAAAATTGAGAAAAGTAATATCTTCCTCAATTAATTTATATGCTGTAGCACACACGCATCAACCTCCACTGATAGTTTCTGAAGATTAAAATAAATAATAATAAAATCAATAAGTGGTTACGTGAGATAATATTTTGATGTGTAGTCATTAAAAACGTAGACATGAATGCGACTCGAAAGTAAAATTTAAATCAAATATATTAAATAAGAAATTTTCTTACTCCGGACATATGATTCTAATTTTCATTCATTCGTGAATTTCGTACGATTTTAATGTTTTCTTCACGTGTAGCAAAGCAGAAACGACGAGGCGGAAATAACGTTCGTCAGTAATGCGAAGTACTACAATACTGAATTGAATTTTATATGTTGTTACATTTAAAGCTATAATAGATGTAATGTTGAGACATGTTGTTTCTTTTTATATTTTTGGTAGGTATATAAGTTTTTACGACACATTATAATGTTGAAAAAAGGAGGAAAACAATTGTTAAAGAAACTGACTCCCAGTTGAAAATTTTTATTACGAATCAGAACTTCCTGAGATTCTTTCGAGACAGTTCCTGATTTCTTCACAGACATTTACATTCGCCAGGTCTATATGTAAAATTTAGTACTTCTGAATATAACGGACTGGATATTTGAGAGCACAAACATAAAATTTCTTCTTCTGCGAGGTAAAGCACTTCATACTTTATATAACCTAGATTTTTGTAGATGGAGAAGCGTAATAAATAGCAATGAACCTAAAAAGATCGTAAAAAGTAGAGAACTCGAAAAGTTTGAAGAACTTAGGCAACACATAAAAGAAACAACCAACTTATCAAATAAAATTTGCAAACGTGTACCAAAGTTCAACGATGGGGAACGAAATACCCATTAAAAATTGGCTGAAAACTCCTGATAAAATAAATCACAAGTTTATCATTTATATATACCAAAGAAATACTGTTAAAAATTTTAAATTTACTTTTTATGATCAAGACAATAGTAATAATAATAGATTGCAAATCAGTATGGACTATTTAGTTTATTTTTCCATCGTTTAACGTGAATAAATAATATATTTTGCGCTATGTTTCATGTGGTTGAGATTTTATATAAATTATTTATGGTGCCCGCCGAAGTGAAACTTGGCCAAATTTATTAAAATCCTGGCAGTTCAGACGAGTTGTTCCTCCATTTCCATTCAAGGCTGTCCAAATTCTCCAACAAGACTTGTTTAATTCTCGTGCCTTACTTCAATTCTCTCTGTCTCACTGATCTATTATCTTTTTCTTCTTAGGGTAACAGGCTACATGAGGGTAATCCACATGGTGGCAACTCCCCTTTAATAGCATAGGAATGGATTTGAAAGGGGGATGCGGAAGGGTAGAGGAAGGTAACCAAGGGTTAACTAGGGCCCCCGGGCTATGGTTTAAGGAACCTACACGGCAATTCGCCTAAAAGTGAGGCAGGAAAAACCCTAGAAAAGTCTGCATCAGGTATTTCGGGCATTTGGTACTTGCCCCACGCCCTTCCGATGGCGGGAGAGGGGGTCGCTGTGGGGTCGCAGGTATCACCACACCGTGCCTTGACCAGTTTAGGAGTCAAGAAATCCTGTGAGAGCTTCTCTTACAGGTGAACCTTCCCAGAGAGCCCTGGAGGTGGCTATGTTTGGGGATTCCTTCTTCTCTTTCTGGTTTTTTGAACTAAGGTTCCGACAAGGCAAGGCATCACAGCATGTTTTGAGAGGTGTTTGTTCCCGCGTCGCAGACCTTGGGCATACAGTAAGAGTTGTTTGGTACTCCTAATGGAATAGTCGACCAGCTGCCACCTAAACAAGTCGAGTTACGGATAATGGAAAGCTAGGACCCCATAGAAAACTCCCCTCCCGCTATCGGAAGGTCGTGGGACAAGTACCCAAAGCCCCACCTACCTGATGCAGGTTTTCTAGGATTTGTCCTGCATCACTTTCAGGTGAATGCCGATTAGGATCCTTAAACTACAGTCCGGAGGCCCAGTTAACCCTTTACTATCTTGCTCTACCTTTCTGAAACCCCACTTTCAGTGCCTTTCCTATGTCATAAGAGGAGAGTGGTAGCCTGTCTAAATCATCTTCTCCTTCTTTCAATTAACATATAATAAATTGTATGTAATATTTATACATGAATGTATTCGAAAAATATTTGGAGATGTGATCACAGGTTTTTCTAGGGTTTGTCCTGCATATCTTTAGGCGAATGCCGCGTAGGAGCCTTAAAATATTGTCTTGGGGGCCCTAGTTAACCCTGGGCTACCTTCCTCTACCCTTCCGCCACATCCTCCCTTTCAAATCCCTTCCTATGCTATTAAAGAGGAGTTGCCACCATGTGGATTACCCTCATGTAGCCTGTTACCCAAAAAAATAAAATAGTTAGCGTTTGGCTACCTTCCTCTACGATTCCGCATTTCCACTTTCAGTCCCTTTCCTATGTTATAAGAGGGGAGTTGCCAGTTTGTGAATTACCTAACCTATATATAGCCTGGCTACTCGTTCTTCTTTTCTCAATTCCCAGTTCTTAAAAAATAGTCACTTTCATCTTCAATTTCATTCTTTTACAATCAACGTCAACAGCACATATTCGGATTAGAATTGTCTATCTTCCACAAGAACCAACTTTATACAATTTCGCAAGTCGAATGATTAATAAGACATATCCAGACTTACATGTCCTTTGTTAAGGTATTAATAACCAATCTCTCCGGATGTAAGTGATTTAGTCGTTAACAACTGTCGATTTCCGCGTCTCAGTTCCAAATTTTCGACTGAATAAATGATTCCATTTCCGCTAAAGTAACATACGCGCATATAGTAGCAATTTCAGCTCCTTCATTTCAATCAAAGAATTGTTCACCGCAATCCACTCACAGAGAAATGCATAGACGGCAAAATGTTATCCAAAGTTCCGTATCTGGTCAGTATGTATGAATTTCAACTGACTAGTTGGAGCGCTCCGTTCACATATTAGATGAAATGTTCAAGGTGACCTCCATTTTACAGAATACAGACAGACGCTCTTCTTCTCATTGAGTTTCCAACAGAATCAAAAATGGCTGGAATATAATACCTGAAAATAATAAAGCCTAATGTAATCTCACATGTAATAGATTGCTATAAAAGGATGGAAAAATATACTGTATACAACTTTTCCTTAAATTAAATTCATGATTCACAGCACCCATACTGCAAATAAAAATACAAGGAAAAAGAATAGACAGTTATAAGATTCTCAGATTTGTTTTTTAATTTTGTAGGAGGAAAAAAGTTTAGGAAGAGTTGTTCGAGAGAGTAAGCAAACCCTTCCGAGGTTAATTATTTAGATTACTCAAACAAAATCATTATTTATTCTTCTGGTTTGTAGGATTTCTGAGAGAATATAAAACAGATTACGATCTACCAGAAAGTCTGTTAAAAGAAAAGTATTTGAAACGTTGAATTTAACTTTTCAAAAGAAGAGAGAAATATTAGTTAGAAATATCGAAGGTATTAATTTGTACTCCAGTAATGTTCCACTGAGGTTCTAAGCTTGAATAATGAAGATGGAGGTTCTTGTCGTAACTTCAGAAAAGTATTGAATGTTAAGTGATGGACGAAAGAGGTTCGTATTTTGAATGGAATTATGATGGGACGAGTTCTTGGAGATTTCTACAAAAAAGTATGTAGTAGTAAGGATGTTTATCAGTTGCATAGAAAAACTCACCGAGATGTAAACGGTACGTGAAATTGCCAATTTGTCGTATTTATTCTGAGAGTAGAGGATCAGGAAACTCTTAAGACTTAAATAATAGCAAATATCTATCAGTTTCAATGAGCTTTTTATCTTACTCCGAATACAGACATGAACACTTTCAAATAAAGTGAAGATAAACCGAGTCGTCGCTTGTTATATAAGTTGTAACCCCTTGTTCCTCATTTCTCAGCTAACAAGCAGCTAGGAAATTTCTAATTACTCGTCAGGCAAATGACTGCAGACTGTTTGCTTGTTACCATGTTTGCTTCGAGTTGGAGCTAATAACACGTCCGTGAAGCATGTCTAGTTTAGGTAGTTTCTGGGCCAGCAACTTCTGTTCCCTAAAGGAGGGCACAGGGAAGCAGACCTTGTTAACACTTGCAGCGTTATTAACCATTTTAATGTTTACGTTGTTGAAAATAATTGGCATGTTGCGTGATGCTGTTGTTAACGACATCAACACAGCTGGTCGTTGTTTATGTTATTACAACACCCTGCTTAATGATTTTACATTATAGCAAACTTGGCGATCAGTTTAGTATATAATTGGAAACTACGTACGGATTGTAGAGTTATAAAGGGCTGTTTCACGATATATTACTTTTAGGAAGACATACCTTCATCTTAAAAAATTTTGAAATTATTGAGATGAGTCGAACAGTATTGTGGTATGTATAAGACAATAAAACGATAAAGAAAGCAGAAGTGGAATAAAGATCGGGAAGGATATATCTATATCAAAAATTGATTTTTAACTGACATTAAATAAATAAGTCAGCCAATAAAATCAGAATAATTTAAAACAATTAAATTACATAATCACATTTTGTGAATATATTGTAATGCCAATTAATTAGGACATTAATTGATTTAACATAAAATTTAAATTGGTAGAAATCCATTATAGCGGCAGGAGTTTCCAAGACAATGTAGCCCAGCTCTGTTCCTTTGTCGGAAAGTCGAAAATGGCGTATGTGCGCTAAAACTCGAGACGAGGATAGTTCAGTTGGTGACTAGGATTTAACAGAGTTGGTTGGTGCCGGGACATTTCGGAGGACGGAACAAGTGATACTAAAGCAGAGACTAGCCGTCGTTTAATGTATTATTATTAGACAAAGTTGTGAGTTGAAGACAAAGTAAAACATTCACGGAAGCATTACATCGAAACTTGCTAAGTAAAAGTAGTTTTTGCGTCCATAGCCAGCCAGAAATAGTAAAGTTGCAGCTTATGTCCAAAGCGGTAAAAGACTAGCATATCTACAAATCACAAAATCGATATAAGGCAAGCAGTCAACAGATAGCTGAAAAAAAGGAGGATCATCCGAGTTCCTGACATCCTATCAATTTTGAATAGAATCAGTGTAAAATCTGTGAATCTTAGAATCAGTGTAAATTCTCGCAATAGTGTATTTTCGAAACCAAAAGGAATGCTGGAATCAACTGGACAGATGTGAGTAACGAAATACAAAATAATGATTTATGTAAACGTAAATAAAATATATCAGTCAGATTTCGTTCTATTTTAATTGTCAAGTTAATTTTTTTCGTTTTAGTTTATTTCTCTCGACGTATTGTTTAGGTAAATGTGATTTGTTTGTTAATAAGATTTTTAAATCAAATTGTTGTGTCCAGTATCAAACCCAGTGAAGACCCTGAGAAATTTAATATTTTTAATTTGTGATTGTTTTTAAATTATTGCCACAATAAAAATATTGGTTGTAAATTTTATTAATTCTTTTATTTAATTAACGCCTTCCATTTGATTATTACATAAATAGCTCCAAAAGAGGCAAATTCTTTAAATTCATTTAATTAAATCAATTAAACGACGTGTTAATTGAGTACATTACAATATAATAAAAGGATACAAAGTTTCGACCAAAACTTGGGACCTCATCGGGTACTATATCAATTAATTAATCTATATAATAAAAAAGGCGGTATGTTCATATGTTTCTTCTACGTTTATTTATCGAAATTCGAACCTGTGTACCAATTTCAACCAAACTTGTACACATGTATTTTGAGACCCGTAAATATTACTTAATCACAACCTAGAGGAAGTTCCGGATGTGTGTGGAATTTTTTTTAAAAACCAAAAAAGGCCGACATTGAAAAGAATTTTAGGTTTTTTAAGGTACCGGAAGTGTTCTCCTTTTACGTACCAGGACATTGTTTGACACCGATTAGAAACCAGGGGTATTTCTAACCCCCATAAAGTACCGCATAATTTAATTTAACTTTCTTCAGGTACAGTGAGTATTTTTGAATCCCTCAAGGTAACGTGAGTATTTTTGGACTGTAACGAATATTTTTTACTCCGTTAATGTATAGGGAAAATTTTAAAACCCTGTTAAAGGAGCGGAAAATTTTATGAATCCCTTAAGGAATCAGGTACATTTTTGGACTGTCTTTTGGAACCAGACACGTTTTTTTACTAACTTATGGTATCGGAAGTATTCTTCAATCACATAATAATAAATTAATAATAATAATCACATAATAATAAATTAATAATAATCAGATAATAATAAATGTTTACTCTCTTAAGGAACCGAGATATTTTTAGACTCTCTTAAGTTACCGTGCACTTTTAGGGTACCAGGTAAATTATTGAGTCGGTTAAAGATCAGTCAGTCATCATCCTAGTTAAATTGTAGTTAGTCCCCGTCGGCGTAAATCGGGGAGGGGGAAGTGACGGGTGTGGGGCACAAAAAAGTGACGGTATCGTGCTGGTTAAATGACATGTTAACAGAGAGATTGGCGTCGAATTATTACCTTTTCGGTGCGAGTATAAATAAATATCTGTACAACGCTCGGCATCCAATATAATAAAAAATAAAATGGAGACCTAAATTAATTCTATGAAATACAACATCAAAAACTATTCAAGTTGAAGCCGACTATAAACTCAACTAAATCAGTAAATTAAAATTATATATTCATAATAAAATGAAACTTACATTTGTAAGATTCTCTAAATTAATAAAGTAATAAATTCAAATTCTTTTGAGCTTCTTGGCTGATTCATTTACTTTGTTTTTTCATACGTTAGTTGAGAAGGACATTGAAGTTTAATTCTCTATTTTGTTGAAATTATAACACCCCAGGTTTCAACAGTCACGAAATTGAAACATTGCTACGAATTTTAAATAATTTATTTAATTTACGAAGCTTAAAAAAGTTTCTATCTTGAAGTAGAAAAAGATGGGTGAGAGAGCCAAGTTTTAGATGATACACATAAACCTAATTATAGTTACATATATATTTTGTACAAATCCTTGGAAACAACAAAAAATTTTCACCTGCTAATGATCCAATATCTAAGTCGCTTTAACAAGTCCAGTAAGGGAAATATGAACATTGTAAATTATATAAAACTTCTAACACAAATAATTGAGACATAAATCCAAAAGTAGGTAGAATTCTTTAAATAGAATATTAATTAATGAGGTAATTATAGGTCTGAAATGATGCGTATAATATTAATCCCGTAATATTTTTTGTTGTGCAAAATTAAAAAACTAAACCGCCAAAGGTTTCAAATATATTTAAAAAATCAAGACACTTAAAATTTGTTACAAGGAGATTCCGTTCCAAAATAACGATGAGAAGAAAAAAAATTCACTGAAAAAAAGTGTAGGTAATGTAGCTAAATTTGTACGCGCCGATCGAGATCCAGAGAATGAAGAATTGGAGCAATTAAGGCTGTAATTATTAGAGAAGAGGGAGAGAGCACGGCTATGGTATCAGTTCCAAAACCCGAAAGCGTTGTATTTCGGTAAATGGGACCATAATTTAAAAATAAAATCTCTGGAGCCAAGAACGGATGTCGGAAATGTTTCATTTATAAATAGGAAGTAAAGTGCTTCAAAACAAGACAATTAAAACTAAATAATTTAGTAAATAGTTTGTAAAAATAAAAAAAGTTGGAATTTTTTTGATTTATTTATTTTAAGTGAAGACCAAAGTATTATTTAAAGACAATTGAGGAATATATATTTATTATCCTTGGTAATTATACGTAATCCAAATTAACTTTGAATTTCTATTTACTTGGTGACTGTTATTACTTAATTTTGCAGAATAAATTAAGAAGTTATAGTTATTGAAACATTTTGGTCGTTAACTGCGTGATATTAATAAATAAATATTGCGTTAATTTTTGTTGACTTGAATTTTAAAATTGATTTTATTTTATATGCATTTTCATTTACTCATTCATTTTTTGAGTTCTTTTCGGGTTTATAATTGTATTAATATTTGGCAATTAATACGTGATACCACTAAAATAAAATAATTAAAATAATTATCAATATTTTTGGGTAATTGATAGCCTGAAACTTCGACTGAACGGAAAAATAATTAAGAAAAGTACATAAAACTTTTGAAGTATTTTAACCACGAGTTTATTTTGGTTAATACTTTACGTAGTTTATTGCATAGGTGGTCTAAATGTTTTGATATAATACGCAGTAACAGTAATGAAGTTATAATTTAAAGGGAAGTGGAAGTTGATATTGAAGGCATTGTTACATTATTTTTATTTCTGAAGAGTGATGATAAAAGTAAAATGCAAACTTTTTTTTCCGTACTGAGCAATTAGCTTAATTTTAACAGCTGCCGGACGAATTGGAAAAATTCTTGGCACACGAAATATTGTGGTCATATCAGATGTGACCGGGCTTCTTTGGGGTATGTGATTAATTTGTCGTCCAAAAACTGCGAGACTAAAATTATTGGCATCCGATTAGGATGACGTATGAAAAACTGACGCTATTTGTTTGAAAGGAAGACAGACGAAAAGTACACAGAGATGCGACGTGGAGAACACGAATGAAGTTTGCGTTGAATCGTTCAATGGTAAGGTTAAGTCGCATTTCCCGTTGCAATATGGCCTACCTGGTGACGTCATAGCCCCCCCCCCCGTGTGCGTACACTACGATGTCAACCCACTAAACGGATGAAGAAACTGGATACTCCTTGCTCGTACGCGTCACAAAACTACCAGTAATTCATTAAAGCCTATACTGGTCGTACCAGAGTACTGAATATTCATTTAATGGTCAACTATCCCTTGTTGTAGAGATTATAGACTGTGTGATGAGACCAATTTAAAACGGATAAATATTGCATTGCATGATTTTCTATGTTCGAACCCTGAAACCGATGAATGAAAAAATTGTTATTATTTAATACAGTGTTTTTATTAATTCAATTTTGTTTATAATAAAGAACTAATCTATTACTGCGTGTTTCATTTTGGAGTTGAAATTTTATGTTTAAATGGAACACCGCCGACTTTTAATTTAATTAAAGTGCATGGATTTATTCTAATGAGTTGCAAAAAATGAAATTAGGCTTTGGCAACTAAATAATACCGCTGGAAGATGGAAGGTTGAAACCAATGTTTCGAACAGTAAATACTCATTCCCTGTTACGAAATAGAAGGTATACAGATGCAGTTCTGATTAATTCAGTTCAACCACATAAGACTTAAGTTTTTTGAGGTTATTGTAGAGATTTTGTGCATGTGTTTGATATAGACTACGAATAACATTTTAGGAATAATTATGAGTTAGAGTATTATATATTTCCCACAAGCTTAAACTTAGTCAAAAGTCTGCTTTTCTCCACTGTAAATACAAACGCTCATTAAATATTATTTAAAGCCATGAACAAAATGTTTTTGGAAATTAATTTTTATCTTTTTAATATTATCCAAGTTCTTAAAGCTTTGAATTTTAGTTCATTCCTGTTGCTCTGAAGGTTCATTTTGTGCTCGTTGATTATATTCTAGACTAGTCTTCCCATCTCAACAATATATTCTTATAATGGGAAAATATTCAACTATTAATGAAGGCGTTTGGAATTTTTATTAAAGGAAATTTGAGAAAAAATGGCCAATGTACTTGATAAAATAATGGGTATTTTCGTGATTTTTTTATTTTGTTTTATTCATTGTATTGTATTGTATTGTTCATTAATTGTAAGGTCACGGTTTTCCACCTTTTAATTAATTCTTATTCAGTAAATTCTGCAAAGCAAAATTTTTCGTATAATTTATACGTATCGTCAAACAGGGAATGAAACAATTGGCAAAAAACTGATAAAAAAATTCATAAGAAATGCAAATATTTTTGATCCGAAACATTTAATGAATATATAAAATTTTATAGAATTTATTTCATCTTGAAATAAACCTCATACGTTTCCCATAAAAACTCGTGTTTCTGTGTGATGAAAATTGTAATTAGTCCAGTTCATGGAAGAAAGCTTTGAAGCTGATACGCTTTTTAATTTTTTTTTCTGGCTGAAATATTACGATATAGTAATAAATTCTGAAAACAAAACAAAAATGAAAAACATGAGGAAAGTAGGGGGAGGCAGAGCGGCCGGTATTTAATTATATTTCCCGTGTACTGTTAACAGCTTCACGGAACTTTGGACGGTTGTAATGTAGGCACGTGCTCGGTAACTCACAATGCGAATCTAAAATCAGATAATAGGGCGGGTCGGAGTCAACAGTAGCATTTAAAGAACTTTCGCCTCCCTTAGCTCGAATACAGCGGACACAAACGGAGGGAAATTTTCTCTCCTTTCTTAGTTCTCGGTTATTCTGAGTTCATCCGGGCGTTCCTCACAGTAGCCTCTTCGTTTCAGTTCATTTTGATAAGGGAAGTGTACCCCACAAAGAGATTAATTGGCCAATTTAAGAGATTCAAAACATCGCGGTAATTTGCATTTCCTCTTAAATATATACATTTAGAAGTCGGTATGTTTTTTTTTATATTTTATCAAGATCCCACAAACTCTTCAAAGTTCTTTTACAAAAGAGATATCCATTAGTGATTCGCCTCACGATATTTTATTATCAGGAATTCGACTAGCGAAGAGAAACGAAGTTTTCAATAATTCTCAAGTAGTATAAAGAAATTTAATGTTTTCCCTCCATGTCAGACTTGCAGGAAAGCGTTTATTTTTCTTGTACAATCTGCATACAAATTAGAGACACGATATTAATGTATATATACTCATATTACCAGTTCAAACTTTTGGATAGAAATATAATGAAACAGACTGTGTTTATAGTGAATAGAAACTTTAATTACTTCCTTGCCTGAAAACGTGATATTTGAACAAAGCCTCTTCATTTTTTTTAGGGTAACAGGCTACATGAGGGTAATCCACATAGTGGCAACACCCCTTTAATAGCATAGGAAGGGATTTGAAAGGGGGTATGCGGAAGGGTAGAGGAAAGTAGCCAAAGGTTAACTAGGGCCCCCGGGCTATGCTTTAAGGATCCTACCCGGCAATTCGCCTAAAAGTGATGCAGGGAAAACCTAGAAAACCTGCATCAGGTAGGTCGGTTTTTTTAGGGCCACAGGCTACATGAGGGTGATCTACATTGGGCAACTCCCCTTTAATAGCATAGGAAGGGATTTGAAAGGGGGGATGTGGAAGGGTAGAGGAAGGTAGCCATGGGTAACTAGGGCCCCCGGGCTATATTTTAAGGATCCTACCCGGCATTCGCCTAAAGAAATGCAGGGAAAACCCAAGAAAAACCTGCATCAGGTAGGTCAGGCATTGGGTACTTGTCCGCGCCCTTCCGATAGCTGGAGATTTATCAAATCCTAGCTTTATACCTTCCTAAAAAACTGAACTAACTGAGGGTAAAATTGCAGTCAAAACAAAATTTGAGGCGTTCTTGGAGCTAAAGTTGTTAATCTGACGAACTCCAGAAATGAGAAATACTTTTGGTTTTAAATAAAATCTTCTCGGCTACTTAAAAAATTAATTGCGCAACGTTTCGATGACGTTCACTGTCATCGTCTTCTAGCAAAGGCAGTTAGCCCAGATGCCCACATTTGTCAAAGAAAAAATTATTATTTTAACAACAACAAAACAGACGCTCATAAGCTTTGAGCTGTGTCTTTATAAACACCACGAATTTTTTTTAGATATCTTCTTCAACATGCAACCTTTTTGTCAGATTTGGCACTAAGTAAAGGAATTATGCCATGTTTCAATAATAAAGGATGACTTTCTTGGCGAAGAGAAATTTAAGTTTTTCATTTTATACTGATAGCAAAAGAATAGGCTAGCAGATTTGACCTTGAGGCTCTTCCTTGTGCCGTCCAGTCAAATTCATACGCCGTTGTCACATATTATTGTCCACGCATCTTTCGCTGCAGTGAGAGGACGAGTGACAGCTTTGACAAACGAGGGGAAGTGAGGCGAACTGGCAACGTTTTTCTATTTTTCTATTTTACGCTGAAAACCAGACCGACTCCCATTTGAAAACCATTATCGGTGAATTGATTTAAAATGAAACTACAATTAAGGACTTGGTAAAATTTTTTAAAACTTCATCGTAGTTAAGAAGAGTAATTCCGTAGAAGAATGTGGATTGACGCCTAATAGAATTTTATTTAATTTTTTTTAAAAATTGTATCAAAATAATGTTCGAATAGTAAGAAAAAAACAGGAATTCGCGTAACGTTCTGGATGGATAGAAAATATATTTCCTGTGAGGAGCAGTGGGAGTTTCGCCGACAGCCATATGCCCTGAGCTAGAGTTTGGCTCGCAAATCTTATCTGGAGGCCAACAGTGTTATTCCTATCTGACGCTGCCCTGTGTAAATGTTGCCGTACTCTCTTTTCGCGAGAATAACCTTTGAAGCTGCACTGCGGCCTCACTCTACCAGAGTTTGCATATAACTACAGTATAAGTCCATTGTTTTAGAGCTTTAATTTGTTATCTTTTGTTTATTATTGTGTTAACGTTCACTACAGTTCTGACTTCATTCATGTGCACTGTTTCGCATCTTTTCCCAAATTGTGTATACAGATAATATGTCTCTGATGTATTGTCACTGTTTATTTTCCTTTATAATGCGATTAAGGTTTAAGATTTTCATATGACACAATGTACTGCCGCTTATAATTGATCTCTGGTATGTTCGGGGTACTGTATATGGTAATGAACATTTCCAACCTGTTGATTAATATTATGTTTCATAAAGAAATCAGCCACAAATAACAAAAAAATCATTAAACTTCGGACAAAAACGCAATTAAAGAACTGTAATTCTTAATTTAAGACTTTATCGGACGTACAATGGATGTGGACTGTGAATAAATTTTATACATTGCAAAATTCTTCGATTAATATCATCCAAATATTGACGTTATATAAATAAATTTTTAATAGGATTTCATAGGCATGTTTTTGTATATAACATTAATTTTTGGGATGCTGGATATAGAAGACATGGAAATGTATAAAAAATATTTATAATTCTCCAAATCCATTGTACACCTCACTACGGTGCTTAATTAAAGATAAAACATAATTTAGTTGTATTTTTTTCATTTCCTTTGTTAATTTTTTTGGATCCTTGTGGCCGATTTATTTATTGTAAAATTGAAATATTTCAGATTAGTGAATATTAAATATTCATAAAATTGAAATATCATATAACTACAATCAGAGACTGATTAAATCACATATCCCTTAAACAATTACTGGTTAATCGTAGGCAAAATTAAACGCACACGATCGTAAAGGAATCTGAGTAGAGAAACCTGGAACGTAATAATCTATTTAACATAATTAAAATGTAATGAATTTGTATTTTTATATTAAGTGCAACCAACAATTCTAAAAAATTACGTATAACTAAATAAATAAAAGAGTTTATCTACCACCAATAGATGAATTTTTAAAATTTATAGCCATCTAATTAGATTAATTTCATTCTAGTATCACATTTGTTCTGATTCTCTGGATCATTGTACGATGTCTTTAAGTTGATTAGAATGTAATATTTTCATTTTTTTATTTTCACATCATTATATAAATTGTTTAAAACGGAATTGAAAATGGTAACTCTGGCTTACTTTTATATTACTCGTATATTGGACGACACATAATTTATTAATTCATAAGTGACACAATTTCAAACGCATTTGAAACGAGTTTATGGTTTCACTGTTCATATTTAAACTTTCTGGATGCTTATTTAGTATGGTATTTACATATTATTCACTATTCTGCTGAATTGTTTTACTCATAAAACGAGACCCTTTAATATTTATATTCATCGTGGACTCTAAATGTTTCATTTTGTAATTAATGATATTTTGTTCCACAAAGGTTTTAATTGGAATCAATTATAAAAATAAGCCTTTTGTATAATGGTTTAATGTTGGAATTCGTTTCCATCAGGACCGTATAATGTGTTTACATAAATTTACTGGAGTTCAGTAAAATGAAAAATTTTCTTATACGAAAATACAAATGGTACACGTGTAACTAAAGTAATTTTAAGGATAATAACGTATCTTGAGCATTATAGATAAAAGTTTGATACAATCTGAAGAGAAGTCTGGTTAAATATATTGATTATTAATATTTTATGCATTTTAAATGCATTAATATTTAAATTTTTCATGTTAGATGTCAAGACAAATGCCAAACGCTTCTTGGACAATTAAAATTAGTGAAAATATTTTCATCAAAATTATATAAATTTTTTGGCTGAGAATGATTAAAAATATTTTGGAATCTCAATAACAATACCAGTCAGAATTGTTTAACTTTTCATATATAACGATATTGCGTTTTATTAAAGATTTAATTGATATTTGTATGTCACTATGAGATTGTAATCGGATTTTTTCTTTATTTATTGTAAGCTATTTCTTTATTTTCGTTTGTTCTTTGTGTTTATTTTATTTCTTTTTGCCTCATACTATAAACTGAAAAATGTTTTTAATTCTTTCCTGGTCTCATTATATTTTGCATTTATTTTTTTCTATGTCTTTTCATACAGTACAACGATGTTAATAATTTTTTCTATTTTTAACTATTCTGTTCAAACATTTGTATTATTTAGCATTATTTCACCATTCAAATGTGGTTTGGAGATTAATGGATTATTAATTCTATTATAGCAGGACACTTATTATATTTTTACAGATTACCAAATACAATTATAACTAAACCTAATAGGATACAACGGCAAGGTCGACACTAGCGCCCCTGGAGGCATAGAGGTCACCGCGTTACTAAAGAACAGGTTCGGTCTTTATAATATAAAAGTTAGTATACATAATAATTAATGGGGTCCATAATGCTCTTGGAGGATAATCAGCGACCGAGACCACTCACGCTAAACATTGTGCATTTTCGGCGGCAATTCGCCATCTTGTACCTCAGAATAGGGAAGGGTTCGGTATTCGATCCACGATTGGCATAATTACGACTGTCGTGGCTCTTCACCATGGTTACATTCGAGATCTCGTTCGCAAAATTACTTGAACATAATAGAGTCTAACTTTCGTCCGATTAAATATGCTGTTCATTTCTTAGCCGAAGTCGAATAATCCTCAGTAAATACTCATCAGAGCAAGGCAACTTAAATGATCGTATAAAGTTATAATCACAGCGGAGGACGGAGAATACGCCTGTTGGAGAATGTTACTAACTTGTTCTCTTGTTACGTGAGCTTTCAGTAATTGCAGACGTTTCCCTTAGATGTCGTGAGTGCGCAAGTGTCGCCTAGATTCTGAGATACTGTGTCTACTTCACTAGGAGATATTTCCTCTGCGATGCACTTCCTTAATATTTCAATAAAATAACATCAAACTTACAATCATTCTGTCAATTATTTGAGTTTCAGATAGCGTGTAAATTATCTCATAGTTTTAAAGACATAATTAATTATCTTCGAATTTTTAAATATCCCACACGTTCCTTAATTTGTCTTATATACTTTGTCTTCTAAAGTCATGTTTGATTAAATATGATTCCACGTTGTTACCTCCTTAGTATAACTGAAGAAATACTTTAAATCAAAGCTCAAGGACAGTCAAATCTATGAAATAGAATAAACGGATTAAGTTCGAAAAATCTAATCTGGACCGGAAATCGAACACAGGACGCCCTCTTAGTACTCGAAACCATGGAGCTATGAAAAACGATGTAGAAATATTGCCTTACTGACCGAAAGTCGACCAGGATAGCTCACTGGTAAGAACGCCGCGTGCTAAGATCAGGTCCAGGGTTCGTTCACCGGCCCGGTCGAAACTTTTCTGCATTAATACGTTAATTCCAACCCTTCAGAGTAACTCTTTGTTTAGACTTCACGAAACACCTCTCAGAGTGACGATTCCTATTAAAACGAGTTCATTTGTAAGCTTTTGTTTTTGAGCATTTTACAGAATAATCACGTGTGAAATGATTCTCATGTCATTTCAGCTGCCAATGGTTGACTTACTGCGAGCACATTACGCTCCTAACTTTGTATAACGTCTACTGCATTATTAATCTATATTCTATATATATATATATATATATATATATATATATATATATATATATAAATGAATTGCTGTTCGTTAGTCTCACTAAAACTCGAGAACGGCTGAACGGATTTATCTTATCTTAGTCTTGAAATGATCGTGAAGGTCTAGGGAGGGTTTAAAAGGCGAGAAAAAATCGAATAATTTCCGGGAAAACCCTAAAAACAGCCCTTTTCTATTTCCCATACCAACGTTTTCTAAATAAAATACAAATCTACACCAGTCGAGAAATTTTCACCAAATTTCGTACACGTGTTCTTTGCGACCAGGAAACAAACACTGTCGGGGTGAGACGCGTCTTCCACCCCCAGAAGCGGGGTTAGAAATACTTAAACATACTAAAACAGCCGATATTTGAGTCGGATAAATATTTTTAGGGGTCAAAGATATTGATAGTGTTTCTACCAATGTTATCTGAATACAATTTTCATCCCCTACGCCCTGTGAAAAGGACACCCTTCGGGTTTGGGGTGGAGATGCTTTACAGTAAAATAACGCGAATACAACCGAGATTGAAGTCACATCAAAGGTTATGGAAGTCACTGTGTTTAGTTACGACATTCAAATTGGCATTTACACCTCAGATGCAGGGGTAGCGAGGTGCAAATTTTGGAACATGCAAACACGGCAGATATTTGCGTTGAAGAAATATTTTTCAAAGTTAATTATAATGATTAGGGTTCGAGTAGCGTTACATAAAAATTGCGCAAAAGCAGCCGAAATTGGAGTCATATCAGGGGTTATAGATAAATGACATCTCGGGCAACGCCGGGCACCCAGCTAGTAGATTATAAATTTATTTATAA
The DNA here is from genome assembly GCA_037074705.1 of Zhengitettix transpicula. Classification (NCBI taxonomy): domain Eukaryota; kingdom Metazoa; phylum Arthropoda; class Insecta; order Orthoptera; family Tetrigidae; genus Zhengitettix; species Zhengitettix transpicula. The sequence goes on along the minus strand of CM073593.1, from coordinate 28,422,328 downwards.
TTCCGTCATTTTTGTTGTGATTTGTAATATAATAATATCTTATAACTAAATTCAAACGGGAGGTTTCATGGGATTAATATTAACGGTAAAATATATGTTCAAAAAGTTTATTCACACAAGTAGAAGTGAAAAATAATTCTTTGATTAGTTTGTAATAGGAAAAAGTAGCTGTTAAAGATAGAAACAACAAACAATTAAAAATTCAGAATGGTTCAAACTGTAAATGGAAACTGTTGGTCTTCATGACAGAACCTCTGCATAGCCATCGATGAGTTATAGGTTTTTTAAAATGGGAGCCGATTTGACCTTGAAGCTATTCCTTCCTCCGTCGAATCAAATTCGTACAACGGTGTCACATATTATTGTGTACGCAGCGCAGTAAGGGTTTAATTATTGATGGTGTGGCAACGTTTGTCTAATTGTCGTCTCTCATTCGCTGACAGCCAGAACGGCTTCCAATTGAAAACCATTATAGTCTACTTAGTTCATCACAGCTGTAGAAAGACAGCTTTTAGTTAGTTTCTTCCTCGTTTATTTGTCACCGTACAACTCTAACCGTCATAAAATAGGAATAACGTTAAAAATATATTACAAAATTTTCAGGTGGGAATTTATTCACCAACAATAGTGATATATTGATGAATTTTGAATCCACAATAAAACTTTGCTCTACAGTAAAATTGAAACGTGATTATATCCAACAACATACTTGTCCGTATGTATGATACTAAGAAGTTACTCGTGTTATTCTATTAGGTTAAAAGTTTTTTACGAATTATACATTTATAATTCAATTTTTATAAGAAAGGAACTGCACAAGAAAAATCAGTTGCGCAATTTCAAGAGTCGGAGTAGCACCTACCTTATGAATGTGATGACTCCGACACTGGCGACGTCTTCCTCCAGCTGTTTCCAGGAGTCGATGAGCAGCTGCTTCTGGATGTCGCTGATCTCCGGAGGCGGCGGCGGCGGGGGCGGTGGCTCACGGTGCAGCGTGAAGGTAGCTGCCACGGAGGCCCTATGCGAGAACCGCCTCCCACTGCCGCCTCCACCACCCCCACCCAGGGAGCCTTCAGAACCGCCCCGCATGGAAGACGACCCGCCACCCATAACTACCAACCTAAGTGTCTACCACAAGGGCATGGAGTTATAGAAGCCAAGAAACCCCGTGACTGCTGGAGGACAGAAAGAAGAGGTATCAAATCTTTACGATGTTCCTTACTTAACAGTTAACTTCATTAATCTCAGAAAATAGGGTATATTAATAATTTCTTTGGCAAAAGAATAAAGAAAAATAGTGGGAAATAATATTCGTTCTTATAAACAAAAATATTAATTTCAGTGTTCGTAGTATATTTCTTCTATAGAAGGTTTCTATCCGAGAAGGAGTCAACCTCTCAAATAATATTTTTCAATTAAATAAAATCTATTATAGCCTGTATCGGGAGTCTAACAATTGAACGTTGACGGCAAAAAATACATTAAATGTTTCAAAAATGTTTGTATAGTAAGTAATAGTAAAAAATTATCCTATTTTGCTTTCCAGAAGAACCAATTTATTCTTAATCATAGCAGACAAACTATTCATATGAATTTAAACAGACATATATTATTTTTATAATACCCTTTTAAACGTATCAAAGTGTAATGCAAATATAATTTTCACATAAGGATATAATTTCATATAACAGTTAATTTTATTTTTCTGAAGAATTCACGTCTCTTTAAGGTTTTCTTAAACTCTTAAAACACAGTGTTACTTAAAAAACCTGTTTTTTTCTGCTGTCATAGAAAATAGGGGACCACTAACTAGGCATGTTTTCGCCGTGTGTTGTGTCTATTGGTCTGTAGGACGACGTGTCCATGACAGGTGCGTTGTGTCTGTTCGTCGTACACTGACTGCACTGAGATGTCGCGACGCTGTTGCACTGGGCCAAGTGGCGTCCGCGACTGAAGAGAGCAGGCTTTGGGAGGCGGCGCCGGCGTCGCTACGCTACGCGACGCTACATTGCCGCACGCAGTCGGGCATGCGCGAACGGGTACAAACACACGTAACACAGAAGAATGCTGTTATCTTACTACAAATTGCAACCCCAGCAAGTAAAGTTAATGATCATGCGAAAATTAATTTAAATATAATATTTTTAAAAATTTATGATTTTCAACAGTAAAAATTTACGCGAATGCAGCGGTGTCCATAAATAAAAGGTTATTAAAGAGCCAGTCAAACAGTCTCTAAGAGCCACTATGTTAAAATAGAACAACCTTGTTTCAGAACTTGACGAGTTTAGTACCGCGGATGCGACGTCATTCTTATCTTATTTTGTTCTGAGAGATTTAAATTATTAGATTTGTTTGATAAAAAAATCAAAGTATAACTAAAGTTTTCTGATTTATATTTTAACGTACGGCTGAAAAAAAAACCTAATATCTGAAAATTTAACGGATATATTCAATACATAAGTTAATAGGTATGAAATAGTTTTCTTTTTGGAAAAGTGAAGCTGAGATGAAGAAAAAACGTATGGTAAATTCAAATATTTGAATAATTAAAACTTAAATTTGAACGGTTATATTCACTATAGAAATTAATTTATATTAATTGGTTTTTCTTATTTATTTTGATTTCTTTAGATTGACTACAATTAAGTAATAATTCTAAAGTTGAAAAGCAAATATTAAAAAATGATGTAATGTAGTTTCTGCAATTTAATTAAATCGAGAGATTGAGAACTTATGTGATTTGTATTATTTACTGAAAATTATTACAATCTGTTAGATATTGGTTTGGATAAAAAATTAAATTTTAAAGTTTTTACATTTTTTATATATATCATTCAATATAAACTCATTTACTTGTGTGATAATTATAGTATTCGTTTATTGTTTATCTTCCAACAATTTAAACCTACTCAAAAATTGGGATATGCATAACGTAGTTTACAAAATTAATTGTTAACATTGTAATTATTGTTAAAATGGTCAAACGAATCAGCCTTAGAAAACCCGAATTAAAGAGGTAAAAAACAAACTTAAGTTCAACATTAAAAATTAATTCAGTCGTGTCCAAACATATAATTTAAATAACTATAATTTCGATTGACAAAATACTAAACTTTTAGACGCAGAAAGATTGATGAGCGAAATGTTGCATATAAGATGCAATAATTAGGCTGTAAACGTGAAAATGATAGTAATAATGTTAAAGAAATTTATAATGCTTTGCTATTATGATTTTTTATAATATTTAATTAATGAAAAATTATTGTTAATTCTTAATAAACCTACAACAATATTCATGTATTTCTTTTTGCATTTTGTTATCCTTATTTCGGTTACAACGGGCATTGGAGGCTGAGTATGCCTAGGATATTCTAAGCAAAATGTAGGCTATTTATGCAACATCAATATTTGGTTAAGGTTTATAGAACAATTTGGCAATACATGTAAATTGTAAGTTATATTTATTTTATATAATTTATATATTAAAGAATTTTCAGTCAAAACTGTTTTGAGCACCTAATGTGTGAGAACGTAACGTTATATTATTTTTTGAGTTTTTGTTAATAAAATTATTTATGATTAATATATGCTTTGTTCATACATTTATAATTTCTTATTCTTCAAAATGTCTGTCCAGGTGTTCCAAATTATAAAGTTATTTCATTCGTTATGTACCACTTAAACATCCCTTTGTTTTTCGTTCTCAAATTACTTTTATTGTATACAAGAATGGACAAGATGGTAAGGTTTTTATATCTATATATTGTAGAGATTACAAATATGTAATGAAATGTTTTATATAAATTATTTCTTTAATTATTGGCGGCGTCACTTTGAGGCCAGAGCATTGTAAATAACAGCAGTGTTTGGCGCGAGAATACAAAGACTATAATGGGTGCTACGAATTGTTGTCGGGAAAGCGTATATAAGATTCTCAGAACTTCGGACATTCAGTGACTGTGTTTTGGGAGCCTGAGAAGAACTCAAATATTCAGAGAGCAGTATGTGTTTGGAGATCTTGACGAAACAGTCAAAGTACAATACAATCAGAGAGCAGTGTATGTTGTGCGAAACATCAGTCAAAGGTGGCCGAATTCAGCAAAGTAAGGGCTGAATATCATCACTTTTTATATTAAAGGGATTCTCCACAGCAGACTGAGTGTGGCGATACGTATGACAGCACAGTAGAAAGGCGCCGAAAGTGTTGATGAGTGATTAAAATCAGTGCGGTGGCCAGCCAATGAAAAAAGTGATCTATTAAAAGTAAAATAATCACGTGTGTACAAACCAGAGCAGCTCTAAGTAAATGGTATGTAAAAATAAATAACGTTCTTCTGTAAACCTTTTCGTAAATATCGTTTACCGCCGGATTTCTATAACTTTGCCAGATTTATATAGTTTTTTGTTGGTATAAAATTGTGTTGTTGTAAATTAAAATTCATTATTTGCTTTTGTAACTCGGTGAATATTGCAAATTTCTGTCTTTAATAGAGGACCTATAAGCGGTTCTGAAATTTAGATTTTCATAAAAGCTGAGGCAATTACTTAAAATTATAAAATGTAAATTCAACGAAAATCATATTTTTCAAATAAATATTCTCTGTTAACTTTTAAATAATATTGGTTTAATTTTAATTTCCTTCCTTGTTAATTTAGTAAAATAGTTTATACCACAATATATTGTAGTAATTGGTAATTAAGACATTGTTCTAATTGGAAAGTTAGATTGTAGAGGACTCATTATTAGTGGATATAGAGCGGACGCCACAACAATCAGGCAAGGCAAAGAAAACATCGTTGAGGTTCTACGCGCTCAAAATCTACGAGACGAAGAGTACAGTCGGGCCGTAGGCAGCGAGGAGAAAAGACTAAAATTCCAAGTCACGAAAATTTGAACAGTACAGTCGGTCAGCAGACAGCGAATAGAACGGACGAAAATAACTCATTGAAAGTTTTACAGTCGGCTGTCAGAACGAAAGATTGTGGCCCAGTCACAAACATGCTTTCAATTATTAAAAAGTAAAGCAATATTCAGACAAACCAATGAAGTCCATTGTCAACTAAAGCCACGAGATCTAAAAAACCAGGTTGCAGTAAAGCATCGAGAACCAACCAATTTGTGTTAAACCAACTAACAAACAACGCCAATTAGAGTCTGTGAGAACTTAGAATCAGTGATGTCCCCAAAATTGTGCACGAAAAACTAAAAATGAGACCTGGGCGGCCGTAAGTAAAGAAAACTTTAAAATATATTGTAAACCGTGTTTAAAATATAAAAGTCAGATCGTTCTTTAATTTTAATTTTTTAATTATCGATAGAATGAAATTGTTAAATTCAATCTTTAGTATTATTTCTTCCGCCACAAATTTCGTCAATGTTCAGACGCATTAACTTCCATAAAAGGTAAATGTAATTTTGATGATATAAATTCTGCCATTTATCAAACCCAGATCAAGACCCTGAGATCCCAATTATTTTGTAATTTAAATAATTGTTTAAAATTGTTAATAAATCTTGTTTAATAGTTTTCACTTAAGTTCTTTCATTTAGAAACGCCACAATCAAAAATCACATATTATTTTTAATTATTACAATATATATATATACATATATATGTCTTTGCCATTGAGGTTCATAGATTATGAAGTATGTTCTCCTCAAGGTCCCGCACCTCTCTTCGTCAAATGTATTTCTCGGAGGTTGAAACACTGTCTAAAGATCTTGGCTACAGAAACGCGCAAATATTTGATGAGGCCGACTGGGATTTCCACCTGGTTTCAGTCCGTAATTTGTCACGACGTTTCGATGACTTTCGCGTCTGTTTTACGAACTGCAACCCGACTGTAAACCCAACGTAACTTAAACATTTACACCACGGTAACGTTCATGTGTAAATATTCTCGTAAGCACTGAAATTGAGGTCCTTAGCGTGTCGGGCCTCTTCCCTGAAATGCCTCCGCCTCGTCCATTGAATTCGTTTCCATTATCCCATTTAGTGGACGTGGACGATGACAGAAACGACGGAATATCAGTCAAGTTTCACACCTTACTCTGTCCAATATTGCCTCTCGCTATATTCAGATGAAGCCTATGAATACAAAATAGAGGGAGAGGTCGGTTTTCGTCCGGGAATTTCCTGCGCGTGCTTTCTAGACATTCCCTCGTCTTTATTAACTGCTCGTCCCTTTCCCTCTTCCTTCCCGTATAAGGGCAACAGTGTGTGTAACGTTCGTTCCTCCTACCGATCAATAATAATGAATATTGGATGCTTGTTCACGTCCTTTACTTCGGCATATAGTTCGTTTTGCTGACGCACAACCGATATGTAAAAGAGGTAAACTCACATTTACCCTTGAATCAAAAGTACTTCGGAATAATTTAAACTGTTTGCTAACTTTACTTTCCTTTGTTGCGCAGATCGCTTCAACAACCAGAGGATTCATGTAATATGCTAATTTTATTCGGGGTGTTTGCAATATGATATAATTCAACTGTTACAATAATCCCCGTCTCAAGTATTCTGATAAAAACTCGTGAACAGTGTCACTAATATTGAGAATCAAAGGGAAAATATTAAACTAACCGCCTAAGAATCCTAAGAAAATGAAAATTTGTTTTCGAGGCTCTGGAATAATATGGTAATGTAAAAGTTTACCAATCAAAGTTTCTGCATTATTATAAAATATTTCAAGAATAATATGGAGGGATGTTTGTAGCCCTTATCAGAATTTTATTACCAGTCTTTGAATTCATAAAGGAACGTACTACGTTTTATAATAAAAAACAAATTCAAAATTAATCCAACGTGTAATTGAAAATTTTATTAATTTCATTATTATAATCAACCTAATTTATAATTTCTCCTTATATGCGAATATATAACCGGTAAAATTTAATATGCTATTACTTACGTGGGAATACATAAAAAATAAAGAAATTTAATTAATTTAGAAATAATAATTTAATAACAAATACAAAATTATCATTTCAATTAAACATAAAAACTTGAATGTGTCAATTGATAATAATTTATTCTTTGTATCAGGTTTCCTTAAAAAATTGAGGGGGAGGGGGGAATGAAACCGTGGCTGAACAATTAAATTTAACATTCTAAACAAATTAGGATCCTGATATTTGTGAAATTTAATAAAACAAAATTATATAACGATACCGTGTAGTTGGTTGTCGTTTTGTTGTTGAAGACGGTGAAGTGATGTATCAAGATGTCAGTGGAGCGTCATTGGAAGGCGGCCGTAGAGAACATCACTGGACGATGGACGTAGAAACTGTCCCTCCACTCTGAGACTTTAAAAACTGTTTCTCTCCACGGTCACGACTTGGACTAGACTCTTTTACCGACTTAAACCCGAAACTTTCTGACTAGGACCAAAATTTCATGATTTTGTCGTACCTTCCTCCGATGTTTGTTTCCGGAAATCTCAAAATTTCGCTTCCACTTTAAAACGGCCAATCACTGTGTTCTTCACTTAAATTTCATTGGTCGCCCTCAGCCCAAATGGGAACCAATTAAATCTACGACACACTCCGCTGAATAAAATTTGTTTCTTTGGCATGCCCGTCAGTCCAAGTGGCAACTTAATTTGTTTTGCATAATAATTTTGGACCGCCTTCGGTAGCTGACAGGAGTGGTTCTTCAAACTATCATCGTGTTCCCTTTTGTAGTCCTTGGTTATTGTGAGTAGGTCCATTGTACCTCCTACCTTTGTGCCAAGAGGATGAAGGAGACCTCCGAGGATTAGCCAACCCAACGACAAACAACAAAACGACATAGCCTTCAAGATTACTTCGCAAAAATACCATTCAATACAAACCCTATACGATCGGCGAGTTTAACAGTCGTCGTATCACATTATAAAGCAATTCCTTCATAAGCAGATGCCTCTGAGTAAATAACCAATCCAACTAGATTCTGAACGGTGCACTTCATTGTTACGTCAGTTTAATATATGAAACGTCGTTCTGCCAAAGAAGCCGCAGGGTTAAATATATTAAATACGGTTCGCATAATTTGTAATCCAAAAGAATTTAGTAATTAAATCATTACTATATCGACATAAAAACACAGTACCAACAACACATTATCATTCATCAGAATTCAATCTCCTGGAACAAATTCAGACGAAAGATATGAAATTATCATATAGTACACTTATATTTAGAACAAAACCTCACAGCTGATATAACAATTGATAGCGATCTGTATTATTCGAGATAGACGTTTTATCTCACTACATTGTCACGTGTAAATTAATTCGTAAAAAGTGATTGATACGATTTTTGTGGACTACGTTGATAAGTCCGGCGCGAAAAATGTCATTCACTGGCGTAATGCACTGCACGCGATGTTTTAATCTTCCACTAACATATAATATCAGCAGTTGGTGTGAAACAATTTAAACATTTTTAAATAGTCGCGATTTTTAATAGAAATATTTTTCAACTGCCAAAACACTGTATAAACTGCCATCATCTATCCACGATTAAGGATAGCGTCACACGAGCGTGATTTCACGTACGGGGTTTTTAACGGGCACGATGGGGGCATGGGAATGGCATTGTCCTCTCACATGAACGCACGTACGTACGATTGAACGGAGCAAGCTTCAGGACGTGACAAAAATTGATCCGTGATACCCCCACGGCGGACGTGAACCCGTTCTGTATCTGGCTATACTGAAGAAGAGCCAATCAACGAGTTACTCAATTTGTGACAAACAAAATCATGAGTGAAAAATTCGTACATTAATTCATTTTTTGTTCCAATCTATATTACAAATACAGCATTAATTGTTTTAATAATATTACTTTGGATGTATCTTAGAACGAATATGTTTTCTTTAAGCACTACGTTTTTTGTAATTATCTAAATAATGTACCAATATCGATTAAAATAGTGGACTGATCAACAATATACTACTCTTTTCTTTTTTCCTTCATTGTAAGGATATGCATATCAGGTATCCCTATTGTTTGGATATCATGGCGAAACTTTGGTCATATTTTCAAGGTTCCATAATATTTATCCAAAAAGGCAGTTGAAATAATTGACTACGAAATTGTCAAGTACAACTACCTACCTGCCCAAACGTCATCGAAAATTGTGGGAAAAAGGGAAGCGGTCCTTTGTGGAACACTTTGTATGTATAATTATTATATTACTAGCTGAGTTTACCAACATGGTTAATGCGTTAATTAAACTCAGCGACTCCTATAACCCCAGAATCGAGAATTGTATCCTTCATGTTTGCATTACTTTTTATGTAAACCCCATCCACCACCACCCGTTCGGTAATGGTGCTTCCCACGCCTTTTGGAATTGAAATTAGACTAATTTTTGGAATTTAATTTAGACTAATTAAAACTAAAGATTGACAGTATCAAATTAAGCGACCCTGGAAACATTTTATTAGACGCTAATAATAAGAGTTTTGAAATGTTTTTAAATTCCACCCCACCCATAGAGGCGGTAGGTGTGTCTTAACCCCCTAAGAGTTTGTTCCTGGATCGTAAGCAACATGTGTATAAAGTTTGAATTTACGATTGTAAACGGAAATTTGTTTGACACACAGTAGTGTCTTCCATAACTTGAGGTTTACTCATTACTTAATGTAACGGCCTTTTACCCACATTCTCCCTAAGGGCTGAGCTACAACTTAACTGACATAGCAAATGTCAGAATTAAATTCATTAACATCTATAACGAAGAATTTTACACCAATCTCGATTGTTTCGCTTATTTTTTATGTAACGCTCCTCGACCCCCTCTCTTAGTGCTTCTGATTTGAAAAAAATAATATGGGGTTGAAATTATAAACTAAACCACCTGAAGAAAAAACTATTAATACCATCGACCCCGAAAACTAAATATTTGACGGTTAAAACGGCCTTTATATCATGTTTTAAAAATTCCTTACTCATCGTCACACGTAGCGGTCAGAACTACAATTTAACTTACGTGGTGAATGTCAGGTAAACTCAATGAATTCTATAATCCTGTATTCGACACCAATCTCGGTTGTTTCGCGTTATTTTTATATAACGCCCCTCCACCCCATTTCTTATTGGTGCTTTAAGGGGTTGAAATGATACTCTACAAACATCTCGATAGAAAAAATTAATCACATATTCCCCGAAAATTAATTAATCGTCACTAATATCGGCCGATTTGGCGTGTTTTTAAATTTCAACCCCGTTTACCCCTTTGAGATTTCAAGCAATTTGAAAACCCAAAAGTAATCTTCACCACGGTGGTGCGCACAACTCACCAAAGTTTCATCGTATGATGAATGGTTTACGAGGGCATTGGGGACACACAGACATTCATATATATATATATAGGTGTATGTAGGTATATTACATTAACTTTAAGAGTATTTAGCTGTAATATTATGCCAAAATTTCTTCAGGTGGTATTGTTTCCAGCATGTTAGTGTTCATTCGAGGAATTTTTATTATACTTACCAATCGTGAAACGAAGGATTTCGACATTCTGTAATAATTGAAAAACTTCTCAGGGTACATCTGGAGCTCAGGATGTTTCAAATAAAAATGTCCTGTTAAAACCCGGTCACTGTGTTGGATGAACCCAATATTTCCACACATTTTTCCCCCTTTATGCGTTGACTGCGTTTCCACAAATAATTCAACGCTACAGGGTCGACAACATCCATCTTGATTGGTTCTACACCTCGCTGGTGTGTTTTTCTGAAAATGAAACGTGTATGAATTCTGAGAAGAATTGCGATGGATCTGTAGAAAAATGCGGTCGTGTGACAACTCTGGCACGTCCGTCAATTTAAGCGGAAACCCGGAGGAGATCTGATCGCGTCCGTGCAAAACAGCGCTCGTGTGACACTAGCCTAAGTGTTTCATTATAAATACGACGTTAAATTTTCTCTTTGACTCCGCGCAGTCCATCAAGCGCACCAAATATTTATGCATTGCTGTGGCCGTTGCAAAACCATTGCAACTCGTCTATCCCTTTGTGTGTGTTGTGATTGGAAGGGAAGTGGCTTTTGCTGCGTTAAATATCGAACCTGTTGTAGTTCCGTGGGTGAATTAGTTTTGGCCTTAGTTGTCATTCGTAGAGGACCAGCCAGTTATCAGGATTCCTAAATTGAATCCTGCATAACCTCATGTTAAATCACGAAGTGAAATTATTTTAGGAGTATTTTCTCCGCGGTCTACCATAAAACTGAAACACAATAGTACTCAGAGCTACGTATTGATTATGGGGTAACATGCACGCTGTAAATCTAAGACGATACAGTTAATATATAACAGAAATTACTATAATATAGCACAAATTGAATTAAAAACAAAGAAAATTGGTTATCAATTCGTTATACGTACCGCAAACGTATTACTGTCATGTAATAGCATCCATTATAGTAATAAAATTCAACTTTCCCTAAAATTTGTGTTTTTACTGGCCGTTATATTTAAAGCTTTGCAAGTCAAAAACCTTGGCAAAGACCCACATGCCGAGGCACCTAGGTCTTTTCTGAGAGGTGTATGTTCCGGGGTCGTAGACCTTAGGCATACGGTAAGAGTTGTACGCTATTCCTATTGGAATAGTCGGCCAGCTGCCTCCTAAACTGGTCAAGGCACAGCGAGAGGAAAGCTGCGACCCCTCAGAAAACCCCTCTCCCGCCATCGGAAAAGTGTGGGACAACTACCAAATGCCCGAACTACCCGATGCAGGTTTTTCTAGGGTTTTCCAGCATCACTTAGCCGAATTTCCGGGTAGGATCCTTAAACCATAGCCCGGGGACCCTAGTTAACCCTTGGCTACCTTCCTCTACCTTTCCGCATCCCCCCTTTCACTCCCTTTCCTATGCTATACGAGGGGAGTTGCCACTATGTGGATTACCCTAGACACAGCCTGTCTACAGCTTCTTCTTCATTCGAGATAGATTGAGAGAACCGACTCGGTGCGGCAGGACAGACCACATGTTCAAGTTAAATACCCGACAGAAAAAAACAGATGTTGGAAAATACTCATTTCTAAATAGGAAAATAAATAACTGATACGAATTACCTGCAAGAGTTTTCGGAGAAAGTCCAACGGAAAGAAAATTTAAATTTAATCTGAACTCTTTAGTAAATATAGGGTAGTGTAGTAAAGTGTATTGCAGTAAAGTGAATAGCTAGTGCTCCGTCATAAAGAAAAAATGGAAACATTCCTTGTCTTCTTAGATAGTTAAATAGTTAGTAACCTCTATTTTCAGATATCTTTCCACTTTTTTTCTTTTCAGGCCAGTAAAATATTAATTCCTTATTTTTTTCAAAATTAACCTTTACGTCATATACTTTTATATACATGTATTTATAGCTGAAATAATTTCCCTAAACCTTTCCAATATTTTATTATTATTTTGATAATTTACTCTAATTTCCCTTATTGTAACTTCCCCTATTTAAATTGTAATTAAATTGTAATTTAATGCATCTACTACCGGGAAAACTGCCCATTTGTAGATTAAATAAATACATACAGACCTACTAAATGGAGAATCTTGCTGAAATATGAATAAAATATTCAGACTTTATTGATACGTAAACCTAAAAGCCTTCAGAAGGGCAACAAATATAACGGTCAATTTACGCCTGCATATTACTATGAAATAATACTGAAGAGCTAACACGTGTAATCGACTAATTATCAATATATTAAAACACACTGAAAAGAGGCTTTTTCGTATACGGGATATATATTTAGAAATTCTATAAAGTTTCTCTGTGTTTTACCCGTGTCTATCTTACTTCTTTTACTTTACGAAGCTCGTTCGCTTAACAGAAAGCGTATAAATAGTATCTTACTGTATGCAGCTTTCCACTAGTTCCTTTATAACTTGGTGATTTGACTTTTCCGTTTGCTGTACATGTGCAACGGTTTTCAATACACCTCACTTTATATAATCTTCTGTAGTTTTTCCTTTGATTATTTTAACGAGTTACATGTTCTTTTGTGTCTAACTTCAAATATATGATGGTCCATTTTTATGTTTACTGTTTTCATTACAAATTGTAGTGTTTCTCGTGTAAAATTGTTACCTAATTAGTTACGCACCTGGCGTGACATAAATCTAATTTCGGGAATGGTTCACATCAAAATCCACAAACGGAATGCACAGACTCTATGAGTCTACGATCTTTTGCTACCCACTTGACTCCTTCTAACATCTTTGGATAGTTATATACACCAGAATATAGAAGGTTCCCGATTATTTGTTTATGTACTTGAGAAGGTCCATAAATCTTTGGAAGAAACGTTGTACTTATTTTTATTCTTGTGAGGTCTGCTTTATGGCCATATTGTTCATAAATAAATCTATAATTTACACCGATTTTTGAGGCAATCTTTACCATTAATAACAAATAGTCTCTCTCTATCGATATTAATCAACTTATTTTCCATTATTTAACGAACTAAAACAATTTTAATTCTTGCTGCTATAAACAAGTGAAACGTGTGTAGAAAAGTTTCTAAATCATGTTTGAAACATTTTTATTTTCTATGTTCACACGTGGCTTAACAGTGTGTAGGGTTTTTCTTCCAAACAATTAATACCTATCACAATAGTTGAGTCAATTCTGGTATGATTTTTCCCGACATAACAGTAATAATACTGGCATCCTCACACGAATTATAAACCTAATTCATTCATTCGCATTATTCACGAATTTGTCACTCTTCAATCCTGTAATTAGGTTGGAAATATAAAATTATTCAATAATTGTTTTATATTTTGATCATACCAGTCTGGCAGCCCCCCAGAAATTGATCTTTATAATTTGTCACATACCATTTATTCTACCCTACAGGTTATTTGTAAACGTGATGTGTCCCTTCGGTATCTTTACTTTAGCGTGGAAAATCACAGCGAACAAGGTATAATAAATGCACGTGTCATAAGGCTCATTGGACCTTAGCTTTGCATCTCGACAATGGTTCCATAAATTCATTCCGATTTTCCCAGAGGCCCTCAATATCTGAATTAGTATCGACTCGTCTCGTCACGTTTCAGCCCCAGGTCACATAGGGGTCAAATCCATTTTACCTGTGAAGTATTCTATGCATCCATGCAGTTATAGGCAAAACTAGACATTACATAGGCGATTAGTAATTTAAAATAGCAAGTTGTGATTATTTAAAATAATAAATCTAGGAAGACAAAAAATGCCAAGGTTCTCAATTATATTAAAATAACACCAACTCGGTAACTCTCCTCATATTAATCTTTGAGGGAACTCAATTATATTGGATCCTTGAATCTAGCCATACCTTTGATGACATATTGATCTAAAATAAACAGCTCTCAAAATCTGTTTTTTCCCCACATTTAAACATCTGCTATATTTCAGTGATCTAGCAAAAAGTCATAATTAAAATGAAAAAGTACGTCTGATTTGAAAAATAATTATAATATAAAATAGCAAAATATAAACAAAAGAAGTTATGACGTATATATCACACAACTTTTGAGGAAACCTTCTTCCTTTCGTCGGGTGCTAACAAAAGTAAAACCACAAGATCCAAGAGCGACACAACCACACAATATTAAATATTTAGTTCATTGTCACATCAACCGACATGGTTATTAGTGACCCCGATTCACATTACCAAATTACTACTACATTTATTTATTTTTTACATTGTGGTTTCATTATTTACAGGTTGTTGGCTGCGTCTTAGGTACAATATGGTTTACATTATTTAATATTACAGATTGTATAGGAAAATCTAGTATGGCTAAATTAGATGGCATCAATCACCTTTAGGTCCCTAAGATAGTCCATGATTGGGTTAATATATTGAGGTTCGTTGAGGCATTCCTTGTAGCTGTCTGGGATTCCATAGTCTCTTCTTTTTTGTAGCGTGTACTCGCACTCGTTGATTATGTGTCGGGAACCACACAAAATTTTTGACAAGCTCAAAAGCCTTATTGGCTTCTTTTTAGTTTTCTTAGCACCTGAATAAAGAAATAAGGTTTCCAGAAACGTTGCGATGTTTTTATATCACCACTTACTTTGTCAGTATTCGGCTATTTTATATTATTAAAAATAATTACAAGATTTTTATTTTCGCTAAAGAATATACAAATGTTTTGATAGTTATCTTCATAAACATTCCTCAAGAAGAAATATTTTAAATTAATTTTCTAGAGTATTCTCCGCCTCTATTTGATTGTTATCTTTCTCAACACCGAATACGTTGATTCCGACTCACAATAATGAACAAGAGTAACCGAATTACAGCTGTGTGACATTATATTTACTTTGTTATGTATTATGTATTCACCTGTTTATATTTCCTTAATAAATATTGGATTTTGAGTCACGTTGTGAATGATTTGTGACATGACACTCGGTTCATGCGTGCGTGGATCCTTTGTAGCTACCGCTATTGAAAATTGATGTCACACAACCTTGTCGCTATAGCATGTGATTAAATCTGGTTGTACAAATTGTGAATGTGTTCAACTTGTAACAACGCCGCGTCAGGCGTTACCATGTTGAAAATTCCTTTGTTAGTGGAAAATAATTTAATAAAGTTCTTTTGTCAAAATTAGATGCTATGTAGTCGTAGGGCCAGATACCAGACTGAAACTCTTATTGTGATTAAATTTAGTTACTTTAAAAATTGATGCTTATATTAACGAAGATCAAGAAAAGTGAAGTCAAGAAGATGAAAAGTGAATTGCAGGTTAAGCATCTTTCTTCATAATCAAACATTTCTTTCCGGAACGCTTATGTCAATTAAGACCCAATATATATATATATATATATATATATATATATATTGTAATGCAATGCCAATTAATTAAGTCATTAATTGTTTTTAAATAATTTAAATTGTTAGCGAATAAATAAATTGTAGAACGAATGTGAGAACGAGCAAAGCAACAATAAGCGGCGAGCTCTGTTTCTTTGTTGAGGAGTCGGCGATTACGCGCGCAAAAGTATAGTTAGTTAGGAGTCTACGGCGAGGAGCGAAAGAGAACAGTCGGTCACGTCTACGATCAGCCACGAGAGGAGAGATATTAAAAACAAATCTTCACCGAGATACTTAGCAGTTCAATCCAAATTGATAAATAATTCAGTAAAAGACTAAAATCTGCAAATCGTGAGTTCCTGTAAGCAAGCAGATAGTTGGACAGAGAGATGTTTTAACAACTAGCCAACGGTGAAGCAAGGGTTGCTTCATTAATAAAGAAATGGAACAATTTCGCGTTGAGGGAAAACGACATCCGATAGCTGACCAATTAGGAGAGGATCATCCGAGTTTCCTGGGAGCTGAGTAATGTGTAGAATCTGTGAGGAAATTTAGAATCAGTGTAATAAAATTTGCATTATAGTGTACTTAAGAAGCTACAAAAGAATGCTGGTACCAGTCGGACAATATGTGAGTAACCAAAACGATAATAATATTTGTGAGCGATAACTAAAAGGGAAAAGTCAGATTTCATTCATATTTCATTTTGTTAAGTTTTCATTTAGCTTTCTTTCATTTGTTGACTTATTATTTTTAGGTAAATTTTAAACTGAATTGTTAATCAGATCATTAATTATCAAACCCAGTGAAGGCCCTAATATAAGAGACATTAAATTTTGATTGTAATTTTTGGAAGACACGAATTGATAATAAATCATTTGTTTATTAAAATTTGATTATCTTTTTCATTGAAATAACTCTATTTAATTGATTATTATAATATATATATACATATCTTGTGTGTGTTTTATATCATATCAGATAATGAATTTTTTCACATCCATACAGATAATTAATAAAACATTTTCCATTCATTTTATACAACATAAAAACCTTCTGTAATTTTTCTGAAACAAATTATATGCAAAATATTTCCATTTAATATTATCTGTAACTGTTACAAAACACTTGCCTTTGAAAGCCAACAATTAATTTGCTTCAATATCACTGGGGAAAATATGTTCTCACTTAGAATTGAGCTTGTGATTATATGACTGTCGCTAGTCACATTATACCATGAAGGGTCATACTTTTAGTACATAGAATAAGTTGAAGATACACATATTATTGTCTCATGTCAGAACCTTTACATGTGCTTGAAACATCCTAAATGCTTAAGTATATCATTTATATATTCAGATAGCAGTTTCCTTAGTCTCTATGTGGACTTGATCACAGCATAAATTTACCAATATTTTCCAAAGAAATTCCGCCATCTATATTTATTAAAAGTTAATGAATCCTTATATACACTGTCAATATTCTTCAACTTATTTCGATAGAAAAATATTTTCAAATTTTCATACTTTATTGATGATTGTGTGTGTTTGCTAACAAACATTTTTCAATATTAGATTTGTGGAGTGGCCAAAAATTTGCATACAGAACTAGTCTATAATTTAGCGTCGTAAGAGAGTAAATATTAGCAAAAAGGAACAAGAACATTTCTCAAATTCTTCTGAAACAGTTGAAAACTGAAAGTAAAGTCGTTTTACCAGTTATGAAGTCCAATATCCAATAGCGCGAGGAATATTCCCGCATATCTTAACTTGGTCTGGTTTTATGTGGAATGCGAATTTCTGGAATACCATGTTTTAAATATCTAATTCGTTTTCAGATTATAGTTATCGGGGAACAGAGGTCCGACTTAAAGAGGTAAATCTTGAATATTAATGACGGAAACAAAACTTGGTTGGAGATTGACGATAACTGTAAATGTTCTTCGCATAATATGAAACACCCTCAATATATTGTATTATGTGATCATGTTAAACGTGTATAATGTTTCTATTTAGTCCATAAAATCTGTTACATTAAATTAAATCAGAAAGAAAAATAATATGTTAACGGTTAAGAAGACACCATTACAAGATAAGAATAAACTAACATTTAATCTCGATCTCAAAAATAAAGAACCGCATTATTCACTAGATTTGACATGAAGGTTTGGAGATTTTGAGTTTGCATTTACGAGAATCATTCTTATTAGTGTGCAAAAAGATGCATTAAGAAGAATCTAAGTTATATTACGAAATTCGTAAATCTGGAAACACTTATAGTTTAACATCTTAAAGATACGAAAATTAATTTAATATTGTACCTGTAGGCTATACAATTTTATAAGTAAAATATAGTCAGTTTGATGAGGTAAGGTTTAGCATGATTTAAATACAAAATTATTAAACCCGACATTGTATGGTGAAGTGCCTGTATGCATTGATGACTAATGTTTGTGTGATTGCATGCTTGGAAATGGCTGTGCCATTTACTGTTTATTTTGTAGGACCTGTGTATCTTCCTGTATCTCATAATATTTAAGGAACAAGCGTTAAAGTAGTTTATAGATGTCCAGAATAAAAATATGCTGACTTACGGAGAAACGTATTGAATTTAATTACGGTCATCCAATAAGACATGACAATCCGGCTTGGACGATTACTATAGTCCATTTAAAATTAGAAGTGTTCTGGCGTGTCCGCGTGTACACACGTACAACACGCTACTTATGAACCTAATTGAAAACAGTAGAATAACGCCACTATTGTTTGGCAACACTGCTTTCTTTCAAGCGATGTAATTGCTTGATTCAAGGTCACACCTCTCGCGGGAACTAACCGCCATCGGTCCTCTAATTTAAAACCGACAGTAGAGTTTTCTCCAAAAAAAGAGCATAAATTAACTGTGGAACTGGTGGAGAATCGCCTATAAATTACAATTTCTGAGTTACGGTGGTAAAAAGAAGAAAGCAGTTTTGTCATAATTTTTGTGTGTGAAAGAATAATAAGGCATGTTGTTTGTGCAGAAACTCAATAAATTTTTATTTCCTCTGCCTACAATTCATGTAGAATAGGGAGAAAATGATTATATAAAATATTTATGGACTTTCCGCGCCCCTGATGCAATCGTCCGCTTTACAAAGATAAGAGTGCTATCTATAGGCAGGGAAAGTGAACCACATTGTAGGAGCTGTGTGTACCTGGAAGAAAATTAATAAATTTGATAAATAAAAAAATTAGTGATACGAAACATTATGGTTTGAAAATTAGCTCGACATACTACACCATATTTAACTCAACACTAACATAAATTTCTGCCTATCTAATAAATATATAGAATTAATTAATTTCATTCTGGCTTCTTGCATATCCATGCTTTATCATCGTAATTATTGTAAATTTGTTTCAATATCTACAGAGCAGCTTAGTGTATTAATGGAGGGAGGGATCTCCCTGAGGAGAGACTGCGGAGCCAGTAGTATTGACGAGACGCTAATTGAGCGAATTCTCTCAGGATTAAAGGCCGCAATTTCGGAGATAACAAGTAATATCTGGATAGCGAAATAATGACGCCAGCTGGGCCGTTATTTCTCCGGCGATCTGTAATTATCACTACGTACCTAGGAGCACGATCGCCTTCGATGCAAATAATAATTTCGAGAGGTGATGAGTGTGTGTGTGTGTGTGCGTGCATAATGTGCACTGGCCACATTAAGTCCAGAGATTTAATGAAATTACACGTTTAAACACAGGCATTGCAACTAGCTCTACTATAATTAATTAATATATATTGTATTGAATGTTCGTTGAGGGAACTATAAACATGAAGCTTCTCAAATTTTGGTAAACTGTAAAAGGTTATGTTTTATTAGAAATAGGTTGATAAGAATTCTATAATTCGAAAATTGAGGAGTTTTTATTTTTCAGTTTACCTAAGTTGTGGTTTATTTATTTTAAATAAATGCGCATATGTTTGATTTTACCTTATATTGTATTAATATTAATTAACTGTATATAAATAAAAACAAAAGTATTGCTTTAGTAGAAACAATAAGAAAGAAGGAGTAAATAAGATTCATCCCGCCACCCTTTATCGCAGTTCGCATGGCTAACAACATCCTCAAAGTTTCGTATCACAGGAAAGGGTCGACGTAAAGATTTCTTAACATTTTGTGTCATTCCATGTGAACACGCTTCTCTCATATTAGACATCTTCAACAATTACCACCCATCACGATATTCACCAATTGGTATAGAATACCAAAATATTCAGATAGATTGTTAAATATTCATTTGCGCGAACCTATATAACAAAACATTTCTGTTCTACATGATCTAACAAATAACGTTATTATAGTATTCTATATTCTATTAAACAATTTAAAAATTCATCAAACACATCCTCAAAATTTTATAAACAAATAAATGAAGAAAATTATATTTTTCTAACAATTTGTAAAGTCCATCACCAAAAAATCAATGTCCTACATTATTATGCCTATCGAATCCATTGAAAAAGTTAGTGAAAACTAACAATATTAACTTGTTAAACGACCGGTTTTTCGCTTCGAATAAATATATTTATGAATTAATGAGATTCATCAAATTTCTCTACATTTTCTCCGTGTATATTTTAAACTCCTTTCGGGCTTTGGAGTGGAGCACCTTTAAGGGTGGGTGTGGAGTTGCATAACATAAAAATAACGCAAAAACAGTCGAGATTGAAGACGATTCCGGGATTATTGTTGTCACTGAGTTTAATTATGACATTCAACTTGCCGTTTAACTCCTCCAAACGGGGGTGAATATTTACTAACATTTTATTCGGCCGATATTTTTCGCCGAATAAATATTTTTCGGAGTCAATTAAATTCACAATATTTCTATAGATATTCTCTGTGTATAATTTCAACCCCTATCTGCAAGAGAGGAGAGTACGCTTAGTGTTGGGTTTTGGTGGGCAGTTGCATGAAAATAACGCCAATACGACCGAGTTTGGAGTCAAATTCGGGGTTATGGATTTCGCTGAAATATATTTAAGACAACCTGGGCAACGCACCGGGGTGAAAGGGGCTGCGGGAGGTTGGAAATTTGATTAACCATATACAGTAATAGACGTAAACATATACTATGTTATGAACTAGGAAAACATTGACGAAATGCATTTTATAAAAGTCATTGGAGACAATTCACGGTAGATTACAGATGATTATGGCAAACGCCGAAAGCCCCTGTAGTTTATATATCTAAGAAAATAAAGATATGATGAGTACTGTATGTTGTTTGATACATAACAAGTTTATCTTTAATTTCATAGCGCTTTCTGTTTTGTGTCCATGTCTCTGGAAGGAACATAGATACCAAGAACGCTACGTTATTGACTTTCCTATTTTCCTATCCTAGAAGTCATCCTATGACACTGAAGAAGAGATGATGCTTGACTTTCCTCCGACCTGATCCTTCTCAGCCTGTCCATTTCCGTACCTTAGCTAAATTACAATTCCTTTACATCCATATTATTTCGATCTCTAAGTTTTATCATATACGCAATATTACAAATAATATATTCTTTATGTTCCTATCTCTGTATTTGTTTTCACAATGTTATCTTAGTCTTAGGAGGGTCCACATGTTGCAATTCAATAATTAATAAGTAAAATACATTTTCAATTCTCTTGTATTATTTTTGTCCTTACTTATTTGATGGTAATGCAAAGTCAGCAGAATTGGCTGATAAGGACGTATTTCGAGCTTCCGTCAGAGATCAAAGTTACGCTATAAGGATAGAAATTCCCGAACACGACAAGTGTTGAGATATATTTCCCGACGTCCGTATCGCAACTGTCTCTTCAGAACATTTCCCGCCTGCAGTTCTCCACACAACCTAATTGCGTTTCTTAGTTGAGAGTGGTACTATAGTTCCCTTGGGAACCCTAGCCTCCGATAAATCGGATTTTCCTCTGTTCCTCAAATATTACTGTTGAGGCATTTCCGAGGAGAAAGCTGTGCCGCATCGATTTAACACAACGAACACTGCATTACCTTGCATATAATTCTCAGCGACTTTATGATTTCAGCTCAAAAACTGGCAATTTCTGTCTGACATCCTAAATAATTTCTTCTAAACCTATTATAAAGGCTTTATTTTAAATTCACTCCCATCCAATACCTTTACTTTTAATTTTTTATATATTTTTTCAGTCGCATCAACAGCTATGGTCAATAATGACTTTGTACCTTTTTAGTAGGGGAACTAATTTTTGTGGGGGTTTCTCGGTGTGTGTACATATATACAACATTCATGCCCGCTACTGAATTTGAAAGCAGGACCTCTGTGATGCGAGGCAGTGACGCTGAACACTACACCACAGGATCAATGCCTTTGTTTTACTGATAATTCATATAATATATTGATTAGAGTTATTTATTTACTTAAATATTAATTGTATCAAGATAATATAAATAATGAATTCATATACCGAATATTTATTCTTACTTTCTAGACGAGGTTCGAAGTTCCGTTTTTTTTTTCACATAAATGCTTTAAGAATATTATTTTATAAAGTGACCCGTTTAAAATAGCAGCATTTTACATGTTAAGAATCCTTTAAGATAATGGCAATGTTGCTTTTTTAAACGGGTCACTATATATAAAAATATGCTTAAAGAATTCTACATGGAAACACACAAAACAGTCTGAACAATAATGGAATAAATAATAATCATTTAAATGACTATTTCAAAATCAACTGCTTATCCACGTAAAATGCGTTTAATAATTTACTTCGTAAATAATAGGTAAATAAATGTTTCTCTCTTGGCATTCAACGAATATTAATAGTTTCAAGAACAGAAAAAGTGCTTTCAACAGAACCTCAGCCATATAGGACATGAAACTGAATTAAAGGATCAGGATGGAAAAAACTAAACAGGATCGGGAATTGAACCCGGGACCTCCACTTGTCCCGGTTTCGTTTCTAGGTCCATTCGAGATTTTTAAATCATTTTAATAATAGGTTTGTGAGAATATTCTATTAGCGATAAAGATGTCGATAATAAAATCAACAACACTGGCATTGAAATATGTGTTTTATATTCGTGGAAGAAAGAAGAATGTAAAAGAACTTTAATACTCACATAAAAATATTGCTGTTCCAAATATATAAATATTAGTAACATGGGCATTCTCCAATGAAGAATTTTATTTTTAATAATCGCAGAGTTTTATTGTAAAGAAATTAATTCTTGGAAAACTCGACAGTTTTTCTTTCGAGAGAGAAAATAGAAAAGTTCAGTCCCGAAGACCCACAAATTGTAAAATTATATTAGCCTTCAGTGTTGCGAAAGAAATTCTGCATAATCCGGAAATTTAATTTAAATATAATTCAAAATGAATTTAGTTTAAAACAAAGTTGTAGGTGATTCTGTTATAAAAACAAAATATAACATATTAAGGTTACTGCTTCTTAATAAATTTTATTTTGACATTCATATAAATTATTATAATTCCCTAACAGAGCGTGTTTAACGATTTCACTTATGAACTCTCATTTTCATAGAGATGGTAAATAAAACCTTTTCGAATACAGTAAAATCATTTTGCATTTAAAATATACAAATATTATGAAATATATTATATTTAATATTGTCCGGTATGGTTGAATTTTCAATGATAATTTTGAAATATACTTCACTTGGAATTTAAATCAACGGTAAGACATTATCTTGCGAATATGAAGTCTTTTAAGTGCCTTCAAAGGTGCAGTTTCGATACAACCATTTTGCGGATAGTTAAAAATGTGGGAACGGAGTTGACACATTCATCGTGAAGTAATTCGTTTGTTGCGATCGATAACGACGTTTTTATAGTCGCTCTAGCAGTAGTTTCACACGGATTCTATTCACGTAGAATCAAGTTGTGTTATAACTCAAAAATAGCGCTTCATAAATTATCGAGGTAGAAATATACAAGTTTCATTAAAAGATACATAATTGTGGATATTTTTTTAGGGCAACAGGCTACATGAGGGTAATCCACTTTGGGCAACTCCCCTTTAATAGCATAGGAAGGGATTTGAAAGGGGGGATGCGGAAGGGTAGAAGAAGGTAGCCAAGGATTACTAGGGCCCCCGGGCTATGTTAAGGATCCTACCCGGCATTCGCCTAAAGAAATGCAGGGAAAACCCTAGAAAAACCTGCATCAGGTAGGTTGGGCATTGGGTACTTGTCCCACGCCCTTCCGATAGCGGGAGAAGAGTTTGCTGTGGGGACGCAGCATTCCGTTCTCCGTGCCTCGACCAGTTTAGGAGGCAGCTGGCCGACTATTCCAATGGGAATAGCGGATAACTCTTACCGTATGCCCAAGGTCTGTGACCCCGGAACATTCACCTCTCAAAACTGGCCGAGGTGCCTCGGCTTGTGGTAACCTTAGTTCAAAAACAGAGAGGAAAAGGCATCCCCAAAGGTAGGTCCTTCGTATCTCTCCTAAAAGGTTCGACCTGCGAGAACCTATAATTGTGAAAGTTAGAATTAAGAATTAATGTAATTTAATAATAAAAACGACTGAGGGAAGTGAATATTCGTATATGTTCAAAACGTGGAATTATTCATTATACGTCCATAATAATAAAATTTTATTTAGGAAAAAATTGCTAAATAACATAATCATTACATTTTAAAATTCCTCTTATTCTTCAGTAATTCAAACAACATAAATTATACAAGTAAAATAAAAATTATTTTTATGTTACCAATAATTAAAGCTTTGGTTTTGCTAATGTTTACTTTAGGTTTATTTTCATTAAGCCATAGGTTTTTTGAGCTCATTATTTTTTTAAAATTGAAAAAATACGTCAGTTTTGAAAATAAATACTGAGAAAAATAGCCAAACACAGAGAACCATCAATATAAGTCCAAGTATATTTACTGCCTTGGGGCACTCCATGTTTGCCTGTTATTTCATCTCACAGCGCATTGTTGTCCTTTTGCTTTCTATTTGCCACATAATCTTTAAACCAGTTCAATACTGTGCCACAAAGTATATAATTTTATTATTAAAATAATTCTGTCTACTGTTTCAAACGCCCTTTGCAGATTTGCAAAGACTTCAGCTATTGTATGATCAATTCCAGTGTCACTTTTCCATTCATTCAGCACTCACTGGATATGTTTTGCATATTAGCCAATAACACTGAAATAAACTCTCTGTTATAAAGTTTTTTCGGTATTGCACTCAGAATGTAGTGTTTTGTGAAGAGAAATTATCATTAGAGAATTGCAAAGATTTTGACGGAGATGTTAATTTAGCAACAGTTATTAAAACAATACTATGATATAAATTGTTATGTAGAATGGCATTTACAAAAACAATGTCTTTGTTGAGGGCTCAAACTAAAACCTCATAATCAAATATCCTGAATAATCATAGAGAATCTGTAATTAAATTTAAATTCTGAAAATATTCACAATAATGGTATTAGATGTATTAGTAGTAATAATAGGAATTGAATCTTTTTTCTTGAAATCGTGATTGAAATTTTTAATAATTCATTAGATAAAAATCCTCCTGATATTGATGCATATTTTGATAGTTGTAAACTGGATGGCTAATATTGATAGTTCCAGTTGTTCATAGGATAACGGAAGAGATAATGACAATGATGCTATTTGAAACTAACAAAGGCAGAATAATGCGCATTATTGCCAGCATACACTCACTCACGAGTTGAGTCTCTAATGGGCAGGTAGTGACCTAATGAAGCCGAAGTATTCATTGCTGTAATAGTCATGTACACAGATTACAATTTTTGTGTTTTCCAGATGGAAAAATCTGTTAGCACGTTAACGAACCGTAATCCCACTGTGACATAACAGAGATTTTCCCGGTCCACAGTGTTTTGTTGTGTGACAATCGGAATCCATTAGGAAGCAGTGTCAACGCAAATTACTGCAGCGAAATGAAGGAAATGAAAGCAGAGCTAATTGCGATGTTAATGGGGCGGCCGGATAATGAACTCAGGTATTAACCACTTTATCTATCAGTGAAACTGTACATGGACGGACCCGCCGACACCGAATTAAAGGCCCGGATACTAATTACCCAGTGCAAATACAGCACCAGGGAACAACAACCGCAACAAGTTATTTTACAGAACGTATTTGTTAAGTGCGATAAAAAAATTTCAACCGCAGGACATTGCGGTCAAATTTGCTTTCCAGAGCTGTACGCCAAAAACACAAACAAAAGCAAATGTTAAGAGCGATCGAACTTGAGCAAATAAAAATAAATGTAAATCACAGGAAAAATAATATTAAAGAAATTTACTATCGTAAAGTTTGTATTGTGAAAATCAGAAGAACAGATTAAAATTTATTGTACAAACGACCTATGTTGGTACATAGTTTCACAAATTACTGATTTTAGGCATGTAATAATGTTTTCTTGCTTTGTAATTTTAATTATTTATTCGTATCAACACAGGTCGTTTGTACTTCCGGGTACAACTAGACTCATGCATTCTGGGAATCAGGAAGCGTTGGGCTGTTTCATCTTTTCGGAAGAAACCATTACCTCACAAAATCGAAAGGAGTTAGAGCGACGTAAGTGTGAGGCGAGGTTTTGAGGGTGGACACTGATTTTCTATATAACATGGTTCACAGAGATGATAAGGTTAATTAAGTATACCTCGCTCTACGCTTCCACATCCTCCCTTTCGAACCCCTTCCTATGTTATTAAAGGGGAGTTTCCACCACTTTAATTACACTGTTACTCTAAAAATATGTATACATTTGCAAATATACGCCTAGGTTGTTTACTAAATTTAAGGCAATAAATTAATAATTCAAACCAAAACGGGAATGAACTGCTTAAAATGATTCACGAGTGTGATATAATTTGCCTTTATTATTTTTTTCATCTTTATTTGTATTGTGAATGGCACTGGTAGTTTAAAATGAATGGAAATATATAACTGCAAAATATATTCACCTAGCATTTATTAACTTTGAGGCGTCCACAATTTCATCATCGTTATGAGTTTAAAAATTTATAAAAATATCCAAATTATTTTCGCTGCATCCTTTTAATATTCAGCATGCATTACGTTGTTAATTTTCATTTGTTTTTCTGTATAATAGTAACACAGGCTTAAACACGAACTCTTAATATAATCGCTCTTAATATAAAATAATTTCTATGCTTCCGTAGTATAATGGAAGAAAATATTTGATTTGTGGTAAAATATTGAGACAGGCAGACGGGCGAGATAGAGCGAAACATTTCAGAAGAGGCTCTTACTTCGTCTCCATTTGTTTTGCACACGATAAGGAAACCTCACGTCAAAATGTCATTACTGAGGCGCTGTTACGTTTGATATCAGTTGCGTTGGGCTAACTTTGCCTTGATTCAGAAGCACTCTACTCTTAGTTATCGTATTTCTTGCTAATTGTTCTGTGTAGTCTTCACTTTTCTTACGATCTACTCAGTGAAATATTAACATTATTTTAACTGTAGAAAAGACGTGCCAAAGAATGTTATTTTTGTAGTTAATCCTATACTATATCGCCTTTTATTTTTGTAACACTTTTGCTATATTGTTAACAGCGTAAAAGAAAAAAAAATACATTTTCTCTTAACTGAATAGAAGTTACAAGGATTTTGTCTGTACAATGACGTCTGGATTGTCAGTTAATATTTCAGAAGAAGTGTTTCACAACTAATTCCTTACGTTAATTATAAATTAAAGTCAATGGTCACGAATTTTCTGAGAATGAGTAATACAGCATTCTGATAGGTAAAACAAAATAAGATAAGTGAAAAATATTGTAGTAATTGGTAATTAAGACATTGTTCTAATTGGAAAGTTGGATTGTAGAGGACTCATTATTAGAGGATATTGAGCGGACGCCGCAACAATTCGGCGAGGCAAAGAAAACATTGTTGAGGTTCTACGCGCTCAAAATCTACGAGACGAACGGACAGTCAGAAATTTTCAGTCGAGCATAGAACAGCGAGGTGTAAAGACCAGAAAATTCATATCATAAAAAGTTTTGCAGTCGGGCAGCGGACCGCAAATAGAACAGTTTGATAGCAGTTACAAACATGCTCTAAAATATTGAAAAGTAAAGCAATCTTCAGTCGGGAAGGAGAGAGTGAAACTAATGTTGTAATCGGTGGCCGAGCATAAATTCAACCTGCTGGCCATAGACAAACCAATGAAGTACATTTCCAACTGAAGTCACGAGATCTGCAAATCTAGGTTGCAGCAAAGCATCGAGAATCTACCAATTTGTGTTAGACCAACTAACAAAACTACGCCAATTAGAATTTGTTGACATTTAGAGTCTGTGAGTACTAGAATCAGTGATATCCCCAAATTTTGTGCACGAAAAACCTAAAATGAGACCTGGGCGGCCGTAAGTAGAAAAACTTTAAAATCATATTGTAAACCACTTTTAAAAGATAAAAGTCAGATCGTTCTTTAATTTTTAATTATTTAATTATCGATAAAATGAGATCGTTAATTCCTGATGAAATTTAGAACTGTTTAAATTCAATCTGTAGTGTTATTTCTTCCACAACAAAGTTCGTCTATGTTTCAGACGCATTAACTTCCATAAAAGGTAAATATAAATTTTGATTGTATAAATTCAGCCATTTATCAAACCCAGTTTAAGACCCTGAGATCCCAAATATTATATGTGTTTTAAAATTGTTAATAAATTTGTTTAATTGTTTTCCCTTAATAAATCTTTTTATTTAGCCACAGCCATTTGTAAGTTTTATTTAACTATTACAATATTTTCTCAGTAATTTGCCAATCATATCATTTCTATCATGGCATCCAAAAGTAACTAATAGAGTTGTCTGGTTTACACAATTTCGTCGCTAACAACGCTACCTTACCATTATTGACCACTGACTCCAAACAGCCCAATATTGGTTGGAAAATATACACAATTATGCAAATAAAGCAAAAGTAAAAGGGCACTTATTTATATTAGGTATACCCGTTCATTACAGGATATACTTTTAAAATAATGTATTCTTATATTTATCGCTGTTGTATCTGTTGTCTTATTTATCTATTTTTCATATTTATATTCTCAGTAACCCTATTTCTTAAGCTAAGGACTAATGGAAATACTAAAACTAAATATCTCTATCTTCTCTTGTTTTATCGAAAATAATCCATTCTCTACTTCAGTTATAAATATTTACTTAAAATTTCTCATTATTCATCATTTTAAACTTTTAATTTATCCATAAAATCACAAATTCAAATGCGTTTCAAGATTCATGATCGTCAGTAGTTTTAAATTATTTCTGAGACGCGTATATTATAAATATTAATCTGTAATTTCTTATGTGCCGTTTTCCACTTTAGAAGTCGATTGTTTTTCCGGTTCTAAAGTTTTGTCTGACATTTTTTCTAATGAGTAATCGAGTCTATTAATAATGGAATGACAAGGATTAGTGATGATTACCCTTCTAGCTATTTAATTATTTTTATGTTTCCAAAATAGCGATGTCATATTCTTCTCCTCAAATGAATATGCGTTAAGTAGATGACATTTATGAAAAAAAACGATCTTGCAGTTTAGAAACTATTAAAAAACACAATTACTTCTGTCTGCGATCAGATGTTCCAAATAAGAAACTTTCTTGTTTATTGCATTATTCATTCAGAGCGTTTAAAATTTGATTTCATAATACGATTGATGTGTTTTGCATGGACCGCATGTGTTGTGATGTTTGCTCTGAATGTGCGTAGTCGAATGTAAATCGGACGAACTCCTGTGCGTAAGCCACTCATAAATAATTCGTTCGGGATTACGATTGGGACTAAACAGAGTTAACGGGAAAGCGTTTCATTTCGCGTCATTCAATAAATAATGCTCTGAAACAAAGGAGCACAGAATAAAAATGATCCAAAATGAAGGCGGCGTTAAAAATGTATTCATTTTAACCTTTCTCCGTTTATTTAGTATCCTCTTTATTGAAATTGCAAATATTAAAATACATATTAATTGCGATGATTACTTGGTTCGTTCTTTACAGTCGTAATATTCGTTTCCTAGGTGTTATTTATCCATAGGTCGGTAAATTACTTAAAATTGACGGGATTTTTTTTAGGGTAGCAGGCTACATGAGGGTAATCCACATGGTGGATTCTTGTATTGTTGCAACTGAGCGGGGATGCAAATTTCTGTGCTCACATTTGTGAACTATATTTATGGCAGAGATAATGCATATCCAACAAGGAAACTGAGAAGAAAGATCTTCATTCCTCTTCACTTCATTAATCGTTTTGTAAGTTTTCCAGATGTTTCATTACTCTGATCGGTACAACAATGTTGGTGAATATTAATTTATGCAGACCGTCATCATTTTTTAAAATAAATTACCGCGTCCTTCTTTCGAAAGGTTTGTTAAGTAAATAAAAGTTGGGCCTCGACACACGTTTTGCAGTTTAGTAAAACTTTTTCTGAAACTCTAAATAGGCAGAGATCTTGGCATAAGCAAGTTACCGGCCTTTAATAAGCCTGTCAAATCATAGAGTCGTTAAATCATTCCATCTCAACTTAGTCAATAAGTCATACTCCTTTCTCAACTTAGAGCGGAAAATCGAAACTGTCAGTTAGTTCGGCTTCCCAACTTCCTGCTATTTAACATATATCCAATTTAACTTCCTACATTTCTGGAAGATTCCCTATACCCGTTAACGATTTAATTAAATTAGTTATAAATAAACTCATTGTTTACATTAGATAATCATTCATATTTATGATCGAATTAATCATGTAAAATGAAAACACTTTTAGTGCTTCATCAACATATTTAGGATCGAACAATTTTTTTTAGAGTGACAGGCTACACGAGAGTAACCACGTAGTGGTTAATAGCACAGGAAGGGTCGAATGTATTTCGCGTTTGACATTTTTAGCTTTATATGTAACGTTTGTATTATATTCAATGGACAAAAGTTATTTTACAGATGATTATGGCAGAGTCGCTGAATGCTTATTTGAACATTTGGATTATTACTAAGACTATATTTCTAACGGAAATATAAAAAGTTGAGGACTGGAAATAGAGGATATTTTTAATTGTGAGCCAGAGTCAATTAATATAATGTTTCCTTAATTGGTGTGATTGACTTTGTTCTGTGAACGGAAGGTTATATTAATCAGACAAAACCCTAATTATATAAATATGAATTACAGATAATAAACTTCATATTTGTCTAATTTTCGGCTGTTTATTGGTTAGCAGTACTGTGGCAACCAGAGTAAATAATGATTTCTTAATGACTATGGTCGAAAGTTACAATTTTATAAATACGACTGGTAGATAATAAGTCTCTTATTTGCCTAATTGTGACTGTCTTTTGACTATAAAACCATCAATTATAAAACTGTTATTACATATTGTAGTAATTGGTAATTAAGACATTGTTCTAATTGAAAAGTTGAATTGTAGAGGACTCGTTATTAATGGATATAGAGCGGACGCCGCAACAAACCGGCAAGGCAAAGAAAACATTGTTGATGAGTCGAGAAGGTTCTACGCGCTCAAAACTTGCGAGACGAACGAACAGTCAGGAAATGTACAGTCGGGCAGCAGACAGCGAATAGATCAGACGAAAAGTTTTACAGTCGGCAGTCAGAACGAAAGAATGTGGTCCAGTCACAAACATGCTTTCAAATATTAAAAAGTAAAGCAATATTCAGTCGGGAAGGAGACAGAGCAACTAGTGTGTATTCGGTGGTCGAGCGCAGATTCATCATGCTGGCCATAGACAAACCAATGAAGTCCATTTTCAACTAAAGTCAGGAGATCTACAAATCCAGGTTGCAGTAAAGCATCGAGAACCAAACAATTTGTGTTAAACC
Source organism: Zhengitettix transpicula (assembly GCA_037074705.1). Classification (NCBI taxonomy): domain Eukaryota; kingdom Metazoa; phylum Arthropoda; class Insecta; order Orthoptera; family Tetrigidae; genus Zhengitettix; species Zhengitettix transpicula. The sequence goes on along the minus strand of CM073593.1, from coordinate 28,390,634 downwards.
GACTAACAAACAACGCTAATTAGAGTCTGTGAACATTTAAAGTCTGTGAGTACTTAGAATCAGTGATGTCCCCAAAATTGTGCACGAAAAGCTAAAAAGAGACCTGGGCTGCCGTAAGTAGAAAGAAAACTTTAAAATCATTGTAAACCACGTTTAAAAGATAAACGTCAGATCGTTCTTTAATTATCAATAAAATGAGATCTTTAATTATTCAGATCATTCTTTATTTCTTGATAAAAATTAAAATTGTTTAAATTCAATCTTTAGTATTATTTCTTCCGCAACAAATTTCGTCTATGTTCAGACGCATTGATTGCCATATAAAGTAAATTTGTGTTTTTTTTCATTTGTTAAATTCAGCCATTATTATATAATTAATTATTACAATATATTAATAATTGTAAAATTTCAAGTCTAATACATAAAAGTAGCAAATATTTTATTTGTTTGTAAAATAATTAAACCAATAAATGCTGTGGTGACCGACGAGAGTTTCGAAACTTTTGATGGGGCTGATAATGGAAAATAGAAAAAAAATTAAATTTAACTTTAAATTTAATAAGACAGAATTATGTGAGCTTAGACATCGTTAAATCAGTGATTTACTATTCTTAAAATAATATTCGAATAACTCTTATGTAACGAATTTTTTTTTGCATTTTTCATACCTCTGCGGATGTTTATATACATGACCCTGATTAGTAAGCATAGACGTAGATAAACCATTAAAAAGTTAATCATCACTAGTTTGATATTCCTAGAACTAATTCACCATGAACAATACACTATCTGAATTGCTTTCAGAAACTCACTGAATGTTGGCGAGGTTGATTGGAAATATGTAAATATGACACTGAAATTACGTGTGACTGTAAACGAAGCAAGAGAACTCAAGTTAATGATACGTGGATAAATTTATATCATAGCTACAACTGAACTTGTTTATAGTTATTTATTATATGGGGTTGTTGAATATAATATTCATATTGTCAAAATTTAAGAACATATGTTCTGGTTGAGTTGTAAATAAAATTTTTAATAATTATAAATTATCACAAATTAAGAAGTACAACGTTATAAAAAAATTAATCAAAACTTCGGAATTATGTACCCAATTCCTCTTTATTCGTGTGTAAAATTATATTCTTCGAACGTTATCATAAAAATAAAAATTATTTAATTTAATAAAATATAGTTTTAATAAACGTCTTCTTTAACGTGATATATTGAAACTTTATGTATTAACTACGAAATATAATTAATTTCAAACAGAGATAATCCATATCAATAAAAGTGGAAATTCATGTGTTCCAACATAACTCTGAAACACTTAGATCAAACTTGCCACCCATATGACTTACAACCTTGTTTCTTTTTAGAATAACGAGCTACATGAGGGTAATCCATGTGGTGGCAACTTCCCTTTAATAGCATAGGAAGGGATTTGAAAGGGCGGATGCGGAAGGGTAGAGGAAGGTAGCCAAGGGTTAACTAGGACCCCCAGGCCGTAAAAACATAGTTAAATAATAGTTTTGCTTTAACAAACACATAGGCGCAAATATCTTTTGAAGAAACGTCCATGAGGAGTTAATGCATATTATTTATTATGTATTAAATTTCAAGGTTTCTAGCTTTTCAGCTTAAGTTCCGGAAAATTCAACTCCATACAAATGTTTAGATTGTAGTGACGTTAACTTCAATTCACACATTGGAGAACTCTGTAACAATATTTGGCCTTCATTCTGTGATCTTTCATAACACGGTTCACCATTTTTCAGTTATCCGCTTATTTTCAAGCTGCACGCGAACGGGCACACAAAGTGGGAAAAGCTGACATTAAATGAGAAAGCGAATTTCTCCTCATTTTGTAGATTAGCCTGATGTTACATAAAACCCTCACGGCAACATTGTAAATGTCATACTTTCAAAAACATTAAATTATTTTTAATTAATTTTTTTTAATTCCTAGAAAACGTTTTAAATGTAATATCTTAATTTGATTAAATATTTAAAGCAGTCCATACAAGTAAAACTGTATAAATATAGTTAGAAAAAAATTGTGATAACTGGGTCATTGGTCTTATGAATATTAAGCTCAATCAATGAAAAATTCTGACACTAGTAAATATTTCGGTACGGATTAAATTACATTAAACATGGGAGGGTTATTTCATGTAGTTTTAATTTACTGAATTATTGCTTAATAATTAAAAATTGTTCAGTAAAAACATTTGTATTTAACTTTCTATTATTTCCCAAATTGAAACGCAAACTCTTTCTCATTTTGTTCTTTGTGGATATACATTTATTTGAAACATCTGCAAACATTTTTTTTATAGTTTTTCTGCAAATTGCGCGAAATATATGTTTATTTCGTAATAAAAGAAATGAAACATGAATCAGAGATATATTAAAATATAACTTTTAATTATTAATAATACGTTTCATTCACAATCTCCGCCAATATAAAACATTTAAATCATTGAAAATTAAATGATTATATACAAAGAACTTACGATAGCTTGTTCGTTGTCATGCCTCGAGTATGGACCATAGACAAAATATTCACGCATAAAATAAAGCATGATAATTCAAGTATACATACGTATAACTACACCGTGGGTTTTTCTACAAGTCACCTCAATAATACATTGAAACATTTTGTATTGATTGTGTAATTTATATATCGTGCTTTATTTTAAATTTCCCCTAGCAGATATTTGCGTGGAATACATAATTGTTGATGGTGGGGGTGGCAATATTCAAATATGGTAAAACAGCCTATCTTTTAGGCAGATAAATATTTTTTAGTGATCAAAGAGATTGATAGTGTTTTAATCGATGTTATCTGTGTATAATTTCAACCGCTTACAACATGGTAAAGGAGAACCTTTAGGGGTGGGGGTGGAGAGACGTTACAAATAAATAACTCGAATAAAACCGAGATTACAGTCAAATACAGGGTTTTGGGTGTTGCTGAGTTTAAGTATGATAATCAATTGGCCATCTAACTAGAGGATAGACAGGGGTGGAAAGTTTCAAACATGTTTAAACGGCGATATATTTGTTGAATGAAAGTATTTAGGGTCAATGTGTTCAACCCCCTTAGGGATAGAGGTCGAGATGTGTTACATAAAAAATATCGCAAAAGCTACCTAGATTGGAGTCAAATCGTGGGTTATGGGTAAACGACATCTCGGGAAACGCCGGGAACCCAGCTATATAGAAACACTATCAAACTCTTTGAACCATAAAAATATTTATCAGACTCAAATATCGGTTGTTTTAATTTGTTTGAATTTGAATACTTCCACCCCCGCTCCTGGGGGTGGCATACGTGTCTCACCCCGACAGTGTTTGTTTCCTGGTCTCAAAGAACACGTGTACGAAATTTGGTGAAATTTTCTCCACCGGTGTAGATTTGTATAAGGAACATACCCACAAATATATATACATACATACAAACATTCTGTTTTATTTATTAGATTTCTTCTTGCTGAAACTTATAGTTGTACCCTAGCTATTTTTTATTTAGTTTAAACTCTAAATAATTACGATACTTAATAAATTGAGAATAAAATTATTCTAAAATAAATATTATTTATTTACATTAATTACCCATCATAATTGAAAAATTCTTCCTGAGTGAAAATGCTTGGGTTACATAAATATGCTACTGGATTCTTCGTTTCTTGGCAACTTTCTACTGTTTATACAAGAATGTAACTATAAATCCCCATAATCATGTAAGCGATATGTTGCTCTTAACATGTAGAAACTTTACCCTTTAGCGTCTAAAAACCAATTGAAAACTAAAGTAGGTTTTGTTTGTTTATTTGTCTTCAATATATGGATAATATTTAGTTTCACTAACCGTCTTTTCGTACGTCTATGTCTATGATACATGACTTAGGCTACCAGCATTGCTTGCAGCTACCGCTCGCTGTTCGTATTGAAGCTTTTCCTAATTTTAAAACAAACCTGTATCCTTCAAAATTTTATTATTCGCTCCCGGCTTACCCTCTATTTTTCTTTCATTCATGTCTACCTCGCTCGATCTCTGGTTTCTTTTAATTTCTTCCTGTACATTACTATAAATGTCTCCTTTTTCTTGTCTCTTCTATCTCTCTCATGTATTTTCGAAATACTGTCAACCTTGCTCCGAATTTACTTTATATTTTTCTTGATTTCAAAACTACTGACGCTCATATATTATTCAGTCGCTTCTGACTCATTATATGTTCGTATATATCTTGTTTCCTAATTCCTGCGTTTCCTTTCCAACCCCCTATTTTGTTTCACTTTTATAGAAAGTATTGCTGGTTTTAATGTGAAACATAATTCTTGTGGTATGAGTTCCGGATTTTGAACATTATTTTGTGTAAAATACGATCTTCACAAATTTCAAAAGTTCGTAATTTTCTTTAATGGCATACCGGGAAATATAAAACGCTTTGAATTAAAAGTTTTTCTGCTCTAAAAGAGCAACAGTATCCTTTTAACTTTATCAGTATTTTACTTTTTAATAATATTTTTCCATTGTTCTCAATTTACAGCAGACATGACTATATGATAACATAGTATATTATTAAAATTAAAACACAAACAAGCCTATTTATATATAATGTTTACAGTTTAATTTTAATATTTCAGCTACTCTTAATTTGTGATTCAAAATTGCTCTTGTACTTTTTGGAAGTTACGAAAAATCGTTCTACAAATTATACGCAGCTAACACTACAAGCTGAACCTAAATCTTTAAAGGAATGCAAATTTTTTCACGAATTATTTCCGTTTTATCTTCCTCACCAACCGTTCTAAATGTAATGTCAGACTGAATTAAATTAAAATCTCTATTTCATTGGGTAATAATCTATAACAGATTAACATGAAAAATTATAAACTTAAACTGATGTGAAAATGACAGAAACAATCTTGGTTTATATCAGTTATGTCGTAATTAAATTTCTGAAATGCTACGATGAGTTGGGGTTCTGAGGATGACGTCATCTACACGAGGCCATTTTGACTCATATATTTGACCTCTAACATTTTTATTGGGATACATGCGATTTTCGGGCAACTTTTATAAACCCATGAATACACCCCATTTTTAAGACACTTACGTCTTTAGCCTCCAAAGCTCATATCGGCGGAGGAGGAAAACCTAGGATAGTCATGCGATAGTTTTATTATTGATATATATATATGTTTCATTTTAATATAATTAGATATTAGCAAGGGTTGAGAGCTTGGTAAGTTGGAATTTGAGCAGGCGCCGCCGATACGGGGAGATAATCCTTCCAGTCTGGAATTGGACACGTATGATTTGACCCTCGGAAGTTACCTGGACTGTCGCACCGTGGGAAACGTTCGCTTAAAATCCCAGAAATTTGAATTAACACGTAACTGCCTGAACCAATGACATTTCTTGGTTCAGGAAAGATCGATCCAAAGATGATCGAGACGATCGATTTTTGACATCCAGCGAGGGGCTTGAAAAAGAAAAGTAGAGACACAGAAGGACAAACCGTCGCCAGCGACGGACGTGCAGCCCCAACTTGCAGTTTCGAGAGGACCCTGAGAGATCGAGGGTGCCACACGATAACGGCCAGACATCAACGAAGGTAACTGCCAAGTATCTCAATCCTTGACGCGCCTAGGGGGAATTAACTGAGATTAAGGGATCAGATTGTTTTGTCAAGCTAACTGAACACTGTATTTTTATTTTTTGTCCATGTTCAGATAACTAATTAATAAATTCTGTAAAATATCGTTTTAATTTATCATTTAAAAACCTACCACTACATGCTGAACCTAAATCTTTAAAGGAATGCAAATTTTTTCATGAATTATTTCCGTTTTATCTTCCTCCCCAACCGTTCTAAATGTAATCTCAGACTGAATTAAATTAAAACCTCTATTTCATTGGGTAAGAAACTATTTAATTTACCGAATTAAATCTGTCAATTGATTAGTCTGTTAATTAAAATCATGGATTGTTTTTTAAAAACCTTGGTCAACTTAGCTACATAAAGACTTTCATTTAAGTGGGCGAAATTGGCTGGTGGACGAGGAGAGTTCCTTCGGGAAACCATAGTTTCTCGAGTCGTGTGTTTTGGGGGAAGTGCGAACGCCGAGATAAGATACGCATAATTAACATCATTGTGAAGCAGCACTCTTCCAATTAGGCGGTTCTATGGAGCCTCGGGAATTGTCTCTGGCCTCATAGAGAGTCTCGTTAATTAAGTAATTTGGATCAGGCGACACCTGCCGCTAGGTCCCACAAATATGGCATTTGGAAAGCACGTGTTTATGTATGTTAAGCATGAAAATGTTAGCCTACTACAGTGACGTCGACAGTCATTTGTATTTAATATCCAATATTCTGTTAGAATATTATTTTTACATTACAGTATACATTGAATAGGAAAATTTATGGCGGAATTTAAAGAAACTGAAAAAGTTATCAAAAATACATAATAAATATTATGTAAATCGTTCTGCGTCAAGAAGTTGTAAGTTTCTGTGTAGTCGAACGCTTTTTATACAAATATTAAAGCATTTTAGGGTTTTTATACAATTTTTATTTCCCTTCCTGATGGAATAATTTTAATAAAATTTTAAATAGTTTCCTGAGAAACATCCGGTCGAGAAGACTAAATTAGTAGGTTTACGATAAGTTGATGACATGGGAATGAAAATGTGAATTGTTTTGAAGTATTAAACGGTATTTTGGTACAGTTTTGCAGCCAAAAATAAACAAGACTGTTTGATACTGATTCTTAAAGCACCTGAAACATAGGTTTGGGATGTTTGTATCACCAGCGGTTACAACAGTTCGATACAGCTGGTTGTATCTAGTGGGAGGAAGCTGGCCTTACTCACCTCTTTCCACCCCTATCTCTAGAGAATTTATCCCCCACGTCTTCCCTGAGCCTCCGTGTTTAAGTATCCCGGCCAGTTCCCTGAGAGCGCAGGTGTCGCAAATTTTATTTATATGTTAGTCAGGATCCCTGGGACAAATCCTTTTATCCTAACAGACGTTGATATCGACCCTTCCCCTTCGAAAAGCTTACCATCACGAAATACACAATTCGAAACACGAGAATTTCGATGTAGGTTCTACATTAGGCGACTGCTCCGAGAAGCATAAATGTTTAAAAGACAAAACAAACTTTTGGAAACCATTTTTTTAAGTAAAATTTCAACGTAATTTCTTAAGGCTTCAATTAAATTACTTTATCTTTAGTGGATCTCACAGGTACATTTTCTTTAGTATGCAATATACCAATGTTACTAAAATCCATGGGAATCACAGTAAATCTTTCTTACTATTTTGTAGCACTTGTGAGTGCACTGTAAGGGAATTAACCACACAACTATGTCGATGACATCACTATTCAAACGCTGAAATATTTTTAAGACTGTTATGTCTATAAGTTCATAAATGTTTAAACCTTAATTATTTAACAGTCACTATTTTAAGCACTATGTAATTATGTGTACTTTTTCTAGGAACTTTTAGTAATTATGTCTATATTCATCTGAAAAATGAGAATCAATTCTTAATATAAAAAGAACGCGACCTCCTGTGATGTACGCGTCAGCGTGACTGCCTCGCATCACAGAGGTGCCGGTTCGAATCCCGGTGAGATCATGGGTGCTTGTGTGTGTGAGAGAGAAAGTATCGTCAAATCAGTCCCACGACAAGAAAAATGAGTTCCCATAGTGAGTCGCTAATAACCAGAGCTGTTGATGCGACTGTAAATAAATCAATATTAAAAAAAGGACGATCTGTTTTACAAAAATAAAAGAATTAGTTTTACATAAATAGTTATAAGTAAAATAATATATTTCGATGTCACCTATTTATGTGCCTTTTATTTAACTTTTTCTTCATTTTTAAATATATAGTTTACAAACAAATATATAGTTTACAAACAATAAAATTTGGAATTAAATACAAAAACTTTCTTCCCTTTGCTTAGGGACGTCTTCAGTTGTATCCAAACTAATAAATAAATTTAATGTTCAATACAATAAAACGTTGAATCAGAAACAAATAAATTTAGTATAATATATTGTAATGCCAATTAATTACGACATTAATTGTTTGAACATAAAAATCTAAATTGTTTGATAAATCCTTTGTAGCGGCGGAGTTTCCAGAACATAGCGACAATGTAGCCCAGCTCTGTTCCTTTGTCGGAAGGTCCGAAAATGGCGTATGCGCGCTAAAATGCGAGACGATAGTTCAGTTCGCGGAAAGACATCGTAGATGTATAACTGTTAGTTTTGGTGACGAGAATTCAACACAGTTGGCGATTAGGATTTTACAGAGTTGGTTGGACAATTCTGAGGACAAATTAAAACATTCACGAAAGCATAACGTCAAAACTTGCCAAGTAAAAGCAGTTTTGTGTCCATAGCCGGCCAGAAATAGTAAAATTTCAGTTTGAAATGCAGTATAGATTGGCAAATCTACAAACCACGGAATTCACCTAAGGCAAGCAGAATTCACCTAAGGCAAGCAGTCAACAGATGGCTGACAACAAGGGAGAATCATCCGAGTTCCTGACATCCTATAAAATTTTGGTTAGAATCTGTAAAATCTGTGAGTCTTAGAATCAGTGTAAATTCCCGCAATAGTGTATTTCGAAAACGAAAGGTATGCTGGAATGCTGGACAAATGTGAGTAACAAACTACAAAATAGTTAATTATGTAAACGTAATTGAAAGATAGAAGTCAGGTTTCATTCTCCGTTTAAACTGTTAATTCGTTCTAATCTCTTTACTTCTTAATTTTGTTCTCATTTTAAATTTCGTTCTAGTTTAATTGTCAAGTAAATTTCCTTTCTTTTAATTGTCATTTGTTTGTTAATAAGATTTTTAAACATAATTAATGTGTCCATTATCAAACCCAGTGAAGACCCTGAGGTCTAATATTTTAAATATGTAATTGTTTTTAAATTATAGCCACAATAAAAATATTGTTTGTAAATTTTATTAATTTTTATATAATTAACGACCTCTAATTGTGAATATTACATAATGTCTACCACAACGTGGGACAAATTAAAGGCTGTTATTTTAATTATTACAATATTCAAGAATCAATTTTAATATAAATATTGAAAAAATTAACGAAAGCTCATTAAAACCATTCGATAAATTTCATTCTGTATAAAATAGTAAATTTTAATTGATTCAGATTTTAATAAGTTATGATCAGTATTTTTAAATGAATTTCTATACATATACATGCAAGATAAACCGATATACAGAATTCGAATTCAGAGTGATTTTGGGAAATAGCTATTCTTATAATGACGGGAAAAGGCATTAAAGAGTTCCACGAACATCTCTCTCGTTGTTCCTCAGTGCTATTTTGTATCATATTTTTTATCATTCTGTTTTATAAAATATTTAAACCCTATTTATCTTAAATGTGAAAAAATTTCAGTGAAGCATACCTTTTCTTTTTATTACAGCACCATAAAAGTATGATTCTAATTACAAGTTCTCTCTATACTCGGCAAATTATTTTATCTGTGATTTATTCGTAGATTCTCTTCCTGTGAAACACACAAACGTCTTATGAAATGATAAAAATAAATGTGTGAAGAAAAATTATTTTACTATAAGCGTACAGATATGTTTCTTTATTATAATCGTTCACATAATTGTAACTGACTTCTTAGATATTATAAAACATGTTTGTTACATGCCCTTACCGCAAAAAAAAAGTAAAGAGCCTATTTCTATTATGTCAAATACTGAAGCGATGTGCAGTACTATTTTATAGAGAACACAAGAACAGCAGTCCACAGGAATTGAAATGCATGGTTGAGTATAAAGGCTATTCTCGCACTGATTTAATGGGTTTCGAAATTCACCATAATTTTCCGCTGCCCCGCATTCAAACCACATTTCCACTCTTAAAAAATATTGTAAAAATTGTCATGCGTGCAGTATTTGGCGTGCGGTGACGTTTTATTTGACGTTTTTTCTGGTCTTCGTGTGTCCGTCCTAGTTTGTGTGTCAGTATATGCCGTTTGCAATTTTCGATAACAATCCAGATGCGAGCACGTCTCTTCGCCTGAATTATCATAAGAAAAGTTTCAGAACAGATTTATCAAGAGTGAAATTTCTGCGATGCGCAGAGACAATGGAAAATCAATTCAAAAATATATTTTTACCCCTACGGTGATTCAGTGCTAATCTTCAGAGTCAACAATAATTGCGTAAAATTTCAATTTCATTACCTTATAAATAAAAATGAGCATATGTGTGTATGTATGTATATATGTTTATTTGTTCCGCATACAAATCTACACCCGTGGAGCAAATTTAACCAAATTTCGTACACGTGTTATTTGCGACCAGGAAACAATCACTGTCGGGGTGAGACACGTCAACAGCCCCCAGGAGCGGGGATGGAAAATTTCATACATGCTAAAACGGCCGATATTAGAGCCGGATAAATATTTTTCCGTGTCAAAGAGATTCATAGTGTTTGTAACGATGTAATGTGTGTATAATTTCAACACCTAACCGCATGGGAAAGGGGTGGGGGAGGAGATGCTTTACAGGAAAATAACGCGAATACAACCGATATTGGAGTCAAATCAGATCTGCCAACTTCCTGCGAAGGACAGCCTTATCAGTTATCCTACACCTACACTCTGGTCATTCTCCGAGAGAGCAACTAAGCCGCCAAGGACGCACCAGTCGACCCGGGATCCAAAAACAATTTATAAATATCTTTACTCACTATTAACAGCTCTCCGTTTCAAATTCCATTATTTTCCAATGCAGAAAGAGGTATATAAATATTTTAAAATGATGAATAGTAGGATATTCAAAATTATGTGGCCCGCAAGAGGAAAAGATCAAAATCTCATCAGGATAAAAACTTAATTAAACAGATAAGTTGAAATACTGAACATGATACAGATTTTCATAAAAGCAGAGACTTAATAAAACCAAATTAATGAATAAGAAAGATAGCCAATACAGACAATATAATATAATATAATATAATATAATATAAAGTTAATTATATATAATATAATATATTAATTATATTAATATATTAATTAATAATCTAGAATTAAAAGGACTGCAATACTGTTATGAATTAGTGACGACAGGTTGAAATAAAATACCCAACTGAAAAGCAAATAAAAGGGAATTATTTAATAATTTCGTTGTATGGGACCGAGAAAGAAGCAGTTCTTAAATAAAACCAAAATTACAGGCTATTGTCAGAGATGATTCACATTAAATCAAAGATCACACAGGAATTAATGTACAAAGAGATACTATGAAACTCATTGCTGCGATCCCTTATTGTTACGCTAAACCTTAATTAATTAATTAATTAATTAATTAAAGGGCCTGAAACGTAACCTTAAGGAACTTATATTTATTTATTTATTTTTCGAAACAACAAACCCTTAAGACGAAATATTTCCAACAGTTTCTACGAAAAACTACACTTAATTCTAAAAGCAAGGCGGTTTATCGAAAAAAAAAATTATCTCAAACTCCTTTCACGACTCTTATTTCATCCTTATCGTTTGTAGTCAGTTGTTGTCTGTTATAATTAGAGGGAGCTGGATTCTTTTGTGTACCGTATCGTAATCTGTCGCAAAGGAACATAAATGACATAAATCCATCGTCAACTTTAATGACGCTCAGACTTAATTTCAAAATTTAAGAATCTCAGAACATCCTGAACATTAATTCTTTTATGTTTTATCTTCGGATAACAATATAAATTATATGTCCTACCTTAGTGTCTGACTGCAATGTAATTTAGTTGTATTGATGTTAAATGGTTCTGTAGTACAAGGTAACTTCTCTACTAGCGCTTTGAACAATAATCTTAGCACCAAATGATTCTAGAATTCCATTATTGTGCTTGACCACAAATCCATGCCGCTTTTCACGTCCGAAATGGTTAGTCGACGTGGATATTCAGATCTAATTGCAGTATTCGCACGATCAGTTTCGATTGAAGAGAAGCTAGACAACGCAATTTGTGTCTTGCTTCATTACGGATAACACGGAAAGTGGATGTGAATACGGGCTGACATGAATAATCCTCGCCAATAAGAGAGGCACCCAGGAAACTAGAAGCTGCCTCGCTAATGAAGCACTCACCGATTACACGTTCTGACCAACCGAGCACGAATGTGAATGATTCGCACACAAGAGCCCCGATATCGGAGCCACTGCAGACAAAACTTAATAAACTGTTGTAATTTAATTTTTTTCCCTTCCATATTTATCGTTGTTAGAGAAACTCGTAAATTTTATAATGAAACTTCCTTTAAATTCTTACTCGAAATGAACCTACACTTCTTCTAATGCAACGTAATTTATTTATTATCTATTACTTCCATGGAAACCCCAGGTTTAAGTCAGAGGCAAATTAAAAACATTTATTTGTTGTCGATCTTCAGCTTCTATAGTCTTCTATAGTCCAAAATGAAATTTTATAGGTTGAAACCTAAAATTATAATATATATCATATATATTTACAATATTAAATCTAAACTAGAATAATTAATTGTACAAATTTAATTATCATTTCAATATTTTTTCTTTAATTATTGGCGGCGTAACTTTGAGGCTGAGCATTGTAAAGAACAGCATTGTTTGGCGCGCGAATGCAGAGACTATAATGGTTGCTACGAATTGTCGTCGAAAAATAGCATTTAAGACTCTCATAACTTTTAGTAAAAAGACAGTCAGAGACCAGAGTGTGTTGGGAGGCAGAGCAGTATGTTGTGAGAAACAGTCAGTCATGAGTGTTCTGGGACCTGTAGCAGTGTGTTGTGGCGAAGTGGCCAATGGTGGCCGAATTCAGCAAAGTATAAGCTGAATATACTTCTGTATTACAGGGATTTTCCACAGAAAACCGAGTGGAATGATACGTACGCAGAAAAGTACAAAGTCGCCGAGAGTGTTGAAAATTCCATAACGACGTAGTGTGAAAAGTATAAAATCAGTGATTAGTGCACAAACAGGTACCAGACATCTCAAAATAAAAGGGTCCGTAAAAACTTTCTTTTGTAAACCTTTATACAAATATAAATTTACAGCCACATGTCTATAACTTCGTCAGATATTTTTTATAGTTTTATCAGATTTCTATAGTTTTGTTCTTGTTAGAGTCTTGTATGAACTTTTTTTATAGTAAATTAAATTCATTTTGTGCTTTTGTAACTTGGTGAAAGTTGCAAATGACTGTCTTTACTAGAGGCTCTATAAGTGGCCATGGAATTTAGATTCTCATAAAAGCTTCAAAACATAAAATGTAAAGTCAATTAAATTATGTTTATCTCTTAAACAATTTTAACGTAAAACCTCGAAAACTTCCTTCCTTTGTTTCGTTTCATATTTTGTATATTACATAATTAGACTGTACCAACGTGTTGGAATAGTTTTGTTTATTATAATTTTGCATACCACGTAATTTGGCCACAACGTGCTGGCATTTTATTATTTTAATCTTTCGAATACTACATAATTTGTCACTCCAACGCGGAGCTTTTTTTCAGTAGTATTGTGTATACCACATAATTTTGCCAATATGTGCTAGTATTTCATTTTATAATTATGTATAATATAATGTAAAATAAATTATATGTATAGAGCACCTACTTGTAATATTGTAACATCGACATGATACATCAATTAATCCACTGTAATTTTTTATGGAAGATTCAACTCAACTCATTTGGAAATTCCTGAATGAGTTGTTAGCGATAAACAAGTCATCACTCAGGAAAATTTATCATATTTTTTTTAAAAAAATCTTTAGAAAACTGGAATCCTATGTTTAGTCAAGATAGAATATTGTAATTTTTAAATTACCACGACACACTTTACTCATAAGTCTCAATTATACGTTTGCGTCGGTTGCTTTTAAAAATTATCTACTCCAAATCTGGATAGTTCGCCAAGTCAAGAGTGACGTTCCGGAAGTTGTTATAATTCATAACCAAATTATACAAAAATAATTATTATAGATAAAATATTAAAAGTATTATTTTCAGTTAATCGCTTTTATTACTAAAATGTTGCCAAAATGTTTTGCTATTTCTGCACTATCTTTTCGCGAATTCATCTCTTTGTCATAATTTTTATATATATTCTATCTATTGTGTTTATTTTAAGGTTACGAGGTAAATTGTGGTATTTAATTAAATACAAAGGAAAATTAACTGTTTGTTGGAGTGTCAATTTGTAGTGATTCTAATTTTTATAATTACAATGCAATATCGGGCGTCCAATAAAATAATTACCAAAACAATTAAAATTTTACTAAGAGAAACCACACGTTGACGACGTGTAGAAAACAATTAAAATGATCGGATGTTTTAATTGAAAAAATCAAGATTTAAAATATACAAACAAATTAATTTATTAAAGCAAATTATTTAAATCACATTGCATATTAATACTTTACAATAATACCACGGCTATTTCTCAGGGCCGATCACCGGGACTTCAATAAAGAATACTTATTAAACAATCAAATTCACAAAGCTATCAAGGCATTAGTTCAAACAATCAATAGAAAATTACAGTACAAAATATGAGATATGAAACTTAAAATTTGAACTCGGAAATCGGAAATCTGACAATAATATAATTTACTTGCGGGTTTACAAATAGTAAGTTGTGCAGTTTTACCTTAATGTTTTCTTTTACCACGGACATGGGCTCGCCATAATACACTGAATTTAATGAGCAACACATACTGCTTACCAAATTTACTCGCTGTTCCTTCTGTCAAATCCTACTACCACACCACTCAAAAGTTTATCTGCTTGATGCAATAACCTGGGGCTCCCAATATTTGAAGAAAAATGTCTAACTCATGAATGTAAGCTAGACTCCGAATTATAAATAAAAGTGAAAATAAAAGTCGGTTAATTACCACAATATATATATATATATTGTAGTAATTGGTAATTAAGACATTGTTCTAATTGGAAAGTTGGATTGTAGAGGACTCATTATTAGTAGATATAGAGTGGACGCCGCAACAAGGCGGCAATGAAAAGAAAGTATTGTTGTCGATCGGCTGAGAATTTTACTC
Source organism: Zhengitettix transpicula (assembly GCA_037074705.1). Lineage (NCBI taxonomy): Eukaryota > Metazoa > Arthropoda > Insecta > Orthoptera > Tetrigidae > Zhengitettix > Zhengitettix transpicula. Next base: position 28,375,513 of record CM073593.1, on the reverse strand, counting down.
GCTCAAAATTTACGAGACGAGGAAGGCAGTCGGGCATAGAACAGCGAGGTGTAAAGACCAGAAAATTCATATTATAAAAAGTTTACAGTTGGGCAGTCAGAACGAAAGAATGTGGTCCAGTTACAAACAGGCTTTCAAAATTTGAAAAGTAAAGCAATCTTCAGTCTGGAGAAGGAGAGAGTGAAACTAATGTTGTAATCGGTGGCCGAGCATAAATTCAACCTGCTGGCCATAGACAAACCAATTAAGTACATTTCCAACTAAAGTCACGAGATCTGCAAATCCAGGTTGCAGCAAAGCATCGAGAATCTACCAATTTGTGTTAGACCAACTAAAAAAAACTACGCCAATTAGAATTTGTTGACATTTAGATTCTGTGAGTACTAGAATCAGTAATATCCCCAAATTTTGTGCACGAAAAACCTAAAATGAGACCTGGGCGGCCGTAAGTAGAAAAACTTTAAAATCATATTGTAAACCGTTTTTAAAAGATAAAAGTCAGATCGTTCTTTAATTTTAATTATTTAATTATCGATAAAATGAGATCGTTAATTCCTGATGAAATTTAAAACTCTTTAAATTTAATCTGTAGTATTACTTCTTCCACAACAAATTTCGTCTATGTTTCAGACGCATTAACTTCCATAAAAGGTAAATGTAATTTTGATTGTATAAATTCAGCCATTTATCAAACCCAGTTTAAGACCCTGAGATCCCAAATATTATTGTGAATTTAAAATTGTTAATAAATTTGTTTAATTGTTTTCTCTTAATAATCTTTTTATTTAAAAGCGCCCAGCCATTAATAATTAACATTATTTAATTATTTCAATATATATATATATATATATATACCATTTAAATTTAAAACATAAAAGTTATTTTTCCTAAGTGTGATGCAAGGAAACGATACGTTTGTACTATCAGTACGTATCCCACGCACTGGCGACGACTGTGGAGTTTTTTTTGTGACGCTGCATGACCGTCTCCATGCCTTGAATCTGGTCGACTGTTCTGATGGGTACACTAGTCAAATCTGATATATGTGTCTCAGGTTATGGCAACTTTAATTCAAAAGGAGAGATTCTATCTTTTGAAAATAATTTCAACTAATTATTAGAATTTTGACCGAGACTTAAAATAAAACCAATCAATATATATTGCCTTATATATTGCCTGACGATTTAATAGCAGAGTATTTTGAATGATGATACTCTCCGTAATCAAGCGTGTATCAGACTACTAGCGACATGTCTTAGATTTTGTAGCTGCCCTAGGAGAAATCTTTACGAACATTTAAAATGAAATGAAAGTAATAATAAAAAACTGAACATTATTTTAACAATGAACAAGTTACATTAATACTGTTTCATTTAAATATTCCAGAAATTTATCATGTTAGTGAATGTAAAACACAAGTCTTAGAAGCTTCTTACCAATACGCTATTTAGAATGCTTATTAGTCCCACGTGGTTCGAGATCACGAACGTAAATATCTGATTTTGTTGAATGGAGATTAAGCCAACCAGTTACCCTTATTCAGCAGGGAATAATTACGCAAAATAGAAAACGACGTGGTTTAGGGAGGGATGAGAATATCTGCATTGAACATAAATGCTCGCGGGTTCGCTGACTGGACACAAATCTCTTGTAACATGTACTGATAAGGGGAACTACAACCTTGCAACAGGGCTGTAAATAACGGGAGCGTAGAGAACCAGCCATGTAAACACGATATTATCTGTGGAGTGTACGGTTTCACTAACCAAGTCCGAATGGCTGGTGGCTTTCTGAGTTTACGTGGATGCTAATCCAAAATACACATGCAGCATCAGGAACATTTAATTGTTAACATAGTTTCAGATAAAAAAATTGGGAATTTGAGTAAAATCACTAGAACTTGAATTTGGTTTTTTAACTGTTTTGAAACTGTTAGATTAAAGTTATAACGAATGGTCTCACTTCTAAACGGATGATTAATTAACTAGATAAAACAAAAATACAGCGTTAATCCGCGTTATCATATTTACTTAAATTCCGCTAAAGTTAATAAATTTCAGCCAGTGGACAACAGACATAGATTTAATGAGTTCGCATAATACCAAATGTCAAACAAACAAAATTTGTTTAAATACAGGTTGAACCTAAAAAAGTCCCTCATTTCAAGGCCAAGGGATAAAATACTACAGTAGATATGATAAAATAATTGCATCACGTGCAACAGCAACTCAAAGAACTTATTTACTAATTATCAGTACACTTGTACATGTGAAGCATTTGTAGTACGAAGAATATCGAGCCTGCATTCAATTTCTTGCCATGTTGTTAACAATACGCTGCATCATATCTGTAGTAAATTGTTAAAGACATGGTTTTATCGTTCGGCATCAGATGTTGCAGAATTTGCACTTTTTAAGCACACAAATGAAATCGCTGGTGAACTTAGTACATGTTGTTATGACAACAAGAACATTTCACAAGAAAGAAAATGATAATATATTACTTTCTTTGTGGTTTGTATGAACAATTGATTCACTGTTCTTGTGAGCTATAGTATTTTTTTGTCTAAACCAGTCTGTCGTATATTTACATTTATTATAATGTTTGTAAACAATAAAATAGATCGGAAATTATTTATTATTGAGAAATGTCTGTTTAATTAATACAATGTTGATTCATAAGTGGGATGGTAACTCTTCCTTGAGGAGCTTCCGAGCTAATTCTGACTCAGTTTGCCATAGATCCCAATCAATTTTTATACTGGAATATCTATAAATATATTTTTTTCAACTTAATTAATGTGACACTATCAAAAATCTGAGAAATGTGGCACCTATTTAATTTCCCTTTTACCTTGACATACTATTATTAATTGACATATTAAGGTATAAGTACTTGAAAATCAATAATTTAATTCTTTCTATTCTATAATCCTGATGTTAACACTAATTTCTCAGTAATTTCTCAAAAATTTATTTGGTATGTAACCTTAATCATGAGAAATTATAAGTAAATCAAATGGGTATCTGCTGATTTATTAAAATTTTTCATTCTTAGTAATGCAGTTACAAATTTTAATTGCTGACTGTTGTGGAGCAACTTCCCTTATGCGTGGATGATTACGATTATGTTTTTCCCTCTGTATCGGCTTTCAAACAATGCTAAAGACACGATACGTGAGGATTAGGCAAATCGTGTTTGTATCACACCCTAAATGCAAAGCCCTGCACAACTACGGAGTCCCTTTGCGACTGGCTTATGGTTAATTAACGTGCGCTTCAGAGCAAATATGAAGGAGATCCCGCAAACAACAAACACGTGGGACTCACTAACGAAGTTCCAAATGTAGCTCCATGACCGTTAACGATGTGCAACAAAAATAATGTATACATAAGGAACATTCCGTCAAGCACGATATTTTAAGTTTGGTTACAGTGGTGCCTAAAGATGTTATCTAGTATTTTATTGTCTATAATAGGGAAAATTGTGAGATGATGGAAAAATGAAGAAAAAAAACAACATTGACTTAATTTCGTAGGTTATTTCCCTATAAGTGCTCGTACTAGTGTGTTCAGGTCTTATTTCCCTGAAGAAAACCAGTAATTTTACTATCCCTTCATTTCTTATTAATTTCTTATATTACAAACAACAAAATATCCAAATAACCTAAATTTCCTTAAACATAACAAGTATTTGTAACGTTTGTTTCACTGATTTTATTGTCAAATCTTTAACTTGTTCCCGCATATTCTACTAATGGCTTACCTGAAGCTTGTCTTCAGTTTCAAAATTTTCACGACGACTATACTTCGACAGTTGATTGCTGGTCGAATACATCAAGAAACTGACTGACACCCTCCAAAATCCTCCACGTATTTATTAATTCACCTAAACCCACAGACTCTCAAAATGCAAATGGAAATAATTAAAATGTTACGTCACTGCTATTACACAATCGTTTTACCGTTTGTCAGACATTACCCTCACCCTCGATCGAATAATACACGCTCATGATCGTTTGTAACACACCCTCGAGAATCTTAAAGTACAGGAAAATGATTTTGGATGAGAGTTTGGAGTCGTGCACAGCTAATTAATAAAATCAGATTGTAACTACTTCCGAAACCAGCTGGAAAAAAAATATCTTACTATTAGAATCAAAGAACCTCGAGATATTCAACTCAATACCTAACCACCAGAATTCAAGATGCTGCGTGGCAAGTCACTCCAATACCTTCAGGGAACTTGACCGAAACAGCTAACATTCCTCACCATATACGAGATCTTATCCACGAGAAAAGAAAAGCTAGAAAAAAGTGGCAGAGAACAAGAAGTGCACAAGTAACGTTTTTAACTAAACAGAGTCACTCACCAACTACACAACACATTACTGGAAGCACGTAATGAGTAATTCAAAGAATATATATCAAAACTCTCTCCTGATGATCATAGCATATGGAAAGCTACAAAGAAATTCAAACGACCAGTTGTAGGATTACCACCAATTAGAAATTCATAGCTGGGTTACAACAGACAAAAACGAAGCAGACATTTCCGCCGAACATCTTGCCAAGGTCTTCACGACACCACTGCCCCAAGGAAATAATGAAGACAATGAAATCGAATCCTTCCTTGACGCAACAAGCCAGGTACATCTACCAATGACACAATTTTCACCGGTTGAAGTCCGACAACAAATCAACTATGTTAATACCCGAAAAGCTCCTGGCTATGATCTTATAGTTGAAAAGATCCTACAAAACCTCCCAAGAAAGGCGATAGTACTTCTTACAAGTATATACAATAGTAACTTAAGACTGGAATATTTCCTGATACAGTGGAAGTACGCACAGATCATTATGATTGCCAAACCCGGAAAACCATCGGACCAACCCTTCTCTTATAGACCAATTGGTCTCCTACCATTGATGTCCAGTGTCTTTGAAAGACTTCTACTAAAAAGAATCAAAGAAATGGTAGTCCTTGATGATATTATCGCGTCGTTCCCATTCGGATTCCGAGAATGCTACTCGACAACACACTAATGTCACGGGATCGTCACCCAAATATTGGAGAGCCTTGAGACGAAAAAGGTATGTGCGGCTGCATTCCTAGACATAAATCAAGCATTCGGCAAGGTCTGGTATACTGGGCTGTTATAGAAGATCAAACTACACTTTCCTATCAAAATCTATCTAATACAAAAATCCTACCTCAACGAAAGATTTTTCCAAGTCAGGATAAAAAATGAAATTTCTGATATCCACCAAATCACGTCTGGAGTACCGCAAGGTAGTGTATTGGAGCCACTACTATACCTGTTATACACCTTTGATTCACCAACTACAGAAAATACTATAATGGCTACATTTGCGGACGATACGGCCATGTTGGCAATCATCGAAACACCACATATAGCAGCAGAACATCGACAAAAACCCCTTGATGTAGTCCAAGAATGGACAAATAAATGCAGAATAACGGTCAACAGAGAATAATCTACATAAATAACATTCACAAACAAACGATCTGTGACCCCAAACTAGGTTCAATAATTCCCCGAAACTAATTAAGTCAGAAATAAAATATCTCGGGATGCAACTTGATGAAAAACTTACTTGGAGCACACACATTAAAGCCAATAGGAAACAACTAGACTTAAAAGTCAAACAATTGTATTGGTTAATTGGAAGAAGATCCCAACTATCATTAACAAAAAAGATACTGTTACACAAAATAATATTGAAGGCCAACTGTGGGGGTGTGCAAAGGAATCTCACACCAAGGTACTGCAGATATTTCAATCGAAGACCTTGCGAATGCTGGCAGATGCACTGTGAAACGTCAGTAACCATAATATTCATAGCGACTTAACAATACCAAACGTTACTTCCGTAATACATAACAGAGAAGACAATATAGCCTTAAATTAGAAGATAATGAAAACTACATCGTTAAAAATCTACAGTTAATAACAAGGAGACTCAAGTGGAATTGACCACAGTACCTCGTAAAATCATAACTGACGATTACCGGGAAAATAGCGATGGCTATATCCCATCAATATATTAACAAAGACATGTAATTTACTCATTACTTAATTGCAAAGTAGATTGTAAATAAGCAATAAATATTTTTTTTAAAAAAAAAAGAATAATCCTATGACGTCAACACCAATATTCCATTCCAAATGCCATGAAAAGCAATTGTCATTGACTCGGATATTTGACTCGAGCCTAGTTATTACTTTAGGCAACCAAATATAACAGTAAAACTGAATGAATGGACTGAATGGTTGAAGAAATTTCAACTATCATGTGAAATTGTAAATTTATCAGGCTGGTTTTAGAAGCTAACGTAGTATTGCCATTTTATTATTCGGTACTGCAAGGGGTCACCAATAGGAATATTAGGATATTTCTTCTCTGATCAAAATGGCTAGACAGTAAATATAAATACGGCGACTGGGAATTTTGTTGTCGAAACGTCGTGGTACAAATTTATCCTGACGCTGACGGAGACAGCTCAAGTTGTATCTATGAGTGGGCAATTCGAAATATGGCTCTACTTATCTGTGTGTCACAAAGTGACGGAACGACCCTAGTAAATCAAGAGACAACGGAGAAGTTTGTTCAGATCTGCGGTAATTGGAGACCCCTGTCGCACTTGTGAGCCCCGAGATCATTGTCCACGGAAGCGGACTCGCTAACGAGGTAAGTCGAGATGAAGGACACCTGCGTCAAAGTGCTGCGTTAAATTCAGCTCCATCCTGGCTTTAGGGTCCATTAGCGGCGAGCATTGATCACACGAGACTCGGTTACTAGGTACTGTGCACTACCACTGCTTGCTAGGCTCTCCAAATTATACGCCTCGTCCTGGTGTATTACGCGATTCATAACGACAATTTGTTAAGATACGAAATTTCTACGAATGTCGAAATGGTCAACTGAGATCGCTATTTTATATGCATCAAGGACGCGCTTTTAATTGTGCTACAATTTTTAGAAACGAAAATGTAGAGGTATTATTCGAAATCTATCTCAGAAAATTGACAAATATTTCCAATCAAGTCAATTTTCGGCATTTAATAAAATTTCTCAGCGTCTGCATACTTCAGTGACGAAATCTTACAGTTCTCTGCGTGGAAAATGATTTTATTTCTAACCTCTGAAAAATCAAGATATTTTTATTTGATGAAATTGATAGTAAAAACAGTATTCGTGTAAATGTTGACATAAAATAAATAAAATGTTTTTAATTCAAATGCCTTGTTCTTTTCGTTCGTTATGGTCAACATTTTCCAAACCAAATTAGGTGGTAAGTGTACAGTAATTAATAAATTTTAAATATCTGCTGATAGTAAGAGTCTAAAAAATTCCATTAAATTATGTTAATTGATAAATAAATACATTTAGTTTGAACTGTCATTGCTAAATTTTAGAAAATAAATGCTTATAATATTATAGTTAAACACTGGTCACATAATATGTGGTCACATAAAATATATTTAAATGTTTTTCTTCTCTGAATTTTTATCAGCGGTGTGTTTTTTCCTTTCATATATTTCATACTCGTCTTCCTCGATTAGTTTCTTAACTTTCAGTGTTGCAATAAAAGCGTAACAGCACCTGCACGTGGCGACAAGTTCTTCTACGGGGGGTAGAAGTTTTACGCGAAAAGGACATGCTGCAAAACTTTAGAAAGCACTGAATTTTCATTACTTTTACGCGCAGGGATGTCGGGGGAAGCCCTTGACGATACACCCCAACATTCAAGTGAGTCCCTATCGAGAAATTGCCGAGTCGTGGCCATAGTTCCCTTAAAATGGCAAAAGTCATTTACGTACTGTTAAGTCCCGACGTTGGCAGAAGTTTGGAGAACAGAAACGTCCAGGATAAATTGGTACCCAAGTTTTGAAGTGACATATACAGCTCAACTGGACGAATATCATTCTGCTCAATGACTATACATTCTAGAATGTGGAAATCCAGGATTTTTGAGTGTGAGCGCAGTGTTCCTTCAAATTACGCTGTATTTTATAGAACGGAAAAGTCTTATTATTAATTTCCCTTCCTATGATTTCATCAATTTAACTCATTATAATATGCGAAGTAAATTATATCAAATAACGAAGTCCATAACCCCGGATTGGATTTTAGCGTTATTTTAATGTAACGCCCCTCCAAATAATCCCTGAAGGTGTTTCACTCCCATACCGAAAGGGGTTGAAATTATAGGGAAAAAAACATTGGGAGAAATGCTGTAAAGATGCACGAATTTAGAGCAAAACACTTTTACATACTTCAAGAGACAAGTTGGTGTCGACGAGTTCCGAGAAACTGTATGAAATATTGTTTGTGGCGCTCGCCCACTAACCGAGTGGGAGTCAACAATGCCCACAAATTATCTGAAGTGGCACACGTCAAAGCTTTCCCGGTCATAAGCTGAACGCACGTCAACCCCTAAAATGTAATCCTGTCGCAGCCGTAAGAACGTGAGTGTGTGGGTTAAAAGTATATAATGGCACCAATAACTTAATTCCGCTAAATCTCTCTGTTTCCCATCGTAGCCCAACGCAAACTCGAGGAAACAGGTTGTAAAACTCAAAGCTATATATATATATATATATATATATATATATATATATATATATATGTATGTATGTATGTATGTATGTATCTGGATACATACAGTACAACAGCTAAAACGGTAGGAACAATGCATTTTTACAAGTTGCAGTCTGCGAGACAAATACGTAAATATTCAACGCTAAACATTTAGAGTACAGATTCTAAACTGTTACATTCGTGATTTGGACGATTGTCTTCGATTGTGGGAAGGAACTGCATCCAGCAGTTAATAAAATTCAGAACGAGAAATTAACATTTCCTAAACGAACAGTGTACAATTTCGTCAAACTAAAAGTGTTATTAGATTCAGTGTTATAAAAATGGCCTGTCTATAAGTGCAATAAATGTGTGTGTGTTCGAACGAGCCAAATTTACCTGAATACCGGAGACAGTAAGTTAAAATTTCACATAACTATTTTTGTAAACTCATAATTATCATATATTATCGTCAGATTTCGAATTTCGTTGAGAATTTAAAGTCATATTTTATGTTTTTCTTTTACATTTTAATAATACATTGATGAAGTACGCTGGATAAAATTTGATTATTAACAAGTATTTTTTTTTATTAAAGGCCCAGTAAACGACCCTGAGAAAGAGTGAAAATTTATTGTCAAATATTAATGAATAATATAAATTGAAGATAATTTTGTAATAACTATTGTAAATTCATTTGATAACTTATGTAAATTTATTTGATAACTTTTGTAAATTTATTTGTTTGTGCGTTAATAAATTAATTTGTTTCTCTATTGTAAAATCTTGTTTAATATTATAACATCCTATCATTGTAATATTTAAACTACTAAAAAATTTACGCATTAACGTAGCGATTTAATTGGCTTTCATATATAAGCACCAGAAATTGGCACCTCAACGTGTTGCATATTTTAACTTTGTTTTTATTTAAATTTCTTTAATTAGTGTTTACCACAAATTGGCGTCTTCAACGTGGGGCTTTCTTAATAAATTCTAATTGTTTTCATAATGCATCTTATTGGAGACTAATTATATATATATATATTGTAATGCCTATTAATTAAGGCATTAATTTTAATAGATAATCTAAATTGTTGGAGAAACATTATTGACGGCGGTACCGAACACTACAAGCGACAATGAAGGAGAGTATTGTTGTCTGGGTTGGAAGAAGGAATAGCGCGCACAGAGACGGAGGGAGAGTTCAGTTGGTGAAGGATTTCAGTCGAGGACGGAACTAAAATTAATTCAGTTGAAAATCAGAGTTCGTTCGCATTAAGTCGTCGTGGAAGTATAGCTGTAAACAGACCAGAAGTAAAATATCCAAAAAGTATTTGGATACTTGTAGTATAACAGTTAGAACTATTTTTTTCTACAAGTTGCAGACTGCGACATAAAGACATAAATATTCGACGCTAAACATTTAGAGCGCAGAGTCTAAAGTATTACATTCGTGATTTAGACCATTGTCTTCGATTGTGTCAGCCAGGCAACTGAATCCAGCAGCTAATAAAATTTGGAACAAGAGAATAACATTTCCTAAACGAACAGTGAACCATTTCGACAAACTAAAAGTGTTATTAGAATCAGTGTTAAAAATGGCCTGTATATAAAGTGTGTGTGTATGAACGAGCCAAATTTGCCTGAGTACCGTAAGTTAAACTTTCACCGAATTCATATATGTAAACCAAATTAAAAGATAGTATGTCAGATATCGTTCTTTTCTTATTGATAAACAATTTGTAAATTAGAAGAAATCTTTGTAGGTTAATTTCGTCGACAATTAAATTTAATTTTGTTAATGGAGGAGTAAAATTTGTTCCTTTTAAATTTAATTTTGTGTTCTTTAATTATTTTGAATTATTGCCGTTATCAAACCCAGTTGAGACCCTGAGAGAATGAGTTATGTTTAATTTGTTAAATTGTTTAATATTTTGATAATGAAAAAATCTTTGTTTGTTAGTAAAATTAATCCACAAAGAGTGGAACGAATAAATTCATTAAATTAATTAAATGTTACTTTTTTAATTATTACAAAATGGCACCTCAACGTGGGGCAAATTAAAGACTGTATTTTTTTAATTATTACAATATATTGCACTATACAAATTAATCATGTCAAAACCAACGCGTTGGGACCAAATAATGTAACATATTATTAAAAAGGCAAAGATAATTTATAGTATTTTTATACCTGAATTAAATACAACTTTTTAAAGATATCAAAAAAAAATATTTTATACAAATTTCGATTTTAATTTAGTTTCAGTACATATCTTAAATACACGCCACAGCTTTTAATGATACTCAATTCCTCAGGGTCGCTTATTGGGCCTCTAATAATTATAGTAATTTGTAATTATCACAAATTATGTCGAAATCAAAAGAATTACAAAGGAATAAAACAATTAATATTAAAAGAAATATAAATTAAACTGAAATCCAGTGAACTTTACAGGAATTTAAAGAAATCTGACGGTACTCAAATTTACATATTGTTTTCAATAATAGTCTTACACGCCATTTTCTTAGAGCTGCACTTGTACCATATTTATACACTTCATTTTTTTAAAGAAAAATTTATTTCAACAGACCATTACACCGTTCACAACTTTGATTCACTTCTACAAAATCAAACCACCGAGTGAATATGCATTTCCTACTTTTACTTAGGATCCAATCCGACCACCGTATTTATCTCGCGTAAGAAAGTTTTAGTTCTGGAACAACCCTAATATCGGGGCAGTCAGTTGCTACTTGTTTACTCGCGAGAACTGAATTTTCTATGATTATCCTCGGCCGGCCCACAAAACCAGAGTGTTTATGACCATTATCGGTTGAGCTCCAAAACTAGACTACCGATGAACATCATCGTTCCAGTTCCCAAACACGACTCAATATGAACTTATGTTCTCTGAATTGCACACATTGCCGTCAATAATAGACTGGAAACCATTTTAGTCTCCGCATTCTTGCGCCACAGTGATTGTTCTTTACAATGCACTGGCCTCAAAATTTCGCCGACAATAATAATAAAGAAAATTATTTTTCGAAAAACTTTAATTACACATTGGTAATTTCTACAATGTATATTTTATTCTTTAAATTCTGATTTGAGTAGAGTATAAATAGTTATATCTCTTTGTTGGTATTAGTTGTGCATAAAATTGAATATGACCTATTTCTAGATAGTTTCGTACTTTTTAAATTAAATTTGCGACAGAATTTTCAATAATTCTTTCGTACTATCCCAATACCGTTGCGTGACTACGGTGTGCCATAAGAGAAAACAAATGTTAAAATTTTATACGAACGCTTGCCCATTAAAGAGCATAACGAAACGGCAATTTTATAATTATTTTTTTAAAAAAATAAAAATTAATCTTGAAAAATATCTACATTATTTGTCTAAAATTGTAATATTTTGCCAATCGAAATAAACATATGCGTTTCGGTACATATATTTAAATATTATCTATGAGTGATAAGTGCCATATAAGATCCAATTAATCGGCTATAAATTATACTAATAATTTAAATAGAATTTATAACTTTTTATTGTAAGTCATTTATTTAATAAATTAATTTTTTATTTTTAATACTTGATAAAGATACGTTGTTCTTGAAACAGATTGTTATGCTTAATTCGGCTACAACAGGCATTGCAGGTAATTCTAAGAGAGAAATTCATTTAAGTTTAATCTGATTTACTTAATATATATATATATATATATATATATATATATATATGTATATTGCCTTGAAAGGCAGGCATTGTTTCTGATTAATGGTCTGGGATGTCGGAGGACCGTTTGTAATGTTGTGTATTTAGGATTGGTATTGAGAATTCAGAGCAATGCACATGCGGGTGGCCTGTCGCAAAATAAATCTGTTAAGGCAGGCATTGTTGCTGATTAATGGGCTGGTCTGCCGGAGGACAATTTTGGTAGCGTGTTTACTTAGGTCGTGAGGGTGCAGTTTGGGCGGTCTGGAGAATTTAGAACAGCGCACGTGCGAGTGGGGGTGAGAAGACAAGTCTAAAGTAATTGAGAGTGCAAAGACAAATTAGACCTGTCTCGATTGTCGGCTTTGGGACAAGACAGAGTGGTTAGATATTGGCTATCTAAGGAACTGCAGCTGCATAATGTAAATCTCGGGATAATGGAGGAAACTGTCAACGGGCAGTTGCGACGTAGTTTTGGAACAAAGGAAAAAGGAAGGGACTGGGATATATAAGCGGAAGATAGGATTTTGAGAGGAGAGTTGAAGTTAGTTAGAGTTAGAGAGCCGTACTGCAATCATCGAGAAGTGAGTTAGAGTGGGAGAGGAGTACGGCGAGCACCGAGAATGGATAATTGTGAGTGAGATAGTTATGCTGCGACCACCGAAGAATGACAAAGACAGACATCGTTTAAGGGAGGAGAATGTTTTATAAGTTACAAGAAATAGCAAATTATTCAATGATAAACATTTTTGTATACTGAAGTCTAATCTGTTGTAATATCAAAATTAGACCACTGTCTTCGATGGTAGGAGACCAGGACACTGCATCCAGCGTCGAGTAGTTTCACCACGAGCAAGTGATATGTCCTTCACGAACGGAGAACCAGCTTTCATCAAACCAACAGTGTGTGTTAGAGTCAGTGTTTAAAACGTCCAGTATATAAAGTGTGTGTACGAACGAGCCAAATTTTCCTGAGTAATCGTAAGTTGAAATTTCATGGTATTAATATGTTTAAACCGAATTAAAAGATACAGTCAGATATCGTTCTTTTCTTTTGTGTTAATAAAATAAACTCTTTCAATTTAAAATCAATCTGGTAGAATAAGTTCGTCAATAATTAATTTCGTCTATGTATAGACGAATAAATATTTCTTTGTAATATAAAGCTAAATTTTGTTTCTTTGATTATTTAAATGTTCTGTCCGTTATCAAACCCAGTAAAGACCCATGAGAGATTGAGATCCTTTTTATAATAATTTATATTGTGCAAATTGATAAATAAATTGTTTGTTGTTTATAAATATTAATTTTTTTATTTCGTCATCCCGTTTGATTATTATTTTTTTGGCTACCACAACGTGGGGAAAATTAAAAAGTATCACGTTCAATTATTACAATATATATATATATATATATATATATATATATATATATGGAATAATATTGGAATACATAGAAATTTGAAGTTAATACTATTTTATATCATTTTTATACTAAAATAATAAAGTCAAAACCTGATTAAAGTATAAATTTTTATTCGAATTTTAGAATCACACGAATGTACACCTGTTAAATTCCTATATTGAGGACGAAACGTTGTGAATTTTACGTATTCTGTTAATAAATTGCATCCGACAAATATGGATGTGTTCATAAATAATTACTTTGACTTTTTTGATAGAATCTGAAGGGTTGATTTGTAAACATATTAAGTAAATTAATGCTCCATGGACTCCAAAATTCAACGTAAATGCACAGAGACACCTAGTTTCTTTGATGAAATGTTAAACTGCACTCCACAAGGTTCATTCCGCCAGATGTGACTAAAGTTACCATTGTAAATATTAAAAATCACAGGCTAGCATGGAAGTCAAGCATGCTTCCACTGCTGCTGCCTTGGGATATCCCCCTCCTCCCACAAAGTTATCATGTTTGGAATTTTCCTGGTCTACGTTTCGGAACTATATTTCGTTGGATTTACTGAGGTATTTCTGCGTTTGAACAAATGCGTATTTCCACACGAATGATTTCATTTCACCACTTCGCCGACGCCGACGCATCAAACATTGCGTTTAGTGAAGCGCTTCTGTTTAATTATTAACAGTCTATCGGCACGGGAAAATAAAAAAGTCAAAAATATATATTTATACACATATATCCCACAAAACATTATTCAGAAACTTGTTTGTTGGCGCTGACAGAACACGTCCATCTATCGGTTGCTTCAAATTCAATGCGTAACTGCTCTTTGTACTGGGGGGAAATGCCGCATGCCATGGGGAAATTGTTTTCAGAGTCGTATTTTTTATATTCCGCTAGCAACCTATACATGTGTAAACAAATGGCTATATTTCATCATTTGTAAATAATAGCAACGACACGATATTTTATTTTGTTTGATTTAATAGAAATAAACAAAGATTATTTTCGTTATCTGTCACGCTCATAGTACAAACTCATGGAACATCAGTATGAACTACTTATAACTCCAATTTCTCACAACTTTAGGTTAAACAACGGTATCGATTCCCTGACAGGTAAAAAAATCTGAAAATTTGTTAATTTTAATTTAATTGTTTTAGATAATATCAAGGGTTGAGAACTTTGCAAGTTAAACACGCGACGTCTCCAGAAATGTAAAATTTCATATGGCACGTGTTTTACTGGACCAATAATGGTGTCAACAGAGACGGACTACATTCTTCAACGTGTCGTCGGCTGATAGAGACAGACGTGTCCTCAAACAGTGACGACGGTGAGGGTGACTGGTCAACGACAACAGCGATGCAACATTTTCACAAAAGGTACCTGTCAAGTGTCTCAAATCTTGACACGCCTAGGAGGATATCGTGTTCCATGGTAAACCGTCAGTTTAAGATGTCTGATTGTTTCTCCGGATAGCGGAACCCAAATAATTTCTATATATCCACCTAAATATTTTTTATTTCACCCCATTAAAAATAAATGTCCGTCAACGATCCCTTTGAGTTTTTTTTAACTGTATAACTCCACCTCGCTACAGTATTTTGAACTCGCTAAATTCTCTGAAGAACTTTCTCTGGAGGAGGAAGATAATCATCATTATTTTTTAATGATCTGAATTATTAAACCTGTATTATTTTATTGAACCCTTCCATGTCTCTAAATAAATAATTACAATAAATCAGTAAATTTTAGAAGAATGTACGTTCCAGTGCTGAAATAAAAGTAAAATTTCCCTATTAGAACACTTAATAATTACACGAATTTTTATATAAAAAAAGTACGGGATGTTTATAAAATAATGAAATTGTTTATTATGGCGGAAAACTGTACAGAATAAAATATTTCTATTTGAAGTTCGAAAATGGGAAATATTTTTAGAGGTACTCTTATTTTTAAAATTAATTAAAAACCTAAAAGTTCTAACAGTGGAAAAATTCCCTCTCTGGCGACAAAACTATTCTTAAACGTAAAACTAACCGCAATGTAATATGTTAATCGTTACCCGTGGCTTCACTCGCCTGAATTTTGGTCTATTGCTGTCAAAACGTAGATATTTTCTTGTGTTCTATTATAAACATTCTCACTTATTTATCCGTATAGTCCAATTTAACGAAACATTTTCTTCAGCCCTTTTTACGTTTATTCTGCAGTGGTGGCCCGTGTGGTATATGCATGTCTAAATTTAGGAAGAATGATTTTTTTCTTAATTTTAAGAACCCCTATAGTACTTGTATGTTTACCTGATTGAATTTCTGCTTCAATTTCTAAGACTTTAAACTGCCTTCCTTGCGTGTTGTCGCTCCTACTAATGCTATCTGTGGCTACCAGTGTTCAGCCTTCCACAGCACAGGTTCGCGCTATGTAATGACGAATGCGCCTGCGCAGTACCCCTCTGCACAACCCGAAAAGTTCGACAAACTGCCGTCTCGCAGTGCTCATTTCAGCTGGGAACAGGTCCATGACGTGCTACACAGCACAGTAAGGGGACGTCACAAGAAGCGAAATTAAATTAAATTTGAACCATTCACTATTTAAAAATCCTATTTTAAATTTATATATTTTTTCAAAACATTAATACAGTACAGTCTGCGTAATATTTTTGGTAAAATCACAATCGAAGTTTATTTTAAAGGAAAAACAGTTAAGGGGATGCATTTTGAATTCTTGCGTCATAATGAGAAAATATACGAGGGTGAATCAAACATAAACAAGACTTATTTTTTTAAATATTTATTTTGATTTTAAACGCACAAACAATCATAGTTTATTTTTCTACATAATCTCCTGATTTATAAACACATTTTTCCCAGCGTATAGGTAATTTTTTAATTCCTTCCACGTAAAAAGAGTCAGGTCGTGTTTGTAGACAATTGCGCACATATGCTTCAACCTCATTATCGCTGTGGAATTTTTGCCCTCCCAAAGCTTCCTTGAGAGGACCAAAGACATGGAAGTCGCAGGGAGACTGGTCTGGACTGTATGGAGGGTGTTCCAGTGTCTCCCAACCCAGTTGCTCCAATTTTTGTACGGTCAGGGCTGCTGTATGGGGGCGAGCATTGTCATGGAGGAGAATCACTTTTCTCATCGGAAGGTCTCGTCTTTTGCGGCGATATGTAAGTCTGACCTCAGTCAAAATTTGGCAGTAGTATGCCGCATTAATTGTTCTGCGCTCACGCAAAAAATCAAGGTGCAGCAGGCCACGCTGGTCAAAAAAAACGGTAGCCAAAACCTTGCCAGCCGATAATCGTGACTTGGCTATCACTGGTCCGGTTTCTCCTTTCTTCCTCCACTCCATACTCGCTTGTTTCGACTCAGGGGTGTAGTGATGCACCCACGTTTCATCACAGGTGACAATGTCAGAAAGAAATGGGTCTCCTTCTTCCCGAAATCGTGCAAGAAGACGCTCACACACTTGAAAACGATTCAGTTTCTGGTCAACTGTGAGAAGGCGAGGAACCCTTGCGATACCCTAGCTCCTCTGAGAGTATAGAGTAAGTGCTCCCATAACTTATTCCAACCTCAATTGCAATATCCGAAGTTGTTAGACGCCTATCACCTTCAACAAGTTGACAATCACTGTCGATGATGCCCGCTGTAATGCTGGTGCGGGATCGGCGGTCATGGCTCTCATTTTCAACACGTTCACGGCCCTCCACGAACTGTTTATGCCAAGCAAACACTCTAGCTCGCGACAGCGTCTGTTCCCCGAACTGTGCAGTCAACCTTCTCAAGATTTCGGCCGGTTTTACACCTTCTGCAGCTAAAAACTTGATAACAATACGTTGCGCAATAGAGGGAGGTACCTCCTGCTCGGACATCGTAACGATGGACACTGAGCGAGTCTATGATGATGAGTCACGTGCTTCCCCCACTTCTGACAAACCAACCTAACAGCCAATAACAGAGGAACGTTCTTCCATCACTATTGCGCGCGCAGGTCCAAAAGTCTCGTTTATATTTGATTCACCCTCGTATCTTTGGTCCTAGAATACTACCATCCAAAATTAAATTTATTTAAAATATATACGAAGGAAAATTCTTTTGTGTTAGAAATGCGTGGTAGCTTGGTGCTAAATTATTCCGCTTTTAAAAAATAGGCACTACAGTAAATAATGTAGACGAAATTAGAAATGCAGCGTATTACGGGTCGGATCATTTGCCACAGAGTACTTGTAACACTATCGCTTTAGTATTATTATTATTTTACATTCTTATCGTCGTAAAAAAATTTTGGGATGATGTAGCACATAGCTTAAACAAAACACGAGCTACCGTTGTTATTCTGACTAATTTTATTAATTTATATTTAATATATTTACAATTATGAATTTCTATTTTATTGGAGAAACTTGTCTATAATTTTAGTGTCCAAAAAGTCAGAATCAAAAACTGAAACCGGTATAAAGCACACACCAGAATCTAAATAAGTTGAGAATTTATAATTCGTTTTCCAAAGCAATGTTAATACCCGTAGTACCAGTACACAATGAAAGCAACTCACTATCGACTAAGGTTTATATATTAATTTCCGTTATTTGCTCTTTTTGCGATTCATTGAAACTTGTATATATTTTAAAAGGCTTTACCGCTCACTTGATTAATATTAGAGATTGTAAAGAGACGTTTCTCAGTCTGTAAAAGCACTAATATACTTCACTAAAAATATACTTTTGACATATTTTATCTATTTGTGGGCAGCGTACTAACATTTTTACTGGTACACATATAATTAGTATATCTGTCTGTCCGATTCGCGTGCCTCCACGAGATAATCTGCCTCAGCTCTAGCAGAAGCTGGAAGTGGTTTGTGGTATTGACGTCAGTGGAGATTTCCCTCCACGTTCCATTCAGATCCTCGCCTCTTATTGTTCGGCAAGCATTGTACAAAGTTAGCGGTTCTGCTGTTTACGGATTGAAACAGAGCGAGGGAAGGGTGAATCTGACACCGACCGGATACGGGCAGCGGTTTCGACCACACACACTCAACAGGGCTAACTCTGCAGCCCACAGACGACCAGACGTGCAGAACAGACTAAATTAAAGCGGCACGAATTAGTTTCCGGAACCAGCTAATCAGCGTTATAAAATGGTTGAAACTCTAGTATTCCAATAAATAAATAGATTAAAGTGATACAAGACGATAAGAAATATATTGTTGTCTTGTAGAGCAACAAATCCTGTAGGGTCTGAGAAACCTAATAGTGGTACTGCATCAGTAAGCTGCCCATGCTCATTTTTTTGGAAGTTGTTTAAGCCTGCTAGTAGACTATATTTTTACAACTGCATCAGATTGTCCAAATTATTATAACTTGTCTGAAAAGACATCGCAGATACGAATAATAGGGATGGAAACCTATTTTAATTTAATTTATTGTAAGATTTAATTAACTTTTAGACATTATTCAATTGGACTTTTTTTTGTCAACAGTGCTCAGTAGTGTTCGACATAGCATTGTTGGCTTGGCACTTCATCGGAATCCTTACGCTGGTTGAAACAGTATAATTGAACGACGGATAAACAGTTCTTGGGTTTCCACCCAGGTTAAAGTAAACTTTAGCCACTTAACTTAAGAAAGATTGCAGATTACGCCATAAAAACGTCGTGGCTTGAGTTTACTTTCGACGTAACAATGTATATAAATGAGATTTTTAAACGTATTTGACAGTATGCAAAACTTGTGAATGTGAGGTTTTATATCTTACTGTTTTGTCGGATTTTCCTCGAATTAGCTGTTAGTAATCTATCTTAGTCTGACGCGCACGTGGTTGGGGTATGGCTCCTTTAGTTTCTGCGTAGACTTTGCTGGAGATTCTCTGCTCCCAAGTCCAGTGAATTTGAAAAGGTTTCACGGTAGCGAACAGGATGGAAAGATTCACCCGTGCGAAATTATGGCTCCGGCAGCTCCTGACCGTCCGTCTAGTGTAGAGATTTACAATTCTACGATTTTGAAAATAAACTTTCAAATTTTGTATTTTTAATTTCCTACTTTTCACTAAATATCTGTATTATTAAGATGTTTTTCATACGGAATCCGTTGATTCACTGAAAATGGCGGCCATCCGGCTAAATTGTTCCAAGTCTATCACAAAAGTGTAGCCGTCTCTTAGAAAAAAGTCTACCCCATTAGCGATTCATATAATTTCTTCCATTTTGCGGATTAAAAATATTGCTCAGTTATCAAAGATCTAAGGTTTTCCCAGTGTATATTCTGGATAAACCGTTCTTGGGTTTCCATCCGGGTTAAAGTAAGCTTAAGCCACGACGTTTCGATGGCATACTCTGCCATCTTTCTCAAGTGAAGTTTTGTTTTTCTGAAATAATCGAAACTCGAAAAAGAAAGAAGTCTAATAAATTTAATAATTCCTTTATAGCCGGAAAATTTGTAATTTTTATGTAAAATTGACGTGATTAAAATCTATGAAATACTTTGCAATCAAACTGCTGGTGCCCAACAATGCTATATAAAATTGTATTCTATGGGTAATTAAAATTTTAATCTTATTTTTCAATTCCGCGGTAAATTATGGTCGTTAATAAATTAATATATATATTTATACTAATTATTAGTTTATATCAGATCCTATAATAACCAACAAGCTATTGACACCTACTGCAAACATTATGTAGTTTACAAAATCTCTTACTCTAATTGTAATTCCTGCTACATAGGACAGACAAAACTTTCTCTTAATACCCATATCAAGGAACATAAGTCTAATGTCAAACTTTCCAATGATAAACAATCTGTAGTCTCAAAATGTATCATCAATTCAAAAAACTCATTTCATTGGTAAAATGCTAAGATTTTAGACATTGACACAGCATACACTTCCAGACTCATTTCAGAGATGCTTCACATTAAATTAAACATGACAGCAATTAATGTGCAGACACTATGAAACTTAACAACTGCTATGATCCCTAATTGTTACTCTAAACCTTCTGCTTTCCCATTCTCGATGTTCCCTTATTATTACGCTAAACTCTTCTGCTTTCCTATAGTTGTTGTGATTTATTCACTTTTGAGTTTTGTTAACTGGCTCATGCAATTGTGTTTCTCTATGCTTTTGTTTTTCCTGCACCTAAAGAAAGGAACAAGGCTTCCAGACATGTTGTGTGGTATTTATAATATCACTTCTTTTGTTAGTATTTGGCTATCTTTCTTATTACAATATTTTCCTTTGTCACCGAAATATTGAAATTGTATGGGAAAAATTAAAATTGCATTTTTATTAAAATTATTTTCTGAATTTTTGAAACTGCATTTTTGGGTTAGTCTAATAAGAAATTGATATTTTGTTTATGCATTTAATATAGTACTGGTTCATACTGTTTTAAAAATATGTAATGATTAACCTGCTATGAAAAAAATTAATTTAGTATCTGTAGCAGAAAATTTTCTAACAAAGATAGCTTTCATCCTTCCTTACCATGTACAAAAGCAAGAAGTATGAACTCTTCAATACTAATAGCTTATTAAATGAACTTAAAAGAAGTAGAATCATTGCATTAAAAAAATAGTTAAGTAGCACAGTCATTTGAAAGTTTTTATGGATGTAATACATAATTTTTTATTATATGTAAAGACAATAAATTGTTGACACTAGTTTCTGGTTTATCATTTACAGGTTTATAATTTCATTTAATTATTATTTTTTGCTTCAAAAAATTATAATTTATTTTAACAATTCAGCATCATAAATTATTTAATTATTTTCCTGAAAAAGAGAATTCCAGTAAAGGCATATTCTGGATAAATAATTCTTCTTTGTAAATGATTTGAAGTTGTTAAGTGGACTACACAAAGTGAAGTAAAGCACTAAATTTACAGAAAAACACTTTATTTAGTCCATGTTTCATTCTCGACCCTCTCAGCATACAGCACTGTTACACAACAGACACTCCCAAAGTACTCGATCACACCAAAGAACAAACAGTATTATTACACATGTAGTCAGTGAATACAATATATTTATGTTAAATTGACAAATCTTAATAGAAGTTTACCAAGATATATTTTTATTCCACTGATATCCAGAAAAAAAATGCAGCCATGCCATGACATTCAGAAGTTGTGAAACAATGAAATGGAATGAGCCTTGCTCCAAATCCTCTCACACTACATCTCAATCTGTAGTAAATAACACACAAGATGAAAATTTAATTTAAAGCATTAAATTTAACAAATAAAATACAATTTACATTTTTATCAATAATCAATCAATCCATAAAACTATTATAATTGAATTATATATTTATACTCTACTACAGAATGGATATTGAAATTAGAAATTTGTCATAATTAGTTTGACTTACACAATTTTTGTCTGTAATCTTAAATCTTTTAATACTGACTTTCTTTGCTCTTTCATTAACTTGTTAATTTAACCAATGTCTGTTCTATCATATGTTATGCAATGTTTCAGTTGAATACTTTATCTACTTCAACAAGATTTTTTGTAAGTACAAAAACAAAAAAGTGAAATTGTATCATATTGGAATAATATTGAATTTTGAAATATGGAAAATTATTCAATAATTATAAGACATTTGTAAAACAATCTATTAAGCAATGAACAACTATGATCTGAATCCAAACTGTCTATTAGAGTTAGGCCGAAATGTTTATCAAGATCTTTTGTTAAGAATTATTGTAGATACTGTCATGTTTTCTGTGACAAGATTGTTATATTTTCTGGTTAGTGTGATCTAATTTAGTATTTCCTTTGAGTAATTACATGTACATCGAAAAAAATTAATTTATAATTCGATAAGAAAAGCAAAACACAAGTTTTTCTTTTCTCTTGAATCCATGACATGGGAGTTGTAAATAAGTAAAAAATATTTCTCAACTTTATTAAATAAACAAATTAAAATTAGAATAATTTTGTATCCATGAACATAGTGGACACCTATTTATTAAAGTTCAACAAAAGTTTATTTATTGTTAATGGTGTTATTTTCTGGAGTTTGGTTTTTTCTTCATTCAAGACCAGTTCAAAGGTAGGGTCAGTCATACTTAAATTATACTTGTACTGTTCTGTTGGTTGAAAATTTTTCAAATTGTACTTGACTTTTGTTAATTGACCCCATTTTTCATCTGAATTCAAAGATAATTTACGTGTGATGCTTTGAATCAGTTGACTATTTTCTGATGCACTCTCACTTTGGAATGTTATATTGCATAATGTTTCTTGCCTTATTGAGAACATATGAATTTCATTCTTTGGTTGCTGTAATTTCTGAGATGCTGTCTCATGAGAAGATGTGTTAAGCATTTTAGAATTCTCCTTTTGTGAAGCGTTTTCTTTTAAGTATGGTTGGTTTGCCTTCAAAAAATAAAATAAAATATATATATATATATTTACGATTTAGTTGAAATTAGCAAGGAAAATTTAATACTATATTTGTGCCTAAAAATAATAATATCATATTCCATAGATTCTGTAGAGATGCTTTGCTTCAAGGATGTGGAATGAGTCAGGATATACATTTATTCCATTAGCACTATGAACTTACTATCAATTAATGAAGACTAATAATATTCTATAACATAAACTTATGATTAGCTCATGCTTGCTATTTACAGATGTATAATAATAGTAATGTATTATGCAAAAACATTCTAACAGGATTCTGATTTATAGTTCATGCTAACATAACTTAATTGTACAACTCTTATTCTTCTATAAATTATTTTACAGAATAGAAGGAGTGGCTAAGCAGAAATGAAGATAACTCAGCTTTAGTCAATATATATCCAAAAGTCAATTGACTTTTGGATATTAGATAACCATTTGATTCTTTGTGGCAGTCTGTTAAAAAATGGAGATACCAGAATAATGCACACCTTTCTGTGTAATTGACAATGTTTTACATTTTTTGTTCAGATTATTTTTGTTTCTTGTATTGAAGCCATGAATATCTGAATTATTCATAAATAAGTGCCTATTTGTAGTCTCAAATTACATTAATTAATAAATGAACACACACAACACAGTGAAAATACCCAATTTTTTGAAGAGAGTTCTACATGAAGTTCTGGAGGTGACCTGACATGATGCTTGGGCAACACATTTTTGAACAATAAAAATCTTGATTATACCTGTTAAGTTGCCCCAGAATATAATCCCATATGACAAAACAGAATGAAAATACGCAACGTAAACCAGTTTTCTTGTTTTTAAATCTCAAAGTGGACATAATTCTTACAGAATATGTGACTAAGCTAAGTTTCTTAAGTAACTGTTTAATCTGATCAGTCCAAATTATTTTATTATTTACTAGGAGACCTAGGAATTTAATAGATCAAGTTTCATTTACATTATTGTCATTGTATTTGAGAGTTATAGATTTTAAAGTTGTGTTGTGTGTTTTAAATTGCATGAAATGTGTTTTGTCGCAGTTAGTTATTAAGCCATTCACAGTAAACCATGTCAACAGATTACTTAAATATTTATAACTTGCCTCTTCTAATGTGCCATTGTTACTTTTTATTAAAACTAGTATCATCTGCAAAAAGTATGGTTTTGGAAGACAAAACTACAGTTTTTGTGGGACTCCAGTTTTAATAATTCCCCAATATGATTCGTGTATTTCATCTGAGCATGATTCTTTTAATACTACTTGTATTCTATTTTGTAAATATAATTTAAACCAAGAAAATGAAGTTCCTGTAATTCCATAGAATTTTATTTCTTCTAACAGTATGTTATGGTCTACACAATCAAATGCTTTACTCAAGTTACAATATATATATTGTAGTAATTGGTAATTAAGACATTGTTCTAATTGGAAAGTTGGATTGTAGAGGACTCATTATTAGTGGATATAGAGCGGACGCCGCAACAATCCGGCGAGGCAAAGAAAACATTGTTGGTCAGTTGAGAGAGTTTACGCGCTCAAAATCTAAGAGACGAAGTTTTACAGTTGGGCAGCGGACAGCGAACAGTTCGAAAGCTTTACAGTGGGGCAGCCAGAACGAAAGAATGTGGTCCAGTTACAAACATCCTCTTAAATATTGAAAAGTAAAGCAATCTTCAGTCGGGAAGGAGAGAGTGGAACTAATGTTGTATTCAGTGGTCGAGCGAAAATTCATCATGCTGGCCATAGACAAACCAATGAAGGACCTTTTCAACTTAAGTTACGAGATCTGTAAATCCAGGTTGGAGTAAAGCATTGAGAACCTACCAATTTGTGTTAGACCAACTAACAAACTATGCCAATTAGAATTTGTTGACATTTAGAGTCTGAGTACTAGAATCAGTCATATCCCCAAATTTTGTGCACGAAAAACCTAAAATGAGACCTGGGCGGCCGTAAGTGGAGAAATCATTTGTAAACCACTTTTAAAAGATAAAAGTCAGATCGTTCTTTAATTATTTAAATGTCGATAAAATGAGATCGTTAATTCTTGATAAATTTAAAACTGTTTAAATTCAATCTGTAGTATTATTTCTTCTACAACAAATTTCGTTTATGTTTCAGACGCATTAACTTCCATAAAAGGTAAATGTAATTTTGATTGTATAAATTCAGCCATTTATCAAACCCAGTTTAAGACCCTGAGATTCCAAATATTTTTGTGATTTTATAATTGTTATTAAATTTGGCACAATAAATTTTTTTTTTCTTTAAAGTTTATAGTATTTCATTTAAAGCGCCCATCAATTATTTGTAATAATTTGTAATTATTACAAAATATATATATATATATATATATATATATATATATATATATACACACACACATATTATTCTAACCAATGATGAAATTTCTGTTCTGGACAAGGATCTCACCTATTCCCCCACCCCACCCTAGACCCCTTCAGACTTGCCCGAGACACCCTTAAATTCTGCCAAACAGTCCAGTGGAAACTACATTTCACCAAGAAACCCCCGATCATCATAGATCCCCATATCTCCACAGCTCCCTGCCTATCCAAATTTAAAGAAGCATCCACACTGTCACCCCCAAAACTCGCATCCAACCACCCACCCACTTCAAACCTTCACCCACACCCTAGTCTCCCACGTTACCTCACCATCCTTTATTAACTCGCTCCCCAATCAACCTAACCTGACCCATAACCAGCATTTAGCCCTCCAGAACCTTAAAAATGACAAAGAAATTGTCATTCTCCCGGCTGACAAGGGCTCCACCGTTGTCGTCATGGACTTGGAGAAGTACACGGCTGAGGCACTTCACCAACTGGGAGACGACAGTAAATAACTAACCTGTACCCACCGACCCCAATCTGGCCATCAACTCAGAAATAGACCTGGAACAGGCCCTCCTAAATTCCTTCCCATTAAAACCCCTGGCCTGGTTCAGGTTCATAGATGACATCTTCGTGCTATGGACCCACGGACCAGACTCCCTATCCAAATTTCTCCACACCCTGAACACCAAACACCCCTTTAAATTCACCTGGAACCACTCCCCAACCAAAGTCACCTTCCTAGAAGTTGACGTACACCTGAGCTTGGGCACGATCAACACATCTGTCCACATCAAACCTACAAACACACTTCAATATTTGCACTTCACTAGTTGCCACCCACACCACACAAAATGCTCCCTCCCATATAGCCTAGCCCTCAGGGGAGCACGTATTTGCTCCACCTGGAACAGCCTCACCTCTTACACCAACCAGATCCTTAATGCCTTCATCAACAGAAACTATCCCAGCGACTTCCTCCAAAAACAGATAACCTCCAAACAACCACACCCACTCTTGACCAAAACAAAAAAAGTAGTCCACCCCTCACGACAACCTACTTCCCTGGACTACAAAAATCAATTCCATTCTCCGCCTAGCTTACACTGGACTGCAATCCAACCCTGAATTGAAAACCATCCTCCTCACTATACTCCCCACCTGCCCAAGGGTTGCCTTCAGACGCCCACCCAATCTCCGAAATTTACTTGTACACCCTTGCAAAACCCACACCCCTACCCGCCCACGCCTGCCGGGTTGCAAACCTTGTGGTAGGAGCAGATGCCATATATATAATAGATGGCATTTATTTAATTCTTCTAAGATATCATTTAAAAGATGTTATATTGCTTTCTCAGGTGAATATCCTTTTCTAAATCAAAACTAAATTATTTTTGTTGACAAGCATTATATCTCTATTATATACTATTCTTTCAAAAACTTTTGATAATACTGGCAATGGTGATATAGAATGGCAATTTGTAATACCTTCTTTATGTCATTGTTTGAATAGTGGTTTGAAATCTGGGAAGACTCCAGAAAGAAGCGAGCGATTACAAATGTAACTACTTACTGAACTAACACTATCTGTGATTTGTTTTAGTATGATGCTGGATATACCGAAAGGCCCTGATGAATTTTTGTTCTTTAAAGAATTTGTAACTTTTTTAATTTTGGTAGGGTATGTCAAAGAAAAGTTCAAATTATTTTCATGGCTCGATAGTTTTCTTTCAAAAATTGTATGGCATTGTGTATTGATTTATTTGTATTTATCCCACTTTCCCTGCAATGGTTGGAAAGTGATCATTAAATTTATTAGTACTTTCAACTGTTTCAAGTTTACCTAACTGTGGCTGTGTTCAATCTGAATTTCCTTTATTTGCTTATTTTTTAATTACTTTCCAAATGGTTTTAATCATTGTCTATTGATTTCCTAAAATGCATACATTGCAGCTTCTATGATTTTGTTCAATACTTTACAGTATTTCTTATAATAGGTAAACATATAATGATTCGAACTATCCCTTACTATCAAATACAGACCCCTTTTGTGTTTACATGAAACTTTAATCCAATTTGTTTACCACCCAGTTACGTTATTAATATTACTAGACTTTATGACACGGGTTTTTGGAAAATATAATTCAAAATATAATGTTAAAGTTCTCAGAAAAGAATTAAATTTCCTATTGACACTATTTATAGAGTACACATCCACCCAATATTCTTGTTTTAGTGCTTGCTGAAACAGTTTCTTAGAAGTTTCATCCATCTTTCTTGTATAGTTTACCATTTTTTGTGGGGCACATTTGAAGCACATTTCATTAATTGTAAGTAGTTGACAATTACAGTTGGCTTAATTCTGTAATTTTCAAAAGTTTTGTATTGATGAACAAGTCATCTATGACGGTGTCTTTTGAGTTTAGGAAAATGAAATACTGCATGTAAATTGATTGGAAGTTAATGTTTTAATTGTTTTTTTGTATCCTCCAATAGAAAATCTATATTAAAATCACCTCATAATTGTTTTTACTTCATTTTGTAAAGTTGAAGTAACAGTAACCCTAATTTTATTCAAAAACACTGAGAAGGTACCTAGAGCTGATCTTATATACAGTTACAATAATTAATTTTAAGATTTTTAATACTATAAGAGTCTTGCCCAATGCTATAGGGACTAGTGTCAATGTTGAAATTATTAGAGATAAAAGTAGCCACTCCTTCATTTTCTTTTACAGATCTACAGAAGCAGGATGAAATTGAATCACCATATATATTTACTAAACCAATTTATGTGTTCACTACATTAAAGATACAATATTGGAATATTTGCCAATAAGAAATATATATAATCACCTGTAAACAAAAAAATTGTGGTAAAATGGACACATCCATGAAACTTGGAACAGATGATGATTTGAACCAAAATGATAAATATTTGACCTTGGTGACAACTGTAACAGATTTAAGCTGCTTGCACAGATAAGGTTCCAATAATTTTAATTTCAAACGGTAGTGGTCCTTAACATGTGAACGTTGAGTAATGCTAAAGATAAACATATTAGTTATTCAATTTCAATGTACTCATTCCAAATACACAGAGAAAATGTTTAATATTCTCAATTATGATGTAATGAACTATATTTACTTTGAGTTTATAATGATAATTTTTTTTATAATCATGCAAAAGATTACAAAAT
This sequence comes from Zhengitettix transpicula, assembly GCA_037074705.1. Classification (NCBI taxonomy): domain Eukaryota; kingdom Metazoa; phylum Arthropoda; class Insecta; order Orthoptera; family Tetrigidae; genus Zhengitettix; species Zhengitettix transpicula. The sequence continues at coordinate 28,346,774 of CM073593.1, read as the reverse complement.
AATCTTATAATTTGTCCTAAACGTCATAAAATCATAGTTATCAATAGTCAAAAATTACTCATTTCTACTGGGTTAGAAATAGTTGTGTGTTTCACAAGTCAGGTAAGTGGGAGAGGATTAACCACTATATTCGTAAGTGAGGCTACAAAGTTAAACTTTTCTCTTGGAAAGGATCTTTTAAATTAACCAGTACTGCCTGAGAAATATTTTTTCACCACTCATGTAATCAACAATATATGTAGAACAACAGTTGATATTTCTATTTCTTAAAACAATGTTAATAAAACTACTGAAGAAATATATGAAAATTTAAAAATACGCAAAATCATGAAACATTAAACAACAACTTGAATAAATGACAAAATGAATATACACAATGGAACAAAGTAAGTTTGACTAAAACCCTAAGAAAACTTTAAATTTGAACATTTGAATTGAGATGATTCCAGGTTAAAAGTTCTGTCATGCACAATTCTTTTAGCTCCACATTCATAAACAGTTAGAAGTTTCTTCAGAATTGAAACTCAAATAAACTATACAAAAAAAATCATTACCGCAATCTATAAATCTAGTCTAAATCTTTCATAAGTATAGAATTCCTTATTATAACTCCCTAATTACACAACCTCACAAGACTCATTCAAAACCACATCAACAACATGGAAATCTTGGTGCATTAATCTCGGACACGTATAACGTGTGACATAAGTTTGTCATGGATCTCCTTAGCAAGTCAGCAGTCTATTTCTGCTGGTAACAATCCCTTCAGATGAAAGAATTTGATGAGACTGTGCACTCTCATATTTGACTGTGTTTGTAAGTGTAGCCATCTAACAAGTTATATAGTTAGGGTTTGATGCATCAAATGCAATGTGTAGTAAAAGTGATAAAGATGCAATTCCTGGTTCAGATAGACAAAATTTTCAAACTATGTGACCAATTCAAAGGCTGAGAGAACTCTTTATATCCTCTTTTTTAGTCATCTTCATACTTTGAAGATTTCTCACATTTTCTTCAGAATTTGAAATTGTACTGGAAACTTTTACTTACATCCTCCAAAAATCATAGGACTCTACACACTTGGTCTGTACAGTTATATACTCAGTTTTCTGTTTACAATCTTTTTCCAGCCTCAGCGATTCTGCATCACATAAGAAAGAAATGTTCCTGGTACCAAAATTGAAATCAATCCAAAGTTCATCATAGTCTTTTATCTATAAAGGTAAAGTAAAAGTTGGAAAAATTTAAATAAGAATTATTTTAAAAAAATGTTGCGATAATATAAGAAAGACAATGTTTTGAATACTAGATTTCCAGAATTTAATTTTTGGTGTATACACATACATTAGAGTACAATGCATCTTATGAAACCTGTATAAAAATAATGCATGTAAAATTATTTATGTAATGATATGTTCAATTGTAATAAGATTTTTTTATCATTTAAATATATTTTACTTTAGATCATAATAGAACTTATTTTTTACATCAAAACCTTTAGCCAAGAGATTTGGTATATCCATTAAATCATTTGAAAAGTATTATATTTTCAAATGAAGTGAGTATATTTTATACTCAAAAATGCTTCATTTATATAATAAAATTACAATTTTTATATTACCTTTGGTTTTAATATTTCTTGAGTTCCAATGAAAGCTCTGTAGCAGGCAATAGAAATTACTTTCTTCACATCACATCGAGTTGAATTTATGTCATTTAGCAACATGCGACATTTCTGTAAGAATAAAATACATCAGACAACAGAAATCACACAAGACAATTTATAATTACATCAGCTGACTTTCTTCTATTCAATTATTAGAAATACTAATTTGCACAAATCTCACCTAATAAAAATTTATGAATGTAATAACCAATCAAACAGTATAGAAATGAACTCTACTCTACAGAATTATTAAACAATATGATCCAATAAGAATACATCATCCATTTATTAATACTGTTGAAACATGAATTTATATAAGAGAAACTTGTGACATATGCTATTGTTGCAGTGACTTCAGAGCATGTTTTATCATATGGTAATATTTAGCTCAGTAGCAATTGCATATACCATAATAATGGTGATTTTATATTGCCAAACTTGAGATATAAAAAATTCCAAAACCATTTTCATTGAGCCAGTTATGACTTACAACAAATTACCTAAATGTTTGAAAATGTACAATATAAAAATATTTTGTAAAACAGTAAGAGAATTTCATTTCATAAATTAGTTTTACATACATTACTAATTGTTGTGACTCACTTATTATTGTATTCTTTTCGTAATTGTTCTATTTCACTGTATTTTTATATTAATATATATACATGTTATTAGTATTACTAAATGTTAAGAAGAATGTAAAAGTTTACAGATTCTGCTATGTAGAAAATTTTTACTACATTAAAAATTTATTATAGATATATTAACAAGATATTTAGATAATTATGAATTATTCATTTTGTCTATTTACATTCAAAACAAAACTATTCCTTTTAATCAAACAAATTTGTATATTTTATGAGAATTATGAAATGATATGTACCACATCAAACTCCTCAGATGTTAGTTCAAAATATTTTTCCCCATGTTGTTTTAAGCGAGTGGCAATATTTTCTCTCATTTCCGGTGAAATATCAGAGAATCGAAAAAGAACCAGAGTTGCATAGGTCTGCAGAAAATAGTCACCAAATTCTCCCAATGTTTCTGATATATCGTATCTAAAATGAAAGATTTTTTTTGAATGAAGATGTAATTTCAAAATTTTTATTGTTACAGGCTAACAGAGCAAGCAGAATATGATAGTGACACTTAAAGTTGGCTGTACATATTGTGAACATTACACATTATACACCAACATATTCACCGTCTATCATTGACAGGTACATTGCACTCACAGTATAGACCATTTGTTAGAATTTTAAATTTGTTCATTACATCAATTAATTAATAAACACATAATAAAATACACTGTTTGCTAAATTCCTACTAAATCATTTTGATAATGTCTGCAATCATTAAAATTACAATATACTAATTATGATAATTTGGAGAATTCAACCTAGTATCTAATACTAATAACATGCCCCATCCATGTAGCAGAAAGAAAATTTCATTGAATAAGTGAAACATAATTTAATTTTAGTGTCAGTCAAATGAATTAATTACTTTTACTTTAAAATGAAAGTATTTATGTCTGATTGAACATAATGAATAAGAAAGATAGCCAATTCAGACATAAAGGGTAATATAAATATGACAACATTTCTGGGATCCGTGGCCCTTTCGTCAGTTGATAAGAAGAACCTAGAGATACAAAAGCCTTTTGAGTGTTGTCAACTGGCAAGTGCAGTTGTGTTTCCCTAGGCTCTTCGTAGCACCTGACGAAGGGGACAAGAATCCCAGAAACGTTGAGTGGTATTTATATTACCCTTTTTGTCTGAATCGGCTATCTTTCTTATTCATTACTTTTACTTTACATATAGCACCTCTCTTGATTACTCACAAAGCTTCAGAAATGTTTGGAAGTATCTTAAGCTTCACAGACTTCTCAATCCCATGTAGTAGGCGTAAACACACAAAGAGCAATTTCCGTTTGGTGTGATCTGGTATAGATCGCTTCACAGACAGTTTGAGCATGGCAGGATAGCAGTTATCCAAGATCCTAATTTTCATATTTGATTTTAGTGTCTAAAAAAAACAAGACTTTAGGTGCCATATTTTTACATTCAGAATAGTGTTAATTCGATTAACTACTTTAATTTATACAATGAAATGGCCAGTAAAGAACAATTGAATTCTATAACTGAGAAATATTGATTAGAATAGATTGAAGCCTGGGGAAAAACAATACTAGATGAATGGGAGAACATCGTTCAGCGCACATTGTTGAACATCTGTTCATGCTTGATGCCTTCCCCAATGGCGATGGCTTCTTCCGGCAAATAACTGTCCGGGCTACTGTTGTTTGATGAACATGATGGTGGAGTCGCAAAGATGACTTGGCTATCGAATTCGCCTGATCTCAACGCGATGGAACACACCAGAAACGCCGCCATTTACGGATTGGTTTCAAATTATTATATTTTATAACAAATTGTAGTTATACTATTTTCCGATTTATTCTCACGAACATAATAGGATCATAGAACTGCAAGTTTCAAATACGTCTTACATGCAACAGACTAGTATAAAACTGTTCAGGTAACGGCTGCACATATCTAAATATTTATTCACTTACGCATATTAATTCGCAAAACATCGTCAGTACTCCGCAATACTTCTTGTTACTCCTCTCAAACAATAAGCATCCTTCCAAAACTAAAGACAAAAGTTCGATAAAAAAGTCCAGTTCTCTTGCTTCGAATTTACCCTGTACAGAAAGAAAGTTAATAGAATGTTTGAATATTGTTATCTGTTACAATTATTTATATAACTCAAATTTTGGGCTTCATACAGAATTTTGTTAAATTCTGAAGTTTCTATTTTTGCTTCACTTTATAAAATACTTCTGAAATTGCTGATAAATATTTCAAATTTGAATGTCGAAGACAAATTACTATTTAGTACGTTGTATTAGACATTGTTTTGCATCTGATGTAACATTGCAAGCATTTAATTTAGATAAAAATTCTCATAGCATTCATTTTTCACTCAAGCACGCACGCTAATGCAGTCGGATCTCTTTATTTAACCGGAACGTCAAAATGTCTTAAATTTATCAGTATCGTTATTTAGGTCGTTCTAATAGTTCCGGAAGCTGCAAAAATCAAATGTCGAGTAGTTACATTTAAATAACTGTATAACTGAGATAATCTGATGTGGAATACCCTGTCTACACCGCCTTCAGAATATTTTCAGTGTTGAGGATTGCTAGTTGTGCACGAAATTGTTTGTAGAAAGAAACGCAACAGCATCTACTCAACACGTCCACGAAATATAACTTAAGTATTCTATTTCCATAGTCTGAGCATGTTAAATAACGGATACCGTTCCACGTGTTTTATTGAGCAATGCGAATTAAGATAATGCACCACACGAACTTTGGTAAATGACACTGTAGTCTTAAATTTTCTGAAATTACCAAAATATCCAAGTTGTTTCCTCTCAAGTTTTATAAATTGATGTTTAGTACTTACGCATTTAGACGAATAAACATCTAATACGAAACGTAGGACAACCTTCGAGTTTTCCAACATACCATCATCCTAAAATGAAGAGGGAATTAAGTTGGAACGTAAATGGTATTAAATTTATGGCTAGCGTCAACGCATTAGATGTAACTAAATAATTACTGGAATAGTATTCTGGAAAACGCTCTCTACAGTATTCAGTATGTCTGCAATATTTAAATAACCTCCGGGAACACACATTTCTTTTAAGTATGTGCCCAAGCCCATGGCTGTAGTTAAATCACTATGAGGAAACTTGCACGTAAAATGAAGCGAATCCAATAAGCGTTCCTCACGTTCGGTTGCAATAACACGTCTGACCGATACAACTTGCGTTGGGTCGATTGGACGATACATAGTAAACTGCGAATGAGCTACTACCAGAAATACAACAATCCCTCTTCAGAAACTTAAATAACATTAATAAACGAATGCAACAGAAACAAAACAAAATGCAATGATTTTCTATCAATTTCACCTACTTGACATATCGAACAATTTTGTGAACGGAACAACAAAGCTAAAGTACAACTAGTTTACAGATGTATGAGAACACCTAAAAACCAAAACTTTCAGATCCTTACTCCTTGGCTCGACAGCGCCTGAAGGGTCTTGGCCTACCGAGACGACTGCCGGACTGTCATCACCAGTTTTCAGATCCTTAGTGAAATAAATTACTACATCTTTTTGGAGGCGAAAAATTATTACAATATTAAACACTATGCTTGTGATAAGTAATAAAACTACAAGGGGTTAAGGCACATAAGGTGAGTAACCATACATTTGATTAAAACTTGAATGTAATTTGATAAATGAATACAGTTACTGTTATTATTTCTACGCTGACATTGACATATTTTCTCCGAGTTGTGATGCGTACCGAGAAACACTGATAATTAAGAAATCTAAAATAACTGGTTCAATAATTATTAACCACATCGCACAAAAATTATGATATTTTTGTAACACACTATAAAACATTATTTATAAAATAATACGCGGTTCGTGTGCATTCCGTTTGGTGGTCGCCCATGCTCTTAGTATGCATGTCATATTTCAGTCTTGAATGATCGTTTATAATTAATAGACGTTATAATTTTTCAAATGTGGAATGGAACAAGATAAATCCTTATAGAATTAAAAAATCATGTGATAACGACTGCACTCTATACTGGTTCTGAGATAGATAATGTAGTATTAATTCCCAGAATTGACTTCATACACCGTGTACCGTTCGTTTTAAGGCGTCAAAAGCTTCCGGTAAAGCCAGAATTTGTTATCTCAACAATCAAATAATCTTATATTGTACATAATTATAAATTATAAATGACGTTTTTACCTCCTGTGAGTGTACAAAATATTTCACAGTAATTTATAACAACATAAGTATAAATAATTGTCCAGGAAGTCGAAGTTCTGGACAAAAGTTTAGCAGAATGCGAAAGCAACTCCGTGACGTTGTATGACGTCATATCCCATTATTAGACTACACACACAGACTAATTATTAATTATGTTAATATATGTTCCAGTTTGTGTAGAAGCACCTCCATACCTCACTTTTTAAACTTTATCAAAAGCTAAGCGATGGGAGGAATCGAAGATATGTAAACCTGTTGGAGGATTTTATTTGGTAAAAATAGTTCTTTTAAGAACGGCAAATAAAAAAAATTGTAGGAAAACGAATAATTTGAAAGATATACCTATTTAAAAAATCTTAATATTCATCAACGTCATAGTGACGTCACAGCCTGACCCTGGTGCCAACCTACTGAAGGGCTGCCAACTTCAGCGTAAATTCCCCTAAAGACACAGTTATCCTGAAAATAGTATAACCAATCTACACAAGTAGAATAATTCACGCCGATTTTATTTCAGATCGCTGTTATCTACCCTCAGATTAACCAACTCCTATATTTCAAACCTGGTCAATTCTGATCTTTCCAAACATGTCCCAGTTCTAAGAGCCACTTGATTTCCACACAGTTCTCTCTTTTGTTAATGCTGTGATACTTTATTTCCACAAACCCACATCCATCAATACATTTCTCATTCTTCCCAAGTTTGAAACTTCCAACACATTTCGAGCACTTATAATTAAATAATTAATCGTGGCACCGGCCCTCAATTTCAGGTAAGACTAATTCTTCGTCAAATCAGTCCATATCAATAATTCTGACAATGCCGGATGATCCTCGGAAAGCGCTGTTCACAAATTCGTGATCATTATTGGGAAGGGCTGTTCACGAATGTCTCAATGACCATCGAAAGCGCTCCTCATTGCTTATTCGGGCCCATTGGTAGCGTCACCCAATGGAGTCACATATGCTAATTTGTAATTCATATATCCGTAAGTATACGTTTCCGCAAAAAGAGTTATTTAACGATTCGATTTGTAAAAGTCAAAAAGTGCTTGAGGATGCTTGTATATTACATTTCTCCAATATTAGCCATAAATTGTCGGAAAATGATAACTGTCCTCGGTTGGTTGGATTGCTAGGATTACCTAACTTGAATTCTTATAATACACTCTTGTTAAACTTATGTGATAGAAATGGAGTGAGGGCATGAGGAAGACATAAAAAGGACTCGTGAAATAGCAAAACGAAACATTCGTGAGTATGTTTACAAGCACTTCACACGGCGCTTTGAAGAAGAAGAAGAAGGTGTAGACAGGCTATGTATAGGGTAATCCACATGATGGCAACTCCCCTCTTACAGCATAGGAAAGGGATCGAAAGGAGGGATGGAGAAAGGTCGAGCAAGGTAGCCAAGTGTTAACTAGGGCCCTCGGGCTATGGTTTAAGGATCCTACCCGGCAATTCGCCTAAAAGTGATGCTGGGAAAACCCTAGAAAAACATGCATCAGGTAGGTGGGGCATTTGGTACCTGTCCCACGCCCTTCCGATGGCTGTAGGGTCGCAGTTTAGGAGGCAGCTGGCCGACTATTCCAATAGGAATAGCGGCAACACTTACCGTACGCCCAAGGTCTGCGACCCCGGAACATACACCTCTCAAAACAGGCCGAGATGCCTCGGCATGTGGCAACCTTAGATCAAAAAACCAAAAAGATGTGAAGGCATCTCCAAAGGTAGCCTCCTCCAGAACTTTTTTTAAGGGTAACATGAGGGTAATCCACATGGTGGCAATTCCTCTTTAATAGCATAGGAAGGGATTTGAAAGGGGGGATGCGGAAGGGTAGAGGAAGGTAGCTAAGGGTTAACTAGGACCCCCGGGCTATACTTTAAGGATCCTACCCGGCATTCACCTAAAAGTAATGCAGGGAACACCCTAGAAAAACATGCATCAGGTAGGTCGGCATTGGGTACTTGTCCCACGCCCTTCCGATAGCGAGAGAAGAGTTTTTTTTAGGGTAACAGGCTACATGAGGGCAACTCCCCTTTAATAGCATAGGAAGGGATCAGAAAGGGGGGATGCGGTAGCCAAGGGTTAACTAGGGCCCCCGGGCTATGGTTTAAGGATCCTTTTTTTTTTTTTGGCACGAGGCTACATGAGGGTAATCCACATGGTGGCAACTCGCTTTAATAGCAGAGGAAGGGATTTGAAAGGTAGGATGCGGAAGGGTAGAGGAAGGTAGCCAAGGGTTAACTAGGGCCCCGGGCTATATTTTAAGGATCCTACCTGGCATTCACCTAAAGAAATGCAGGGAAAACCCTAGAAAAACCTGCACAAGGTAGGTCGGGCATTGGATACTTGTCCCACGCACTTCCGATAGCGGGAGAGGAGTTTGCTGTGGGGACGCATCATTCCCTTTTCCGTCCTTCGACCAGTTTAGGAGGCAGCTGGCCGACTATTCCGATGGGAATAGCGGACAACTCTTATGCCCAAGGTCTGTGACCCCGGAACATACACCTATCAGAATAGGCCGGGGTGCCTCGGCTCGTGGGAACCTTAGTTCAAAAACGGAGAGGAAAAGGCATCCCCAAAGGTAGCCCCTTCGTCTATCTCCTACAAGGTTCTGGCTGCGAGAGAACATCCCTACCCGGTAATTCGCCTAAAAGTGATGCAGGGAAAACCCTATAAAAACCTGCATCAGGTCTCACTGAAGTTTAATTTAAAGCTAGAGTGAATTAATGCAACAGAGAGTAATAATCTAGATTAAGAGACTACTTTGGAGACAATGTCCGACCAGCAGATAAAGAAATTAATAGTTGCAGGCAGCAGGATCGATCACTGCGTAGCAGATAATATTTTTTAACTTATATATAATTCACAGAAATTTATTAAATTATGCTACTTATTTCCACCCTAAGGTCTTTATAATTTGAAAGCACTGGTTTTAATAATCTTAAATAAAATTTGTAACATTAAATTTAAAAAATTTCAAGTAATTTATAAACGAATCACAGAATATAAAAATAAATAAAATTCTCACATAAAACTAAACCTTAAAATGAGAAAATTATATTATCCAAAATTGATGTTAGGATGCAATAGAAAAAGACTAAATCAATGTAAATAAATAAATAATAACACAGTTACGGAGTATTTCTAACATTGGCTATTATAGAAAATGTTCTTGTTAACAAAAACCGACGCCTCTTTTGCAGTGGTGTAAACGAAGTGGGAGTTTAACGCGCACGTTGAATGAATATTTTCGTTTCGGTAGTTACTAAATAGTTCCTTCGCGTGAGACGTGGCGATTTTTGTCCAGAATTTACTCCTTAGTTTAAATGTTCCGCAGGAATTTCACCTCGATTGCTGGAGCAGAAACACCTAAAGCTATTAAGATAACTGGATACCTCCAGCGCACCTGGATACGCCCAAATGATTCTAACGTAATAACATCTCAAACTGCCAAACCATTTTGCTCGCAGTTCTTTGATAACGAAACAGAATTTCTGTATATTTGTTTCACAAATAATTTCATAGGAGATGTAAACAGAGAATATGGCCGTATTTTGCCGAGGACTGTGGTTAAAGTATATTTTATGAGCAGACTGATAAAACAGGAAATCCGAGCCTCTCCAGATTTAAAATTGAAATTGAACACACTTGCTAATGATGTTTCGTCATTTTCAACATAAACTATTATTTATCAAAATATTTTATTTAAGCAGCGATTTATTGTAATAAAGCTTAATTTTAATTTCCTGTGTTGTTAGAAATATGAACAGTATCAGAACAAGATCAAGTCATAATTAATAACAGTGATTTCCCCATGCACCAATAATAATTATTGTTTTTAGCGCGCAGAGAAGGAGCATTGACAGGGTCCGCGACGGAAAATATTAACTGTCGCCTGCTGGATGCATTGTGACCTAACTTGATTTATTATGGGACAGTATTGTTAGGTGATGGAAATGAAGTGAGGACATGGGGAAGACATAAAAATGAGTCGTGGAATAGCAAAACGAGGCATTCTTGAGTCCAGGTACTAGCACTTCACGTGGCGTTATGAAGTTATTAGCTTCAGCAAGTTCTATTTAATTTAAGATTAAAGGACGCACCAGCGAGTAGTAATTTAGACTACGAGAGTGCTTTAGCAATAAATTGTCTCGTTAAGACGAGCATAAACTGGACATCCTCTCAGTTCTGTACGGACGAGTAAATGCATTCAGTTAACCTACTCTGCATTCAGCTGTCAATGACCCTCTCAACCCTTGCATTTCTTAAATTCAATATATTCTGTTTATTTGATATCATTTCACTTTACGATGTTGATGTGTTCGGACAAATTTTGCCAAAAGTAAAATGCACTAATTAATTGAATAAATATAAAAGCCTTAGTAACACAGAGACACAACAGAAAAAGGTTAAACACTAATAGTTTCAGACCTCGTCTTGGCTCCAGTCAGATGTTAAGAATTACACGAAACCACAAATTAAAACACCGCAGCGTCGCTTCACTAACGCTTGCCACTGAGAGAGCGTAACGAACCAGCCAGTTTAGAATCGATTTGTGATAACTCGACTGAGTGTGAGGTTAATGCTTAATATTTTTTAAATCTCCACTATTAGAGTTGTAACTGCCATGACGGTTTTTTTTATTGTTTCTAGGCTGATGTGTCCAATATAATACTGCGAATAATGGCTCCCTTAAATTTTATCAGACCACATTATGAATTTGCAATTTTATCCAATTTGTATATGATAGATAATATACGACAAATTTTAGTACTCCTAAGGAGTAATTTTTCTCGATACCATTATATTTTTCAGGCTGAAAACGTGGTATTGGGTAGTCTGGAGAGACTTTCTGAGTTACGGTTATTATTGTGTTGACATGCTCCTTCATGTCTTCAATTCTCATTTCACCCTTTCTGAGACCTGTTGTTGGAAAATACTTTCTTAGTGATTGTAATTCAGCGATATTAAACTCTAATAATGATTATATTTGATAAAATTGATAGAAAAAGAGTAAAAAACATTGTAACAGGAGACTACATTTCAATTTTCAAGTTTGTAGCTTCATTGGTATTTGGGATCGCTTTGATACGTCAGTTTCTCATTACATATGAATGAATTTATTCAACTAGGATCTACGTCTGGTACCTGAGTTAAAAATAAACAACATAATTGATAATTAATATTAAAAGCAACGTTATGTAGAGAAAAATAAATTTAAGTCGAAAATATATAAGAAATTTCTTCCACTTATTTCCTCTGAACCTTGGAGCTGTTAAAGGAAAAATGTCTAAGACTGCAATCTGATGTCAATTATATAAATAAATTCCACACTAATCCGATATCGTTATGTTTACGAAAGAAAACTTTCCCAAATCAGATTTTTATGTCGCGAACTTATTTTCTGAACTGGTATGCTTGAACGGAATTGATACCTATCTGACCATAACTCTATAAATAAAGACATAGCTGCCCAAGAGTCACAAAAGGTTTATTAATTGACAATGTAATAAATAATAATTTTAGGAATATAAGAGTTGGAAACGAAATGTATCAAAATATTCAAGATCCTTGAAGAAATTTTAGATTATAATATTTATCAATCTTGAAGGCTTCATCTTCTTTTTGTTGTTCTCCCGATGAAGTCACAAAATTATGGACGAATCATATTTGTATTGATCTTTTCTGACTGTTTGGCCGTTATGTGTGTTTATCTAAGTTCTTAGTGCCAAATTTTCTTCCGCGTGGTATGAATCCTAGATCTATTGATAAATTAACGAAGGAAAGTGTCATTTCACTATTGTGTCAAGAACTCATGGTTAGCAATTACTATTTAAGAGTGGAATACGTAAAGTCGGCGAATTCGAAATCATATCAACAAGGAGTGGTTGGATCAGGAGAGACGGTTGGAACACTGAATCGGTCATGTGATTCATGATTAAAAATGCTTTTTTCTTTCGGTTCCTCTCGCTGATGGACCAGATTGGTACAGAGCATGAAGCTTGGATTCCAGAGGCCTTGCAACATTGGCGCTGACGTCACTCTACCTGGCTCCTGGCTCCAGAGACTCGGAGTGGGGGAGAGCCGCGTTCAGTTGAGCGGCGAGTCCTCCAGGAGCAGCAGGTGCGCGAGTGCCCAGTGCGAGTGACAGTGCTGTGCAGTGCTTCCAGCATGTATCCGGCGACGGACACCAGACTGCCCTCCTCCTAACAGGTAAGACCTCACCTTCCACCGGGGACAGAACCCGAGGGACACTGATCCTCCGAGTCGGTCCACCGCGCTGGAGCTCGAGGGAAACTGCCAAAAGGTGCAAAGGCTCCAGCACTTTCACGCGCGACTTGGCAGCCATGTTGGGCCGCCGTGGTGGGGCGGAGAGGATCACGTTGGAATCGAGACGAGATAAGGAGATCCGGAGGCTGAGTGTTTCAGCCTTGTATTACATTCTGCACTTAGCTCCGTGTCCCGGCGTGAGCAATAAATCCGGAACGCTAACGCGAATCAACGCGTGGATTCTAGTTAATAGCTTCAGGGATATGTGTGTGAATAACACCAGATTTGGGAGAGGTAGGAGTGTCTAGAAGGGGGCCCGACAATCTAACTCTTGACAGAGCAGAAGGCAAAAGACGGAAAAGTCTGGTCGTAAAGGAATAATCCCTACATTACGTTAGCCACGGTTGATTAAATCGATTATGCAGGATAATCAGGAATGGAAACAATCTTGGATAGTTAACACTTGGAATTCGTTATCAAAAATAACTATCAGAACCCGATATTGGCAATGAAACTAGGATAGCGGAAATAAAATATATAATTAACTTGAACATCATCATCAGAAGAGTTAATTGAGTGGGGAGTAGTACAATTGCATTGTAAACCATGAATATATAGATGATCCGATAATAAATTAGGGAGGGGTCTTTCACATTAGCCATAAATTACTCCGGAATTACTTGTTTACGAGGCGAGGACGAAAGTAAACTGTAAAAGAGCGTGAAGGTATTCATTGTTTAAAAACGAAAACTAAAGTAAACAACGCCGATGAGTCTGGTTAAAAAATTTCTATTAAAAATAATCTGTATGGATTCCTGAAGAAGCTTACGGCGAACCTGTTCAACAGCTAAAGGATCAGGCTGACGAATCAGTCTTAAATATTAATTCTCTATGGTTATCAAGGGAGTCTGTAGCTCGTCGATGGGGATACAATACACGCAGTCCCGTTAAGAAAACTCGCTTCTCTAAGTGGCACAACACGACAGATCAAAAAGTCTTGAGAAGTCTAACTTCAACTTCATAATCAATTCGATACAACATCGGTGTAAAATTAAATCTAGCACATAACATTCATTACATATTAGCCATTATATATTCGGAGGCTTAAACTAAAATCTCCTATCAAACTATTGTTAAGTAAATAGCCAAATAACAGACAAAAATAAACACCAAATAGCGTTGAAGGAATCCTTGCTGATTTCGTCAGGTGATACAAAAAACTCGCAAGAATCGTATAAACGACACACCCCACAATTATTACGGCTCTTTCGTTTTTTTAATCACCTGACGAAAGCAACAAGGAATGCAGAAACCTCATGGTACTTATTTTAGCATGATGTTACTATTTATTTATCTAATAAATACAATTTTATCGCAGACCTTTTTATAATTTATCATTTGCATAATTGAAGTTAAACGTCATTGACCTGCATTAAATTTGATTGTGTCTAAATAAGAATCTCGAAAGCAAAATAAAATTTGATCGACCTATCTATCTGTAGCGTTTAAAATTATTCTATGAGTAAGAAACCCACTCAATTGGACCGTTCTATTGTTCAATATTAATTATATGCCTTTGTTAGTCCCTCGGCTGAGACAATAACCACTGTCACAGTTTTGACTTGCCTGTTGGTGCTCACTTTGTTCCTTTTAATGTTTTGACGCAGCTCTAGTAGAGTCAGATGGATTTATAACGTTGTCATGTTTTTAAAGATGATGTGTATATAGATCAGATGATTATAGGCCAAAAGCTCCTCAGATTTAATAAACTAGTGGCTTATTATTGTCTCACCTTAGAACCTAAGAAAGACATATAATTAATATTAAAATTCTATGTGCCTAATTCTGTCTCTAAACCTGTTTAAAGCTGTTGAAGCTCATGGTTCATTGACAGATTTTCCGCTTGGAACCGGTGCATGTTACGAGCATAAAACTTCTATTTATAATTAGTTAAATAAATAGCAAAATAACAGATGAAACTAAGTGCTAAATTTGTGTGGTATTTAATTGGCGTTTAGTTTTGTCTGTTATTTGACCATTTCGTTATCTTTATTAGTGTACTTTTAACACAGATGTTCAAATTACGATTCATAATTTTCAACTCTCTATTTGCAATGTCAAGGAAACAAAAAATTTCGCTACGACCAATCATCTCAAGGTTATAAAATCATATAAGGAAAACCCAAACCAATTATGCTAATGATTAACCTCCCTAATTCTTGCTTTTATAGTCCGTTAACTATATGTGAGTGATTAAAAATTATAGAGTATATATATAATTACTGTGTCATAGCCAAAAGTCAGAAATTATTAAAATTTACATTTACCAAAAATCATTTCCTCGTTTCAGGGACTTCTTCATAGTATTTAAATAAACATAATGAAAATTACAGCGGTTGGCTTGCAAGAAAATTACCGTAGTAAATGTAAATTTTAATTAATTCTGACGTTTGGCCGTAATACATTAACTATATTTATATTAATACCAGTCAGATTAATTTTACACCTTTATTTATAACTCTAGTATCATATCTGCAAGGCAATGTTAGTTTTGTATGCAGTTATTTTAATATAGAAGTTTACCAGGAAACCTTATACTTTTTTTTTTAAGAATGAAGTAATTTATTGACTGCAATTAAGCTTACACTTGGCTGCATCAACAATTAAACATAAAATTTTATCTAAATTTAAATTAAAATACTTCAGAACACACACATATTTTTCCAGTGTCTCCAGTTTCTCTTTTCCTGAAAAACAAAAGAAACATTCATTCACTCACTAGAATCGGCGAATATTTTAATATGTAAGACACGTTCATTATTTAAGACGTTTCACTCAAATAAATTAATTTATCCATGCATGACCATTTTTTTAGAATGAAACTAACCCCTTTATTCCATTTCACAACACGTCACTATTACGTAATTAGAAATCTTGTACTCTACTTTCGAAAATCAATTTATCTAACCCGATTGACCTAACTTTCAGTCTTTTACTTTTCTTAGCGAAGAAATACGTCTGAGGAAATACGAGGAGAGGCGGCGCGTTTGTGAGTATGAGAGAAATGTACATGACTTCAGGAAACGTAACGTTGCACGTTGAATACGTTAACAGAGATGTGGGTGCGTTATGTTTCTTACCACAAAAGGTCATTGTTACTCTGTCTACGGCTTCGTAGACAGTTGACACTTTTATGACTATTTAAAGGAAGTGGGTTTTATGTGTAATGCGAGCCAAGCAATTTGAAGAAGCTGTGCTGTACCGGGTTACTCTAGTGGTCGGCCTTGAAGGTTCTTCTCGCTTACCGGCCTTTGAGCATCTGCCCTTGTGAGACTCACCTCTGTCTCAGCACACTAACATATTCACGCTGTCTCTTCGATTATCAATGCCAGTTTAAGTCCAGGAAACTATGCTGAACGTCTGTGATATCTACGGTTAGCGAGCGAGAAAGAGTCGGAAGCAAGTATAATTATTTGATTACATGTATATATATATATATATTGTAATGATTAAAAAAATCTTTAATTAAAAGAATTCTTATACAAAAAAATTAATTAATATTTGAATGATAGTTAGCCACACGTTGAAGACGCCATTTATGTAATAATTAATAAGGTGGTATAATTAATATAAATAATTAACAAAATGATTATGTATTTAAAAATTTATTGTTGATAATTACACATTATAAGCCCTGTTTTTGCACGCCGAATTCCGTCAATTTAACAAACAAATATTTCAAATTTTATTTTATTAATTCGTGGCATTCTATAAAAATACAGCTTTATATTTTTGCAATCAACTACGTCGAATTTCTCTTTATTTCAGGGTCACCACTGGGTTTGATAGGAAGAACAAATACAATGAAGTAAAATATTAACAATCCTAACTCATTGAAGTTAACGGAATACAATATTAAATACAAAAGTAAAAGAAAACGAATGAAAAGAAAAACGCGAACGAAATCTGACTATACCCTTTAATTATCGTTTACAGTCATTAATAATTGTTTTTTTACTCACGACAGTGCTACTGGCACCAGTTGGGACTCTGGTATCTTGAAGTCAACACCCACTAAAGAGGCCATTATACACTGATTCTACTCATTAGATTTTGAACACACGGTAGTTGCTCTGGATCTCTGCTATCCTGGAACCTGGATTAGCTCATCCTCAGTCAGTTGCCGGACGTAGGTCTCCTCAAAGTCTCTCTATGCGAAAATTAGTTCAGTTTGTGAAGCAAAACTTCTGCTTCCAAACTGCGATTTTATGAGTCTCTCCGTCAAACTGTTTACTTGCGTTTTATGTAAACTATTATCTCGCCGTTGGACTTCCCTGGATAGCCCTATTCATAATTCTGGATCCGCAGGCTTTTACTATTTTTATTTCTCTATGTGGACCGAACTGCACATATTGCGTTCTCTAAGCGCGCGGTCTACAGTCTCGATTGTTAACAAAGAAAAACCCGCCTTGATTGTCGTCTTTAAGCACCCGAACCGCCAACAATTAAATTATATTAAAAACAATTAATAGTCTGTTTAATTGGTATTACAATATATATTGTAATATTTACAATTGAATTTAAAATATGCCACACGTTGATGTGTCAAAATGTAATAATTAACTATTTAAACAATTAATAATATTAAATATGAAAGTTAGTCACACGTTGGTGAAGCCAAAATGTAATAATCAAAAATGAAAGAATGAAACAATTTAAAATGAAATAATAATGCCCACGTTAATGAATCTATTTATGTAAACTGACCAAACAATTAATTTATTCGATGCACACAGATTTCAAATTACAAATAAATATTCGATGACCTTTTACAGCATTTATTACGTACAAACAAAAATTTTACTCTTAATCTCAGGGTCTTTATCTGGGCCTTTAAATAAAGAAAAGTATTACTCCTTTTTCAACAATCAAATTTCTGTTACGATTACACTTTTATAAATTAATTACATATTAATATTTACAATATTCCAAACAGAAAATCGACATCTGACGATTTTATCTTTAATCTATCGTTCACAATAATAATTTAAATGAGGTATGACTTACAGTTTTTTCTGGGGAATTTAACTTACACTTACGCACAATATTCCAAACAGAAAATCGACATCTGACGATTTTATCTTTAATCTATCGTTCACAATAATAATTAAAATGAGGTATGACTTACAGTTTTTTCTGGGCAATTTAACTTACACACACTCAAATTTTTTAAAACAGTCCATTCTTTCACTGAATTTACACTTCACAGTTGGATTAGGAAGTGCTGACTATCTCTTGTAGATGACTTATTCCGCAATTATGCAAATTTGTGGTAATTCTGATAACTTCTCCACGTAGACTTTTTAAAATTATTTGGATTAAACTGGAACACTCAGAAATATTTCTGCAGCACTATCTGGGTGAATGCTGTACAACTTTACTTTTGAAAAGCGTCTCGTCTATTTTTATTACGACCGCTTTCTGCGGTTCCTGATCGCCAACTGCCTTATATATTCTCTTAACGCGCCAACCGACCTACAATGCTTTTCGACGTGTTATTCTTGACCTTTCTTGTGTGTGATTTGTGTCTGTTTGCCGATAACAATTCAAGTCCACAATGTTTTAATTATTAATTGCCCTTTAATTATAACAATATATATATATATATATATTGTAATAAACATACGGTGATACTTCTTAATTTATTTGCCTCACGTTGTGGTAACCAAAATGTTATAATCATACGGGTGTCAAAATAAAAAGGTTAATATTTATAAACAACAAATAATTTATTTATCAAAAATTAGCAATTATACAATTCAAATAAAAAAAGATCTCAATCTCTCGCGGGTCTTTACTGGGTTTGATAACGGACAAAACATTTAAATAATCAAAGAACCCAACATTTATCTTTAAATTAAAAAGAAATAGTTATTCGTATAGACGAAATTAATTATTGCCAAACTTATTCTACCAGATTGAATTTAAATTTAAAAGAGTTTATTTTATTAACACAAAAGAAAAGAACGATATCTGACTGTATCTTTTAATTCGGTTTACACATATTAATACCATGAAATTTCAACTTACGATTACTCAGGAAAATTTGGCTCGTTCGTACACACTCACTTTATATACTGGACGTTTTAAACACTGACTCTAACACACACTGTTGGTTTGATGAAGCTGGTTCACCGCTCGTGAAGGACATATCACTTGCTCGTGGTGAAAACTACTCGACGCTGGATGCAGTGCCCTGGTCTCCTACCATCGAAGACAGTGGTCTAATTTTGATATTACAACAAATTAGACTTCAGCATACAAAAATGTTTATCGTCGAATACTTTGCTATTTCTCTCGCAGACTGTAACTTATAAAACATACTCCTCCCTTAAACGATGTCTGTCTTAGTCATTCTTTGGTGGTCGCTGAATAACTATCTCACTCACAATTCTCCATTCTCGGTGCTCGCCGTACGCCTCTCCCACTCTAACTCCAACTCCTGACTCCAAAACTCAACTACCTTTTTCAAAAGCCGCTCTTGCTTATATATCCCAGTTCCTTCCTTTTTCCTTTGTTCCAAAACTACGTCGCAACTGCCCGATGAGAGTTTCCTCCATTATCCCGAGATTTACATTATGCACTGCAGTTCCTTAGTTAGCAAATATCTAGCCACTCTGTCTTGTCCCAAAGCCGAAAATCGAGACAGGTCTAATTTGTCTTTGCACCCTCAATTACTTTGGACTTGTCTTCTAACCCCCGCACGCACGTGCACTGTTCTAAATTTTCCAGACCTCCCAAACTACATCCTCAATCCTAAGTAAACAACATTACAAACTGTTCTTTGAGCTGTCCAGGCCATTAATCAGAAACAATGCCTGCCTTAACAGATTTATCTTGCGACAGGCCACCCGCATGTGCCTTGCTCTGTACTCTCAATACCAATCCTAAGTACACAACATTACAACTACCTCTGACGGCCAAGACCATTAATCTGAAACAATGCCTTTCCTTCAAGGCATTACAATATATAAATGTCTGTGTGTCCCCAATGTACTTCTAAACCATTTATCTAATTGCGATAAACTTTGGTGAGCCGTTGTGCGAAGGTTTCTGTCGGGTTTTCGAAGCGTTAGGAAACTCCCAGTGGGTAATTGGGGGAAATTTAAAAACATGCTACAACGGCCGATATAAGCGTCGATTAATTACTTTTCGGGGTCGATGTGATTAATAGTTTCAATCCAGATATTTTTAGTGTATAATTTCAATTCCTTAAAACAGCAATAAAGGAGGGGTTGGAGTGGCGTTACATAAAAAAACCGCAAAACAACAGAGATTGGTGTCAAATTCAGAGAGGAATTTTAAAACATGCTGAAACACCCGTTTTTACTGTCGAATATTTATAATTTTACCCCCTTACAGCATGGCAAGTCGGCAAATCGAGATTTATAGATGTCAATGAGTTTAATTCTGACATTCACTTTGTCAGATAAGTTGTAGATCAGCCCCTAAGTGTGGGGGAGGATGTGGCTGCAAGGCCGTTACATAAAGTAATGAGTGAACAACGGAGACTGGCATTGAACCTGGGGTTTATGAAAGTCACTGAGTGTAAAGCAGACATTTACCGTACTGGTTAAACTATAGTTTAGGAGTGGGGTTGTAAGGGGTGAAAAAAATTTCCGTTTACAATCTTAAATTCGGTGACCAATTACTACCAAACTTTTTACGTATGTAACTAACGATCCATGAACAAACACTGAGTGGTTAAGACACCCCTTTCGTCTCTAGTGGTGGCGTGAAATTTAAAAACGTTCGTAAACGGCCATTATTAGCGTCGAATAAGATGTTTCAGGGGTTTCTTAATTTGATATTGTCATTCTAGAAGTATGTGTCTAATTGAAACTCTAAAAGGCAAGGGAGAGTAGCACTACGACGGTTTGGGTGGTGGTGGAAAAAAAAATGCAAAATAGGCCGATATTAGAGTGGATTCTGGAGTTATAGGAGGCGCTGAGTTTAATTCTCGTATTCATCATGGTGGTTGATGAAACTTTATATTCCTCTTTGTTGAGGTGAACGTGGTTGAGAAAAGAGTTTTTGACCCTCGTAAGGCTAATTTGTTTATTTTCTTCGGGTACCCTCTTTATTTTGGTCTCTATTTAGTTAAAGGGTGTATTTCTTTACTTCTTTGAGGTGTCTTGAATAGTTTTAGACTTTATTAAGAAAGCGAGTATTTTTCTGTTTTAATTTGTTGTAATTTTTTATTTTTATGTAGTAGGAGGATTACGGAATACCGTCAGTCATCGTTATTTGAAGTTAGATGTCAGGGTCGGGGAGAGTAGCGTAAATGGGTATATTTTTTAACACTGGTGCTATTGGTGGTGGTTAAATGAAATATTTACCAAGATATATGTGTCGAACCAATTCCTTTCTCCGGGTTAATTTAAATAAGTACCTGGGCAACGCCGGGCACTCAGCTATTTATAAATAAATGTAAACCAATATATGGTTACTTATCTGTCAACATACGATAGTCGTGGAAATAACGAAACTCAGCAAGTTTAGTTATTTTACGTTTTAGACAAGATATGGACAACGTCGAAAACGTAGTTGCAATTAATCGTGTTCTTTCTCAAAGTATTTAGTACAAAAGATGTTCACTTATTGGTGGAGAAATCTCATCAGTTATGGTGACGGTCACCATAATTATCAACATCTCGGTGTAATATTCTTCCATATTCCTGTACTGTCTCGTCTTGTACTGCTTAATGACTGAGCGTCAACTGATGTGAACGCCGGCTAAGCAGAACAGATTGTAAGTACAATACACGCGATATCACGAGTCGTCCTCCGCCCATTTTGTTTTCAATCGATTTGATCTTCAAACTTATTTTGCATCAATATGGTACATTTCCGGGCACATGTTCCATATCAAAACTTTATCTACTACGTCCTTCCTACAGCACGTAGAAATCTGTAATAGGAATTCTGAAACGTCCTGTGTGATTATATATTACAGAGAGATATTCCTAAATTGAGTCTAATATTGATTTTTGCGTCGTCGGGTGAGACTGATATTGAACAAGGATTTTATTTACATGTTTGCGCATAAATGTGCCATTTTATTGCTGCAATATTAATTACCATTTATTAATCTAATAGGAATTATACTCAATAAGTTTGCAGACGTAGATTTTTTATGTCAATCTTTTACAACAATATCCGGTCGTCACAGTAGCAAGGTCGCACTCATACACTAGACGAGGTATCGTGAGAGTCAAGGTAATTCAATGTAATTATTAACACGAGCTTGTTTCATTGCAGGGTTAAGTTACATACATAGTGCCCGTGGTTGTGGCAGGCCATGCGTCACGATTGTACATTTACGTGAATTTCCGTAGACACACGTCTTTAATGATGACTCGTTGCAACAGGCTTGGTTAATTTTAAGTGAAGCCGAAACCCAATTAAACATATCTGTGCTTCGATGTTTGAGACTTCCCTTGAAATTAATTAGTATTTTGGAACAGAGTTTCGATCATCAAACTGCGACGACTTCATTAACCGTGCATTATTAATCTTGCACACATTTGTAATTGAATTTAAATTAACAAAACTAGATTACGTCTAATCCTTCCAAAGTAATTAAGATTCGGTACAAATTTTATTAAAACGCAAATATTTCATGAAGCAAACCTTAAACAGAAAATCCATTTGTACAGATCAGCGTATCGACACGATGTCAGCTTAAATTTCCACTGATAATTTTAATTTATTTTACTTACTTTCGATTAACTTCTTTAAATATTGTTCGTGTTTGAACCAGTTGTTAACAAGTTAAATTCGGCCCGCTTGATGTCTTGACTGATTAGTAATTATTTTAGTGAACGGTTTCTACATATTATAAAGTTGTTATAATTCTATAAGTTTTGAACTGCTTTGTTTACTTACTTCGTTTCTATATGATTGAGAAAGCAAATCAGTTATTTCTATTTATAAACTTAATACATTTTAATAATTTTATTTTTTGTAATCTAGGAGTCATGGAACACCTGACGGATTTTTTTTTACCGAATACAGACTAGAGTTTTATTTCATATCAAACATTTTAAATTTTATTTTTAGAGTAATGAGAGACCTTTTCTGTTTGATCCTCGATCATTCTTCCGAAAACAAAATTGGACGTTAGTATCGATAACTTAATTTTACGAATTGCATAGAATCTTGGTCTCCTCAGGTATCAGCTAACCGAAAACTCCTTTCGTTTACGCTTCTGGAATGTTCATTGAAAGCAACCATTATCCCTCACGAGTTGTGGCCATGTTGCAAGGCTACGGTGACCTTTGACTCAAATTTAGGGCTACGCCTCTGTTGCGTGAGTAGTACTACTACTATACCTCATGTTCTCTTCATCACCAAGCTGGCGGCACACCATAAACATTACTCGCTCTGTATATTCCGTAGGAAAAAACAATTTTGTATATAAAATACAGAAAATAAAAGTTACTCGAAGTATCCTCTTTCTTCTTTTGTGCTTGAGCATCACTCTGAAAACCACAATGACTGAGGAAAAATTTCTCAAAACATTTAAAATATTAATGAATAGTCTTTCTTCTTCAACTTTTTGAAGCTGCTCAAAAGTTTCAAGATGAATTACATGGTTTTTAACAGGTTTAGAAGTGCTACATAACAACAATAAACCATTTTCCACGAGGATAACTATGTGATATAACAGTGATAGTGTCACGAACACTCTCATCCGGCCCGTAATATGATAATTTCTAATTCCGTCAACACAATTGTCTAATTTTTAAAAACGGAATAATTTAGCACCAAATAAAGCCGCATTTATATAAAGTATTATTCCTTCGTGCATATTATAAATGACGTTCATTTTCGGAACAAGGCACTCATAGAAATAGATTTTCGCACTGTAATACCCCTTAAATTTTTTTTAGAACCACATTGAGCCCCATTTCTCGAAAGTACCGCCGGATGCAGCCGCTTCTCTGTGTCATTGGACGACATGACCCTATTTCTACTTAACAACGACAACCGCAGTTGGCTTCATTAGCGGGAGCGAATGCGCCGCAAGGCCGGCAGTTCGATATCGAAGCAGAAATTCGCACTGTTAAACACAATCATTATGAAGGTTCTTAAAATCAAGAAAAATGAATTCTTCCTAAATTAATTTATGTGCACTTGAGCACATATGTACCTGCCATCACCAGTTGTTAGTATTTCAACTATTTTTAAGCTGTAACATGCCAATGCTACTTGTGGTTCGAGTTTTAATATGAGTCTATCACAAAATTGTAAGCAACAGACAAGTTATGGTAAACTCGTGGCTTCAAAGCTGAGAAGTTTTCTTTGTATCAGCAAGAAAAAGGTACAAAATTGGCAGCTGTAATAGATTTCATTTATATATCCTCGTATTTCTTTCAAAGTTCCGTAATGCAGAGACTCGCGTCACACACGAAACCCATAATACGAAAAATATGTATCAATTATTATTTTTATTTTATTTTGTAAAGTATATTCTATCACTTTATTTATACATAATAAAAACAGTTAATCCTCTTTCTGAAAAAATTCCCATTTAACTTCGAAAGATTGCAATTTCCAGCGAGACTTGCGTTATCGATCACGATCACAATGTTAGTACAGCTACCAGTGTTATACGTCGAATACAATATGATCTTCTTCCGCATAATTATTTCACCACTGTTAGGTTTCTGACCTTTAGACTCACAAACCAAATTCATGTTAATCTACGTACATAAAATGCCTGTGAATTGCATAGAATTGACTAATTTTTACTTTTCATACATTAGTGGATCCGAAACTTACGGAATCCGTATTCCTGTCTACTTTTATTATTGTTATATACAAGCTGTAAGTTTTTTTTTTAGAAATATCACTGTGCAATCCGCCAAATGGCTATAAAATGGCAACCGCTGTAAAACCTGATTTTAACTGCGTGAACAAGTACGTTATTCGCTTTACAGGATAACAGCTGAACTTTTTTTTTCTAAAGCAGTAAGTAACCACCATTTGAAAACGATAAATTCTATAATATATTTAAAATTGAAAATAATTCCTTCGTTTTCAAATATTCTATTTGGTTTTCCAATTACATTTACGTGCTGTAAGTGTTCTGTGATACATATTCATGGCCGACGTGATGACAGACACTTTTTCTGAAGCTTAGTACTGTTATTACAGTTACTTCGATTCCGATTGGTTATATTATCCGAAGTGTTTTGCAGATGTATTTAATGCAATCTATAAATTGATCAAACCTGTTTTTGCTTCAGTGTATTTTTTTTCCTCGACCCCGTCGTCTTCCTAACTGAAATAACTTGTTCCTTCTACACGTAGGCTAGTTTCTTCCAAGCCTAGTGTCACGAACGTGCTTTAAACTGAGAAGTTAAGCTTACATTACGAGTTCTTCGTAAGGCTACACACCCAGTCGAGATTTAGGGAGTCATGGTGCGTGATAAAGATGGGTAAAGTGTCACTTTCTGGTCCGCGGTTTCCCTGGAAGCCGAATGAGTCGTGATGAAAAGTGTTATGAGAGTACGGTTGGGCCCCTCCCACGCCAGGAATTCCTTGGCGACCATTGCTCCTCGAGGCAAGAGCCCCGGGGAAAGACCTGGGAGGCCTCGGAGACCATCTCCTAGTCCGGCCTTGACCACAGTCCCGAACCGGTTATGCGGGAACAGCCAGCAAGATTTCACTGGAGTTGGCTAACTATCGTTACTGTCACGACGGTATCACCAACAGTCTGAACATTCTTGCTGGAGCGGTCGCTCAAACCCACCAATCCCAAGGCCAGGAGCGGCTGCCTCGGCTCTGCTGAAGAGTGATGAAGAATTTTAACAGCTGTAATAAATGTTGGATTGCTTGGCCAGTAGCAGCTGCTGTTGTATCCGAAATAGTCCAAGTCCGGCCTCTAAATTTTGTTATCATGACAACCTCCGCTGAATTTATCTATGGGATAATTCCATACATTTGTACATACAATCACAACTTTTATTTTCGGAATTGGGGTTAGGAATTAAAGTAATACTAATATTAATGAAGAATGTAGTCTTTATAGGTGTAGAGAATGACTACAGTCTTCTCGGGCTTCTAACCGAATAAACAATTGTATTCGCGACGTTTCGATGACGTCTACTGCCATCGTGTTCTACGAATATTGTTTAGACTGCTGTGATGCATCACTTACGTTGGTTGTTAATAAACAAAAAAGAATTCTCTCGTTCCCATTAATAAATATAAAATCCTTATCAGGATTAATTTGCGTTCGTATTATGCATAAGATAATTTTACAACTGAATCTTTATGTAATTAATGTGAATTTGAGGCACACGTAAACGCACGATTTTTTCTTAATTAATTTTGTCTTCGCCTCATTAAAAAAACAATACATATTTAACTCGTAACTCAACAATGAAACCTTTATTAAAATACTTTTACTGATTCACAAATACAAAATCAAATATATATGGGCCTATCACTTATTAGGTTTAAATCAAATGGTATTTAAAAAAATAAATGTAATTACTATTACGATGACTGTTTGTGGAAGAACGTCTAAGTAACCGATAGTAAAAAGTTTTGTCGTCGGTAGTCAGTTTAATTTTCTGACGGAAAGCTTTTCAAAATAATATTATCTGCTTTCGTTGTTTCTTCACCATACTGACAAATATTAAGAGCTAATTTTTTAAAACAAGAAAAGTCTCCAGTCATCAATTTCTTCACAAGAATGAAGGGCTACTATTTAAAAAGGTCGAAGTTGGAACATATCTCAACGTCGACTGAAACGCTGAGAACAGTTGCTATTATTTTACTCCAAGGACATCATAGATTACTTTGGAGGCAAGAAATGCGCCAAGTTTCCACACAACTGCTCATTGGGAAAAATACAAGATAAAGCACGTCGTAGATTACAATGAGACTAAATCGGTAGGTAAATTTGTCTTATTACGTTGAAAGATGTAAACACGACCATCATGTTTTTTTTAAAAAAAAAGCCTCCTCCTTGGTGCAGGACGCCTTGTAAAACTGTTCTTCGTAACCACAAATGCCGCGATCCGGAAATCGTGATTGGACCCGCTCGAAATTTCTGGGCAATTTAAAATACGTGTTTTCCTCTCACGTTATCCCGCAAGAGAACTTTCCGATGTTATTAAGAATTGTTATGATATCCGGGTGTTTTAAGTTCCGTTATATCTATTAGCCGGGCTACGGATGTTGAAGTTACAACTCGGGTCTTACGTTTCAATATCGACTAAGATATTCTTATATTAACATTAATAATTTTTTCGTTGTAAGTCTAATGCTTAGTTATCAGGTTGGCCAAGAAATTTTAAAATTGAATACAGATTGAGTAAATAATATAATGTATGAAATTTTTTTTATATTATCGTCTTTTACGCGTAAAGGTGAAATTTAACTATAGAATATAATGCGTTTATTTACAGTTCGTCCTAAAAGGACGTATGTACATATAATAATTAAACACTGAAATAAAAGTAAAATAAATAAATATTACGAGTTAAATTTACAGTAAATAGATTTATATCAAATAGAATGAAATAATTAAAATGAAAGTATAAACCAGAAGTACTGATATTGAGGAAAACTTGAAAGAAAGTGTGAGTAATTGTTACAAAGAAGGATAATTTTACGTATGCCTACTACACTTTGAACAGTATTCTGGGAGGAAGAAATTAAAAAATTAATCTGAACACTCGTTCGTAACGAGTTGTTATCCTTGTTTCACGAAATATACTGTTAATTTTTCAACTGTAAACAGATACAATCAATAAATTTAAACATACAGTATATATACATGCCTTCTATATTTAGGTCCTTCTCGAAGGTTCTCGTCGTGGTCAGTGGCGCCGAAACTACAGTACGCGTAATTCCCATTGTATCCGTTTTGGTTTCTCGGTAACGGGAACGAGAATGCGACCACATCGTATATAATGAATAAATAAATTCACTGTGGTCGTGGGTACGATCCTGAACGAATTAAATCTATCTTCAATTAAATCTTATAGGAAATAGTGCCTCGGGAAATGACAGTTTTGGTTGACGTAGTAAATAATGGTACGATTTATTATCGTTAATTTAGGTACCACTGTTCAAATCAGACTGAGGAAGTATTTATTTACAAAAAAATTAATATTGATATTTTATCCTACTATAATTTATCACATTAAATACAAAAGTATTTGGGTTAGAATAGGAATGGAAGCTAGACTATGTTTTTTTAAAAATTATTCAAACTTTTTTTTATAAAATATTAAATAATTTTAGGAACTTAATTGAGAATCTTAGAAAAATTAGAATATTATCCAAACATTAAGGTCTCATCTTATTTTTATTGTTCAACTGATGAAAGTCCCAAATTAGGGAGGAAACGCAGTGATATGTAAATTAAGTATATTGTGAATTATTAAACATTTTCGTACTGTTTTACATTTATTGGCGGAAAAGTTGTTATTATGTGAAATAAGTACGTATAAGTGAATTATAACATACACAGCTGGGATACAGATAATTATTACATCTTATGGCAAAGGACTAGCCTAAATTTTCTGTTTTTGGCAATGAATTGGTGTTGTATAGTAAAGATTGGTTGTGTTGTTAACGTAAATAGAATTTTTAAGGAATTTAAGGTTTGTGATATTCAGCAGTTTTTATGAAGGCATTTATTATTATAATTTTTAAAGAATAAGAAAGATAGCAAATACAAAAAAAGGGTAATATAAATACCACGCAACGTTTCTGGGATCCTTGTACCTTTCGTCAGGTGCTAAGAAGAACCTAGAGATACACAACTGCACTTGTCAGTTGACAAAACTCAAAAGCGACGAAAACGCAATGACAATGGGAGAGCCGAAGGGTTGGCGTAACAATAAGTGAGCAACGACAATGGGAAAACATAAGGTTAAGCGTAATAATAAGGGATCATAGCAATTATTGAGTTTCATTGAGTATGTTTGTACATTAATAGCTGTGATGTTTGATTTAATGTGAAGCATCTCTGAAATGAGTCTGGAATTGTACCTGGTGTCAAAGTCTAAAATCTTAGTATTTAGCCAATCAAATGTATGTTTAGAATTGATGATATGTTTGGATACTAAAGATTGTTTATGAATGGGAAGCTCTCCCATTGTTGCGTTTTCGTCGCTTTTGAGTGTTGTTAACTGGCCAGTGCAGTTGTGTTTCTCTAGGCTCTTCTTAGCACCTGACGAAAGGCACAAGGATCCCAGAAGCGTTGTGTGGTATTTATATTACCTTTTTTTTGTCTGTGTTGGCTATCTTTCTTATTCATTATTTTCTATCAGACGTAAATTTTTTCATTTTATTATTATTTTTATTGGGTAATGTGTCTTACAATAAATAAATCGTATAAGTCTTACTCTTTTGTTTGCAAATATTTTGAGTGGATCATTCTACCTTCTGCACGTCGTAATAACGTTGCCAGACGCAATTTTAGGAACGACTGTACGAGAAGTACAGAGAATTTGCTGAGAATTGCCCCTCCATTATCGCGTGAGCGAGGATTGAAGCCGTTTGCAATGGTTTTATCTGTGGCTAATTGCTGGCGTGCGGCTGATGTCGGCAGTGTTATCTTCTCTCTTCGTCTCAGCTGTGCAGTTGGCTCAGTGATGCTGGATAACGTTCCTGTCTTCCGCATTCCAGTCCTTCTCGTGTCACCATAAACATAGCCTTGCATGCGTACGTTTAGCGAAACAAACCACTTGGCTTAGAATCCTTAACGTGTTCAATCTACTAAAAAATTGATGTTAACCCATAGGTAGTGAGTTGCTGTTTTTATTTTATTCCTAGTTTTTATCCCTCGTTGCTTGCCACCGACTGCAGCTGGTGCTATTTTCTCAGAGGTTCCTGACCCTTGAGCATTAACGCGGGTTTATAATAAATTTTTATTCCAATTTTTACAGCAGATATATGGTATGCGTGACGCGTAAATCGGTTACTGCAATTAGACTATTAGTCAAAAATATTGCATGTATTTATATATTACAATATCTTATAATACCCCAAAAATATAATGATTCTGGTGTTAAGTTATTTCAGTGTCCAGTGGTAACAACTAATAAAGACATTTCTACTTTTCCTTTGCATTATCAACATTTATTAAATGGCAAATCGTGTATGGCTGCATATGCTAACGTTTGAATTTATCGCTCACATGACCCTCGGCTTTGTGCCCGAAGAACCTTCCATTCGTCCGAAGAATCCTCCATCGACATTGTCAGCCGCAACAATATTACCAATTGTCCCGACCAAAAGCAATCAATTATCAGTGCAAACGCACTCCAACCAACTTTATTGCTTCTCCGGCCTCAAATATTGAACCAAACTACTATAAAACTTAAGCCGATCAACTCACGTAGTATCATTTTCAGTGTACAAATTCAGTAAATTGTGAGGGTACTTCAATTCAGGTCGAGTTTTCAGAGATGGAGGAATAAATTCCACTGCGTGAACGCTCACACACTTCCACCGGTTGATCCAAGTGATTTTCTTATTTCCGTACCTACTTTAAATAAATACATTATGTTATACATGACCTGTTTGATAATATAGGCTGTTCTGAGTTCAACGTATGGTGTTATCATTTTGAATAAGTTTAATAGTTGGTCATTTTTAACCTGATCTCAATGGCACACTCAGCTAAGTATATAGTTTTTTGAACTCCAGCCGCTTGGTGATGTATAAAATTTTTATAATGCCCACTTATATGTTAATTGATACATAATCATGCTCTTTTTCTGCTCAACGAACAGCTTGAAAATGACCAACTTGGTCGAAAGCTCCCTATTAAACTCATTCTCACCACATGCGACACTGTGCGATTACTTTACTCCAATATATTTCTACTTCTTTTAAACTATGGGTGGGTGAACATACTTAGAATTTTTTTGTATGGTATTTCAGTGCATCGAGTAACTCCGCAAGTAAATCTCTCATGGACAAGTCGATCCTCAGATGTATAGTCGCATCAACTACTGGATCATTAACAACTTGTAAAATTGTTACATTTAGATTTTTGTGGTATAATTTTTTTTTTAAGAATTTGATTATGTCGCTTGAGCTTTTATGGACAGTGTAATCGCGTTGACGCTCTTTTCTTCCAGTGACTGTTTCTTTTCTTGATCAAAATTGGGGCAGAGCCTGATGAGCTGTTCTATTTTGATGGGGGTGTTTGGTCACATATCGGAGGGGAAGGGTTTGTTATGATGTAGAGATGGATGTATTTGGGGTTGTGCTTTATTGCATTAAAGTTGTTGGTTTCATTATGAGTCTTTCTTGATATTAAATATGCCCATTTTAGATCCCGGAGTTGTAGTTATTCACGTGTTTTTTTGGCAGGGCTGCTTTCTGGGATTGATCGCAGCAGTTCGTGATGTATTGTCGTCGATTTCCTGATGGCCTGGAATCCATGCCACAACCACCTTTTCTTCTATATTAATTTTTTAATTTTCCGCATGAGTTTATTTGATCATTGTCGAAAATTCAGCTTGTGATTTTTTTGGTAGGCTCGTCAGGATGGATTATGTGCTGTAGAGGACTCTATATGCTTAACATTTCAGCCGAATGGATTTGGGTGATATGGTTGAGAGTTGACTCGGTTGAATCATTTGCGGAATAGAGGACGCAACGCGTTCAGTTGCCATTTTGAGCCTTCAATGTGTATGGGATTGTAGCCTTCAAATTTGTTATCTATTTGTTTCAGCTCTTCTAATTTGTTCTAGTACAAAATAAATTTAACCGTCCGCCTATTTTTCTTTATACTGTGAAGAAATACTTATGTAAATAGCTCTGATACATTAAATATTATCCTCCCTTGTAAAGAATTATTTTTGTGGGCTGGGTTTTTACGTTAAATCAAAATAAATATGTGACCAATAAAGAAATTTTATATAAGTTTATTAAAGTTAAACAAAAAAAAAATCTTATCTCAGGCACCTGTGGTTTTTACATAGAAGAGATCTGCTGCCCGTACCAAATGCGTACTGCTATTCTGTGTTGTGTTGCCTGCTGTAGCTCTCGTACCGACGTACTGGCGTCGACTCAGGGGTTGATCACTGGCTAAGGCTTCGGGCTCCGGGATTGAATACTGGCAAGCCGTCGTACTAAATTGTGGTGCTATTCTGTGAACTCTTCACTAACAAATTGTGGCCCCTTTCTCACGACGATTCTGCCTCGAACTATATCAGAGACGACAACTTTACGGAGCCTCTCATAATCACATCCACCAGCTGCGGTGAGCGCAGAGCAACTGTCCAGTTTTAAAAGCTTATCTCCGTCCCCTCCATTATATCCTCCCATTCTTTTACTTTTTTCATTGTTAGAAAACTTCGTCGAAATGCCAGTTAACTGATTCTTCCACTGTCACAAGATTTATAGCACGCAGCTGCTGTTCCGCAGTCAACAATGGCTAACTATTCTGTCATGTTGAGGCCAACAATCGAGACAGGACACGAAATTACTTGGATGGAAATATTTATCTCCTCCACCCCCACGCACGTGCACGGTTTCGAATTCTCAAGACCACAGCAAACAACACTTCCGAGACAAAGAAAAACTTAAACCTAAATACACGCGTTACACCCTTCTGAAATTTCCCATATTGGGTAATGAACCTGTGAGCAATAAATAAATCTATTTATACGATTAAAGTACCGTCTAGGTACGGCAAGTATTGTATCGGTCAGGAGTTATGGAGGAATCGACCCATTCAAGCAATCATCAATTTAGAAGAAACTTAATTCAGGATTACACTGCAAGTCTCGAGCCATATGAGAATTCCCGCAGCGTTCCACGGCGCTAACACAATGTTCGTCAGTATTCTACTCTCAGCGTTTTCATGGTCACGAACAAGGATATGACGAGAGCCTGTGATTCATTTCTAAGAACTGAATAAGTACTTTATTTGATGACCGCACAGTTTGCGATAAGAATGTAGTTTCTGTGGAGAAAGCCACTATGGAAATGCTTCTTCTGTTAGCTTCATTAAAAATTCTGGCACATTCGTGGCCTGCGTAAGACAAAAAGAATTTCAACTGACCAAATATACTTTTAATATTTCTTCTTTAAATTATGATAGAATTGATACTCCTACGATTGCTCGCTTGTGTTATTCCTGATGGTTTCAGTGAAACGGAGCTTGAAACATCGCAAAACATTCATCAGGTTGAACCACTTGGCGTAACATTTGGCATTTTCAACACAAATACAAAACGCTGGGAAGTAACGTTATAATTATCACAGCCCGGTCCTTGTAAATGGGTAGTATTTTGAAGGTTTATGGCTCATAGACGCAAGAAAACACCGCGTGATAAGAGTCAGTGTTCAACAGTGACACGATCATTGCAGAATTTGAAGTTTATGTCGTGCCTAGGTGCTCAGTTTAATATCAATAACTACGTTGCGTTTGTGTCAGTTCAATTTAGGAAGAATTACTATGAAACTTTAGAAGATCTGGATGTTTCGACGTTGATTGACTGTTTCCCGTGTCGAAACATCCGGCACTTTTAACTTATCTTGGTTATTGTTTCTAAATCTAAATTATGTCTTATGAAGATCTTACTCATTATTCATTATTATTAGAAAATGAAACGTTTTAATGAATATTAATTTCGGCCAATCACCGGCCACAGAGAGAAAAGGCAGAAATACATTTGCCAGAAATCCGTCTGGTTGTTAAAGTGTATCGTGTTATTACCTATGATTTCCTCGCTTATCGATGCCAACGAAGTCAAAGTACTCAGCACTGTAAAACGGTAGATGGCCGAGCGAACTTGTCTCTGACTTAGGACTACGTGATGAAAGTAGAAAATCAGTGGACTAGGTCAAACTGCCCACGCTGCTGTGATCAAAATTTCAAATATTCGCACAAGCAGCAAGGATTTCCGGGCATTAACCCCGATTAGTGCACTTCTAATGTAATAACTGGTCTTTTTTGACACGCGTGTCCGCTACCACAGATGCTCATGATAACCACGACTCTCTCATATTTGTGAGGCATCACTGGATGGCCGTATTCCTGGAGTATAAGCATGTTGGCATGTTTTCATTTGACCATTTTTATTTTTGGGTCTTCTGATATCAATGACAATAAAAATCTTGTCGAACGCTGTAAAGGTATTCCGTTCCCGCGACAGATACTGACCCGAATTAGTTTGCCGAACTTTATTTTTTCTGAAAGAAATAATGTCTGCCTTTATCCCCAAATGGCGACCACTTCATGTATTACTTCAGAACGGTAGTGAACGACTATTATTTCACGCTACTTCAACTTTCCAACGTTTTCAGATTTTACTTTTTGGATAAACAATGGCAAACAACAGATATAACTAAATTGTTACCGGCGAACACACAGAGATACGATAATGGACGAGAAATCAGGCCAATACATTGTTGGTTTTAATGCGCGTAAGGCGATGGAGCGGCAGTCAGCCACAAAACATTGCTGAATACGGAAGGAATCAAAATTTGTCGGTCAACCACAAGACATTTTGCAGTACAGTATAATTAAGTTTAGCAGTTGGAGAAGGATCTCAGTCGAGGATGGAACAAAATTTATTTCAGTTGGAAATTAGAGACGAGAGCGTCAATCCGCATTCAATCCTATGATATTGAAGAACTTTTAAAAGTAAAGTTGACAGATATAAATAGGACGAAAGTTTTGGAATATAGCAAAGTGAACCATAAGTAAATTCAGTGATACATGGCCCGTTTAAGTGTTCGAAGTGAGAGTGTGTCGTAAAATCTCTACAATTGCCCTGGTACCGGTACAAACACTGGGTAAAGGAAACATTTAAAAGTCACATTGTAAACGTTAATAAAAGGTAGAATACCGTCAGATTTCGATTTCATTTCGTTTTTATTTGATTAATTTTCGAGGGTTAATTAAAAGTATTTGTCAATAGTGAATTGTAAAAATTAATTGTTCTTTATTTAAAAGGCCCAATAAAGACCCCGAGGTAAGAGAAAAAGACATTTTTGTATAAAATTGTTGTAAAGTTCAGCAAGTAATTTGTTTTTGTAAGGTAAATAGTTGTGCATAATAAACTAATTGTATAAGTAAATTGAATACATTTTATTAATTCATGCTCCTTTCATTAGATAATTTTCAATGATTAGTTCAATTTAATTAATTATTATCATTTTTGAGTAACCACATTTTGATGCCTTAACTGTAGACAATCAAATATTTTAATAACGACTTTCATTTTTTATTACATTTATGACAACCTCAACGTGGGGCAAAATCCTTTTCAAATTGATATTTCATATATATATATATATGGATGGATAATTGTGATTCGAAGGAACATGATGCATCAATCTTCTTGAAAAATAAATCTTTGATTCAGAAAAAAATTATTTGCTATCGGGAAGAAGTCAATAATTTTGTGACGGCGCTATTATTAAATATATATTGAATTAGTCGTTAAAAATATAAATAAAGTGATACTTTTGTCATAACAGAGTGATTTTAATAAATTATTCTAATTATTAGATGAACCGTTCCTGTCATGAATGGAATTTACCCACCATAGGAAGGGCGTAGGACAAGTACCCAAAGCCACAAAGTGAAAATAAATAATTTTATGTGTTAAATTTTGCTTATTATTTCATTCAATTATACTCAAACTATTTAATTATTACCTAAATGGCGCTTCACGTGAGGTATTATTTAATTATTACAATATATATATATTTGTGTGTGTGTGTAAATGTAACAGTACTGGCCTCGTGAAGTAGACTCACATGTACCATATCATATTCCATCAGTCGCATAAATAGATTAGGATGGGTATACTCTCTGGGGTCGAATAACACCAACTATTAAAAATATGATGTCCTAATCAGCAGTATATACTCAAGGTTCTAAATATGAGATTACATACAGAGTGTTCCGAAAGTCAGAGCAGCAGACGGCCAACATGTCTGGGGCAGCTTTCACCAGTAAACCACTTTCACTCCCAAAGATGCGCTTGAGGCAGCTGCATTATAACGGAACCTCAGAAGTTACATGAATCATTCGCTTCATATACCTAACTCCTGTTATGTGCACAGCAAATATCCTGAAAAAGGATGTAGATGCAAAATTAAAAGAAATTTTCTTGTACTTTGAAGTTGATGCAGCTGTTAGTACGATCAACGTGCGTAACGAACAACTTTATATGCCGTTCGTCATACTGCAGTTAGAACATAATTGCGCATACAATTTCTAAACTACAGAAGATATAGTTTGAAGTATTCCCTGATTCCCAACCTCGTGACGGTGTGACACGATATTTCGTTGAACTGCGCCGTCGACATTTTCCTGGTGTAGCTGGAAATTCGGGGGACACTTTCGGCGGCATATTCTCCAGGAAAGTTTGCGAAAGCTAACCAAAGTGTATTGGTTCCTATGAAAGCAAACCTCTGTGCAGATTCAAATTAAATTACGCATTAAATTAAATGCCTTGCAGTGTATTTTGTAATCGCGTCAAATATAAATCAATATTCTGTGCCACATGAATGTAAAAAACGGATATTATAATCACAGATGCCCACGGTTCTCGGAATAAAACAGACACTGCTTTCTCCAGAAACTTTTGTTCCGCGTTGTGCAATAAAATAAAGCCCTGTGCGAGCTTCAGCAAATGTTGTCGGTGTCATCAAACACCAAGAGTCTGAAATAGGAGGCACGACCTATGGCGTAATGTTTGTGCCAAATCTTGATTGGCGCAATGAACGTGTCACAAGTCGACGCAGAATCTTATCACACTGCGCTTTCTTTGTTTTATCACCCATAAACCTTCGAACACGTTATAGATTTACCGGGAACAAACGCTGATAACGTTACTTCACAGTACAAATTTACAAACTCCGACTTGTTCCGGTAGCACGTCATTACTTTGTGATTCTGCGAAACCCGGGGAAGTTTTGTGATGCTACGATAAATTTCTAAGTTCCCGCCCGTATCATGTCGACACACTGACAAGTGAACGATCATCGAAACAATGTGCTTTATGGTAGTACCGAAATAATGCTGTTTTCTGTGCTTCTCTGCCCAAGGCCTGGCTAAACAAGACGATAGAAAATAGATATAATCATTCCATCTGAATATTTATCGTGTCTTGAAAGGCTGGTGAAACAGCTGAATATTTTCCTTTCACTTTATAAAAGGAATAAACATCACTACAATCAGAAGAAAAGTGAAGCTTTCGCATGGATAAAATTTAGAACAATAGAGACGCTCAAAGGAAGTTGAAATGTGAGAGTACTGTTGGCCTTTACGTTTCAGTCATATAATGTGAAATGCAACATTCGGCTGGCTTTCTACATACCATTTTGTTGCTATTTTTAATATTACAAAAGACTAATTAACCTATTACGAAATTCACCTTTATTTCTGCATACATTCTGATAGTATTTTGATAAAGAATATTCTGATAATTGCTGTCATATAAATTATGTCAAATTCATATTTCCGCACACTTTAAAAATTTTAAATATCGCCCGCGTCTGTTATCTTCGATCCTCGTCAAGACTCCGATTAATTGCCATAGTATTATTCGCAATGTCAATAATTTGTTTTCGTTAAACTTGTGTAACTTAATGGGGGAATGCAAGTATTTAATTTTCAAAACTAAATCTAAGGTCGCTCTTCGTTTAAGTTCGCTAAGATACCGTAGAGGAGGATAGATTATAGACACACTGGCAATTGATGTATCGTAGTTTATTTCTACCATTAGCGATGTGAAGTGGACGAATGTTTGCTCAACCTTTCCGTGCCCCCCCCCCCTCCTTTTCTGTACTATAAGAGCTTATCTTCACACACACATTATTCCAAATAACAAGGCACGGTATTCACAGCAAAACCCCTTCCCTTACTTAAATATATGTTGCACATAATATCTATGAACTATTAGTTATTAACTTTTTATCTTCTGATATTAAGAATCGTGTAAATGGTCAGCATAATCTGTTATTTACTATAAGCTAAAATATGTAAAATTATCATAATTAAAAAAACGTGATACTTTTCACGTCCTTGAAGCCTCTCTTCTCCAAAATACAAGCGGAAAACAACTAATGTTTCTTATAGTATTCAAAAGTGAAAGGCTCACGATTACAATTTAGTTAGATAAGCAGAATACGTGCGTGAAAAAATCTGACCTTTTCCCCTCAAATTTTGTAATTATTCGCGGAAGAACATTGACCTGCTCCAGAATGAAATAGATTTAAAAATTTAAATTATTACTTTTACCTTACGAGATTTCTGCTGAACTTCACCTCATATTTAAATGAGGCATATATAATCCATACTAACGTTCACTTTGCTTATGTACTACGATTCAGTTTATTTTGATTCATGCTACTGAAATCCGATACAGAGTCGGAGCCAACGTTCTTGGCTATGTTAAAATTAACCCGATTAGAAATAATAAAATATATTGCTTAAACTGGAGCCGATCGTGTGCTGTAGCTTTACGGATGACTCGAAAACTTATCCAATTGATTGTTTGGGTTGATTCAAATTTAGACACACGAAACAATTAGTCGATTATACAATATTTTGCAAACTTCATTTCCAAAGTACAAAAAGAATATAAAATAACGAAGCAATAAGCATAAAGTAAAGTAAAAATAAAGGATTAACATTTCTACAGCATTGACCGATCACATATATTTCCCATTAATTTCAGGATACCACTTGGATCCCATACAACCTGCTTTTTCGGTATCGACGCAATTATTTTTCCTTCCAATACAATGTGTATATAACACTATTTAAAACGAATGGAAAACTAGAATATAATCTTTGAAAATCTAATAGAAATAAATGTTTATAGCCGAATTAGTCAGTATAAAAATTTTAATACAATATATTCATAGACATACACGGCGTTTCGTCCTTACTATAAGACCTCTTCAGGTAATACTTAATTAGGAGACATCTCTGTGCTGCATATGCTTATTCGTCAATAACGTATTTAAATTTTAAGGGCCATGAAGTCCAGAGGTGTCTCCTAATTATTTAATGCCTGAAGAGGTCTTAATGTATGGACGAAACGTCGCGTACGACTATGAACGTTTTATTTAATTTCTTTATTCTAATTTGGCTATTAACATTTATATTATAATGTTATGAGACACGCGGAGAGCATATGGAACGAACTAAATAGGTTGTTGTATTCTGAGGGTGGCGGGAATGTCGAGATAGTAGGGGGTGACGTGTGGTGAATGGCTCTAGTACAAAATCCCGACACACAACTTGTCCGATGCACGTTTTCCCGACAACTATATCCCGATTGACGTTTGCCCGACAGGATAAAATCCCGGTTGACGTTTTCCCGATAGGTCATTTTCCCGAAAGGTGAGTTTTTACGAAATAAACTAAAATATTAATATTGTTGAACAATTTGTAAATTAAGTTATTCATATATGCGTGGAACAATTTCAACCAAACTTGGTACTCGTGTCACTTAAGATCCAGGAACAACCCAGCGGAATTAAGGTAATTCTAGCACCTATGTTTGCGGGTAAAAGGGGAATGCATTTTCAAAATACAAAATATGCGACAACTGATTATTTTGGCGCCAAATAAATAGTTTACGGTGTTTCTCAGATTCATAATGCCACTCTAGATGCTTTTAGTGTTGAATTTCAACCCCTAAAGGCAAGAGGACAGCAATGAGATCTATAAACGGTATCAATTACTTCCAAATGCATTGTAGTTACGAGTCACTTATTCTGAAGTACTCAAGGTTTTGTGAAAATTTACGGCACAGTGAATGTCTCTGTGCGTGCTTTAGTACGCTCGATGGGTGTGTCGTCGTGTCTACTTCTCTGAAAGCCCAGTTAATTCAAGCGCAACAACGGAACGGTATCTCCGTCATCACCTCAACGGTACTGTACCCAACGCAAACCAAACCACATTCCTTCACATCACTTCACCGACGTTTTAATTACTCTCACAAAGAGAACAGAGGATGGCGATGTCATTCAACTTATCTCGGTTACAGAAATAAGTGTAATTATAATATGATGCGGATGATAGTTGCAGATGCTGGAGGCTAACGGATAATTGAGATACAAATATGGGATGGTAGCACAAGTGAAAGCTGTCTAATGGCCGCAGAGAGTATTCCAATTCAAAAGTTCTTTTGACGGTCCTAGAAGTCGTAATTAATTTGGAAGAAGCGTTGCTGAACTATCAAATTACTCATACGGGGGTGAAAACATTCTGCACGGTTATCAACGTTAATGATAGGTTTTAGCACATATATTTGTCCACGATATACTGCATTGATATTTACACGTTATTTGCAACTCAATGTCCAGTATCAATTTTTTTTATTTAATACAGTTTATTACGTTTGGTTCTATAAGCTTTTACGTTTACTCTCGGCATCAAAGATTTTCTTGAACCACTGATGACCTCTGAAAAAGAAAAGCAAAATGGCAAGATTGAATTTGTTTAAGTTTTTAATTTTTATTACGGCGGATGGCAATTAATAAAGCTCCAAAGTTCCTTCAAAGGAAACTTGTTCAGCCGTTCTTTGTGTTAAGCGGGCCTTGTCGAAGCTGTTAAAATCAGATTTTTTAACAATATATTCATTTGCCCATATTGTTAATTTTAGTTCGTAAGGACTGTATAACAATGGGAAAAAGTTAAATTGAAATAGATGCGACCCTTTTCCAGTGAAAAGTGAAGATAGCATTACGGACAAACAGGATTTGAGTTGACATAGATTATCGCGATCATTAAAAGCATTTGA
Source organism: Zhengitettix transpicula (assembly GCA_037074705.1). Classification (NCBI taxonomy): domain Eukaryota; kingdom Metazoa; phylum Arthropoda; class Insecta; order Orthoptera; family Tetrigidae; genus Zhengitettix; species Zhengitettix transpicula. The sequence goes on along the minus strand of CM073593.1, from coordinate 28,306,135 downwards.
TTCTAAGTCAAGTACAGAAAAATTGTTTTATTTATTTAGATGACTTGAATGATTGCTACATAAAATAAGGGAACGTGTAGCAATGGTCGAGCCAGCATTCACCAAGAAAATAGGTCTACGGACAAGAAAATTGAATCCAGAATTGCGGAAGAACCTAGTTAAGTGTTACATCTGGAGCAGGATCACAAACAAATACAATAAAAACGAGGGAGAAGAAAATCCGGGAAAGTTTTGAAATGTAGTGCTGCAGAACAACTGAAAAAGTAAGGTGGACAGGAATGGAAAAAATATATAGAGGTTCTAAGAAGAGTAAATAAGAATAAATCTGCCTAATAAATTAGGGACGAAACTTTGAGAATGTTTTTTCTATTATAACGTTTCAAAAATTAAATTCATAATAAATTTAAAAGTAAAGAGGTTGATGTTTTCATTTATTTAAGGACGTCAGATAAATATAACCGTTAAAAGATTTGTATCTTAATTGATCATTTCTAAGCATATTTATTAAACGATTCAATACCGATTGTAACAGATTCCATATTGTACATAGAAATAGAAATTATAAATCCAGATAAGTTTCAAAAATGTTACTACATTAAACTTGTATTACATTCACTTAATGTTAAAACCAAGACTGATTCTTTTAAGCAAATAGTTCCTCAGAAAACTTTATACCTGCACGATCAGCGGTCAGGATTGAGGAAGGGATCGGTGTGTGTGTGTGTGTGGGGGGGGGGGGAAGTTTGTCCACTCAGGGCACGGGCGCTCAAAATACGGCCGGCGCTGTTAATACAGTTCGAATCGAATCGGTAATACAAAAACGTAATAAATGTTACGAATCAGCCGAACGCTTGACGCTTCAGTATCAAAGGTACTTTGGAAACTCCAGAAAATTTCGTGCATAGTGGGAGCATTTATTTCGTTATGTGAACTAAATAAGATAGGATTCTAGTAATATACAGAAAAAAATGTGTTTACTGAAGTTGTTTCTAACAGGCAGGAAAGTGAAGTCGGCGTGTAGGATGTATAACCAGTCTGTGATTCTCCTATTAACCTGACAAGTCATATAAGGATGAGACCCGAACAGTGTTCATTAAATAGATAAACAGCAAAGCTAACGGAAGTGCCGCCGTGTAAAGTTCTCATTTAAATAATATGTGTTTTATGAACCACTTAAACGCTATCACAATTTATTGAATTGAACCGTGCTCTTAGAGGATAACGATTTCTTATGGTCATCACCAAAGACGGAGAGAGAAGTGGTTGAGCAGGTTGCCGAGGAAGCGGAAGTAACTTCTCAAGAAGCAATGATGTTTAGAGCCGCAATGTCCTCAATACCTGTTGTTTTCCGGAAACGCCAAACAAGGTTGCGGCCTTTCTCTTCGATCTGTAAGCCATGAGGCATCCTGGATTGATTCACCACTTCAATTCACGCGAAGTAGAAAAGGACGCATCATTATGTATGAACCTTGGGGAAATCCTGACGCGTGTCGCAATTCCTCAATCACTAGAGAAAGTTAAAATTATCTCACATTGCTGTCATTACATAACATGCATTGTAGTCACAATTATCGGTACTTTTATTTGTTTGATAACATTGTATCCTTTGTACTGAAAGCAATATTTTATAGTGATTTCCTATAACTTTTTATCCGTCATAACCTATTTTACCTCAAAAATATTTATGGCCTCAACATTGTAATTACGATGATTGTCCTACATTCTAAATCTGCTATTGAAACGTTCCATTCTCGCAAATTTCGGGTTTGACTTTTCAAATTATCAAGAACACGGTGTACATCCGTTCGAATGAACATATCCTGACGAACTTGTTATACATTAAACTTGTATTACATTCACTTGATGTTACAACCAAGACTGATTGTTTAAGTTGCTCTTCCGAAACTTTATACATGCTCGCTCAGCGGTCAGAATTTATGGAAGGTTAGGGGCGTGTTGTCCGCTCATGGCACGGCCGGACATCGCATGACACCCTGCTGCCATGTGCGTTAAGACTAAAGTTGAGAGGTTTCAAATTAGTGAATAGAGATCCTGACATTTGTTTATGGTCGGTGTTTTGTTGCGAGTCATGGCTATTATTCCCGGTAACTTCACGAGCAATTTGCTGTAATGAGAATCCTAAGAACGCCTGTTGACATTTTGCGGTTTAAGCGGAAAACACTGCACTCAAAGTATTAACAAATAGTTCAGTATTCGTCTTTTAAATTAATATCCTGATTTTTTTCGAGAATTCGGATTGCTCACGGGAAAATTATTCAACATTTTGATCAATACGTTGGCAATTATAATTATAAGTTTTAATTTAAAGACTGTTTTGAATTAATAAAACAATTGATGACCTTATACAGACCTTATTTTTATTATGACGACGTTTCGATACTAGCACTTGCTTCAATCTTGTTAGCCGTAAGTGTACAGTGTTCTTCGGACCCCCGTTCAAAAACTGTGTGAATTTAATAACTTGTTTCGTTTAGTTGTGCTAGTTTACTGTCTTCATTTTGAAAATACCTGAAGAAGATACAAAAAGGTATCGAAACGTTGTCATAATAAAAATTAAAAATAAAATGTGTCTGTATAAAGTCATAAATTGTTTTATTAATTAGAATTATAGTTGAACATTATTCACCATTTTCAATCATTTAACGTAGTCGCAATTAATAAATAAATCATCCACAATTCAGAAAATAATTAATAAAGTAACTAACAAAAAATGTAATTACACGTTTGTCCTTAAATGTATGATTTTTCGGTTACAACTGGCAGTACAGATGCTTTAGAAATTCTACTCAAAATTTATTTATATAACATGAACGTTTGCCTGATATTATTAGATTAATTTGGTAATCTATAAAAATTATTTTTTAATATTCCAAATCCATTTCACACCTTATGAATACTAAATTGAGGACGAAACGTTGTGAAGTTGTTTTTTTAGTCAGTTGCGTTATTATTTCCTTATTTATTGTTAAATAGAAATATGTCAAATAATAAAAACTGATTAATCTTTAAGAAATGTCACCAACTATTAAATACTGAATTATCAACGTGTCCTTGAAGGAATAAAGAAGAGGAACGATTAAGAGGTAATCATGTTGATTATGTCAGGAAGTTTAATGAATAGTCTTCTGGCACTTTAAACAGCGGTCTGTATAATGGTGACAATCTGTTTACTGCAATGAAGAAAACTTTGGCGGCGAATCAAATTTATGTACCTGGTTTGTAACCCAATCATTAAGCGAACACTTATAATGCTATTCAAAATATAATGGAAATTGAAATCATAAAAAAGAATTTCTTGTGTATTTCTGTATACGTGATGCTTTTAATGATAAGTTTACGTGTACTTGTGTATGGTTTGTCGACAATTTATTTTATTTTAAGTAACAGATATTGTGCTAAGAAGACATTAATTCTACGGAAATAGTTTATGACATTAGAAACAGAAAAAACATACTAGGGTTATTAAATTTAAATAAATATTTCCGGTACACGAGGGAAGTCTAAAAGGAGAATACTTTTTGCTGTCAAACTAGTTTTATTTCTTCGAGTATTTTGCATTGCATGCGAAGCTTATTTTCATAAAAGTCATGATTTGCCATTCACTGCAGCTTGAGCATAAATTGTCTCGTATCTGTGAAATCACTCGTCTTAATTGCCTGTAACCGTCAGTGTATGACCTTAGACATAGCAGGAAACGGCTTTTAACAGGAAATATAAAGTACACGGGTTTACTTTTCAACGCTGTGTCCTTGCTGGTTTTCTTGTCATTCCTTAGACAACCAACTGGTTTTTTGCAGTTTAGTCACACTCGGCTTAAAAAAAAATTGAATTCAGATTATCTTCGGTAAGTTCAATATTACTACTCTCTTACAAAATTTCCTGTACAGTTATTTATTTTAAATAGTAGAACTGTTTTTCATCGAAGCGTTTAAAAGTGCAACAAATCTATAAAAGTAACAATTTTTTTCTTTCGAACAATTTGTAAATCAGTCGTGTCTCAGCTTTCATCATTTTCCCAGAACTTTCTGTGCCCAACGCGGACACAGAAAGTTGCAGTTGCTCCTGCATCGTGCACCTACTTGTTGTAAGTATCGTATTGGCTAATTTTGTACGTAACACATGAGGAATACAACTGTATTTTCAGTAAACGGATCAGAATCATTGATTACTTATTTACTTAATCTTAGATATGAGTCTAAAAGTCTCTATTAAAAAATACTTTTAGGCACAAGACACATGTTCTTTTATTGAAGTTTTACTGCTACTACGAACTAAGCGAAGAAAAAGTAGATTAGTACAGAATGGGACATATTTAATTCTCCAAGAGGGTACGTCTAATAGTATCTAATATAGAACAGGATTGGGAAGTAAATAAGTAAATAAAAAATGTTTTATAATAGTTTCAAAACCCTAAAATTGTGTGAAATAGGGAGAGTAGAAATAATAGAAAATTAAGTATGAGTGTAGGCCCAGGTGGATGACGAAGGAGCACTTAGATAACTGACAAACAAATATAGGTCAGATGGCAAGTGAATGAACAAAACATTTTAATGAATGCTTGTTGTTCCTCTGTCAAGGACGCACAATTCCCACTGCTCCACTTCACAACGGAAATGTGAATCACGTAACGTGATGACGTTTTCGACCCACCACGAGGTATTCTGGTTGTACGTTCCTTAGATTTGTTTACTCAGTCATATTCGGGTGATGAAGCACCTCCTTTGTGCACATTGTATATACAGCGGAGTGTCAAAGCTTTCTGAAATGAAAGGTCCTACTCATCAGCGAAACGCTTAATGGTTTAAGCTCCAGATGCGCTGTTTAAAGTGAGAACCATCGAAATTCTCAAAATAGCCATCAACCGCAGACTACACTTCTTCATTGTTGGCCAAATTTTTACCGCCGAGCCAGTTTTACAAGATTCGGAAGAACAAATCATCCAAGAGAGGTAAAACTGGCGAATAGAGTACATGAGGAAGCAATTCGAACTTAAACTCATTGATTTTGGCCATGAGTACTGGTTGTCTGAACTGGGAGATTACCCTGAGAAAACAGCACATTCTTTTTCGCCAAATTGAGGCAATTTTTTCTTGATTCCATAACTCAAATGCTGCAATCAGTTCGCATAATACTAGCCGTTAATGTTTTTCCTTTTTTAAGATAATCAATTAAATATATTCCACTCGCATTCCAAAAATGATCTTCCCAGATGATGGAAGTGTCTTCGCCTTCTTTGGAACAGATTATCGCCATTGTATCAGGCAATTGTTTTGACTGTTCCTTCGTCTCAGGTGTGTAGTGATGTACCCATGATTCATCTTGAATCAACACAAATCTTGGATTTAATTCTGTAAAACACTCAACTGGAACATCTTCACGACCCTTTCGCGCACAGCTTTCTCATACATAACTTTTCAGTGTGTATGCGATGTATAATCCTTTTTAAAATTCCTATTCTTGTCTGCTAGCACACACTTTCTGTCGACAATCCTCCAATACCATTCTTTCTGGTTTTTTGTCACCATTTCTGGCGTCCATTTCGATGTTCAGTTTGGCAGCTCGTACGACCTCGTTTAAATTCTGTCACAGACTACTCTATCTCGACTTTGATATTGGTTGGATTGAATCCTTTGAAATGAAAGTATCAGACAACGGTGACCAAGTTTTTCCGTGTTTAAAAATTCAATGATGGCTGCCAAACAAACACCAAACGACGAAGCCACTTCAAACTTCAGCTTTATATAACTGATAGACCACTTGTTTTTTAAACAACAAAACCACCATCTATACGTCAGGTAGGGCACTTCTGGAACTACCGTTGTATAAAAAATCTTATTTGAGCATTCAATAAAATCCCTAAAACATTTTGAGTAAAATTGCATGTTCGTTCCACTTCTAGTCATTGATTCCAGAGGGACAAAGAGTTTTGTTCTTGCCCGTACAACAGGTTTTTTTTTCTCCTCAACGGACTTCTGATTGTATAGATCGTATTTTCGCTTCAACTTCCTTATCGCTGTTATAAAAATTTTATGACATTTTTTCCTTGAGGTAAGAATAAATCCTATATGATGCCTCCATTATAGGTCATACACATTCGATTGGAATGATGATGACACACAGGGAACTACTGAAATATTTAAGGTAGTCAGATAAATATGCTCCTTGCGATTCAAAAGTTGTTTATTTCATTAGCACAGAGATCCAGTGGAGATGATCATTAAGGTCAAAATGGAATCACAGGAAACTGATAACAGAATAAATTTTATAGGCGAAGCAAAGCTCCCAGAACTATTACAATGAGTTAGTCGATATTAGGCAATGTCTCGAAATATACTGGTAGTTTTACAGGAAAGTATAAAAATCTGTTCATAGTTGTACTATATTATTATAGAATTAGCTGTTCGTCGTCATCATATCAAACTACATGAAATAGTAAATTAAGATTTATTTATTACATTAGTCCTCTACGGAGCAATTAAGACGAGTCAAAAATTTATTACTAACATTGATAACAAACACGACAATTAAATCCATAATATTGAAATACATAAGTGAAACAACATAAATATATAACAAACATATACAAAATTCAAAATAATCGATACGTAAATAAAAAATATATAAAATAGTACGTTTTAAAATAAGAAATAAATAAAATTATGTTAATATATAATTTATAACGAATGAATAATTTATAAAAGCTTAAGGAAATTCGTTCTCTCCACGGATTTGTGTCTTTCACGGAAAACTTATCCCGTGCTTATCTCTGAAACAGCTTGAAATGGCCGCTGCTAAAAGCCAAAGCAGCTTCTGATACATAAATTATTGTTCCCAGATGTTGGTCCATTAGTATGGTATTGTAACTGATCTGACCAGATATTGGTTGACTTGCGAAGGCATATTAGCCGATCAATACCACGAGGACAGAAACATGATCGAATCACCAGCATTTTAAAAACTGACTTAATACCTGCCTAAGTTTCCCACTGATACAACAACGTTTTCATTAGTTAAATCTGCCTATATTTTTAGCTCTGGCGGAGGCTACCTTTGGGGATGCCTTCACATCTCTCTGTTTTTTTTAACTAAGGTTCCCACATGCCGAGGCACCTCTTCCTGTTTCGAGAGGTGTATGTTCCGGGGTCGCAGACCTTGCGCATACGGTAAGAGTTGTTAGCTGTTCCCATTGAAACAGTCGGCCAGCTGCCTCCTAAACTGGTCAAGGCACGATGAGGGGAAAGCTGCGACCCCACAGCTAACCCCTCTCCCGCCATGGGAAGGGCGTGGGACAAGTACCAAATGCCCGACCTACCTGATGCAGGTTTTTCTAGGGGTTTCCCTGCATCACTTTAAAGCGAATTACTGGTTAGGATCCATAAACCATAACCCGGAGGCCCTAGTTAACCCTTGGCTATCTTCCTCTACCCTTCCGCATCCCCCCTTTCAAATCCCTTCCTATGCTATTAAAGGGGAGTTGCCACCATGTGTATTACCCTCATGTAGCCTGTTACCCCCCCCCCCAAAAAAAAAAAAATGGTTCTGTTCCGTACATTGTAGGAAATTTTACTATTAAAACAACAGAATATTCTAAGAAATCTGGAGGAATTTTAGTATGCCTGCAAGTTTTTCTTGAGCTGTTATTTGAGACAGAAGTAGAATTCAAACAAATTATCAACACGATTAATTAAAAATTTGTCTGATTGAAAATTAATAAGGAGAAAGATAGCAAATACAGACAAAAGATGTAATACTATAAATACCACACAACGTTGTTCCATCATAATAGGATTCGTTACATCCAGAGTAAATGCGCAAATGACCACAGTTGGTGTATCAGTAACAAAATCAGAAGCAGCCATTAAAAGTAGGTTAAAGAGAGAGCAGTGAGACTATGAAGAATGTACAAGTTGCGCAATCAGTTCTCCGTATACCAGTCTGCAGAAATACGACGATTCAATGACTAGCTGACTGAATATGATGGCGGCGAAAGTCATCGAAACGTAGAACGTAAATAATTTCACCCGATTGGCATCCTGACAACGTTCTTCGTAGAGTCTGCTATGCAATCTTTTTTGAAATAAACTAATATCATTAACTTAGACTGGAAGATATAATGTGCCAGGTTGACGTAAAAAATGGCTGGACACCAGAATTAAGGGGCTCAACGCACAAAATGTACAATTTCAAACACAACTAAATGACTTATATAATGGATGTGACATTATACCAGAAGTTTCTTCCAATTAATGGCCACCAGCAGATTAACTACAAATTTTAGTGTATTACCACAAACGTACCAAGAATTTGCACGCAAATTACACCGGCAAGAAATTCACGAGATCACCAGGATATTGTGGATATAAAAGTCTATAACCCAAAACCAGAGCATTTAAATTTGACTGTATATAATGGAGCTGAATCATAGTACTTGATAGTAAATTATAATCGTGAATTTAAGAGCTTACAGTTTGTATAGTTGCCAACAAAATCGTAAATGTTTCACCTCGGCTCCCACACGGCAAATTGGTGCGTACATGGATCAGGAATGGCACCCGTTCCGATACATTCCTTGGGATTCCGTTATGATTGCTGCCCCCGCAAACAGCAACGTGGATCTGTCTTCACAACGCGTCTCGCAGGCGTTGCCCCCCCCCCCCTCCCTCTGTTCGACTTCCTCAACACAGTACACAGGATGGAATAATTCGCCCCCAAGTGGGAATTTTCGTAGTAGCATAGTAGCATCTATTCCAGTTTCAATCTATGGCTCTATGATTCTCTTAGAATCATGAATTGCAAATTGCACAATTAATTACTCTATAAAAATATTTTCACTGTTTCGACGGCATTTAAAAATTGTCGAAACGAAATGTCTGTTTCAAGGTTTTAGAGCGAAGAATTGTTAATTCCAGGTACTTCATTTTCTTTGCTTTGGCACAGAGAAGAAGACTACTGCCACGTGCTGAAAAGATATAATATCCGGCAAGTTCTCAAGAAGAAAAGTGGTAAAAGAATTTTTGAGAAAAAGAGAAAACACAACTATAAGGACCTGTAATATTTAATATGTTCTCAGTTGTCATTTAAGTCATGACAGAGGCATAGATATCGTTACAAGTTATATAGTTATAAAGCGATAAAATACAAAATTTAAATGTTGAAATATTTTGATTTAAGTTATTTCCCCAAAAATATTTCATCATTTTGAAAAAAAAAATACCTTACGTGTTACGAAGAAAATTGATTTCACATTTAATATCAGTTGTAGAAAAAAAATAAAAATCAGTTATGTTTAAAACAATTCTGAAAAAGTATATTTTTATAAACTCTGCTAGTATTTAGACATAGTAACAAGAAAAACGAAATTTACTCCACATTTATTTTACAATGTATATCAATATTGACTATATTTTTTTACTTATGGTTAATTTGTCATTCGTGTTCAGAGTTTTCAGTCTTACCTCTCGCGCGTTCCAAACATAAATTCTGTCAGCTATGTGTTTCAGCTAAGAAATTTTATATTTTTCAATTTTTTCGCTTTCACTTCACCCAAATATTTTGCCTTTAAGTTGTTGAAATCACTGACGGCCACTTATACAAACGAGGATGCTATTGAATGACGGAAGATACTGAAAATGACATTCGATTTGTAGTAATAAGGTTTCATTAGTAGCTGTCAATGCATTCGCATGCTCCTCGCAGGCTTTACGACTATTGTTAACTGAGCGCTTTGCTTTGAACGAGGCACGTCGGCGTCTTCACACGTGTCAGACCCACCGGAAACTGCGGACGTGCGTCACTTAGCAATGCACTGACGTGGAGGATAAACATTCGGGAAAAAGCTGGACCAAAATACTCGCGAGCACTCGGCATTCTGGTGTTAGTACTGTAGCAATTTCGGTTTCCAAAAAAATAAAACTTGTGGCCAAAAAACCTACGAAATTTGAAGCTATTATATGAAGTATTTATGTCAAGGTATTTATTTGCACATGAAGATGGATATCCAACCCCAGCAATTGCCGACCCATCAGTTTTAAAGAATTATTTTTGTGGGCTGGGTTTTTTGTTAAATCAAAAAAATATTGACCATTAAAGAAATTTTATTTAAGTTTATTACAGTTAAGCATGAAAAACTCTTATCTCAGGCACCTGTAGTTTTTACATAGAAGAGATCTGCTGCCCGTACCAAATACGTACTGCTATTCCGTGTTGCGTTGCTTGCTGTAGCTCTCGTACCGACGTCTCCGTATCTCACAGCCGGCAGAACGGGTTAACTGCATCGATGACTTTAGTCAGGACCACTGGCTAAGGCGTCGGCCTCCAGGATGATTGCTGGCAAGCCGTCGTACTAAATTGAACTCTTCACTAACAAAACAAATTGTGGTCCCTTTCTCAGGACGATTCTGCCTCGGACTATATCAGAGTCAACAACTTTACGGAGCCTCTCAAATCACATCCACCAGCTGCGGTGAGCGCAGAACAACTGTCCAGTTTCAAAAACTTATCTCCGTTCCCTCCATTATAGCCCCCCATTCTTTTACTTTTTTCATTATTAGAAAACTTCGTCAAAATGCCAGTTGATTGATTCTTCCATTGTTACAAGAGTTATATTCTGTCATGTTGAGGCCAACAATCGAGACAGGACACGAAAATTACTTGGATGGAAATATTTATCTCCTCCACCCCCACGCACGTGCACGATTTCGAATTCTCCAAACCACAGCAAACAACACTTCCGGGACAAAGCCAAACTAAACCAAAATACACGCGTTACACAGTCTCCTACCAATACCTACAAAAGTCTTCGAAGAACTGCCTTTACCGCAACTAAAAATCCCTAATCAACAATTTGGATTCTGAATCAACCACTCCTGTCCTCAACTTCTTAACATAGTAACATAATATATTAACACATCGTTTAAAAAACAAAAATATATGAATATCCGCATTCTTGGATTATAAAAAAGCACTCGACAAGGTTCATCATCCCTCACTCCTCTTCAAATTAAAACCTCACCTATCCACCCCTACTTTAACCTCCTATCCAACTATCTTACAAACCGCTCTTATCGTTTCACTCAGGGGTCCCTCAAGGCAGTGTCCTTGGACTACTCCTATATTCCATCTATACCCATGATATCCCCCAAACAACAGCAACAAAAATTTCCATATTTGCCGACTATACAGCCATACCATACCAGTCCCATGACTACGAAGCGGCTACAATACAACTTCAAACTGTCATTAACCACGGATCTATTAGGGCTAACAATTGGAGAATAACCATAAACCCAAACAAATCCATCACAGTTCCCATTTCCCTAAAAAAGATACCATTCCATAACAATATCTTAACTAACAACACACCCATTCAAAACAAACAAAACCGTAAATACCTTGGTTTAATCCTCCATTCAAATCTAACATGACCCCAACACACCAGTCACATTATCATCAATTACCCCTTTAAAATACTAAAACCATCGCATGTACTATATTAATTTTGTAAATATTTATTAATTGTGAATTAATTGTTAATATTTTCATAAACAGATATTCATTCAATATCCTGATTCACCTTTATGATGATGGATATCCAACCCCAGCAATTACCGACCCATCAGTCTGCTACCAATACCTGCAAAAGCCTTCGAAGTATTACTTTTATCACAAATAAAAAGTCAAAAACGTTCCCTTAATACTCGTATCAAGGAACATATATCTAATATCAAACTTCCCATTGATAAACAATCTGTAGTATCCAATCATATCATCACATTTGATTTGCAAAATGCTAAGACTTTAGACATTGACACCAGGTACAGTTCCAGACTCATTTCAGAGATGGTTCACATTAAATCAAACATCACATCTATTAATGTACAAACAGACACAATGAATCTCAATAATTGCTATGATCACTTATTATTACGCTAATCCTTCTCTTTTCCCATTGTCGTTGCTCCCTTATTGTTCCGCTAACCCTTCAGCTCTCCCATTGTCGAATGCGTTTTCGTCGCTTTTGAGTTTTGCCAACTGACGAGTGCAGTTGTGTCACTCTTGGCTCTTCTTCACACCTGACGAAAGGAACAAGGATTCCAGAAACGTTGTGTGATATTTGTTTTATCACTTTGTTTTTGTCTGAATTGGCTATCTTTCTTATTCATCTTTATCTCTTTCAAAGAAAAAATTACTTTATATATCCCTTATTTCTCCATTATGAAAGTACGGCTGTAACATTTGCAAAACACACGTCAAGAAGATCCAAATATCCCAAAATAAAATCCTTCGTTATATCACAAACTGTACCAGGTACTTCTCCAATTCCTGCAACCATAGTGACCTCAATATTCCATATATCCACCAAACAGTAACCAAATATATATAAAAAAGACACAATTCACCCCAACCCGTTGATATGGGATACAGCTGCCTCTCCTCCATTACCCATCCAACATCGACGATTAAAAAGAAAGAAACCCAGAGACCAAATTAATAATTAATAAAATCTATAGTTCGTGAGGTAAAAGAAATGCCGCACAGGATATATGTTGTATAATATAACGTGTACGTATATCACAACTGTAAAATCTTTAAATTGTAAAGTTTTCTGAATAAAAACAAAAAAAACATGAAGATGGTAACAGTGTCAGTTGCCGAAACCTCGTGTAATATCGATTATTCAACTTGGTTGACTGACCGAGAAGACTTCATACATCAATTACACCGGGAGAACCTCCGATCATTAACATGTATTTATTGTATATTAGAAACGCTCCTACGTTTCAAATTTTTATAATTTGATATTAGAAGAGTTTCAACACTACGTTCTAATTGAAACGTTTATTCATTTTTCCAAAATCCAACAGTTGCATGAGACTCTCTCGAGGAACACTTAACTATACTATTGGAAAATCAAAGCCAATGAATCCAAATCTCTGTTTACATTAAACAGAGATACCTTGGGGAGTCATGCTAAACGATCAACAATTGTCCCAAGCACAAGATACCAAATATTTGGGCCTGCATATTGACAGACGTCTTACGTGGAGAAAACACTGGGAATAAAGCTACGACAAATGTACTGGATGATCGGAAGAAAATCTCAGTTAACATCTCGAAACAGGTTATTATTATTATTCAAAGTAATCATGAAACAGATTTGGACATACGGGATACAGCTGTGGGGCACAACAAGTTACTCAAATTTGGAAATAGTCCAGCGCTTACAGAACAAAAACTACGCTTAATAGTCAACGCCCCTTCGTACGTTCCAAACGATGTAATCGCGAGAGATCTACATATACCGTCAATAAAGAGTGAAATTCAACGGTTTAGCGTGAACTATAGTTCATCCGAATGTAGTTGCAAAAAAAACTGTTACTAATAACGGAGAAAAGAATCGATTAAAACGATTCAAGCCGAATGATCTACTGTACAGATTCAACCAATAGTAATTTATTCTATTGACATAAGCAATGTGATTAAAGGAGCGGCTTCACAGGAAGCACCTCCTCCAAGTTATTGTAGTATAGTATTTATTCAATTATTATGAAAATACTTATTGTCCGTATACGACAGATTGTAAGAAAACAGGTTAATAAAGAAGGTGATTAGAGAAACCAGTCGAAAGCTCCTTAATTTGTATAAAAGATTGGGGAAGGAGTGGAAGCACGGAATAAACAGATCTAACGCGGTTGAGTTCTAGGCGCTTACTGAAGCTGATTGGCTGCGGATTGGGAAGGGGTAGCACCAGCCCTGGACACAACGCAGCCGCCATCCTATCTGACGCGCACTATAGTTTACATCTAAATTTGGGATTCATGAAGGATATTCTTAATTGACTACCTTCGGAACTAGATTAATTTAAAAAAGGAATACATTTATCAGTTCATTCATTATGGTGGATTAAAGAGAAGTTGGGTATCGTTTATATAGAAAACGTGATGTATTTTTATGAAAGCCATGAGATGTGTATTTGTATGGGATCGCAGTGTGGTTAGTAACTAGAAGGCAGGTCTGTTTGAGCGGATGCTGTATTGGCAAGGTCGCTTCACGGTCGAATAGCCTGGCCAGGTCTACGTGGGAAAACACCTGCGTGGCCAGGCACCTGCCCACAATGTCACTGGTACCAGTTATAAAGATCTTCGATTCGTGTTGTTTCACAGTGGAATGCTTAAAAAAAAGTGTCGTCGAATACTTAACCAGCCAAAGACTTTACAATAAAACCGGTTTCTTATATTCATACTGAGGATCAACCTACATTGGCAAGGACTGTCAGCCTAAAGTAACTCAAAAAGAAACTTGCTCATGAAATCTGGTAATTGAAATTATCTGTGGACGAGGAGTTTAAGAAACTTAGTAAAGCGTCAATAATGTACACTAAACAATTCATACAAAAAAAGAAACATGAAAGTTTAGATGTTCCAACTCGTCAAAGAATCGTAAGTTAAATCGAACTCAAATTCTGTCTTGAGTATTCCTTCGCGGTGCAACCGCATTCTCTCTCTCACACACGTCTGTGCAATTTAAATACCATACAAACATTACCTGGAATAAGGGCGTTGCAGGATGATCTGGACTCGTCCAAGTAAGAAAAATACTGTAATTGACCTCAATCCATACATATTTTAAATTAGTTTGCCTTTGTTCAATTAATCAACATGACCATATGATTTCAGTAGTAACAATGTATGGGACAATGAAATGTTGTAGTGGTCTCATGACGTCTGTAGTGTTGGCATGATGTTTTCCCAAAAGCATCGAGTGTTCATTGTTGAACATAGTTATGGGCATAATCGAATGATTTGAATAATCGAATGATCCGCTATCGACTGATTCTAATAATCGAATGATTCATTCATCGCTCGCTCGCTCGCTTAAGCTTAAGTCTCGTCATTCGAAATATAATCGTCATTCGGTGGTCGTTGTATCATAGTCGACATTTCGAATGATCTGCAATAATTGAATGATCGATTATGGTTATTCGATTATGTCCATCACTAGTTGAACATTATTTGGTCATTCGTTCATATGAGCATATAGACCAATTTCGTGTGAAATATTCTAACAATTCGACGATAACCAGATTAATCTACCGGATCAGCGAAACTGAATCAGTTGCAGACAAGAAGAGAACCTGGAGACCTTCAATTCTAACGCTAAATTGGCTGAGGTTAATAATGTGATGTACCTCTTTTTGCCTTCAAAAATCCTGAGAAGACTAACACCGTGTTCTAAGATTTCGTATGGTAGTGCTCAGAAAGATATGAACAAGTTACAACTTCGTCCATATTGGGTTCGCATAAGGAAAACTGCCTACTGCACTGTTTTTAGTTTTGATCATTTGTCGACAACCATGGAATTGGAGAGCTTGACCGTGTTTTCTTTAGTGATGGTTTCATCTTAGCGGAGATGTGAATCGTCAAAACTCAAGAATTTGGTCAACCGAAAAACCTCTTGCACTGTGAAAAAATTGGACTCTGGTGTACCGTATCTCGTATTCATTCTTTCAAACTACATTGAACAGTGTCGTGTACCAAGATATCATTACACAATTTATTTCGTTGCTTCAAAACAGACTCCTTACGCGTAAAGGAATTTCGATATTGACCTTTACGAAAGCTAGCGACCAACAATATTTTACTTTTCTAAAACGAATTAATAACAACAAATGCTTGTTTTAAAACCTTTCCAGACAGGATAAATTTATTATAGTACCGACAAAGGTTGTTTCCTTTACTATTCTACTTGTATCTTTCACGAATTGTATCTCTCACACTGTTCTTCATGCTGTACAATTCTACAAAGCTTTAATTACTGACATTTCTAAATTTTTCTTCATCTTTATGATCATAATATTTATTTTTCTTCGTACAGAATTTTGATACTGTGTCACTAGAAATTCTTGTTGTATCGTTACATATGTTTCAGTACAAAATAAGTTGAATTCAAAAACCAATACTCAACAATTTTCTGTTTTATGGAAACAAATGTAACTTGGCAACCATAATTTCAATTGTGGTCGGAGTAAGTTATTTATTATGATTGGTAAGTGAAATATTATATATTAAGGCAAATAATACGGCAAGTTATGTTGAGAATGTCAACAAATAATTTCAAAAATATTTATGATACTTTATTATTAAAACTTAATTCGTCAATTGTATATTAATTATTTGTTCCGCATTTGTTTTTAAATTTTAAGAATGCAGCAGTGAATTCGTTGTTAGCTGTTCGTTTCGTCCCCTACAGTCATGGAACCAAAGTCCTTACTATGAAAAATTTGTTTCGTAATTTCAACACTCCACAGAATCATTGTATTTAATAATTTGTGTTCTAAAAATGTAAAATTTACGAAAAAATTATAAATTATAACTTATTTACAATTTCAAGTATGTAAAAAGTTATTAATTAAATACATTTGTCTTTTTGACTAACTGTATTTTCCATTTATTTTTTATCATTAAAACGTCAGATATATAATAATAATTTTAATGAATAAAAAAGTTAGCCAATTGAGACAAAAAAGTGATAATATAAATACCACACAACGTTTCTGGAATCGTTGTCCCTATAGTCAGTTGTGAAGAAGAGCCGAGAGCGACACAATTGACAAAACTTTTATCACTTTTTGGTCTGAATTCATTATTTTCAGTCAGACGTAATTTTTTTTCATTTATTATAATATTAACTAATCAACTATGCGAAAAGAAATAGCACGAGGTTTCGTTCGTCTTTTTGAAACTTCTTCGGGTGTAGTAAAACCAAATAAAATGCAAGATTTAAAGAGGTTAAGTAATTTTTTTGATTAATATACATATACATATACATAAATGTTTGATATTGTGTTTATGTAAAAATGTTTTCGTTAAATTGTTAGGTATTCATTCATATAATTTTGTTTATATCACACCCGAAGAAGTTATAATATAATGAACGAAACGTGTATTAAATTTTTTCTGGCGTGTTGAGCGTTGTATTTAACTGACTTCAGATAAATATAACTATTCATTTTAACTCATGATTTATAAATTTATTGTATAAATAACTAAATATTTGGAAAGGAGAATTGAAAAGTTTCGATCCTGATCGTAGCTAAAGTGTCTTAAAATTCGATATATCGTTAGCATTTTGACAGTAATTTTTACTATCTCTTCACTTTTCCTTGTACAGCACAGTTGATAAATGGTAAAACGAGCAAAATATCTCTAGATCATTTGAAGAGCAAGTCATTGACTGCGGCCGCTGAAGCAAGCTGCGGGCAATGGGCGCCTGTACAGAAATAAAGACGCGTCCCGCCTTGAGAAAGAGAACGTGTAAAGTCGAGGTTATTGGTCGCGCCTGGTGCTCTATTGAGTCCACGAAGCGTGAAATGTGCGGCGGTGAGTTTGGAGGGTTCTCGGAACATCGAGGACAACCCCGCTATTTGTTTCCGTCGCCCCCCGGTGTCGGGACGCAGAAGGGCGAAGTCAAAGGAAATAAAAAAAAAGGAGTTCACAGGAAAGAGCACAAAGGTCTTATGAACTGTGCTCCAACATCGAGGCGCTGATGAGATCTCCTCTCAGAGGACCCTTGTAAATTAGTGCGACAATATTTATTTTACTTAAGCTCAGTAACGAAGAAGTAAGGTTTTTTCATGCACGGAACAATTGAACTGTTTTATTGGCACGAACATCTGTAATTCCATAACCACACGTACATTTATTTGTCTTAATCCAAATAAAAATCTATGACGGAAATTTTAAATTCATGTTTCAAATGATGCTGCGTTACTGGAACTGAAATTAATTAAAAAGACTGTAACCTCGATAAAATGATTAATTTCTGGATGACACAATTTTGACGATTTTTAAGCACGTTTGAGAAATTAACGAAATTATTTGAAGTAATTGTTCAACTCATCTATATGATTTACAACATTTATTACCATTTATATTTTCAGAAAAGCTATTATATAAATTACGAGAGATTCTGGACTGGACAGAACTTGTGCTTAAAATCCCTGACATTTTAAAAAATATATATCGTTTTCCACAAATTTAAATAAAACGACATACGGTAAAAATATAATTGGTTGTGATACTGTCGTGTTTGTCAACTCTCAAAGATAAATTACCGCCATCGTGAAACATCCGTTGTTATTGAGTTCGAGATTTGACGGAAAAAAGTACAAATATGTTTTGAAACAGTGGTAAAAAATTGATTTTTAGGTGTCGCCAAAATTAATTGTATTTAAAAAGGTATTAATAGTTTTGTTTATATTACATTAGTTGAATTAATATGTAAATGGCATCTTAGTAGTTCAAATAGGAAATCATGACGATTGGTGCCTGTTTTGGAACCTCATCAGCTGTACAAGTACCTAAGGCAACAAATTTCATATTAAATTATAATGAATGTCTATAAGTGTAAAGAAAACATTTATATGCCAATTAATTAAGACATTAATTGTGAAATTGTTTGAAATTGAAAAAGCTAAATTGTTTGAGAAATCCTTTGTAGCGGCAGGAGCTTTGGAACAACAATAGAAAAGCCAAGCACTGATCCTTTGTCGGAAGGCCCGACAAAATGGCGTATGCGCGCTAAAAATGCGAAACGAGATCAGTTTTCATTCAGATATTGAGTTTTCATTAAGATTTTGAGGAGTTCAGTTCGTTGGGAGTTTTGTTGAGAGACGGTTCACGAAAAGACCTCGTCGAGGTATAACAGTTTTGGAAGGAAAATTCAACCGGGTTGGAAATTAGCAGGACAAACTAGAACATTCATAAAAGTATAGCGTCGAAACCTGCACACAAAAAGCAGTTTTGTTCCCATAGCCGGCCAGAAATAGCAAAAGTTTCGGTTTAAGTCCGGAACAATAAAGACTACCCAATCGACCAAGTCGCAGAAATCACCTAAGGCGAGCGGTCAACCGATAGATAAGGGAAGGAGGATCATCCGAGTTCCTGACGACATATAAAAAAAATTGATTTAGAATCTGTGAGTTTAGAAGCATTGTAAAAACCCACAATAGTGTTCTCGAAAATAAAGGTACGCTGGAATTCTGGGTAGACGTGAGTAACAATTTACGAAACAATTAATTATGTGAACGTAATTAAAAGATAGCCGTCAGATTTTGTTCTCTTCTTTTTGATTAAAATTGTTAATCAGAGTCAATCTTTTCGCTTTTAAATTTGGTCTCATTTTAAATGTTCTAGTTTAATTGATGAGTAAACTTCTTTTCTTTTCTTTGTAATTTGTTGTTGATAAGATTATAAATATTATTGATTTGTCCATTATCAAACCCAGTAAAGACCCTGAGAAATCTAATATAAATCTGTAAATTGTTTGAGTGATTGCCACAATAAAAATATTGTTTGTAAATTTAATTAAGCTTTCATTTAAAAGTGTTTAGTGTTTATTATAAAATGGCTACCACAACGTGTGGCAAATTAAAGGCTTATCATTTGTGTATATTACAATATTAACATGATAAAAATATAATATCGCCAGAAATGTAAAACCGTTTTAAATGTGAGACGGTTGGTACTGCTTCCTGCAGTGGAACTGTTTTCTAAATTCTCTTACGTCTTATTAATAACTTACATGAAAACGACCTTCTCTAAACCAAGTAGCAAATCTCAAGGTTGAGTTCTCTTCCGCCATGTCACACATAATGTTTACTCATCAAGTCACGACTGACGAAAGAGTTACAAAGGCTTCAAAGTAGATTCTAACCACAATGTCAAGAAAGTGAAGCAGTTATAGCGGGCACAATTAGAAATCTCGAGGAAAAGCATGACGAAGATCTCTTTCGGTTGATTGACTGTGGGTTATGCCCACGCAGACATCAAGTGTCAAAGTCTTTTAATGGAACGGTGATTTTCTTATTTCACATCCTCCAGACAATCGCACAGTAGTTTGCAAGAAAATTATTAGGTCAGTCTTTTCAATAATTTCGAATAATTGGCTGACCGAGAATACTTGTAAAATAATAAGATAAAATTAAGTGAAACGCCATATCACATTTAAATTGGCTTATACAAAATAGGTTCAAGAAAGGATTGCCGTTTCGGACCAACCAGAGTCCATGTACCATTTTCGTCTTCTTTCCATGAGACTACTATTCAGACGTTGAGACTCATTAATTTTTAAATGTTTTTATTAACAATTCCTAAGCCACAAGAAATTTCAGTTTTACAAACACTATTCATGATTTAAAAACCGGGTCAAAATTTTGTCAGAACACAACGGTTTCGTGTATATCTTCATCGCCGTCGTCGGGTGTACCGTGACGGTTGATAAACCCATAATTATTTATTAAATACTTTCGTATATTAATTACTATTGTTGTTACTCGATTTAATTCCCGCACTGCGCCTCTATCGCCATTTCAGTATAACAAAGTGTAATTCTAAATTATTATTCTGCTAAAACCTTACGAACAGAATTATTAATACACAAAACGACCTCCCAATACACAGAAACAAACGTACATCCGTTTTAGAATAATCCTATAAAATTGCGGAAGTCACTCTTGTGCATTAATACCAAATATTCTATGCGCCTCGGTTCTCACGTCCTCAACGTAAATAAAATAGAAAATAATTTTTTTATATATATTATTTATGTTATATTTATCAAATTTACGTACACAATAACGTTCTAAAGTTTTTTTTAACTGATTACATTAGGGTCATCCGCGGGTGGTAGTAACATAATAAGGGATAAAGAGGAAGGAAGACAAGTTTAAGTGTCATACAAGGCATTCGCCGTAATGTGATTAAGGGAAACCCCTACAATGCCTGAAAGAGATAGGTAGGGCCGATGACTGCAGACAGGGGCGCAGCATAACCGTCTCCATGCCTCGACCAGGTTCGGAAGGTAACTTGCCAACTTTTCCAATGGGAAAATTTTCTAACACCTGCCATATTCTCAAAACCTTCAAAACCTGACAGGTGTCTCGACTTATCGGATACAACTAAAAACCAGAGAGAGGAGAAGGCATCCTGGTAGGTAATCACCTTCGCTTCTCCTGGATGTTTCCATTCTTATGGGCCAGTTACCACAGGATTTTTAAACAATTTCTTTTAGTATTCGTATTTGAGGGTCATAAACTTTACAGTTTTATAGTATAGAAAGTCATAGAAAATGGGGAATTCGGAATGGAGAGAAAAATTTGTAGGGGTTAAAAGGTTCCCCGGGGCTATAGATTAAGGGTCCTAACTGGAAATTCGCGTAATGTTATACAGGGAAAACCCTAGAACACTCTGTATCATGTTGGTCGGGCTTTCGGTACTTGTCTCACGTCCTTCCAATGACTTGAGTGATTTATATATATATATATATATATATATGCGTGTGTGTCTCATTATCGTAATTACTAAAAGGTCCTTAAAAAATTTCAAATATATATTATTTTTATTATTTAAATTAACTCAATAAACAGTTAATACGCCTAAAAACCGTATAAACAGCACTTTCACAATTTCCTGTACTGGTAACATTAAACGGAAAACAAATTAAACACATCAGCTGTTTACTGCCCTATAACAACCTCCCTTCAAGCATACAGGAGCACTTAACACATTACAGTACTTCTCGGGCCTTCTATGTCTATTTTTAAACATTCACGTAATCTTTGCCGTTATGTAAGCGGAATATTCGTTGCGATGCGGGAAGTAAACTGCGGGTCATCGTCACGGTCTACCATAGCCATTGTTCTAGGTCAGGGCCCCGGATGTATATGTTATTGTTTGACCGTCCCCTTCAACAACCAGACCCTCGTGGCTATCATCGCAGGCGTAAGCAACCTCTCTCAAGCACGAGGCTAATCAATTTAATTCAGCATTAAAACACAAGGACGCCTTACCAAGAGTATAAATAAATGAATGGCCTTGAGACAAAAAAGTAATTATGTTTATAGCAAGAATATATTAAATTAAGAACGACGTTTCGTTCTCTGCTGGGACATCGTCAGGTATTACATTTTTTAATAATTGCCTGTTATTTCGGTTACAATACTAAAGGCAGTAGAACGTTGCCTCTAAATTTTACTTATGGGTTGTATACAAATTATTAAAAATTGACATAGCTGATGAGGTCCCAGAAGAGTACGAAACTTGGGGAAAATTTAATAATTGTTTTTGCAATAAATCTTAGAATTGCTTTTCCGAATCAAAGCCATTTATTTATATTCTAACGGAGAGCGGTACTGAAAAACAGTTTTAGTGAAACAATATTTGCTTTTTAACCATATTCGTTGGCGTCAACAAAAGAAATTACAATTCACGTTAAACTGACTACACCTGGTTATGGGGCATAATGCGGAATGGTCGATGGTTTCGGGAAACCAAATTTTATGACAAAATTTATATTGTTTTACTATGTAAATTCTGATAACGGTGTTCCAGTCACGCAATTGAAGGCAAAATATTTTCTCTTGTAGATTTTATCCACTTGGTATACTTCCTTTGCCAAAATGTGACATTCTTGTATATTTATTTTAATTGGACAAAACATTGACACGATTAGTTTAATCGCAAAGAATTAGTTTCTTATTTCCATGCTAACGTTTTGCTCTCACTTTGTTTCAGGCATTGCAGCGAATTGCGTATTAATGTAAGTTGGAGTCCAGGCCACAGGATGGTCGGATGCGCACGCTTCTTGCTCCGATGATTCCGGAAACGGCTACTTAGGTAACAGAAGAGCCATATTTGCTTCGTCGCACGCTAGTCTGCCTTCGCACTAGCCTGTTAAAGTCGTCTGCTGCGGACACTCCCTAATTGAGACACCGAAATAACATACTTTAGAAAATAAGAATTTACTCACGATTAAGCGAAATTTGTCCTCAACATTAATCAAAAAACAGTTCATATCACTATTTGGTTCCTCACCAATCTGAAAGAATAAAGCACACGTTTAGAAAAATAAAAACCCTAATTTAACAAATAATCTTTTTTTTTTTCACCTCAACTTATTGGTTGGTAAAAACTAAATTTGGAGTGAAGTCTCAGAATTTTTATATCAACCTAAATATGAATCGCAGGTCTCCAATCATAATATCGTTTTGGTATATTATACTGAGAAACCTGACTTAAAACAATTTACAATTTATTATAAATTAATTTACAAAAATTTACACCCTATTTAATTAATTCTAAATGTAATTAGATGAACTCTGTATTTTTTTCAGAATTATAGATGCGTACAGAATCAGAGCATTTTACAGAGATATGATTTATATGAAAATTTCAGGAATGGATTCTTCATACTGAAAGAAGAAAAACGTGTGTTACAGCATGGGTCCGGAAATGCATAATTAAAAGAGTTACCTAAAATTCCGTATCTGATCGGTTTGCATGAAGCTCAACGGACTAGTTGGAGCTCTCTGTTCACATATCAGATGAAATGTTCAAAGTGACCTCATTTTCTTGTAAAATGCTGTTACCCAACTGCTTTCCTATACAGACATTGAAAGTGCCATTCAACTTCCGTTTTCGCGGTTGGGTCAGAACTCTCAATGTTCGTTGAATGATAAACTATTTACCCGACTCAGCACTTCTTTCGTGACTATTTATCTATGAACTTTTCTGCCTAACTCCACTTTAATAGCATAGGAAGTGATTTGAAAGGGGGGATGCGGAAGAGTAGAGGAAGGTAGCTAAGGGTTAACTAGGGCTCCCGGGCTATGATTTAAGGATCCTACCCGGCAATTCACCTAAAAGTGATGCATGGAAAACCCTAGGATAACCTGCATCAGGTAGGTCGGGCATTTGGTACTTGTCCCTCGCCATTCCGATGGCGTGAGAGGGGTTTTCTGTAGGGTCACACATTACCCCTCGCCATGCCTTGGCCAGTTTAAGAGGCAGCTGGCCGACTATTCCAATAGGAATAGCAGAAAATTCATATTGGCCAAGGTCTGCGACCCCGGAACATACACCTCTCAAAACAGGCCAAGATACTCTTCGGAAAAATCTTGAATTTTTACTGTTACTCATCCCTTTCAACTACTCAAAGGGATAATTCATTGCGTTCCCTTATGACGGCTTCAGAGGCAGGTGGTCATTGTACATGTATTTTTTTTAAGTCTAGTACGGATATTCAAGTTGTTTCCGTTATCCCATTGTCTACAAGGACCTTCCGTCATTCATTTCATCAGACAGTACCAGCTTAAAAATATTTTTATAGGTAATAATTGAGCATAAACATGATTTTGAAATTTTGATGATAAAATATATACGAGTATTCCCAATATATTATTTAACATTTCAATAACTGTCACTGTACGCCTATAATTTTGCTACCTGCTACATCCTTAAATATTACGAATTTACTGAATTTTATTTAAATTTTGAACTAAATTTGATGTGGAAGAATTTCTCTCGGAATTTCATCCGGATAACTTCGTCAAAAACTCACACGTGATATATAGATTCGGAGAAATAGCAAGTTGTGTGAAGATAATATGCGCAGTGGCACACTGTAGTAGGGATATTCCGGTGCTCAGTTTAACACGAACCTTTGTTACGGCAACTTGATATTGTAAAAACTATATGGTTCATGGAAATATATTGTATTCAGTTCTGAATAAGTTGTACACCACGAAAGTTATCGGTAAAAGCCGAGAGATGATAAGTACAGGGTGTGATATAAAGACCTTGTTGCTCTTTAGTATATCCAGTTATAAGAATATAATTAATGTTTTTAAGAATTCTAGTGGGTTACTTCTCCGGAAGGGAAAGCTCCCAATTGTCGACAATACTCCCCTCAACTTTATCCCTTCTTCTACTGCGCGTCTGACACTACTGACGATCTACAATTCGCCAGATTATGAAGCGGAGAGTCATCGAAACGTCGCTTCGCTTCTTACCGTTTGGAATTCCGAGAAAAATTTCATTCATTATCTGAAACAAACTGATGTATTTCTATTTTCAGTTCTTAAAAGAACATTCTACCGAAATTAAGTATTAATCAAATATCTTACAGACATATTTTCAGAATAAGAAAGATAGTCAATGAAGACAAAAAAGGATAATATAAATACCACACAACATTTCTGGGATCCTTGTTCCTTTCGTCAGGTGCTAAGAAGAGCCTAGAGAAACATCGGCACTGGTCAGTTGACAACACTCAAAAGCTTTTGAGCAGAAACATGATTTTGAAACTTTGATGATAAAATATATACTAGCTTTTGAGTGTTGTCAACTGGCTAGTGCAGTTGTTTTTCTCTAGGCTCTTCTTAGCACCTGACGAAAGGAACAAGGATCCCAGAAACGTTGTGTGGTATTTATATTATCCTTTTTTTTGTCTGTATTGGCTATCTTTCTTATTAATTATTTTCTATCAGACGTAAATTATTTTCAGAAGAATGATAAATACTACGTTAAAAATAAATTTGAGTCCGGAACACTTTAATATGTCATGTGATTTATTACCGCGAAAGAAATGTTGTATATACTAGCAGATAATTAGTATCAATTGTGTATATTCGGCATCAACTTTTGTGACTTAATGGCTTAAGTACTTTTCAGGATAATCCTTTATTTATGAACATATCCTTACTATGAAACGTAATATCTGAAAACAACATTCCAGCATCTGATCATCAAACTCATAGTACCTGATTTTCCAATGAGTAAAACAGAAGTGTCGACCTCAAGTTTGTGACATGTGATCTGCTTTAAATAAGTAATTCCGCCCTCTGAAACCTAAGATTGCGGTCTCAAAGCGAGTCGAGTTCTGTAATACATCCGACCCTGCCGTATCTCATATGTGAGGAAACCTAACTTCCATGAGGTAACGATTATTCCGAGGTTCTTTTTGACTATACCGAAATTGATTTATTAATAAATAAATAAATTTATTATTGTCGGATATTTAATTGGTATGCTGTTTGAATAACTCCTATACTATTTTCCAAATTTTAAGAGCTACTTCCCTACTTTTCTAGATTCGTGTACTGATTTTCCAGACTTTTATTCTATGTCATCTTCAAGTCCCAATTTCACTTATTAATCGTCGATTATCTGAAGACTTTGTAAAGAATTATTTTTGGGGGCTGGGTGTTTACGTTAAATAAAAAATTATTGACCATTAAAGAAATTTTTATATAAGTTTATTACAGTTAAGCATGAAAAACTCTTATCGCAGACACCTGTGGTTTTTACATAGAAGAGATCTGCTGCCCGTACCACATATGCACTGCTATTCCGTGTTGTGTTGCTTGCTGTAGCTCTCGTTCCGACGTCTCCATATCTCACAGCCGGCAGAACGGGTTAAGTGCAGTGATGACTTTAGTCAGGACCAATGCAAGGCGTCGACTCAGGAGTTGACCACTGGCTAAGGCGTCTGCCTCCGCGATTGATTGCTGGCAAGCCGTCTTACTAAATTGTGTGGCTTCGATGAACTCTTCACTAACAAATTGTGGCCCCTTTCTCACGACGATTCTGCCTCGGACTATATCAGAGACAACAACTTTACGGAGCCTCTCATAATCACATCCACCAGCTGCGGTGAGCGCAGAACAACTGTCCAGTTTCAAAAGCTTATCTCCGTTCCCTCCATTATAGCCTTCCATTCTTTTACTTTTTTCATTATTAGAAAACTTCGTCAAAATGCCAGTTGACTGATTCTTCCATTGTTACAAGAGTTATAGCAGGCAGCTGCAGTTCCGTAGTCAACAATGGCCAACTATTCTGTCATGTTGAGGCCAACAATCGAGACAGGACACAAAAATCACTTGGATGGAAATATTTATCTCCTCCACCCCCACGCACGTGCACGATTTCGAATTCTCCAAACCACAGCAAACAACACTTCCGAGACAAAGCATAACTAAACCAAAATACACGCGTTACAACTTTAGTTCAGAATTATTTTCCTATTGAACAGTCTATGTATAGAAATGTACAATTTCTTAATCTTGTAGTCACCATTCTTCATACAATTTTTCTAGTCTATCACAGTATACTTTTCTTCAATCACAAGTTGCAGCCCAAGTTTCTGAACTAGACGAGATGTCAACACGGGAACGGCGTGCTGGTCTAATTTTTATACACACTTAAATTTAAACAAACAGTCGAGTTTTAATAATGACTCATATTGAGAGGAAAAAAAGTATAACAACAAGTGTCCAGGAATGCATAATTACAGAGGCATCCCAACTTCCATATGTGATCGGTTTGTATGAAGTTCAACTGACTAGTTGGAGCGCTCTGATCGCATATGAAATGTTCAAAGTGACGTCCTTTTCACTGAAGACAGGCAGCTGATCTTATTCGCATTGAGTTTCGAACACGATAAAAAGGGTGTGGTATAGTGCGTAAGGTCTGACAGTCTGTCACAAAGCTTGCCCACGGCAGTTGAATACGCCAACGATAAAAGTCCAGGGCGGTTAAGTTTAACTTTCCTTCTGCAACAATTGTAACTTAAGTTTCGCATTTTAGCCCAGATATCAAGGCATGTCGTCAAGCACTAATATTCAAGAGAGTTAGTATAACACTGGAATTAAAATAAAAAATTTGGATCTAGTACAAAATCCTGACACACAGTTGTCCGATGTACGTTTACCCTACAATATCCCGATTGACGTTTGCCCGACAGGACAAAATCCCTATTGGTCATTTTCCCGATGGGACATTATCCCGAAAGGTGAGTTTTTACGAAATAAATCATAATATTAATTTTGTAGAACACATTGTAAATTAGGTTATTCATTAATGCGTGGAACAATTTCAACCATACTTGGTACAAGTATCACTTAAGATCCTGCAATAACCCTGTGGAATTAGGATAAATCTAGCACCCTTACGTCATACCTTTCCTCTTGCCTCCAGGGTATGAAATTCGATACGAAAACCATTCAGAGTGGCATTATGAATCTAAGCGACCCAGTAAAATATTTATTTGGCGCCAATATAGGCAGTTATCGCATATTTTGTATTTTGAAAATGCCTTCCCCTTATACCCCCACACATAGGTACTAGTTATCTTAATTCCGCAGTGTTGTTCCATATAATATATAATGGTCCATCGGGAAAATGACCTGTTGGGAAATCGTCAATCGAGATAATGCATTGTCGGGCAAATGGCAATCGGGATTTTGTCCTGTCGGGAAAACGTCAGTGGAATGTATTGTTGTCGGGAAAACGTGTACCGTGTGTGTCGGGCAAACGTCCAGATCCCGAAAAATTTACGTCTGTTTTGAAATTGAATAACGAGAAAAAATATTTGTCAACTGAATAGTGCAGTTTGTCGCTCTAGGCTCTTGTGTTTTTTAGTTTTTTTAGAACCTGACGATAGACCAAGGTTTTCAAAAACGTGTGGTATTTATATCATCACTTCTTTTGTCTGTATTTGTCTATTTTTCTCCTTATTACTCTGAAATTATTCATTTCCGGACGCATGTTGTAACAAACGTTTTTCTTCTCTCAATAAGAGGAACACATTCCTGAAACTATACTGTCGAGTTTTGTTACACCCTGTATTTATTTTTAAACTTGACCTGTAATATTAGGAGTGAAGCATTGTCTTTTACTTGTCTCATGTACGACGTCATAAATGGCCTTCGCTCCTTACTGAATGAACTCTCAAAACACACTTTCTAAGAAGTGTTTTTTTTCGACCATTATTGGTTGTTTCGAGTAAGTGT
Organism: Zhengitettix transpicula; assembly: GCA_037074705.1. NCBI lineage: Eukaryota > Metazoa > Arthropoda > Insecta > Orthoptera > Tetrigidae > Zhengitettix > Zhengitettix transpicula. Next base: position 28,277,487 of record CM073593.1, on the reverse strand, counting down.
AGGTATCGCACAGTATCTAAATTCTATTGTTCACTTTTTTCCCTTGTTCTTGTTTTCAATATTTGCAAATTAAGTAGTCGTGAAAACGCTAAATTTAATTTCCAACATAATATAGCCTTAAAAAAAACCGGTGATTTTCGAGTCAAACTGGAGAATTTATGAAGTGCTAAAAATTTAATTCTCAATATATATTGTAATTCCAATGTGTCTTAACAAGTGATTTATTAACTTTTGCTCTTCGCTGTCATCGAACACTGTCCACCTTCTCTACAAGTTTAATTTTATTCTGTGCTAAATTATTCAGTTCCTACATTATAATTTTTTGATTCCTTGGCATTTCCTAAGATGAGGCAATAAAAACTGAATTTATTGTTTCTCCACCAATTTCTTTTCCAGGACTTTTACTCTTCTTACATAAAAACCTCATTATACTTACCAGGTTAAAATATTGATTCACTTTATTCCTTCGGCAGATCTATAAGTTGAATAGAAATTTCGTTTAATACGAATTAACCTTCAACCTTGCCAACTTGTATCCAATAGCTGAATATTTTTAATTGTCAGTCATTCCTAGAGAATAGCGCTGACAAATATGAATCGTAACTGATGTAAATACTGTCCTTTCACTTTTAAATCCAGTTCTTCTTCAGTATCGATTCAGCTGTAGATGATAATCCACCTGAGTAAACCTCCAGCTGATCCTAAACTAATGGTGATTTTCCAGTCCTATCTGTTATATTACAGCCTATTTTTTGGTAATTGCAACGTGTTGGGTTCTGCATGCGTTAAGTAATGTTATCGCAATACAGTGGGTAACGTATAATAAACGAAAAAGAGTTTAAACTGTAAACTCAAGTTGAGCATTTTCCACCAAGGGAACTATACAACAGCGAGAAGTCAGGTTGATCCCCCTCCCTCCCCCACCAGATGTAACGGAAACAGGTCATCCCTCAAATACCCCTGGGAATGGGGGTGTCACGCCACACCATTCAGCCTAAGAGGGGCTTTCTGCATTAGTGGCTCATTTCCGTGCCCTCGATAAATCAGGCCTGTGACCACATTCATGCCACCACGTCACACACAAATCCGCCAAGTCCTCGACGCCCTCTCAAAAATAACTTCTACAGCGATTAGAAAATTTTCTGGGAAGAATACAAACACTTGTAAATATCCACCTACGTGGAACAAGATTTTTTTAAAAAAATCCCACACAGACACATGCAATATTTTCTTTTATGGCGAATTAATATAACGAAATATGGAGTTTTTGTTTTGTATCATATCTTATGAAATGTCTCACTACACCTGCATAACATCTTCAAAAATATTGCTCCAGAATAATTTAATCTGAGTCACCCTAACAATGCAGCCCGCAGGCGACAGTTAACATTTTGTGTCGCAGACCTCAAAAAGTGCTTCTTCTCTAAAAGCAAAAAATATCTATGATGGCTGGAGGAACTTCTCACTATTCTTAATTTCGTCTTGACTACGATTTGGTTCCCACTGCGCAATTTACTTACAACTCTGGCATTTAAAATTTTCACTACTGTAAAATATAATATGCGACAAACATAAAATATATTTTCTTCTAATTAATAAATTAATATATTTGAGCAATGTTAAAACTGAGGTAGCAAAGTAATTCCTATAATTGGTGTGTTACATATCAAGCCCGAGAAGGTGAAACACATGTGCTTCTTTACAAATCAACACCTGCGTGTGGAATGAACAAAAACTGATCTGCATAATAGCAGGAAATGCGATTTCGAGGTTTGGTGTCTAGTGTAAATTATCATTGTAAATAGTTTTTAGGGGTCCAGAGCAGTGGTTTGACTCGCGTGCTGCTTACCATGTGTTGTGACTGGGTCACGCGATTCTGTCTTCCCGGTAGGTCCAGCGCCTTTGTGCTCGCACCTGAAAGATAAAATACCAAAAATATAAAAATCTTTAATATTCTTATCAATATTTGTTTAATAATTCTAAATATCCTTTTGCGTGGTTTGCACAACTCAATTAATGAATTCGTTAATCGGCCCGTAATCAGTTGATTTAGACTACAATTCCGACCAATATATATTGGTATTATGAAGGTTTTAGGAATTGTAAAACTAACTAAATGTTTATACTTTTTTAACGTTTTTCTCTTAATTCGTGCCTCAACTGATGCAGACCCCAAAACGGTGTATTCGATGCCGAATCAGAGTCGTTTTCAAATTATTTTTATGGCTCCTCTTTCCACCACGTGTCTAGTTGACTTTCCCTCACTTGAAGTTAGGGGTTGAAACAAAACTAACTACAGTGGTACTTATTATCAGTTATCCAGAAATCTCTTTAATTGATACTAGTAACTGCCACTTTCGCATTATTTTTAAATTCCATCCCCTCTCACCCCTACTCCAAGAGTTCTCAGACCCCCACAGTGTTTGTTTATACGTTGTAAGTAAATTGTGTAACACGTGCGGTTGATTACCCCAAGCGTTGAATATTGTATGCGGGAAATGTACATGCATAATCCGTTTTTATTGATTATTTGTGTGCTTTCTTTTGTTCTCATTAATGTATTTTTAGAGTTACATGTGTTGTTTTGTTCTTTTATTACGTATGTATGTATTAATGTTTTGTCTTGGCTTATTTCCTCTGCAGAGGAATAATGGAATCAATAAATCTAAAATTTAGCCTACAATTTCCCATTCCCCTATCTTTGAAGCTATACTTCTAAAGCGCGTTACAGCCACACACACCTTTTACGTCTCGTCCTAATGCCGGTATTATTACGTAAATCATAATCCCCTTTTCAGTTACTTTATTGTTATTGAACCTGTACTGCCCATTAATTATACTACAACGTGCTCGCAACGACAAGTTCGTGCACACTTAAACTCACATATCCCAGAATGTTATGTGGTATACTGTAATTTCTGTTTGGCATTATTATTTATTCTATTGCCAACTATATTATTGGTTTTAAAAGTCTATATTCAGCCATTAAAGCTGTTAGGTCAATAATCTTTCGTCATTAATCATTTTTTATCCTACGTTTGGTTAAATAATTATTTAATCAGGAAAATTAAATTGCGTATTTTTTCTATAGAACCATGTCTCGAAAGTTTTTCGTCTTTAAAAATTAATATTAATAATTATAATTAACTGGAATTTTAATTTTACAATAAATACATAAATTGGAATTAAGTCAGACAATGGATCTAAATATAATTACACGTTTCGTCTTTAATTTACGACTTTATACATTGCTGTATTAACTTTTTTCTCACTTGTGGCCAATTTATTTATTTATGGAAAAATTATTATTAGTATTTACCACTTATTAAACAACGTTTTTGCGAATTTAATGGTAGTCACTTTTGCAATATATTAATAGTCTAACTGATTTATACAGTTGCCTGTGTGGGAGATAATACTTTACGAACTGTAAATACGAGTATACACGCGCTTAACGCCAACGTTGTAGTGATTGCCCTTTTTATTCAAGAATTTCTTCTTCCCACGTACCCAACGGACGTGTGAATAAGGTAGAATCAAGGACATCAACATGTCATAAGCATTCAATAGCTTCTATACGCGGAGAAATTACAGGCTACTGGAGATTTTAATGCAAGGTTAGAAACGTAACCAAAGCAATACGTAACAATTTCATCCTCAAACGGTCAATCTAGTGTCACGATAACAAATATCTTGCTGCAAAAATATGCATAATTCCGTATTTGTTCAGAATTGGCGACACTGACAGATTAAGACGCTAGCGTCAAATAAGTTTCAACGGCAGAAACGTAAATTTATTTTTGTCGTGATAGGTTTTTTATCAATGTTGGTTTTGTGGCCAAAACTCTTCACATTAAACAGTAAAATTTGCAATTAGAGCAACAATTTAATCAGGTATTCTATATTTTTATTCTGTGATGCCTTGGTGCAGAATATATTTTATAAAATTAATTTATTTACAGTCGCACCAACAGGCGCACTGGCTATTATTAGTGACTTAGAACACATTTTTTTTTGACGGGGGAATAATTTGACGAGAGTTTCTCTCACGCACACAAACATCCTGTCCTCGCCGGGATTCGAACCCGGGACCTCTGTGATGTGAGGCTGTCACGATGATCCCTACACCAAGGAGGTCGACATAATTGTTTACGATGACTTTGTAAGGAAAAAATATATTTTTTTTGATTAAAAATTCTATATTTAGTTATTTGTATTTTTATGGTTTTGAAATATGATGGTAATTTTGATGTTTAATTAGTCCCGTCTGTCCGAGAGCTGAAAGTGGATGTAAAGAGTTTCTGAAATAAGCCAACACATAATCGAAAATTAATCATTTCAGGGGTATAATTAAATCGTATAGTTTATAAACATCAAATGTGGGATTATAGGAAAAGACGTTTCAAACGTGAACAGTCACCATGATCGTATTTAACTGACGAGATGTGCGTGAAAGCTGCCCAATGCGACGGAACTTCTCCATACAACTTCATACATACTTTGTGAACAGTGTGTCAAGGCGATTTAAGTTCTCTTTCAACATTGAGAAAATCGATGCCGTAAAACATCCAGTTTCTGTATTCGTATGCAAAAAAAAAATGCAGACCCGTTAAAAAGTCTCGTTACCTAGAAGTCACTTCCTCTGGACTATGGAACTATTAGTCTTGTAACTGTAACTGTTACTCAACTAATCAATCACATTTCTTTTTATCTGTGCGACGAAATTAAATGAGCGAGCACAGAGTACACATCTCTTTCTTATCTCTGATAAGCTTAGTCGTTATCAGCACGTCTTGTCTCGCAGTAAAACAGTTTCATTGACATCCGCCTGACAGAATCATGCACAACTCGAGGTAAGTTTACTCGGGGTACAATTTTAGTGCGTTGATTCAACGTAAGATCAAGTCAAATAATAATTTTAGGATTTCTAGCAATGGGAACTCGATGAGGCTAAATTTGAGTTTCTTTAACGTTAAGTAACTTTGAACCAGCTTTTGTGCAGACGTCTTTCCTAGTAGGTCAAATTTTTCAAACAAAAATATGTTTGCCGATTAGTTTTTTTAATAAGAGCAATATATCAATGTAAATATAATGTAGTAAATTACATAGGATTTTTAATATTTCTTCTAATAATTTTATTAATTTAAAAAACTTCTGTTCAAATTTATTAGCTGAAAATTTATATTTACTCATCATTTAACCTATAAATTGGCAGTGTTTCCATACTAATTTATTCCGAATTACTTGAAAAAGACAGTATGATATGAAACATGGTGTAATCTATCTTCTAGTTTTCTAATAAATAAATCACAATGTTTTAATGTTTATATATTTGTATGTTTGTTTGTATGTTTGTTCCGCATACAAACCTACACCCGTGGAGAAATTTTCGCCACATTTAGTACACGTGTTTTGTGTCACCAGGAAACAAACACTGCCGAGATGAGACAGGTCTGCCACTCCCAGGAGCAAAGGTGGGCGGGGGTGGAAATTTTCAAACATGTTAAACGGCCGATATTTTCCTGGAATAAATATTTGTCGGGGCAATGACGTTAGTAATTTTACCGATGTTATTTGTGTATAATTTCAACCTCTTTCGACATTGGAGGGGGCACGCTTAAGGTTCGGGGTGGACGGGTGTTATATAAAAATAACGCAAAATCAACCGAGTCAAATCCTAGGTTGTGGATATCGCTGAGTTTAATTATGTCGTGTCTACGCTCGGCGGTGGGAGGGGCTGGGCGGAGGTAGAAATTTTCAAATAATGTAACCCGCCGATTTTTGCGTCTAATTAATACATTTTGTTTAACCCACAGTTGCGGAAATGGAAATTTTCGAACACGTTTAAACATTAGTTAGATTATATTTTTTCGGGGTCAATGAGTTCAACCTCTTTCGACACATTGAGAGATAGGAGTCGAGGTGCGTTATGTAAAAATAACGCAAAAGCAACCGATGGGGGTTATGGACATATGACAACCCGGGCAACAGAGGGCTCCCAGGTAGTTGGTAATAAAATGAACCGAAGTAAATTTGTAACTATCACTATTTTAATTTTGGCAGCATTAGAGAATTAAATATCAACTCCCGTGACCAGATACATCACGAACTTATGCCAGTATCTACTTATCTTCCGACGGAAATTGTGAGGATTCGTCCCACTATGACAGTATAATAAGTAGTTATGTACTAGATGGGAGAATCTCAGTGAGCTTAATTTCGCATATGATTTGTAAAAAAAAAAAGACTTGGAAAAATAGTTGAACACATTTTCTGTAATTCCGTGAAGTAAATTCAACTCGTGGAAGGAAAGTTAATGGTGTCGGATTGATTTTTTGAGTGTTTCATATACTTGTAGGTACCTAAACACTCACGAATCAACAAAATTCTCATGATGAAACTAAATCTAATAATGCTAGAGTGCTTAGGTGATTATTCTAAATACTTCACTATGATGTCGTTAATGGTCTTTTCTCATGACGTTAACTCATAAAGATCTTCCAATAGGCCCTAGTATCGGCACAAGTTTTTATTTACATTCGAGTACATTTCAGTATTAGATCGCAACCTTTTCATATTTTCAGATATTTAAATTATTATAACGTTTTTGATATCTTATCTCACGGTCAGTAAGTTATTCTTAAAATTGTGTTTTATTCGTCTTTTATTTTCGATGCTATTCATACCTTGTAATGGAGAAATATTTAATTCGACTTTTTATATAGGGGATGTTTCAAATAAATTGGCTGTCTGTAGTTTGCATGGGAAAGTTATTTGAAGGCTGGAAGATTGTTAGATGTTGGTTTTGTGCCTGCCAACGCGTGACTAGGCATAAATTAAAAAGACCGTTAACGAGACAGGTAACCAGCTATTTCTGATTCAAATATCATGAACAGGTATGATTATATTGTGTCTTACAGAAAATCAGAGTCGTGGAGACAACACAATGCTTATTAGAAATGTGATGAGTGCACTTTGAAGTGGGAGTGGGGAAGAGTGAGCTTCCAGGAAGGAGATTTGTTATCCCCTGTCACCTGAGCTTCTTGCTGAGCTTGGGCAACGCTTACGAAATGCTGAGGCATAAAAGCGTCTGTCTGCATACGTTGCTGATGATTCATCGTTTGACTATGCTCTCTCCCTATGCATGTTCATGGAACCAGACACTTTATAAAAAACTTCTGTGGTTCACTTTTCGTGACTTGGACGAATGCCGATTCTTTGTTTCTTAAATTATGTATGACTCATCTAAGGTTACGGAAGGTGTGAGACAAAAATTGTCTCTCTTCAGAACATTCCCTGGAAGAAAAACAATGAATAAGCTATAAGATGATCACAACTGTGTTACAGATAAATATAATTGAAGACCATTTTTTAATAATATTTATAAAAGAAAACCCACGGTTTTATTACTCAAAATTTATTCCGTGGAACGTCCAAAATAAAACTCTTTTTTCCAGCATAATCATTCAGCAACCGAAAGTGTCATCATAAAACATAGTTTTTCTTAAATCACACTCTACTTGAGTTCATATAATAACTACATTTTCCGTATAACTAGAAACGTCACATTCTAACAGTTAAATCCATTATATTTACAAAAACCATATGTACGAACGAATACGCTCGTATTATTTATACCAAACTAGAGTATAACAGCAGCGCTATTGGCGACTGGAAGTGGTACTGCCTACAATTCATTTATTACAATTGTCAAAATTACTTTAAAATACAAATTCAATCCTATTTTAAATTTTCTTACAATAAATAAAATACACTGTTTGCGTGTGTGTATGTTCGGCATACAAATCTACAGCCTTGGAGCAAATTTAACCATGTTTCGTACACGTGTTCCTTTCGAACGGGAAACAAACTCTGTGGAGGGTAAGACACGTCTAACACTCCTAGGAGCGGGGTTGGAAATTTTAAAACTTTCTGAAACGGCCTATATTTGTGCCGGATAAATATATTTCTGGGTCAATAAGATTGAAAGTGATTCTTCCGATGTTTATGAGCATCATTTCAACCTCTTTCGGTGTGGGAGGGGAGCACCCTTAGGGGTGGGGGTGGAGGGTCGTTACAAAATAATAACGCGTAAACAACCGAGTTTGGAGTAAAATCCGGAATTATGGATGTCGCTGATTTTAATTATGTCGTTTAACCCCCAGGGGCGGGGGTGAACGGGAGTGGAAATTTTAAAATATGTTAAACGGCCGATCATTGCGTCGCATAAATATTTTGAAGGGTCAATGAGATTTATAGTAATTCTCCCGATGTTGATTGTGTATAATTTCAACCCCCTTTAGGCATAGAAGGGACGTTAGGGACTGGGCTGGAGGCCCGTTACACAAAAATAACGTGAAAACAACCGATATTTGAGTCGAATCCGAGTATGTCGCTGAGTTTAATTATGAGAACCCGGGAAACGCCGGACACCCAGCTAGTATACAATAAAAATGATTCACAATTGGTTTTTTATCTTTACATATGTGTTAAAATTAAACTCATACGCTACATATAATTCATGTTTCAAAAGACACTAATATGTCGATCTATATTTTACACACATGTCTTAAATTGATTTAAAAGGTTTACATTCGTCGAACCAACCATCCAATTTCACATTTATTGTTCAAACATATTTCATATTCTGTTGGATGTATATAGGGTGATTCTACGGTCATGGGACACACGTTGAGGGGTGATACAACTTCCTAAAACACAAATTTTAGCCATTGGTTGGAAGTGAACTAATCACAGATGAGTTTGCATGGTCGCAATTTTCATAATTTATTGTAAACATTGTTGGAAGGATTGCGTGGATGTGGTAAATGAACAATATTTTTCTTTTCTTATCTCATTTTTTGTGTTCGTGCCTCAACGAACATTCCTATACAAGATGTTGATATACATATATCCTATACAAGATATTGTAATAATCACCTATATACCAAATTAAATACAACAGTTGGCCACGTTGGTGAAGCCAATTTGTGGTAAACAGAAATGAAAGACAAGTTAACTTGAAACAAAGTTAAAATGTGCCACGCGTTGAGGCGACAATTTGTAATATTCTGGTGTAATAAACAATTAAAATGACAGTTAGCCCACGTTAATGCATCAATTTAAATAATTTAAGTTTTAAATGAAAGCACATTTAATAAATAAGGAATTTTAACTGAACAAACACATTAATTTATTCTTTGCTCAAAGATTTAAATTTACAAATACTTATACATTGAAATTTTTACAGTAGTTATCACGTACAATCAAAATTTTATTCTCTCAGGGTCTTCACTGGGCCTTTAAATAAATAAATATATTTGTTGACAATTGAATTTTTATAAAGCTACTCTCGACTTCAAAGAATTTTTACAATGCAATATAAAATATTAACGATATTTAAAAAACCCGAAATGGGGCGATATTATCTTTAATTAAAGGTTTACAATAATAATTGAATGGATTTATGACTTACAGTTTCTCTGGTACCAGGGCAATTTTTAACTCGTTCAGAAACACACACACTTTGCATTCTAAATGAGGCCATTCTTTTCACTGACTCTACACATCATTGTTGGTTTAGCAAGTGTTGGCTATATCTCGACGACGACTTTATTCTGCAATAATTCACCAACTTTATTCTGCAATAATTCTTCCACGAAGCCTTTACACAGTTATATTTGGTCAAAAACTGGTATACTCTGCAATCTTTACGCTGCAATATCTCTGCTTTAATTCATCAACTTTTATTTTGCAATACTTTGACGACGTCTTGTCTCTTTCCATAACAGCCGCTCTCTGCTGTATTTTATTGCCGACTGACTTATATGTTCCATTCGGCGCGCCAACAGTCTACAATACTTTAGACCTGTTATATTATTGTCCATTCTTGTGTGTAATTCGTGTGTTTTTGCCGCTAACAATTCAAGTCCAAAATTTATTTTAATTATTAATTACTAATTGCCTTTTAATTACCACAATATATATATATATATATATATATATATATATATATATATATATATTGTAATAATCAAATAATGATGATTATTAATTTGCCCCACGTTGTGGTAGCCAAAATGCAATGATCAAAAATGATAGGCTTTTAAATAAACAATTATAAACTTTAAAACAAACAAAATTTTATTTAGCAATACTTGAAACAATTATACAATTTTAAAAACATATCTCATCTCTCAAAGGTCTTAACTGGGTTTGATAACGGCAGAACATTTAAACATAATCAAAGAAACAAAAATTTACATTTAATTTAAAAGAAATCTTTATTCGTCTAGACATAGACGAAATTAATTATCGACGAACTTATTCTACAAGATTGATTTTAAATTTAAAGAGTTTATTTTATCAACACAAAAGAAAAGAACGATATCTGACTTTATCTTTTAATTCGGTTTACATATATGAATACCATGAAATTTTAACTTACGATTAATCAGGAAAATTTGGCTCGTTCTTACACACATACTTTATATACTGGCTGTTTTAAACACTGATTCTAATAAACACTGTTGGTTTGACAAAAGTTGGTTCTCCGTTCTTTAAGGAAATATTATTTGCTCGTTCTGAAGATTATTTGACGCTGGATGTAGTGTCCTGGTCTCCTACAATCGAAGACTGGTCTAATTTGAGGATAGAATAGATTAGACTTCACCATACAAAATGTTTATCGATGAATATTTGGCTATTTCTCTCGCAGACTGCAACTTATAACACATTCTCCTCCCTTAAACGATGTCTCTCTTAATCTCATCCTCCATCTTCGGTGATCGCCGTACGACTCCCTATCATATCCTCCAGTCTCTGTGATCGCAGTTCGACTAACTCTCAAAAGCTTATCTCTCCCTTATATACTCCCTGCCTTTTCCTTTGTCCATTGTTCGAAAACTTCGTCGCAAATGCCAGTTGACAGATTCTTCCATTATCCCGAGATTTACATTATGCAGCTGCAGTTCCGTAGTCAGAAAATGGCTAACTACTCCGTTATGTCAAGCCGACAATCGAGACAGGACCCTCAATTACTTTGGACTTGTCTTTTTCCACCCCCACACGCACGTGCACGGTTTCTCAAGACCACACACCCAGCGTTTCCAAGACGATGAAATACTCAGTCCTAAGTAAACACGTTACAAAACTGCTCCTCCAACAGTCCAGACTATCCATCACAAACAATGCCTCACTTAACAGGCATTACAATATATATATATATATATATATATATATATATATATACATATATATATATATGTATAGTTTTTTTTATTTAATATGAGCATTGCTTTCAAAAAGTTTTTATATTTTCATTTAGAATTTACATCTCTTATAAAAGCTGAGTTAATCGTTTTCCTTCAATGTAAGTATGTGAGTTTCGAGCGTTCTCTATTACGTTCTCAATTTTTTGACGTATCTTCTTGTAAATGATTCTGTCTATTCTCTCTTCTACCGCGTATTTTACACCTCTTATTCCTACTCTTTAATTTACATCAGAATTTCCCCATTTCGCATCTATTTCCGTACTCCACTACTTCAAATTTTTTATTATGAAACTAACAATGGACGGCTATATAATTTTTCTTTCTTGTAAACTCGCAATTGTCATTATATTTCAAATTCCTACATTTATCTTATTTTCCTTCATGAGAACATAGAAATTGATAATAATACATCTATTTTGTTTTCTTATCGGCTACATAAATTTCAATGGCATCCATTCCTTTTCTTTCGGATATTTGAAACTGTCCTTTTGGAAAGATATACCAAATTATAAACATCGCACAGGCGTACATTCTTTGCATTCTCGGATATAGCGCAGTAGTTCGTTGAAAAGACCTTTTATATTTTGCTGACGAATTTATTTTTCTCTTATTTCAGACGCCTGCAGCCAGAGGGCCGCCAAAATGGACGCGACCCCGACAAGCTGCGCCACAGCGGGTGAGTAACAAACTACTACTAGACCTCGCACGGTAATGGCGCTGAATTTTGAAGGATCTTGCCGCTAGTACCAAAATTTTCGTCTTCATGCCAATGCGTTCGTTCCCTTATAAGTGTAGTAGATCGGTGTAACTTATTTGTGACATGTACGAAATATAATTTGACTATACCGACGTTGACATGTTGCGTGGAAACAACCTTTGACAAGTTCGTGGCGGATTACGTTTGCGTGATACTATATTTAACCCATACGAGTTCCACGTAATTGCCCCGTTATTATTCGTGAGCAAGATAATCTCTGCCGTAAACCGGTTTCGTAAACTTATTTTCGTGATGCTCGGGTACTTTTACTTTTCTTCAGCTACAAATCGTAATATATAGGCTCATTTCGCAAACGATATATACAGCAACACAGGAACACAACACGTGAAACATATATTTTTAAATTAAAAATTATCATATTTTATCACTTTTTTGTTTCTTGAAGGTAATACTGGAATAAATCTGAGCTAATGGGACGAATGCAGTCGACAGAAAGATAGCAATAAAGCTCGTATTTAAATATTTAGAGTCTTGATAAATCCTAATTACGGTTGTTTTGGTCGTTTGTGACATTCGTTCCTTAATATTACATGTAAATTCTTTAAACTAATATATTAGAATTAGAAAACGACTCCTTAAAACAAAGCAATTAATTTAGAAACTATTATGAATATGGAACATTAATTTACCTAGGTTTGAATTTTTAAATGATGATGTCTGAACCTGTAACTATCTTTATTTTTTTCGGTTAATAATAAGCTAAATATGTCAGATTTGTTTGAGAGTTCTATCTCTTCGTTCTCTCCTGAGACGTGATAGTAATATAATTATGAAATGTAATATGTAAGAGTGTTTAATTATCATGGTTGATAAAAGGTACGTATATTATAATCGAAAAAATACCAAGATTGCTCGTATCCTATTTTAAATACTGTATTCTTCGTGACATAATTCATGTATAATTCACGATCCCAATGTATATGGACAATTTTGGGAATTTTAATCGTTAATAATAAGGAAAAGGTGTCGGGAGTTTTGTTTTGAGAGTGCGGAATTTTCATTTTCTCCTGAGACCTGGTATTGAAACAAATATTCATGAAAATAATATACCTTGTGACAGCAAAATAATATACCTCGTGACATCAATACGGTATCAAGAAAATGAATTTTTTAATTATTGTTAATTATTGGAATTAGTAAACTACATGATATTAAAGGTAAGTTGCCACCATGTAGCCTGTTACCCTAAAAAAATTAACCTTGTGTATTGTAGTAATTGGTAATTAAGGCATTGTTCTAATTGAAAAGTTGAATTGTAGAATTAGTGGATGTAGAGCGGACGCCGCAACAAACCGGCAAGGCAAAGAAAGCATTGTTGATCGGTCGAGAGGGCTTTTACGCGCTCAAAATTTACTAGACGAACAGGGCAGTCGGGCAGCAGACAGCGAATAGATCAGACGAAAAGTTTTACAGTCGGCAGTCAGAACGAAAGAATGTGGTCCAGTCACAAACATGCTTTCAAATATTAAAAAGTAAAGCAATATTCAGTCGGGAAGGAGACAGAGCAACTAGTGTGTATTCGGTGGTCGAGCGTAGATTCATCATGCTGGCCATAGACAAACCAATGAAGTCCATTTACAACTAAAGTCATGAGATCTACAAATCCAGGTTGCAGTAAAGCATCGAGAACCAACCAATTTGTGTTAAACCAACTAACAAACAACGCCAATTAGAGCCTGTGAACATTTAGAGTCTGTGAGAACTTAGAATCAGTGATGTCTCCAAAATTGTGCACGAAAAGCTAAAAAGAGACCTGGGCGGCCGTAAGTAGAGAAAAACTTTAAAATCATTTGTAAACCGTGTTTAAAAGATAAAAGTCAGATCGTTCTTTAATTATTTAATTATCGATAAAATGAGATCCTTAATTCTTGATAAAATTAAAATTGTTTAAATTCAATCTTTAGTATTATTTCTTCCGCAACAAATTTCGTCTATGTTCAGACGCATTGATTTCCATAAAAAGTAAATGTAATTTTGATTATATAAATTCTGCCATTTATCAAACCCAGTTCAAGACCCTGAGATCCCAAATATTTTGTGTATTTTATACTTGTTTTAAAATTGTTAATAAATCTTGTTTAATAGTTTTCACTTAAGTTCTTTCATTTAAAAACGCCACATTCATATTATATTTAAATTTATTTAATTATTACAATATATTTAAATATTATTTAATAAAATATGGGAAATATCAGAACGATATGCAGAACTCACACAGGTGAAAGAAACCTATGTTTTTATTTATTGTTTTCTAAATAAACCCTGAAGTGGTGTTGGAGGACATTTCGGGCAGGTTCGTTGGTATCACAAAAATGTTCTCGAGAGTCTTGAAGATGGTATAAAAGTGAAAGATATCACTCTGTACAGAGTTAGACGATATTTCGAAACATGTTTCTTTCTTTACATTGTTTGATATTGTAATAAACTCTCCGTTTTTTTTCTCGTAAAATTAAATCGCAATAACGGTACCTAATATGTGATTACTTGAATGATAGCGGGTACCTTTCAGGTACTACTTGAAAATAAAGACAACGTATTAAACACATTAAATTATTTATTTCATGCAAAAAAATCAATCTACCCCAAAAAACAAACAAATCAAATCACCAACCATAATGTCTTCTTCATATTATTAACGTTTCAGTAATGTAAAATTTTTAATACAATATGTTCAGAACATTCGAAACTCTTCGCGTTCCTTCCGCCTTTCTTCTTGTTGATGTTAATGTATTTTATAAATTGTAATAAACGATCTAATAATTTTTATTAATTTACAATTATTTTTATTATATAATCCCACGTTACTGCGTCAATTGATGCGGTAAACAAATATTTAAAATTTGTTTAAAACAATTAATTAAAAAGGAAGCTATAACCTATAGACGGATGTAGTGAATGAAAATATTACTCACAAATTCATTTTTAAATACAAAAATTTATTACAATTTAAATTTAATTAATTTTTAATTTACAATTTTATACACGGCTTTTCTGAGATTCTTGATACGTCCAGGGTCGCTTATCGGACCACAAGCAGTAATAAAAACCCGCAATGAAATAATTTTTTTATATAGAATATTACAAAATATAGAAATTAATTTACAAGTTTTACACTGTGAAACTTACTTACGAAATCTGACGGTAAGGTAATTACCCTAAGCTCAGAATGTATTTTGTTACATACCAGACATCGGTGCAGTTCTCGTATCACTTCAGAAATTTTACCAACTTTTTAGTGTAGATCACAAATTTTTTATTTGACTTTCACTTAAACGGGCCACAGTATTACACTTTCTACACCATTTCAGTGATCATACGCAATTAAATCCACACGTTACCACAGTCGATCATCAGTAGATTTCCAATATTTCGGCAAACAGTAATAATGTCTACAGCAAGGAAAATGGAATTACACTTTCTAAATAGCAGTCATATTCAACTCTCAATAAATTGTACCGTTGAAAACAATCTAACGACAGCCAATACAACTTTTCATTTGATATATTGGAGGTCATTACAATATATCACCACGATATGCATTACTGGCAGAAAAATTATATATATTCAGAAAATCGAAGCCCAATAAAAATATTCATGCTTCTCTAATACTAATTATTTTAGATAATATTACACTGGAGTAATTTGACTAATTATTATTCCTTCGTTAATATATCACATTAGCTGTTCTTTATTGATATTTTTTTCTATCTAAGGCAAATTTTAAGAGAGCTGTTGGGATCTTGAAATACGATGTGTATGGTTATTCATGACACGAATAATTGAGATAGCGCCTTCTATTTGTTTAGTTTGAGACGGAATTAATTTTACTATCCTTCACTGTCTTCACGATATATATAAATAAAATGTAATGATTAAAAGGGAAGCTAATTATTAAATGAATTACTTAACAAAATGATCATGATAAAAAACTTTTAATTTGCCTAAGATTAATTTAACAGGTGTTCATTTAGTTTTTTACAAATGATTTGCCCTAGGTTGGCACGCCGAATTCAATAATTTCAAAATTCACAAACAAATATTTTTTTTTGTAATCGGTGGCCTGTAAAATACAATATTTTATATTTCACAAACAATCAAATTTAATAACTCTTCTTCTCAGGGTCTTTAACTGGGTTTGATAAGAAAGAACAATCAAAAATTATAAATTAAATAATTAACAATTCAACCAAATTGAAACGAACGGAATACGAAATCTGACTGAATACCCTCAATTACCGTTTACAGAATTTAATTAGTTTGGTTTGTACTTACAAATGTCCTGCTGGTACCAGACTTAGTTTTCGAAGCTTGGGGACACAATTCACTAAAAAGGCCAGTAATCACTGATTCTACACATCATGGTCTAAACACACGTTTGTAGTTATTGTATTATTCCTCCGGGATCTCGATCAGCCGTACCTCCGGTCAACAGTCGGACGTATTATTTCTCAATGCCTTTATGTGGAAAAATGTTATTTCGGTACTGGTATGTATCTGAACGTGGTGCTAAATTTTTGTTTCAGCTTTGCGGTTTTTATAACGTGTCTTTCCCCCCAGACATTTTTACTTGGATTTTTAAAACATATAAGTCTCTCAGTTGAATTTTTAAGCTTGGGCCACGCTGTTCGTACTCTTAAATTTTGCTCCCTCTCTCGACCATAATATCCGCCAGACTGAATTCAGCCAGTCCTAGCAGCTCGCAACTCAGAACGCCGACAAAGAGCCTTCCGTTATCTTTGATATCTTTAAGAATTTGTACCGCTAAACAGTCCAATTATTTAAACAATTAATGGCCTCCTTAAATAGTATTACAATATATATTATGTATATGACGATAATATGACGAAATTTAAGCGTTTCGTCGCTTATTTGGCGAACTCATCAGCTTCAAGTTAAAAACAATTGATAGACCGGTCAATCTCTGCAGACTGCCGTTGCCGTTGTTTAATTTTACATTAATAAATTTTTTTCTGACTAAAAATTGGCTGATGGTTCTTTATTTATTAGTTATCTCAATAGTCAGAATATATATTTATTTATATGATTGCGATAATTTTCTTTTTTCATTTGAGATATCAGATTACTTTCTGCACATTTCAATTCCAAATTATAACGCAATAGGTCATGAAAATTTCGAGTTCAACGGGATGGAAAGTTTGCGCGATACGGAAATAATATGTATCAATCGGTGCGTCAGCTTCAATGCAATTTATTGCCAACGCGAATAAATTTACATATTTGTGGTATATAAATGTCAAATGCAGTATCAGGAGAAATGGATAAATTTATAACCACGTTGATATCAAATTTGGGATGTGATCTACGATACAGTTTTATTAACATTTAATAAGATCAGGATAACTGACATTTTTTTAATACTGACTGGAACATTAAATGTATTAAACACATTCGTATTTGAAGGATTTAAGATAACAACATTTCCATTTGCTTTATATGATAATCTACTATCTTAAATTCGTTACTGCTTTGCTGGAATATTCCCGCTTTATATGTTTCCATAGATAGGGTTAATTTTCCTTTATTTTGTTCGCCCATAAGTCGCGCCTCATCTATGGTTCCCACTTATTATACTTTATTTTTTACTTCTGCCCCTTTATTACTTTTAACATTAAAACCACTTCAGATTTGCCTTTTATACAGCATTTCTAATTTACAGTTTTCTATCTTTCCGAGTTATAATAGATGCTATAGATGTTTATTATCATAAGCAGATATGCACGTATTATTATTAAGACGTAGGAAGTTGTGTTCGTTACCTGTTTTGTGCTGTGCCGGTATTGGTGGATATCGCGATTTTTAATCACCTGACGAAAGAACAAGGATTGCAGAAAGGTTGTGAGATATTTATTTTAGCACTGTTTTTTGTTTGTTAATTAGCTAATTGTTTATCAGCGCAGTAAAGAATAATTGTGCTCATTCAGATTTACCGATTTCAGCAATCGTCACGGTATGTCGTAGATTGTAAAACTTTTATCACTCACCGGTTTTTTTATGTAAATTCTTTCAGAAGATAATTTTTTAATAATGTTCATCCATCGCTATTTATTTATAATATCTCTCACTTTTACGAAACGATTCGTATAATTTCGGTTATAAGCTGCCACTTCAAAAGGAATAATGAATCCTCAATCCACGAGTACAGAGGGGCGTGGAAGTGATATCGATATAGATTGCTTGTTTCTCAGTGTGCGCTTCAATCTCGTTAATGACTGCTTTGCACTTCAAAGATACTAAGAATATATTGGAAACCGGATTTTAGAGGGGAACGGGGATTGATACCCCTCGAATAATGGCTTTTCTCGGATATATTGGAAATAAAGGAGTATCCACATACTTGAATACGTACTATGTATTCATATTTTACAGATTTTATAAAAAATTATTTTTCAATTGTAGCTATCGAACTCGGAGACTCGGCTAAACCGGGGCGGAAGCTCTACCACCTGAGATATCTCCGTCGACTGCAGATCCGGTGCTACATTTTTTCATCCTGTTATTTAATTCAATTTAATATCATGGCCTCTATGGCTTGAGCTTGTGAAAGCTTTCACTCCATTCGTGAATTGGAAATTAAAAAAAACCTTTATCAATTTACATGTAAAAATTTGTTCTTCGTTGAGGTCCTAAAATGAAGGCCATGTAAAAATTGTGATTTAATAAAAAATTGTAAGTGAGGCTGCATCAGGCCTAATGGAAATTATTTATTAAATCATATTTTATTTTTAACAGTCAGATGTATTACCAGTCCATTAACATTTTCTGTAATTAAATGTTTTTATTAATCATAAAATGTTTTATTAACAACACAACAACGTTTCGTACGTACTTGTACCCTCTTCAATCTGCCTGACTGAAAGAAAGGTTTGTTTTGACGTTCTAAACGCTTCCTCAATCAGACAGTCTGAAGGGAGTCCAAGTATAGACCGCGAAAAATAGTATGGAATGTGAGATGCTTCCCCTTGGGGAGACAAGCTCGCATAACGTCACTATCACTCTTAAAAACTTTAATTATATTAACGGGATACACAGACAGCGGCACGGGCATCTCTTTACTTTTACGGTTGAGATTTTTGACGTTCAACTTAACCTGAACTGAAAACACTATATTACTTGCGTCAGTGTTTTCAGAATAATTTTTACACTATCCAGTTGCTGTAATAAAGGTTCGCGTTAAAGTTATGACAGGGCAGTGAACCACTGCGCATCGTATTTAGACACGCCAACTATTCCACTCCATTTATACTTACAGAAAAGTTGGTATGTTGTTAATTAACGATATTATGATGAATAATTATTTAAATTATAAAATGGTCTGTTAATGATAGTTAAATATATTTGAATGTAAGGTTTTAAAACGTGTAAGAAACCTCAGACAGTTTTTGTAAGTTGTATCCAAAATTTCATCTTACAACGGTGCATCTACGGTCTTTGGTCGCTTTTAATTTATCTGCAGCTTCAGGAAATTCTTTGACCCAGACCTTTACTTGCATTTGTGATCCATAAATGGGAATTACTTTGCCCCTTTTCCGTGCAAACCAAACAAACAGTGCGTCGTTAATTTGAACAGAAACGAGATATTTAATTGATTTTTCTATCAGACGAAAAACGAGATTCAAAAGAAAAGTTCTCAATTTTCTGACGACTTCGCCTCCAGTCTTTAACTATATTTTTGGAATGTCGATAATCCAATTCTATGAGACTTCAATAGCTCGCCTTTGTCAGCCCTTTTGATACCCTACAATTTCTTTTCAATTGAAATAACCTCTCTTTTTATTTTCTGCGACATATCGGAACAAAATTCCAGAGTTAACTGGGTCAAACAATTCGACGAACAAGAGGAAAATATTTCACCGAGGCAGTTCCCCTTCAAGTGCAGCTTCTCATTCACGAAATTTAGTAATTGTTGAAACTGAGTAACGTTTCACCATTCATTCAAGATTAAAGAAGGGGAAAAAAGTGAATTGTGATTTATTTAAAATCAGTTAATCGAGCTATCGATTAATCCAACCTCGGATAATCATAATTCCACTGAACGTATACATAATTTACAAGCGCAAAAGCTCGTGGGGAGTTTAAAGCTGAGCACTGAATAAATGAATTGACAATACTGAATTTTAGGAATGTTAAAAAGAACGGTTCTGCCGTTTTAGAAACGTAGCTTACAATCACGCCAAACAGTTCAACTACCCGGCATTGAATACATTTGAATGTGAATAAATTCTACAGACTTGTGAAACGAATACTAATACGCAAAGTGAGGAATGCGAATAGTTCGTAAATAATAGATTCATTGAAGGGGACGCGTCGTAAAGCGACGGAATTTGCATGTAATA
This sequence comes from Zhengitettix transpicula, assembly GCA_037074705.1. NCBI lineage: Eukaryota > Metazoa > Arthropoda > Insecta > Orthoptera > Tetrigidae > Zhengitettix > Zhengitettix transpicula. Next base: position 28,257,082 of record CM073593.1, on the reverse strand, counting down.
TACGCATTTTAAATTCTGCTGGTATGCAAACGCCGGAGTTTACCCTATGACGTCAATGGCAGGGAACTTGTGCAAGTTTCATCTCGCGGTGAGGCCAATTATCGACTACATGTGCTGTATGTGCTGCGAAGCTGTGCCGCACCAAATATAGGCTACGGGAAACCCGTTAAAAGCAATTCTTATCCTATTTTCATAAAGCTATTGCCTGACGCGTACAATTTTAATCAAAGCTCTCACGGTAAAGCGTAAACACGGATCGTCTGGCTATATTGAAGCGAACTAAAGTCAAATAAAATCAGATCATGTCCAAAGTTGAGGATCAGCATCTCGTGTTTAACTTGGATTGTCTGATGTTTAACGCACTTTGGCATCCTTTGAAACGGTAGTTTTGTTTTTAAGAGAAATTTAACATAAATTTGTGCAATATTTTTTTGTATGTTATTGAAACAAATTAAAACTCAAATAATTTAATATTTATTTATCAAATATCTTTTCATAAATAAAACAGAGTTCCGCATCAAAATCTGGACCCGTGGAGAAATTTCACCAAATTTCGTACACGTGTTCTTTGCGACCAGGAAAGAAACACTGTTGGGGTGAGACACGTCTACCGCCCACAAGAGCGGCGGGGGGGGGGGGGGGTGATATTCAGACCTGTTAAAACGGTCGGTATTTCAGTCACAGGGTTGATGTCGCTGAGTTTAATTATGACATTCAACTTGCCATTTAACTCCCAGAGGTTGAAATTTTTGAAAAGTGCAAACACGGTTGTTATTTGAGTTGAATAACTATTTTTCAGGGTCAATGACATTGATAGTATTTCCACCGATATTGTTTGTGTATAATTATAACCCCTTTCGGCATAGGACGGGAACACGTTTAGGGGTGGGGGAAGGTTGGTCGGGGCGTTGCATAAAAATAACGCAAAAACTCCCGAGATTTGAGTCAAATCCTGGGTTATGGATGTCGCTGAGTTTAATTATCACAACCTGGGTAACCCGCGGGGGTGGGAGGGGCTGTACGGTGGTTGGCGTGTGTAGATATTTTCAAACAATGTAACCGGAAGTGGAAATTTTCGAACAAGTTAAAACGGCCGATATAATCGTGGAATATATATTTCTTTTTGTCTTTTTGGGATGTGAGCAAAAATTAGGTATTGGGATCGAGGTGTGCTAAATAAAAATATGTCAAATCGGGAGTGATGGATTAATGACAACCCGGGTAAGACCGGGCACCCAGCTAGTAGTAATATAAAAACTTATTGTACTTGACATTATACTTGTTTGCCCGGGTATTTATTTATGCGTCCGGAAAATGATTTTATTTTACAGCAGTCTCTTAGTTAACACGTGATTTAACTGTCACAGAAACCGTCACTTCTTTTACCGTTAATGGACACTCCCCGACCTACGTCGATAGGGAGCTAGCTTTAAATTAACCGGGATGATAACGAACGGTAACTTAACCGAGTCGAAAATTCTCCTTGTACATTAAATAAGCACGGAACCTAAAGCGAGTCCAATAAATCCCGGCGCATTAAGACAGTGAGGAAATAAGCCCGGAACTTTAATGAGGTACTCATATCACAACAGGCAACTATTTTATCAGATGTACGGATCAAAAATCTTCCCGATAAACTTCAAGACTGGGCACGTAGTTACTTACAGATCACAGGCTGCTGGACTGTAAAGTGAGTATGGAAACCATAACAGAGTGATACATTTGGGTGCGGCGATAGGAACAAACATCCGTTAATATGTAAGTAAAAATACAAAATAACATGTTGTTGGGTTGAAGAGCAAAGCTTCTAAGGTAACAAAATATTTTTACCCCAGCTTACGGTTAAAATAAATGCCTAGGAATTTACAGTTTGTATCCTGGGCAATGTATTTTATAATACTATTTTATAATCATATATAAATAAAAATATATACATCTATTTTATAATGTAAAGCACATTGTAGGTGCCTTTTAGTAATTCTTAATTTTTTTCTTTCTCTTGGCGCAGTTACTTAGTAAATATAAGTTTGGAAGGTATCTGTGTCTTGTTCACCTTGTAGATTACACTAGTCATCTGCAAAAAGTTGGACCTCAGAATAAGTACAAATTGGTAAATCGTTAATGAATATTAGAAATAATAATGAGGCAATGGTCGGCCTCGCATCACAGAGGTTCCGGGTTCGAATCCCGGCTTGGGCATGGATGTTTGTGGTCGTCCTGGTCACGAAAACGGGGGTTAAGGCTGTGCTCAGGTACGACGCTCTGACCAGGTGGCACTCCTAAATTCAGAAAATGTCATATAAGATAATAGTCTGGCAGTCGTCTCTCTCCCTTCATGGGCTGTCAAGCCAAGGTGTAGTAGTAAGGGGCAATGACTGATCCATGTAGAACTCCCGATGATTTAGATCCGAGTTGTTTCTTTTCCGACTCTATCTTTTAGCCTGCTCATGTCAATACCTGTCCCGTCCAACTTTTTAATCAAGATTTCGTGAGAACATCCTAAAGAAACGTTATTTTTAGTATAGGTTATACTTTATTTTTCTGATTTGTTTGCTATTCTGTTTATTTAGTAGAATTCAGTCTCTAATTTAGAGATATTATATATTTCGACATACCTACTTGTAGTCCCTATTCCGACGAGAGCGCCTGCAGGTAACGCAATCGGATTCAGTCGTGATCAACGGGTCACATATTCGTAGGTGCGTAGGCGAAATAGTCCAGGCCTGTTGATAACAATGTACTTTGATGTCGAAACTTGTTTACCTTCCCTATGTAATCAGTTCAAGAAAATTTCGCATGACATTCCTTCGTTTTTAATTAAAGAATACACTGACACACTATCAGTCTATTAGCATATAAAGCTGTTATCAACTCAGAAACTCATGAAAATGGTCCCAACTGCCTCACTTGCTTCAACACACGCAGTCTTTCAAATACTTCAATATGGTACCGTAAGGTTTTTCAGGCGTCAAAGACATGTTGACTCCATGCATTATGACTGTTGCTACATAAACCAATTAATATAGGTGGCTCCACAGATAAGAATCGAAAGGATTTTAAATTATCTATTATATATACCAATTATTAAATTATGGCTGTCTTCCTAACGGTTATCGGAATGAAATGCGCTGGAACCTTATCATGAAAAAAATCACATGCCCATTTTTCTCTAGCAGACATGATTTTATTTAATTAAGGACTTAAAATATAAGTTATAAGGTAAATATGGAATGTATTTATCGGGTCTTTATTTCTTGTTTAGGTCCGAAGAACCTCCCCCCCCCTTTTTTTTCTTTAAAGTGCATCAAAGTAGTTTTGAAACATCCTGTATACATATTTAATTGTTAACAACTTGTATATAATATACCATCTCAGAAGATATAGTTACAACTTGAAACAAATTTTAAGTAATATTACAATTACTCATGCAAGCTCAGTGAGAAAGGCACAGCAGAATATCCTTGTAAAATAAACTCATGCAATTCTTAAATTTGAGTTTAGTGGATCAGTTCCAATCCAAAATTCCTTTAACACATTTATTTGCTCAACTGTGATTCACTTATTCACTTTACACGTACGACGCAGCTGCCTACTTTCCCGGCGCTCCTTCGGACAATCCGTTAACAATACGGACTTATCATCCATTTCTATACAGAAACTCTAGTTGGAATACATTTCTGGTAGGGGATACAATCCAGCTTCCACTAACCAGTCAGTATTTAAATTGGGTTAGTTACTAGAATTAACGAACGATTGACTTCATCTGGTATAAAAAATGACTACCGAGACATGGAAAGAGTAAACTAATTTCTTATTGCGGTTTGTAACGACTTAGAAGTGAAAAGTTCATGTTCATTTAAATTACCTTTTCTGATAAAGATACTGTGACATTTTCGAGGGCTGTAAATTTCGCACTTTGTGCCATTTAACATGAAAACAAAAGTAGATGTTCCTGTAAACATTAATCAAAAGATAAACGTTAGCGTCAAGCTGGAATTAAATGAAAAAAAACGCTCCGAGGTTTTATTAAGGAAAACGTGCTTTAATACTTCCGTTGTGCACTCCTGAGAAATCTAGGTAAGTGGAAAACTGAACAATTGGTCTTTATGTGTCGTCACGGCGCTTTTAATTCTAAAAAGGCCTGCTATATGGAATTTTTTTTTCCTCCGGTATCTACAAGTATAATTTTACAGGCTTGTGATGGATCGATAAACTACTCATTTTAGGCGATATTTTAACGTTTTTAAAAATTTGACATGAATCCGGTTACGGCATCCGACATGAATTACAAATTTTTATTTGAAACTTTACTGGTTTTAACGAATTTCCCTATATGAATTTCCGAACGATTTACAATTCAAATAGTTTTGACTACCATTTTGAGAATTCCATATCTTCAATCTGAAAGATACTCTATTTAATTTTTTTTTAAAATTGATTAATAATAGATTAGACTAATCTATTTAAAATTTTAAATTCGCAGAGTATCTTTCAGATTGAAGATATGGAATTCTCAAAATGGTAGTCAAAACTATTTGAATTGTAAATCGTTTTGTTGAATTTTAGAGTTACTGATTGTAGTTCAAGATTGGATAAGATGTTTCATATAAATTACTACAAAACGAATTATACTGTTAAGAAGCCTATTTCCGGAACTATAAAAAGTATAAATAAATTAAATATTGATTTATTTTACATTAAACTATCCGAATTTTTGATAAGTATAAATTATGATATTTTGAAATATGAATAAAGGGCGTTTCTAGGTTTGTATTGTAATTGAATTATAAATTTCGTTATGTTAAATTTATATATATATAGTAACTGTAAATTTGTAAATCTTTATATAGATTTATGTTAAATAAAAAATTATGTATAGCTAAATTATTTTTAATAATGTATTTATATAAAATGGACAAATGTTCACCATTTACGAATAATCCAACAACATTTTTTCAGGATCTTATAATAAATAACTGTGGCATCTAAAAAATTTCTACATGAAAAACATTGTTTTACATATGAAAACAAATGACAAATGTGGCTAAATTTCCAAAAAAAAATTGGTTGGTTTATTATAAACATTGTTTGATAAAAAATATGTACAGGAATTAATAATTATTTAAATATGAAGGAAAATGATATCGATAATTATATATTTAAGTTATTTCCTTGTATTTATTTCATTTCATATTATTAACAGTCGTTTGGGGAAGGTGGATCTGTCTCGTTAATATACTTACCTACCGAATCATTTTAAAGTGAAAGTCTAATTCAATTTACCGTGAAGTCGCGGCTGTTAGCACATACTTCTCCCAAACAAAGGGCGTCGCATTACCGTAATAGCTCTCAGCGAATGTCAATACAAAAGCCTGTTCCGAAATATTCCTCCTCTGGCTCGGGACTAAAATCGAAGGATTGACAAGCACAGCTGCCTATTAAACTCGAGTTTAATTTACCGGTGAACGTAGACAGCTATTCATTTAATTAAAAATAATTTACGTCCAAATATTACACCTCCTAATTTCTTACAATATATGCCGATATTTTAAGTATAATGTCTATTCTGATTTTGTTTCTAAATAGCAATGAAATATTTTTTTCTAAACAGGCTTATTGTTATTTTTAAAAATCCTCCCTAAAAGTTAAAATAGTTGGAACTATTTTTAGGAACATGGTTTAGTGTTAGGAATCTTTATTTGTGCAAATAGTTTAGGTATAAAGTTAGTGTATCAACTTTCTTAATATAAATCAAGGAACATAACGTTGTGTAGTTCGTTTTTTAAAACTTATTATAATTGTAATTAACCACCGACTCCTGATAATCCAAGACATATTTCAATATGTATATTATGTTCAAAGCGCAAGAACGTTGTATTTTCTTCAAACAAACTGAATTTATGTTCACGTTCCGAAAAAATATAATGGATTTTTCATTTTCATAAGTTGAGTCTTCGATAAAAATTGTGTTCCTGCAAATATCTGTTGTTTATAGTGGCTCGTCGTATTCCCCTCCGTGATTCACGTACTTCAATGACGTTTCGTTAATATTTAAAATCATTGTACTCGTACGTATGCGATGATGTTGGAAGAAAATAATTTTCTGCTACCTGTATCCTACGTTCGATCTAAACTCGACATAAAAGGATATTTTTTAAGGGTCAACATGGTTTTTGGGAAAGGTTCTTCTGCGAAAGGAAAATTATACGTTTTTTTCAGAGGCTAGTTGGCGCGGAATACGCGGCTTAATCATTGACTTTGCGAAAGCCTTTGATGTAATGCTACACGATATCCTATGATATCAAATAAACAAAAAAGATATAGATAATAGAGCAGTACTGTGCGAATAGAAATTTATAAATGGTAGAAACAAAAAAATTAAAATTGGAGAAAAAATCGGATCTAGGGATTGTAATGTTAAGAGTTCCTCAAAGCTCAGTAATCGGACATTTTCTAATATTTATAACCGATCTGCCAAAAAACTTAGATTCTGGAGTCTGAGTTTTCGCGTACGTCTGCATCATCTACAGAATAAAGAACGGTAGAGCTACATTTGTGTGACAGGGAGACCTAAATAAGGTGATAAAGAAAATAAAATGAAAATTATTGGTAAGAAAAGGAGCTCAAACTCGTTTACTAGGCAAATGCTGATAAATGTGTCGAAATATAGTCTAAGCGGGCTGTTAATTCCAAGGCTGATGAAATGCTAAAATTTTGAAAAATATTTAATATAACCTAACAACCATCATTTGATCAATAAATAAAAAAAATCAGTTCAGTCGACGTCTCGTCCGCAACTTCTTCAGGTAAATAGGTAACCTACTTAAATTGCGTTCATGACTATAAACTCATATTTCTTCTAATATAGCACATATACATTCAAAATTGCTCATTACCAGTTTCCTTAAGAGGTTCCAAAAATGAGGACGAAACGTCTTATGTTTTTGGTATAATTAAGTAATATATTTTTCTGACGAATCGACTGAATCGTTTATTTATTGAGGAACATACTTCAACTATAGCCTTAAGAGGGAGGAGGAGGTGAATTTGACGCCAAGAAAGGCGTGAAATATTTTTCATTGATTTTTATTTATTTATTTTGATAATTTATCTTAAAGTTTATTTATAACTATAAATTCCAAGGGTGATGATATGCAAATATTTCCAAAAATATTTACTATAACCTAACAACTATCATTTGATAAAAAAAAAAATTCAGCTACTTTCTCCGACGAAACAATCATTATTTCTCTAACAATTAAAAAATACATTTAATCTGTTAGTATTCTTTACAGCTACGGGGAACTCATGATATAATATTAACCCTCTATCAAACATTGAATTTTTTGTACTTCTGAGATTCAGATGCTCAATAAAAAGAATTCGTAGTAAGGAATCTAAAACATAAGGAAGTAGAAGCCTATGTGGAATACGGGGCAGCAAAATGGAATCGTCGGAGAAAGTTCAGAAAATGACAGCTAAAATTGTCAGACTGGGGCCAGATCATGAAAACAAAAATAGAGAATAATTAGGATGGGAATTACCGCAAAGGAGAGAGCAAGGATGCACATGCTATTTGACGCTTAAGTGGGGTAAAATCCATCAGATCAAAATTACTGAAAACCCAGTTATATGGGTAGGTGGTACTATCAGTTTAAAATACAGTAAATATCCGGGAAAAAAAAACAGATGGAAAATTTTCAATCCTAAAGTGGACGATTAACTACTGGAATAATTTATCTGAGGGAGTGTTTGGCGAAAGGAATCCTTGAGAAAATAAATTTATGTTGAATCTAAAAATACGTAGGAGGTAAAGTGAAATATTTTCCCTCATCTAATCATAATTCAATTTAAAGTGTAGTGTTTCTTTTTTTAGGCTACTAAGGACTATTCTTAGTCTAAGTTAGAAAAAATAATATATATATATATATATATATATTGTAGTGAATAACAACCTTAAGGGCCGCGGGCCTGAGGAGGCCTGAGTATGAATACATTAGGCGTGCACGTGTTTCTGCCTGAGAAGGCCAAAAGAAATCGCGGGTTCGCGTCCCTTTTTTTTACATCGTTTGTGGGGGCGGAGTACTTATAAATACTCCGAACCCGGGTAGGAGACGGGGGTAGACGGGGACGGAGACGCAGGGAAAAGCAGGGAGACGGAGAGACAGAGAGACGCAAGAAGAGACGCAGGCAGACAGGGACACGGAGACGCAGAGGTTTTGAGGGACGTCCATCGCGGGGAGGCCGAAGAAGGAGATCGTGTGCTGACGCCACAAGTAAAGTAAGCATCACAATATATGTAAAGTACATTCAAAAGTGGAATTCTTTTACACAGTGCGGAAATAGACTCTGTTCTTGAATAGCCACCGAACCGCCCACATTACCCTTTTGAGAAGAACTTTTTAATCAAGCCGGAGCTAATTTTAATTTTATGCAGACCAATGTATATCTGCTGGCGCCCAACAATATTTTTTAATGTATTTTTGTATTTTTTGTAGTTTCAATGTAATAAAGTTTATTTTTTTTAATATTAAGTAATAAAAAGGCAAATCATTACAATATATATAATAGACAATATTAATTTTATCTGCCCAAATGTAGTCTATTAAATACATACACGTACAATTCCTTAGTCCAGATTCACCACTAAACCGCTTAGGTCCAGTTTATCGGATTTTGAGCCAAATATTTGAAAGAATGGCTGTCTTATTTATTTATTCAAAACAAAAGAACTCTCATTTATTTCTCTCTAACCGTGAAAGAAGCATACTCTACGTAAGTGGAGAGAGGAATATTATATGTAGCCTATTAGAATAAACACTGAACTTTTTATTAACCATTTATCAAATGACAAAAATAACTTTGTCTCTTATATTGATTTCCTAGTATTCGGCCCGAAAGCACGTGTAACATTTTCATGTAGTCACATTGTAGGAATCTTTTGTGCCAAACTTACGCTGCACACTAACAACGGCTTCACTCTTCGCAAAACGGCTTCTGTGGCGTCGTCATTTCGAGTATACGAACGACAGAGTCCGGAGTTTCAAACTTTGAACGTTTTTCTATCCAGCGATGTGTTTCTATAATTTAAGTTGCTTGATAAATTGTACTTTGAAATTATTTTATGAATGACCCTGTAGATTATGGTCTTCTACTTCACCGTTTCCAATTGTATAATTTCAGTTTTCCGTTTTCAAACCAGAAGATTTCATAATTCATTTTATTCTTGGACAATATTTTCGTTCTCTCCTCTTGTAATAGGGTTGTGAAAGTATTCAGCTACCAGCATGTAAATTTCAGTACCACAACGGTGACACCTAACGCAGTAAAACCATACAGCGGTTTGACGCAAAGTAATTATGAGACAGCCAGGTGATTACAAGCGTCATTCTTGTTGGAGCGAGATAGAGACTGTATGTAGTGACAATTTTGGAAGTCAATGATATTTTATGTGATCCCACTGGAGCTATCCGTAACAATCCCTCTAATCAGATTTGGCTCGTCGGTAGGGATTACTCGTATATTGTTCTGCCGTAGCGGTTGCTGTTGCTATTCAACTATACATGAGGGACTCCGGTCACTGTCTCCCTGACTACGACAGCTCTACCTCCCACACCATCATTCTCAGATTCTAATCTCTATGACCGGTGCGTTTTTGAAAATATGAGAACAATGGATGTATGGACGATCCTATCGTAACAGAGCCACAATATTCATCAATTAAGTATTCGGACGTACTTATACTATACAGTACCAAATTCTGTTTCAATACTTGGCAGGGTTGAATGATTTTGACATGTATTAGAGGGCTCTTGGAAGGTGCAAAGAGGTCGGTGTGGGCTGCTGGGGTTTATAGTTTGCGCCACGGAAATGGGATTGCAAGGTCCATAACTCTTCCGGCTACGTTGCGTAAGACTGTGCCGAATAATAGGCAGGTGTTGTGACTAAGGTATACGGGTAATGAGGAAGTTACACGCTGTCGGGTGATCTTGATATTACATTTTCTTGGCGCCGGCTATAGTACAAATTTCCGACAGACACTTACCCGATGTACGTTTTCCGGGAGACATTATTGACGTCTGCCCGAAAGTTTTTTACGAAATAGAGGATAACATTAATTGAACTCTTAATATGCTACTTATCTTATTATATATTATATTTATTGCAAATTGTGACAGATAAAAAAATTAACTTTCCAATTAATGCGTGGAACAATTTAAACAAACCTGGTACACGTCTCACGATCCCAGCAAGCCCACACTGACCTCTTTGCACCGTCGAAGATCTAAGACAACTGTAGCACCCCTATTTGTTTGGGGCACGGAGTGGAATTTTAAAAATATACGAAAATGGCCAATATTGGTGTCATCCCCTAGCGGGTCCCCATTGCCGTTAGGGGTTGAAATTAGGCACTGAAGACCTCGAGAGTTACACTGAATATAAACGACCCCGTGAACTATTTATTCGAGAATTTTAGGCAGTTTCCGCATACTTTAGAAATTCCACTCCCTTACGCCCCCATTAGCAATGTTTGTTCCTCTGTGCACCAAGTTTGACTGAAATTGTTTCACGCACTAATTAACTTGATTTGCAATAATAATAATAATGATTTATAATAAGATAACTAACATATTAAGAGTTCTGTAAGAAATATCCTCTATTTCGTAAAAACGCACCTAACGGGGAAATGACGCATTGGGAATTTGACCTGTCAAGAAAACGTCAATCGGGATAATGTCGTTGGTAAAACGTTCATCGGGCTAATTATTGTCGGGAAAATGACCTACAACGTAAATAAGAAAAAAATGACTGAATGACAACTAATGTGAACGCCGACACAGCAGAACTGATTGTAAACAGAAGACACACGATATCAGCAGTCGCCCTCAACCAATTTTGTTTGCGTACCGTGAAGCGGGAGAGTAGAAATAGATTCTATTTTCAATATTATTTGTTATCCAAATGGTACATTTCTAGATATGGGTTCCTTATCAATTTTTATTTGTTAAGTCCCCACTAAAATACCCAGCAGTCTGTAATAGGAATTCTGAAACACCCTATATAAAACTCTTCATCCTACTTATTGATACCGCCATCCAATATTGGTTTTCATGTGAATTACACAGAGAATACTTGAATATTTACGTGCCATATTAGGTAGTGTGGTGAGCTTAATGTCAAATTAACTATTGATATGCGATTTTTTGGGCGCCACCGGCAAGAATTGTTCTTGCAGGAAAGGGAAATACAATATTTAGTTAATAAAAACAAGAATTCATTTTATGAGAATTTATATAAAAGGAAAGCTCTCCAGCCTGCCAGGGATGCATGTAACCCCCTCCCTTTCTCAAGATTAACCGTGGTTCTCCTCGTGCAAACCGACGCGATACCCGGAAGCGACTTACCAGGTCTGCAGCTCGGACAGGGTCGACTCCCGTGGGCGACTCTCTCTATCCGCAGCATTCGCAGAAGACGACCGGAGACGCACGTGCCAAACCAAAATCTTTCAGGATCAACTCTCCCTGACCACTCTCACCGACGGTCCAAATTCATCTCTCTGTGTTCACAGAGTTTTCTCTCTGCCTCCTCAAAATCCCTCTCTCCTGGTTGGTCCTTGTGCACACGTGACCCACTTAATCTATTTTAGGGCCATACTCTCCCGGTCGTCTACCCCTTCCTTGGCCGACCATGACCTTGCTTGCGGGACTTTCGGATTTTCCAATCCACCCCGCCATTGTCTTGTGTCTGCTGCTCGACACCGGCAAGCCACATTCCCATGCTTCCAGGCAGTAATTTAGGCCACAGTTATAAAAATATTTGGTAACAAATCGATAACTAAAGGCGCACCATAGTAGGTGTATATGTAAAGCTCGTTCCGTGTCTATTATTAGTTCGGCTTGAATGTACTGCAGGATGATCAGAAATATTCAAACGAGTTTCAATCATGACAGTGCTTCTATTAGTGGCTGATTTAATTCAAAGGCATATCAAAAACCAGAAATTGACTCATTTGTATATTTTAGAACTAAGAAGGTGAAGACTAAATTATTTAAATATGGTGTTTTGCCGAAAGAAACGAAAATTATTTCAAAAAATGGTCAATTTATAGTGTTTGGAAGAATATAGAATAGAGTTGGGGAAAGTGAGTGACTTTGAATAAAACATTTACAGAGCCTTGTTGAAGCATTTCCATTTCACCATTATAAGGGCTTTTGGTGTTTGTCTGCATGAGTGAACAGCGCACGTTATAACATTGTACGAAGGATCGGCTGCCTCATTGCGTGAACGGCTGAGGCTCAGGCAGACGAACTTCCGGCCGATCTGAAGGAACGGCTCGGAGCATCGCCGCAGGACGGGGTGTGGGCCGCAGAATCCCGCTCTTGGTTGCTAAAGCCGCCAACACGTGGACGCTGGCAGTTCCAGGGCCTTGGTGCGCAGGCGCCGTGGATCACCGCGACGCCCTCCTCAGTCGAGGCGGGGACGCGGACGACGTGGGATGCGGAGCCATCATGTTCACCTGTCTCTGGCACTGCTGGTCATGGTACGCGCTCGCTCACATCTTATTGTGCTTCGGATTATCTGCGGTGCTTTGTAGGCTTCCCAGACACATTTATCCCTCCATTCTTTAACTTCGCGACGTTAAGTGCGTGTTGAACATTCTGTGGTTTCCTTCTGCATCTTAACAGTGAAAAATCTGTCGCCTTACTAATACAGAGAGGCAAATAAGAATATTTATTGTAGATTTCAGTTTACAAAGAATTCAATCGTTCTCACTTAAAACTTTCACATTCGTTTTTCAGTCACAAATTAAACATTTACTTTGTTCAACCGTTTATTTAATTTAGTGGTTGAATGACCTTTCTGGCTTCAATCATCTTCTTATGGCCAATTCTAAAATTTTTGGTTAAAATCTTAAATTAGTATACACAATATCTTGAATATATATATATATATATATATATATATATATATATATATATTTCCACAACTAAATTAAATAATAACGTGATGAAATATGTTTGATTTGTGTTTGTTTCTACCTCAGATTTCAAATGAATTAAAATAAATAGATACAATCAGATAAAGAAGTAACCAATTAACACACAATTAAAAAGTCGAAACCTTTTCAGTTCGTCACCTGGTTTCAACGGTGTATCGCTCTTGCGATTTTAAATCACCTGACGAAAGTAACAAGGATTGCAGAAACGGTGTGTGATATATATCTAATCACTTAACTTTGCCTGTTAATTGGCTACGTCTTTATCTAATTGGTATACGTCTACAAAAATGTTTCATATTTCAGATATTAATGGAAAATATTCTGAATAGAAACTAAAATTTTTAAATGTTTTAATATCTATTTTAATTTTTTTTCTCATGCGTTAGCTCCGTCAAGAGAAATATTTAAATTTTATGTAACAATTTTCACATTAAGTCAACTAGGCTTAGCTCACTATAGTACAATTAAGAACACCGAATTGCATAGAATAAAAACCGTATTTGTTCAAATCGGTTTTAATTTCAAATTTAAATTTCATACCAATGTCGGTTTTCACTTCTCTGTTTCATGGAAGGAGGTTGTTATGTCTGAAAGAGGTAGTGAAAGAGGGAAGAAAGAATGATAGACCGTCGTTTCGAGAGGTAAAAAGAATAAAAATGATAGGAATTTATTTGTATAAATTATTGGTAAAATTAAACAATAAGAATGTAAGAAGATATGTTCCCTTCCTTTATATGACGACATATTTATATGAATATAGAACGTTGTAAAAGCACACGTATCATAATTTGATATTTTTTTCAATAAATGATTTATTTCAAAGTAATAAAATAATTTTAAAATTTTAGTAAGGAAGAACATGAAACTAAAATACTTTATGCATATTAATCATAAAATTGATAACTTTTCCGTTTTCTTATTAAAGGCAAAGCTTCGAGTATGAAATTGAACAACTAATAAAGGGTCTAGCAATAAAAGTGGCAATTTTTCGGAACCTTAATAGGCGAGACGATGAAAACGGGTAGTAATAAATATTTTTTTTATTTTATATTGAAAAGCAAAATTTTTGTTTTGAAACAGACTTTAAATTGAAGGAACGAATGAAGTTCAGGTTTCACAATATATGTGTTTACTTGAACGTGTAAACCGGAACGTAGTGAATGAAATTTCGTTGTTTGTCTTTCCTCGACTGTTGTAGGAGACCTTATCAGTGTTCGTAACCAAATATATTAAAAGAATCTCGGATTAACAGCTTGGAGAGACGTGTTTAGTGTGTAAGTACGTATATTGCATTAGGACGGAGCATGTGATCTTCACGTTTTACAACCAGCAAATTAATCTCTTTTGGCGCGATCAATGAATTCAACAAGGGAGTAGTGATCATCTAAACGCCAGTCTTTTTCATTTCCTTTGGGAAAAAAACGATTGTAATTGTCGCGATACTTATTTTCTAATGAAAGTGTATAAAACACGATAGCTTTCAGAAATGTATAATTGTTACGTTAAAGTAAAAGCGGGTGATTTCAGGGTTAGAGCGTTTGTCGTAAAAGTAAACGAACTGAGTTAGAAATGGGTGAAATTCAACGATTAACAAAAATTATGTAAATTACTTTAATATATCTGTTTTAAAACGTCATGAAATACGAGAATTATAAAATTTTATTTTCCATATACACATTTTAGTTTGTGATAACTAAGCTATATTTTTTAGACAATTGTTCAAACTTTTGTAAACGGATCACATGAGTGTATTTCGGTTGAATGATATATTTTTATTTGAGTAAGTATAAACTTAATTAAAACGTACTACAGTGTAACAAAATTCGACGACAGAATATTAAGGGAAGAAAAAAAGGATGTTAAGACATTGGAAAGAGCGCTCCAACTAGTCCGTTATACTTTATACGAACCGATCAGATACGGAAGTTTGGCTAGCTATGTAATTATGCGTTTATGGAACCATATTATAATACATTCATTATTATTATTCGCCGAGTTTTTTTACACACACAATCATATATATATATTTATTTATTAATTTACAATTGTTAAATCTGGCGTCGAATAATGGTAATTAAAATTTTACTAAGAAAAACCTCACGTTGACGACGCCAATTTTGTAGTAAAACAATTAAAATGATCGGATGTTTTAATTAAAAATCAACATTTAAACAATATTATACAAACAAATTAATTTATTAAAGCAAATTATTTAAATCACATTACATATCAATACGTTACAATAATACCACGGCTATTTCTCAGGGTCGATCACTGGGCGTTCAATAAAGAATACTTATTAAACAATCAAATTCACAAAGCTATCAAGACATTAATTCAAACAATCAATAGAACATTACACTACAAAGAATGCGATATGAAATTTAAAATAATATCATTTACTTGCGGGTTTACAGATAGTAAGTTTTACCTTAATGTTTTCTTGTACGAAGGACATGGGCTCGTTCACACACGCAATTATTAACACTTTATAGACACTGAATTTAATGGGCAACACACACTGCTTGCCAAATTGACTCACTACAATTGCTTCGCTGTTCCTCCTATCAAAATCCTACTACCACACTCCAAAGTTTGTTATCTGCTGGATTCAATAACCTGGAGCTCTCAATAATTGAAGAAAAATGTCAAACTTATGAATGTAAACTAGACTCCGAACTATTCCGCCTCAGGGAAAATAATAGTTGGCGTTGTATCGTTGCAGTTATTCGCTCATAAACTCGAAAACCATAGATAGTTCTGGATATTATAGCTGTTAGACTATATACAGCCATACACTTTCTGAAATTTTTGCCCTTTCTCTACCGTCTCCTACCATCTGGAGCACAGCTCCCCACAAGCTGGAGCTCTGCGTCTAATAAACTAATTTCGACAATCCCAGCAAGCATGCATTATTGTCACATATTCTTGTATATTACTCGTGTCTTTTTACGCCGCCAACAATACGAGTCCAATTTTTTTTCATTAATCAATTATTTCCTTTTAATTAACACAATATATATATATATATATATTGGAGTGATGTAATAATAAATTATGGCTCTTCTTCTGAGAAAAGGGGTAAGGATCCCAGAAACGTTGTGTGGTATTTATATTATAACTTTTTTTGTCTGAATTGGCTATCTTTCTTATTCAACATTAATAGCAGTTATAAAAACCAGCACTTGACTAAGAAATTTACTTCCTCTTCAACCGTTAAGTTATAATAGTTCATTGCTATTGGTACGGTTACCTATCAGCTTTTGGTTTCAATAAAAGATCCTCGGTTTATCAACCGGGACAACTGTTTACTAAAACACAACTGTTATTAAATCAATGCATCTAAAAACTCTACGTTAAATGTTCTCAAATTATTAATAAACATTATTTGGAAACACATTGGTCTTTATTTTCGTCTGTTAAATTAATTTGATTATACAGTAATATGAATTGACTGTATGAATATAATTTATCTTATATATAAAAAAAATTTACAATCACAATCACAGTAATATTTCTTTTAAATTTATATGGTTTTGTTGACATGGTGTAAATATAAATTAGAGATATATCCGTGTGAATACGGTCTGTATATATTGAGAATAAATACTATTGTAACGGTAAAAGGTTATATATATATAAATGCAGCTTCTAATTTTAAAGTAACCTTAAACATACAATATAAATCTTGTAAATAACATTCTTGTGTTAAAACGATGGACCTTAAGTATCTGAGTGAAGAAACATAACATATATAAATTCCGCTTAACTTATGGTAATTCGAATAAAATCTTTCATATGTTCTGCAAAGCAAAAATTTAGGTAACAAACTTTTTATCAACGGTGATAGCCATTTTTTATCTGGAAATGAACCACTTAAGTGTCTACTACTGTTTCTGTCATTTATATATTTTCATTTTTGTAGGTTACATTGGAATTTAAATTTTTACAAAGCACTGAAATCCCATTCAGTCTGATTTCTTCCAGAGTCATTCACTGTTTTCATTTACGGGTTGTCTCTCCCTCCAACAATGTTAGTGTCATAAAATATTAGGTACAATTAATAGTTTCCTTACTTAAGTTGGAAGTCATGCGATTTACTTTATGCAAATAAGTCCATGGTAAATCTATTTTTAAGTGTTTATGAAACCTTGCACTGTTGAGACTTACTCGTGTGTAAACTACACGAAGAAAGTTCGGCGAATCTAGCCGATTGTCATAGTATTATTCGTTAAAAAAATATATGACTTCATTATAATATTATAAAATTATTTATAAATAAAGACCTTTAGTTAAAAACATTATAACGTTTATTGCAAACATTGTATTAAGTAAAATACGTTTCGTACTCTTTTAGGATCTCATCAGGTGTGAGAATATTTATAATTTTGAAATATAAGAGTAAGGTTTATGGGAAAGGTTCAGCTGCCTTACCTGTTGTAACCAAAATGTATTATTTTCAATTATCTTTATAATTTTTTCTCACTGTAGGTCAGTTATTTATTTATAATATGAGATTATATATCAGTGAATCCACCAGGATATAATTGTTATTCGATATTCCATAACACGCGGCAACCATTCTCGACTCACTTCCTCGTCCACAATATTACAAATCTCATTTAGCGAAACATTTCTCTCAGTTCGTATCACGTATTGTAATCATCTGAATATGATAATTTTCGGGGGATTCAAATTTTATTGTTAAAGACTTAAACAATATTAATTATTTATTGTATAACGAAAGCAAAATATTATTCCACTCCACGTTGCGAAATCGATAATGAGTTTCATTTATGCAAGTAATAATAATGAAATGATATACCCACAAAATTAGCTCTCGTCTGAAGTAAAATACGCATAATAGAATATTTCCCAAAATATATAACTGCTTCCTCCTCTCTTCCGAGAGTTAACTAACAGAGCACGGGCATTATTTACAATATTTGACTCCTCAGTCGTCAGTGGAACATTTCTTTCTTTGTTTTTTAGTTCCAACGGAATTTAATTTTGCGAATCCCTCTCCTCCTCAGTCAGCCGGAATGCAATTTTCTCTAACGGACATCTTTATGTGTTGTGTTACATTGCGGAGAAGTGGTTCATTATGGACAAAGAAGAAGTTGGATGAAATTGTGGCTCTCGTAAGAACGACGTTGTTAAATCTCGGTTAAGCACAGCCCTAGACAAGAATGAAAGCCTCTCGCGTGTTCTGGCTCGTACGTCACTATCACGCGGAAACAAAATACTCGCACTGTAAACAACTATGTTGTAAATTACTTTAAAATAATTCGAAGAGCCTTAAATCAATGATAAACGTAAAAAAATTAACCGCTGTTTGTTTATAATTTCAATGAATATTTCTTACCTCATTATTAATTATAACTTTAACAATACTAAACTCGTTTTTATTTTCATATGAATCTACCTTCTCTAGCGTTAGTGGTAGACTTTTCCTTCAACATATGTTTAGTGTTCTTATCCTGTATTCATAAATCCTATTCCTTCGCCAGTTTCCTTGCTACTAATGTCGAATTTTTATTATTATTAGGTTTATTGAGATATTTAATACATCCGCACGTTCATAATAACACTTTTATGAATGTTAGTGCATGACGTCATGAAAAGTTACCTTGACTGTAATCCGAGACAATTGTTTCATGAGGAAAAATGTTACGAATAAAATTAATGTTCTTCTTAACAAGCACAATTGATTATAAGGACTACACCAGGCATTTTTGATCGAGTTCAAAACTTAATGCAAAGAAGAGCAGCTGTCTGTATTCTTTTAAAGGGACGTCACTTTGAACGTTTCATCTGATATGTGAACATAGCGATCCAACTAGTCAGTTGAACTTCATACAAACCGATCAGATATGGAAGTTCCGATAACTTTGTGATTATGCATTTCCTGACCCATTTCTGACCTTTCTCATCTAAAAATATGAGGAATCCATTTATGAAATATTGTCGTCGAGTTTTGTAACAATATATATTGTAATAATTAAAATAAAATATGCTCTTTAAAATAAAAAGATTGTTAAGGCAAAACAATTAAAAAAATTTATTAACAATTTTAAATACACAATAATATTTGGGATCTCAGGGTCTTAAACTGGGTTTGATAAATGGCTGAATTTATACAATCAAAATTACATTTACCTTTTATGGAAGTTAATGCGTCTGAAACATAGACGAAATTTGTTGTGGAAGAAATAATACTACAGATTGAATTTAAACAGTTTTAAATTTCATCAGGAATTAACGATCTCATTTTATCGATAATTAAATAATTAAAATTAAAGAACGATCTGACTTTTATCTTTTAAAAGTGGTTTACAAATGATTTTATAGTTTTTCTCTACTTACGGCCGCCCAGGTCTCATTTTAGGTTTTTCGTGCACAAAATTTGGGGATATCACTGATTCTAATACTCACAGATTCTAAATGTACACAGGCTCTAATTGGCGTAGATTTGTTAGTTGGTCTAACACAAATTGGTAGGTTCTCGATGCTTTGCTGCAACCTGGATTTGCAGATCTCGTGACTTTAGTTGGAAATGTACTTCATTGGTTTCTTTTGAGCGTAAAATTCTCAGCCGATCGACAAGAATACTTTCTTTGCATTGCCGCCTTGTTGCGGCGTCCACTCTATATCCACTAATAATGAGTCCTCTACAATCCAACTTTCCAATTAGCACAATGTCTTAATTACCAATTACTACAATATATATATATATATATATATATATATATATAAACTATCTGTATGCACAGAGTTGCATGGGTACTCATTCGTTACTCATTTGTAATCAAATATATGAAATTATAATGATATACACACATAACAAAATTTTTCAAAAATCTTACTTGAAATAATTCGTTATTTTTAACACATTAAAAATCTATTAAATTATAATGATTAACAAATGTTTGGTATTGATTTCACCACCATTCTATGTCTCCTCCAGTACATATAAAATTGGGCAAAATCATGTTACGTGCCATATTTATAAAAGTCAAGTTATTTAAAAGAAAATTCGTTCCACAGATCGTATAATCTTCCGTAATGTATTTTATTATCATTCGATGGAATATTTCTGGATAAAATTATAGTGTTTATTCAATTTCTGCTTTATTTCATTACGAAAAAAGGAAATATTTACTTTGGAGAGCAGTATCGTCCCGTAGTAACGACTCTCTCGCGTGTGCTGTGACGTCTTGATTTCTTGAAGTGCAGCAATAAGGTTCCTACAAGCCGAGGCACCTCGGCCTGTTTTGAGAGGTGTATGTTCCGGGGTCGCAGACCTTGGGCATACGGTAAGAGTTGTTCGCTATTCCCATTGGAATAGTCGGCCAGCTGCCTCCTAAACTGGTCGAGGCACGGAGAAGGGAATTCTGCGTCCCCACAGCACACTCCTCTCCCGCTATCGGAAGGGCGTGGGTTTTTCTAGGGTTTTCCCTGCATTTCTTTAGGCGAATGCCAGGTAGGATCCTTAAAATATAGCCCGGGGGCCCTAGTTAACCCTTGGCTACCTTCCTTTACCCTTCCGCATCCCCCCTTTCAAATCCCTCCCTATGCTATTAAAGGGGAGTTGCCCAAAGTGGATAACCCTCATGTAGCCTGTTGCCCTAAAAAAAAAAAGATCACATTTTTTAATTATAATTCTTTCCACCTTTGTGCTACTGGTTTCTCACCCTCATAGTATCTTTTCTCGTCGTTTGAATCAATTTTTGTTGCAATCTGTCCTCGCATTTAAATATGTATAGACATTAACGTAAAAACATACATACATACAAATATACATCCTTTTTTTATTATATATATATATATATATATATATATATATCATTTGTAAACTTTTATTACGTCTAAAAATGCACTAAAAGCTATTGTCCAATTCTAAACTAATAACTGTGAGGAAAACGAATTTTTAGAGCTTACATTGTACAGGAATGAATGAAAATAATTTCACGAAAGACTGGTAGCTGATTATTATTTTCTTATTATTAATAAATCTTGTAAAAATATTACGCCAGAGCTCAATTAATTTCAATTCCATCGCAGTATCCACGTTATGTAATGGCACACACACCAACAATCGGCAATTTTGCTATAACAACAAAAAATAACCCAAGTAAGATTGTATTAGTTACATGATATTAAGGTATTGTAATGCGTGACAAAATCGCAACAAATTTGACGAATTAATTTTCTTCTTCTTCTTGTTTTTAAGATGTAGACAGGCTATGTATAAGGTAATCCACATAGTAGCAACTCCCCTCTTATAGCATAGGAAAGGGATTTGAAAGGGAGGATGCGGAAGGGTAGAGGAAGGTAGCCAAGGGTTAACTAGAGCCCCCGGGCTATGGTTTAAGGATCCTACCCGACATTTCGCCTGAAAGTGCTGCAGGGAAGACCCTAGAAAAACCTGCATCAGGTTGATCGGACATGTTAACGAAATTTATTTATATTATCTATTTTTCTGTATGTCGAATATGAGTAAATATTAAGTAGATATTTTCTCATGGATTTCTGTTGTGAAATGAATTATCTCAATAGGCATGATCGAAAAGACAAAATTCGGTAACCCATTTTTCTTCGCGTACACTGTTATGTGGCATAAACGAAGTCTCCCTCGTGCATGAATTTTTCTTTGGCGAAGTGTACGAAGTGTACGAATATAACGAGCTCGTACATTCGGCGTGATCCAGAGTTACATTATATCGTAATGACTCACATGATTAACGGTCCTTGCGGAACAGTTAATCAACAGTGTCCATGCTTGAAAGACGGAAGATGCTCCAAGAGATTTCCCAAGGTATTCGTTACTCAAGCTATTACTGGTGAGGCCGGTTATCCTACCAACCGCCTCAAGAGTCCCGTTATCGGAATGCTCGGCTTCCCACTTAAATGATTATATTAATTTGATAGTAACATTACGCCCAGTTTTATCAAGAATTTTCACCTGCCACATGAACGTTGTAATCAAGTGTCAAAACGATAAGTATATTTGAAAGTATACATTAAAAATTCAGAGTGATAAGACTTGCATTGGTGATGATAATGGACTTGATGAAATTGTGCGTCTATATGAAGTTAATAGCCCTCTATCGATGAACTCTACAGAATATAATTAAATCTATCGCCTAATGAATTGTAAATATAAAATAAGTTGGTTAAGTCAGTTTGGTGCACAGTACCACTTTCGGAACAATAAATTCAGTTCGTTATTAAAATAAATGTGATTAAAATATTATTTTCATCAGTACATTACTTAGAATGAAATAATTTCTGAATATTGTTACGTTTCTTGCATCAGGGAATCTGAAACCGGTAACATTAACCTGATTTTGCACTCTTTCACCCAAAAAAAGCCCTTCGAATTTCTATGAAACTATAGATTTATAAAGGGTTTTAGCGATATAAAACTGTCATCCAACATCTTGAGACAAAATGGTGGGTGTTCGGACATCTCGATTTCTTTCTCTCTATTAGCAAAAGATCGAAACGATATCTCTATATCTTTGTTATATGGAGCCAAAAAAAACATTTTATGATAAAATGGTGGATGATCTAAAATCTGATATGGGTAAGGGATTCATAATTTACATTAAAATGACTGAGAGATTTTTTTTTGAAGCGGTAAATAACTGAGGCTATCTTAAATTCATTTCCATTATTTGTAAAAGTAGATAAATAAATAACAATAATAAATAAAATTAAATAAATTTAAATTTAGCTTTACCAATTTACTTTTATTTTTAATGGGCAAGTTATTGTTAGTATAGTGATCCATAAGTGACGTGTTAAAGAAAAGGCTCAAGTCCTAACCATTAGAATCGTGCTTACTATTTTCATTCTCGTTTGAAGCTCGGGTATCCAGCTAGTATTCAGAATTAAATATATATATATATATATATATATATATATATAGTGAACCAAATAAAATAATATAAAAAAAAAATTATATTACCTGAAGACTCGACACCTTTCTTGTTCAATATGACCTCACGCTTATTCTGGTACTTCTAGGAAAGCTTCTTAGTTCAGTTAATGTTTAAGATTTTCAAGAGACGAAAAATTCGACGAACAATTAGAAACAGTCACTGGTATAAAGACGCTTCATCAAGAACTTGGAGATTGTTATATAAAAGATAATCGCAACGAAGCAGACATGTTAACAAAATTTGTGTGCACTCAAGGGTGAACTATCCAGTGAATGAACTTCAGGTAACTATCCAGTGTATGAACTAGAATATTAAGAAAATTCGAATGATGTAGATGTTATTTGACGGAACTATTTTTAGTTCCATAGGACCCCTAAAAATAATATCCAATCACTGTGTTTATCCCTGTCTGGTCCATTCCTGAGGAAGCCATTGTCAAATCGGCCTAGTCTAATGTTATGTGCTATTTCATAATTTAGAGAACTATTATTAACTTGAGTGTACTATTTTTATATATTTTGATTAAGTAAAGTGTATTTTATTAGGCACTTCACTGGAGATACACAAGATTTTCTTCATTCACTGGGCATTTTGTATATTTTTCATTTAAATGTTTTTTAATAATTTTTTTTGTACCGAATCTTCTATATGCTGGATACATAGTGATACTAATGTCATTAGCAATAAAATTGGTGTTGGGAACGAAGAAAACGATTCTGTGAACGGACGTTCTGTTCATTCACTGGAGCGTTCACCCAAGCACATTGCTGTTTGTTACGAAATAAAAATAATATATATTAAATTCAATAAATATCAGATATGTACGAAGTTTTAATACGTGAAGTATATTTAATTTTATTTAGATTCTGACTGTCAGAAATTTGTACTGAGATTCAGACAAATTAGGTTAAAAACCATCACCGCTATAGTTATATTTAACGAACAATAGAAGCATTTGAAACTGAATTCTTTTCACTAAGGAAGTTTTCCTTTAACCCTAATAAAGCATTGAAGGCAAGGAAACTTGTTTTTGTTCAGTTGTAAAGTGAAGATAAAAATTTTAGCGAACCATTGAAGGCTTGTGTATTCAGCGGTCTTTTCAGAATGTTTTTTTTCTTGTAGGAAGGCGTAAAATAGCAGTAATCAATGTATAACAAAAGAAAATTACACAATCGAATAATTTAAAATTTATAACATTGTATTTTTAGGGGAATTTAGGGTCATTTTTTTATTTGTATAAAATGCGGTCAATTTTCGCGTAAAAAACAATTTATTTCCTCTGTAAATTTGGCTAATGACAGATTCCTTATTAACGTAATATTACAATAATTAGTAGTTTTACAGTAACCGTACAATTAACGTTGCTGTCAAAGTGATAAAATTTTGGAGAATTTTAATCGTAATGGCTGCACTATTTCTAAGAGTTATATTCCAAATATTCAATTTTTGAACATGAGAATTATATTTCATGCTTTACGTCTATTCCAAATATTTTTTTTAGTCAATGGCCGAACCGAGTCGATAGTTCTTGTTATTATTTCACCTTTATAAAGATATAACAGATTTCTATTAACATAAGGACTACTAACATTATGTTTCGACTTTCTTTCCATCCCCGGTTACATTACTGTGGCATTATAGTTTCCCCTTGAGTGATCATATGTGACTTAATATAATGCCATAATTAATTTGAGTATGATTTTTCTAAGGTTCATTATTATATAATATAATTACAAAACAGTTGTCAGCAATGTTACATAATTTTTACTCATGTATATATTTTTTCTAATTTCTTAAGTAATGTACAAAATATTTCTACCAACTGTTAATGTGGAACATGATACTGTTGGAGCAGCTTTCAAATGAAATTTTAAGTATTCACCTCAGTCTGTCCTCTCAGTCGCTTTATACGTACGTTTTAATTATACGCAGTACAAATTATGCTTTTATCGATCGAAATGTTTTTAATTTGTTTTCCATTGGCAGAACAAAATTATTTTCTCACGATTAGGAGCACTTTACTAGCTGTCCACTCTCCACCAAACGAATCTCTTTCATCACCTATTAGCAATTGGTGGCACAACATAAACACATCGGCTGGCAAATTAAATATCACTGTTTCCAGTCACTCTAAATTACTGATGCTTCATGGTCTCTTTGTCTGTGTGACGTTAGATCAATAATGACTAATGTTGTGAGCCATTAGCACGACGGGTCGGTTGTCTGATATCCTTGAACTCGTGAGATATAAAATGGTCTCCAACAAGTGCTCATTTGTCAGACCAAATGTCTCTCAGCCGGATGATAAGAAAGTAAACCTTCTTTAGCCTTTGTTCAACTACATTGTTAACTTGGAAATATCTGGTCGCGAATAACTAACATATTGTCCTAGTAGAAAATTATTTATAAATTAAACGACAGTAGACGGAAATTTTAGTTAAAATTTCTTTCTAAAAGGAAACTTACTTTAAAATTGCGAACTTCAAATAATTTTTGAGATAGAGTTTTTAATTGAAATTTCCTTTTTTTTTCAATAAAAATTGCGTCTCTTTGAAAAACTCATTTACCGACTGAAATTTATCAATTTCTAATACGTAATTCTTTAGCAAGATGTTGAAGGATATTTTCTTATGGACACTTTTTTCTTCCAACACAATAAATATTCTAAGTGAGTGTAATAATGGTTAATTAATTTTTTGTGTCTGTCAAATCTTGACTCCAGTGTTTGTATTGTTGGCATTAAATCGACATAATGCAGATCATGAAATATTTATTCACTATTGGCACAACAGGCGGATTATTGCAGCTACTGAAATAAGATTGAAGAATAAATTAATGTCGATCAAATAAATTTTATTGCGAAGTTAAGCATTGTTTATTTCGGAATATAAAAATAGAGTTTTCTTGGGAACCTTGTAATAAATTTAAACTATCAAATGTATTCCATTGATTTCTAATTATTTTAATTAAATATTACACTCGCCGTAACAAAAACTGAGCTCCCCTTCACGAATGCAACCCGCAACACCCAGTTTATCCTATTTCATTTCTCCACTACGATTTGATACGAAACAGCTTATGCCATTATAAGGCGTCTAACAAGTTTGCTAGACCTCTGTGGTATAGGGGTCAGAATGACTGCCTCACATCACATAGGTCACAGTTCGAATCCTGGCGAGGGCATGGATGTGTGCGTGAGAGAAACTCTCGTAAAATCAGTCCCCCGACAAGGAAAAATGAATTCCCATACTTAGTCGCTCATAACTGTTAATGCGGCTGTAAATAAATCAACATAAAAAAAGTTTTCTACTTTTCACACACTATGCAATATGTCTAGGAGATCTGCTGTCATCCATATCGTAGTAACTTGATAATTAAAATTAAAATTCGAGTTATAACCACTGCTCACCGCAGAATATTGGAAACAGATAGGCCTCTTAGTTAACAGAATATGACCACATGGGGGATTGATCATTCCTACTATTTATTTTTGGTAAATGTCCCTGACTTTCATGTCACGAAAAGATATGTTTTGGTGTCACAAAGTTCAAGAGTTTTTATCGCAGTGAAAATATCGTCTGCCATGCGTATTCGACGAATATTGTTTCTCTCATATTGTTTCACTGTCGTCTATTATTCATAAATCATTATTTATATAATTTAAACTGGAAATATATGACCGAGAAGTTCATTGAAATATTGTAGATGAAATCATTTAACGAAAAACTGGAATGTAAATTTAAGAATGTTCAGATGTTAATACGATATATAATCTTAACTATTTTCCTTTACAGGCTGGACTCTCCGGTGACCGGCGAGGCCGCTACCTGCGCCATGGAATCGAAGAAGGTAACTTCAACTTTCTACCCAAACAAAATAAATCACCACCGATGCAGTGACAGAAAGTTTTCAGTCTCACGTGACGGACCACAGTTTAGAATTTCCGAACTAACTAAAAATTTCAGAAATACGTCGAACCAGCGTTGCTTTAAAAGCAGTTATTTGGATTATATGATTCTAACACCAGCAATGTAAGGCACTTGATTCAGTAATAATTATTTACACCCTAAACAAAATGGAAAATGATTTCGCAGTCATTGTACAAAAAATCGTGAAGTGACTGTCTTATTCACAAAATATTATTACTAAAAAAGCAGATAATGATTATTTCAGAAGATTGCAGTTGAAAGGAAGAAAATTCGCGTAGAATACGACCAAAAGAAGTCTATCGACACCATAAGGAAGCCTGCGAGAGGATTTCTCGCAGGTGAACCTTCCCAGAGAGCTCTGGCGGGGGCTACCTTTGGGGATGCTCTCACATCTCTCTGGTTTTTTTGAACTAAGGTTCCCACATGCCGAGGCACCTCGGTCTGTTTTGAGAGGTGTATGTTCAGGGGTCGCAGACCTTGGGCATACGGCAAGAGTTGTCCGCTATTCCTATTGGAATAGTCGGCCAGCTGCCTCCTAAACAGGCCAAGGCATGGCGAGGGGTAAGCTGTGTCCCCACAGCAAACTCCTCTCCCGTCATCGGAAGGGCGTGGGACAAGTACCAAATGCCCGACCTACCCGATGCAGGTTTTTCTAGGGTTTTCCCTGCATTTCTTTAGGCGAATGCCGGGTAGGATCCTTAAACCAGAGCCCGGGGGCCCTAGTAACCCTTGGCTACCTTCCTCTACCCTTCCGCATCCCCCTTTCTAATCCCTTCCTATGCTATTAAAGGGGAGTTGCCCAATGTGGATCACCCTCATGTAGCCTGTTGCACTAAAAAAAAAAACTATAGACACCTTTGAATTAATAAGTAATTTAATTATTTATATTTGTGAGCCAGAAAGTGTAGACATTTGAAACGTTTATAAAACTGTCTCTACATTAATAAATTGTTATTAGTTCGATAGTCGGTCAGCTGTCTCCTAAACTGGTCAAGGCACGGAGAAGTCCTCACAGCAAACCCCTCTCCCGCTATTGGGAGGACGTAGGACAAGTACCTACTGCCCGACCTACCTATGCAGGTTTTCTAGGGTTTGTCCTGAATCAATTTTAGACAAATACCGGGTAAGATCCTTAAACCATAGCCCGGGGGCCCTAGTTATGAAGTTGGCTACCTTTCTCTACCCTTCTCCATCCCTCTTTCAACACCCTTCCTACCTCAGGTAGCCTATTATTCTAAAAAATAAAATAAAATTGACAACTTTGCTTATATATCACGCAGAAAATATTTTTTTTTGAAAACGGTATACTGTAATGAATTTTCAGAAAACTTTAATTTGAAGGACAAATCACGGAATTATAAAAATCCATTCTCGAACATTGCTTAATTAATGCCGCATCTTTAATTGTTCTTGCCTTGGAAACAGTGCATTTTTAAAATGGAGACCTTTTTATTCAGTGCATTAGTAGTTTTCGATTAAATAATTCTGGATAAAATAGAAACAGAAGTCGATGGAACAAAATCCATAAATTTAGATTGATCAGCAGTTTCGTCTTGACAAAGAAGTCTCAGGACTTTTACATATACATTCATTTCTCACACTGCAAATTAGAATCCATAAATAATATCTGACAGCTGTCGAACAAGTCCTGACCGCTTTATATTGGAAACATTATATTTCAAACGAAAACCCCGGCCGTTGCCAAAAACAACAAAGTTCCAGCGGAAGGCGGCCGTAATTAATTGGTAAAACTTAAAACAACCGTTGGAGTTACCAAACTAAATTGGCTGGGGAAGCAATTTCAGCCTAAGGCACCTTCAGCGTTTCTTCTTTGAAGAGAGGAAGTGCGTCCATAGAGATTAGCTTGATTAACATTCATAACACATCCTGCAGCTCCAGTATCAGTCGCATTTGCAACTGCTGTTACGAAGTGATATTGAGTTCCATTGTCGAGATGATATGCAAATTCACGTATTCAGCAAACTTCGTCGAAATCACGATTTTTGAAGGAAAACATTTGTAAATGATACAGAGAATAAATCATACGTTACTGAATATGGATCTGAACACTCACATAACAACTGACATTTATTATAATATTATAAATAAATAACTGGCCTTGAGTCAGAAGACAATTTATTACAAAAAGTATCTAATTTACAACAACGATGACGTTTCGTCCTCTTCTGACACCTCTTCAGTTATAACTGGAAAAGGTCCACCAATTGATGGTGGAAACGGTGTTTTCTAACTTTCAACAGTCTGTTAAATTGAACATTTAATTTCGTTCTTATGTATTGCTAATGATGTAAGGACGTCCTTGAGCATTCAGGTCTAATATGAAAGATGAAGTAATAGTGCGAAATACTAATTGTGACAAACATAAGAAAGACACAAAACAAAAACAAAGAAATTGATTTATTAAATATAGGAGAAGAAGGTAACCAGCAAGAACGAGAATTTAGCTAATTGAATGGTTAATTGAAAATGAGTCTTAGAAATTAAAGAAAAAACATAAGTCCATCGTGTTGAACGGCAAGAAACTGTTTTAGTGGTTAGAGAATGTGGTAGATCATGGGAGTTACACTCATGGACGTAAAAGTACAGAATTCTGTTTAACCCTATGGAGAAATTCGTACGGATTTTCGTAGTTCAATTATTCAACTTAAAAAAAAGGTACTAATAACTATAGAACACTAGTTTATTCACGCTAAAGACTACGCCTTCTTCCAGTGGAGTTAAAAAACCGAGTTTTGCGAGGCCAGAAAATAAATATACATAATACTATGCAGTAGTTAGTCCCTTGTGAAAATAATTCCCACGTAAAGCGATGGCTGTCTCTTTCCACGCGTTTGTA
Source organism: Zhengitettix transpicula (assembly GCA_037074705.1). Lineage (NCBI taxonomy): Eukaryota > Metazoa > Arthropoda > Insecta > Orthoptera > Tetrigidae > Zhengitettix > Zhengitettix transpicula. The sequence continues at coordinate 28,227,349 of CM073593.1, read as the reverse complement.
ACCACGTAATTTTAACTGACGGGGCACAAATATTTTAAATTAAATCATGTTTGCAGCTCCATATCTCTGCCGTGGTTGATAGCATTATGTCGCTATGCATGCGGAATATTTATTCTTCGTTTACTTCATTACGTGGACGTGCGGAGTGTCCGTTAATATATAGTTGGTCGCCGGGGCAACGCTCCATCGGCGTCAACATCCAAGTACGTGATTGACTAATTAGCGACATTACGAACCAACTCTCGCTGGTTTCAATAGCGTCATCAACTAAAGGGATATTCTTGCCGGGGCCGCGATATCTGATCATGCTTATTACGGAATTACCGTGGAAAACTCTAGAATTACATTCTAGGAAATGTTATTTAACGTGTAAAATTTCGGTGAAGATCTTTTACGACAGAATAAACTAGTGAGGTATAGATGTCCGCTACAAACTCAAAACTTGATTTGTGATAATCAACAATATTACTCTAATTTTGTAATAGTATTCGTGATCTTCTAATTTTTTTAATTCTTTTTCCACATGGATGAACGTAATGACCATCGATGATAATTCACAATCTATATTTTTTTAGTAACTGGCTATATAATAAGTATGGCACGGAAAGGGGGATGCGGAAGGGAATGGATCATAGGTTAAGTAAAAATACGCGGCATTCGCCTAAATGCAGGGAAAGCCCTAGACAAACCAGTATCAGGTAGATCGAGCTCTCGGTGTTGTCTCACGCTCTTCCGATGGCTGAAATTGCGCGTCTCAATGCCTCGACCAAGTTTGGAGGCAGTTGGCCGACTGTTCCAATGAAAAAAAAGCGAGCAAATCTTGCAACCCCGGTATAAACACCCCTTCGTGTTATTATGGGAACCTTGTTTTAAAATCACTGGTTGAAAGAAATGAGAGCAAAACTCAAAGGAAACAGTTATTACTTTATTAAAGATCGAAGATTTTCTCGGTGAATTGAATTAAGAAAGCTTCTCGGGTTTCAATCCGGGCGAGGTTGTAAAACAGCGACGTTTCGAGGGCTATCACTGCCGTCGGCGGCTAGGGACCTCACCCGGGTGGAAACCCGAGGAGCTTTGTTAATATATTCCTTCAATTTTTTCCCTTATTCTTCATCATTTCATTCTTTATTCTCGTCACTGTCCCATTATAATATTTTAACCATCAATTTGACAATTAACATTCATTACTAACACTGAACGGAATACACTTGCTGTATAAAACTTTAATAATATAATTTAAGCGTGTAAAATATACGATAAATGGACCACTACTATAAAGAAAACTGTTAACCATTAATTTTTAAACGATAAACAAAATAGTATAAATGTAAACTCTCGTCAAATAAAACATCTATTAAAATGTTAATAAACTTTGATTGATCGTTAACAATGAATGAGTGATATTTTAACTCTATCTTTATGTATTTTCTTTTCAGTATTTCAACAAGCCCCTTAAACATCTCAAGAAACTCTTAGCCTCGTTCACACTTTTCAATTTCCTTGAATTCAAGTAACTTGGAAGGAGTAACTGGAAACAACTCGAATAATGTTGACATGACTTTTTACTTGCTTTAAGTAACTTGAAATTTATTGACAAGTTACAAGTAGAAGTTGAAAACAAGTTAACTTTTACTTTCTAGTTCTTGACTTGAGTAGTGTTGAATAATATGAACTGATATTCATCTAGACTTGACTCTGCCATGCGGTATTTGACAAATTTTTAACCTTAATTTGCAACAATTATCTCATTTTTTATATAATTTTTATCCCCATGTGTATTTCAGAATGATTATGGCATAAGTCTATCTGAATTTATAAATAAATTCAAGACTGTAAAAGGTTTTCTATTACTACTAAATAACATAAACATTCCAAACGGCGGTTTTAGTTTGATTGAAAATTTACACCTAGACAGTTGTGTCTTACCCCCACTGTGTTTGTTCCTGGTTCGAAAGGAACATGCGTACAAAATTGACAATGAACAATGAAAATTTGTTCGAATTTTCTCCACGCGGAACGTACACAAACAAACACACAAACTGTCAATTTTATTTATTAGATTTATCGATACAAAACAATTATTTATATGTTGGTGTACCCATTTCGTACAGGGGTCTAGAGTATTAATACTTCATCTTTTTACTCTCTAAGGCTAATTTAACAATATTCTCTCTTAATTTTTTTACCTGAGTGCAACCCAGTACTGATATTGAATTATGAAAACTAATAAGAATTTTTTTTTCTACAAAGTCACAAAATGTTTCTAATTGCCTCCGATTCCCCTTCATCATTAAAATCTCTGCTCTTTATTTCGTTTATTATTCACTCAGTATTTTCGGCGTATAACAAGACAGTTGACAACTAAAATATTTCTTCCTCTGTTGACTGTACAGAATAACTGTTTAAATTACGCGCCCTGTAAATACTAAATTATCAGGAAATCTGGAAAGCTGCAACGATGCTACATAAATAATGTCACGCAGACACCTTTTAAGAAATTGACTCATTCATACTAAGTTATTTAACAGCTCCCCTTGACGCATTGGCTTGATTTCAGGCGATGTCGTACATTTCACTGCAGTGCTATAAAACAAACTCGCTGCACAATCTAACGCCGAACGAGCGAATGAGCGTAATGAAACGGTTCACTAAAACGGTTCGGTATTGCGATGATATTTACAAAGATTAATTTTATTACTCGCATTGTCCCTAGGAGCTTTTATATTATTATTGTGTATTAGCCGTCAAAGTAAAATTAATGATTCACAAACAAAATATTCCGAAGTAAATTTGTAAATTGTTAGTACCGTCATGTACACTAAGGTCACACTAATTAATAATAATGTAATTAAATCATTTAAACCTTCAAAATTTTGTTAAATAACTTTAAATATTTTTAAATATGTGTATTACATATTTTTAAGCAGTTCTAATTTTATATAATTATTCATTTTTTATCTTAACTTTGTTTTCAATGCTACCAGTAACCATAAGCACTTTATTAATTTTCTACAATTATTTTATTGTCGTATAAATTCTTTCTCTATAAAAATATTTATTTAACATACTACTTATGATTGTAATACATACTGAAACTCTATCTATACCATTTTTTTAAAATGATAAGAATTTCATTTAAATCATGTAATAACTAATGTATATTTGTTAATCTTTTATCTTAACCCTACCAGAGATCTCTGTAGCAGGCTACCTTTTGGGATACCTTTTTCACTCTCTGGTTTTTTTAGCTTATGCCTGTTTTGAAAATTGTATGTTCTGGAGACGACTACCTTTGACATACGGTAAAAGTTGTACGCTATTCCTATTGGAATAGTCGGCCAGCTGCCTCCTAAACTGGTCGAGGCAAGGAGAATGGAATGCTGCGTCCCCACAGCAAACCAGTCTCTCGCCATCGGCAATACCTACTGCCCGACCTACCTGATGCAGGTTTTTCTAGGGATTTCCCTGCATCAATTTTAGGTGAATTGCCGGGTAGTATCCTTAAACTATAACCCTAGTTAACCCTTGGCTACCTTCCTCTAACCTTCCGCAACCGCCCTTTCTAATCTCTTCCTATGTTACTAAAGGGGAGTTGCCACCACGTGGAATACCCACATGTTGCTCTAACAACAACGATATCTCGGTTTGATGAGAAATACTTTTTACCGTGTGACGTGTGGTACAATTGAATCCAATAGAGTTTTTTTTAAAAAAAAATTAAAATTGTTTATAGTCGCGTCAACATAAGAGGCATCGGTGACTTTTGATTCCTACTACATCAAATTATTACAATTAATTCATATTACCTATACACTTTATTCTTATTCCCAGATTCATTGTCTATTTAGATTAGATCTTGAATGCCGGTTTCCTTACTAAAATTTAGCAGGTTATTTATTGCCGCTGCTGAGGTACATATCTCCCTTCTCGTGTATTTCCGAATTGTGGCTCTTCTAGTCCTGTCGTGCTTTGGGCAGTCGTAGAGGATATTCTGGATCGTCAGGGCAGCCTGGCATACGCCACAGTAGGTTGAGGAAATAATACACCTCATAAATGAAAGGACAATTATCACTAGAAACTATGGAACGTTAATTCCGAATATAAACATTTTTTGGACAGTATAACTAAGAATACAGTACAATAGTTACAAATTAATTCATAACCTTAAATTCAATTAAAAAACTGAACGCTGAAAACGGACAAAGTATGCTTACAATTCATATTAACAAATAATTATTTAAAGTGAAACCTGATGATGTCCACGGATCGTGGAAGAAACGTAGTGTTTAGTAATTTTTGTTAATATACTTATGTGCAAGTATTATTTTTTTAAATCAATAATTAACTGACTCATTATAAATGATCTGCTATTTATTTTTAATGTCACTTATAACAATGTAGAATAATAATCATAATGATGCAATTAGTAAATAACATTATCAACATATCTCGTAATTTAATGCTGATCTTTAATATTTAATTTAAATCAAGAAGAAATCTGGTCGCAACTACTGGGGATCTTTAATTACTACTTTTTTTGCAAGTTTACTACATTATTCAGTCAAAAATCAATCTAATTCGCGTTTCCATGAGTTCATTAGTTCGTGTAATGTAGCTGGTGGCACGAACAAGTTCTTCCTCTAGAACGATTCTCTCTTACATTCTGCATAAACTTGCTCTTACTGACTGCACAAAGCGTCTAAAACTCATTCTATCTAATACTATACTACTTACAACTGTCTACATTAACTACTCTGACCTGATTCAAGGTGTTTTATAAAATTGGTTCCATTCTTTTTCGATTCTCAACTCATTACAATCTCTTATTCCGTGGTCAAACCGCCATATAATTTGTCGAAGCAGATTGCGAGTCAAATTAGCAAGACTATAAAATATATGGCGTGACTAAAAAATATCTGATAGAATTTTTCGAACACATATCATATTTTTTATACGTATAATTTTCACGACAGTTTCCTTGCGATACAAAATTAATGATTCTCTTTTACTTCACATAGGGAATGAAAAATTACACTCTGTCTGATAAAAAGGACCGTTCTGAGACCGTGAAAATTCGTATTAATTACTTTCAATTTTATTGAGAGTTCCATTGAAATTTACGATGCGTTGGCAAGCTCCCTTGAATAGTTTTCTTAGGTAATAAAGACAAATCATTCGCTACTTTTAGTGATTGCACTTTTTCTCTACTTTAATGAGTTATCATCGTTTAGAGGGTGATTGGTCTTGAAATATGTTATTCTGACTCAATGACTCAGAATTTATTATTTTTCACATGTTCGTATAGCCAATAGTTACTTTTGTATTACTGGGAGATGATTTCAACTTTAAATTTTGTAAGAGTTATTCATTACAATTTAGTATTCCATAAAACATATCTTCTATAGCACAAATGTTGCTCTGAGTTCACTGTGAAATAATATAATTAATTATAAATTGGTATTCCGATTCAAGATCTACCTCACTCTTTTAGCGAAATCTAACCATACGGTTTGTTAAAAATGAAAAATATGAGTTCTAAATAATTTTTAACACATTATAATTATATGAAATAATTTATATGTTATATGAATATATATACGGGTTTCAAGAAATTTCAGGAACCTTAAACATCTTTACTGCCAAATATTGAACAATGGCTAATATGTTTAAGTTATTATCAAAATATTTATTATTTACACATTCAGCAAAAAATAATAATTTTCAATATGCCAGTTAAAAGAAAAAACATTTCAGGTAACAAATTTTATGGTTTGTGAAATTTAATTTCGACATTTACATTTAATGCAATCACACAAATGGGGCCTGCGGAGTTTAATGAAAGGGTAAGCATTGTGCCTCAAGCTCAGTAAATAAAACTGGATGACGAACACCAAAGAGCGAGCTGTTCTCTTTCTTCAATCCTGACCTCTAGCCAACTGAGTGTTTACCTTTCACAGAGTGCAACAGGGGTGGCGAACATGGCAACATCGCATTGACCTTTTCAGAAATCTTAAAATAAACAAATATTCTGTTTCTTAAGGTTAAATGTGTTTTCTAGCATAAGCAAAGAATTAATTGAGTCAATAAATTATAAGTATTATTCTATATTAAAATGAAGTGGTAATTTATCTGAAACAATTTATCAGCTTATAATAGCATATAAAGTTTTGTATGAAGCGAAGTAATGGAGAGGTGTTATTAGCTTATTTCTAGGGAAGAAAATACGTATCTTATTATTTTTTAAGCATATTAAAACTATAATAATTAATTCCTTGTTCGATAAATAAATATATTTATTACTTAAATCTTTATTTCAAGTATTATAAATATACCATCGATGAGAACTTCGATTATGTAAAGAAAAAAAAATGGTGAAGCCGAGAAATGTCTAAAAAATTATAGCTATTTGGTCGGCAACAAAAACGATTACTGAGTATTCAGGAGCGGAATAACGCCAGGAAACGATTGGCCTCGGAAGTAAACTTAAAATTCGTATCTACAGATAATATTGTTTCAGTATCCTACTGATACTTGTAATTAATTTATTAGTGAAACAACATTTAAGTAATAAAATATGTCGACTCTGGTGGCTCTTTGATTAAGAAATTGATTTTAATTACAGTTTCAAATTGTTTTACAAATATATTATTATATTTTGTGTATATACAAAGTGCTAGCCACCGTTTTAATGCGAAATAATAATTATATTAGTTTTTTACAAAAATAGCGGATTCCGAGGAACTAAAAAAATATCAATTGAATCCAATTTCATAAGAAATTCAATCAATGAATAATTGCAGGGTTTTCTTACATAAGCAACTATACTCTATAGGAATGTTTCCGTATAAATTGCGCCTTCGGGGAAACAGGAGGATGATTCCTCTGCTTCATTGTGTGCCCAGTCTCCGAATTCCGTATATCCTTGTTTTTTCCCTCTATTTCTTCGACAGAGCTCTCTGCTTTTCGTGCAAAAACAATGCTATCCATACAACGTGTCTACGACGAAGAAAAATACCTGACAAGTTCTTTTCTTATACTTCGTTCCCCCACCTTGCAAACGTCCACCTCCTTAAACATGGTATAGACAGTAAAGTTGCTTTTGACCAATCCTGGGGTTTCCCCGTCGTCGGTACGGATTTGGTTAATAAAGCAAACAATTCTTTTGAAATGTCAGGAGGATTTGTTGGTCTTTTCATATCTTCTTTTAACGGTAATTTGAAAAATGTTGTCGGTAAAATTACAAACAAGGTACTCGATCATACCACGTAGACTTAAATTTTTCCCTTTTTTCTTTTATTCTCCTGTACATGGATACAAGAGTTTAGGTAATTTTATTAACTAATCTGTTGCTCACTTAACATTTTTTTGCTTATACTGAAACATTGTTTGTAATGGTGCTTTTAAACCTCGATTCCAGCAAAGTTCTTGCTACCCAAGTTGCTATTTTGCCTAAATTGTGCCGCAATACAGTTTTACGACATTTGTCAAACTCTGCAGCATTTCGCACAGTATTTCCACGCAATAGAGCTGATTACAAGCGCTCAGAGGGCAGCCCTCCCTTTCTACTCATTGTCTTTTAGTGTGTGTTGTTTGATAACCCTTCTCCCCCTCTTCTTTTGTTTGCTGATTCATACACGTCCCGCTGTGTGAGGTCCGAAACGAGCTTCTCTGCGCTTAATTGGCGCAGGTAATTGAGTTCAAGGATAACACTTATTATAGCCAGTACGATATACGTTCACCTTAGAAGAATACAGCGCATTCAACTATGCCGAGACTAAAATGAATGGCTCTATATATAATTATCTGCTGATTGTAGTCACGAAATCTCATTTCTTAGAAATCTAGATTATTAAAACTGGTGGTGTATATCATATCTAAAATAAACAAGCCACGGATAAAGTAAAAGTTTTTGTATTTAGACATTATTTCTTCGATTTCACCTATTAAGTATACGTTATATATAAAAGCAAACTAGCATCTATTATGTGTGTATTATTTTGAGATATATAAAAATATTAAGGACACCAATAAGTATTAGCTACGTATAATTTTTAATTTCATTTGAGTATGTTCTATATAAGACCTTCAGCTTTTCATTATCAATCGCACTATTCTACAATGTCACAGTGGAATTTTAATCATGTTATACTATAACTATAAGGATAAAAATGTTGAGAACATGTAGATGAGCTGTCACGAATAATTTTATATCGACTCATTAATAATTACAGTTCTATGGAATTTGCGTTCTTACTCGTACTCAGTTTGTTACCCGTGTTTGAGATTAAAAGAACTTATACGGAAAACCAAAAATAGGATCCAGAGATTTTTTAAATTAAAATAATTAGTGAAGTGTTTTAACTTTTTTATTAATTACAATTATCCAAGTTTCCTTGTAAAAAATATACTTCATCTTACATTCTTTATCGGTTCAGATTGGTCGAGAATATATTCCTTTTGAGAGTTTTGGAAGCAGTTATTATCAAGACTTTCTTTAACATGACATGCACCCGGCTAAGGAAACTGGGAAGAGTTACGGTTCTTAAACAAATACTACATAAAAATAATCCACACTTTCTCTAACACAAAGCTTGAACCCTACAGTCGTTGCCGTTCGTCAATGGTCAGGAAAGAAATTAAATGAATACGTCGTTCATAACTCGATGGTAAAAATATATGGAACATTTGTGTTAGGACATTTGTAAGTGCGTCGAATAATTTAACTGAGTGACAAATAAATTTTAAAAAATTTTCGGCCCTTTTTACCAAAGAGAAATAAGTTAGATTTTTAAATAAATACTTTAATTTGAATTGAAATTTCCTCGATGTTTCGTCTGCATTAATAACAGATTGTATGGTACTGAAACTGTATTCTAAATAAAAGCTAAACATGTCAAATCTATACGAAATATAATTATTCCAAATATAATATAAATTTAACCCATACGATCTTTAGCTATTTGTTGCGTACAATTTTAAATATTTATTGAACCACAGTTTAGATAATTTTCATACTATAGTGATACAAACTAAATGTTTGGCATACTAAAATCCGTATATATTATAATTAGGTAATTTATCTTTAGATATACTTGACTTGTTCTAAAAATTTAGCTGTGCATTAAAAATTTTTCTTCAGCTTTCTGTTTTAAAATCTGAAATTTTCTTCCTTCTTTCTAATCGGCAATATTTCGGCTCCACCATTTATTCAGTTCTCTGTAGTTTTCAGTTATTTATCTACACAAATAAAATAATTAATGTAGCGTCGCCATAAGTCAGAAATTTATGGCATAAATTTACATATATGTGTGTGAAGGAAGGGAAACTAAGTTTTCGTTTAATGCGATCAAGTTCCACTGCCTTCCATTGACTTTTTTGATATGAAATTATTTATACAAATTTCGTTCTTTTTTTACTGTCTTTCCCAGGTATGAAATGCAATAAATTTTGGTTCTACGTTTGTAAAACGAAGATAAAGAACTTAAAGATTATAACATTGGTAAAGGCTCCTATCATAGATAAGTAATACAGCGCTCAAAAATGACAAATAATGAAATGTTTCGGTTGAGTATTGATATTTTATTCTAAGACGTTTGGGTTGCTGAAAAAGAATTTCTGAAATTTGGGTACATCAACCCATAAAAAAACACATTAGAAACAAATGTCACCACAGCTTGGTATTTTCTACCATTTGAGTGGAATAAAAAGGATTGCGACTTGTGTATATGTCGTAAGTAAAAGTCGTAGGATGTTGTACTAGTGCTTTATTTATTTAAAATACTACGCTGTAATTTATAAAAAAAGATGTTTACAAGTCACTGAGTTGGATGAATGGGGATAAGACTGGTTGTCGATTTCAGTGAACGGAATAATGAAATCAGGGAAGGAGAAAGGAAATTACCAGCCAACCGTTGACATAAAAATAATATGTGTTTAGCTTGTTACCTCCACATGCAGTGTGACTGTTTTCTTGTCCGACGCTGTGGTGGAAGAGACCCGCATCGATCCTCTCTCTTGGCACGGCAGCCAAGCGCCCCCTTCCCTCTTCCCTCTCAGCTTGAGGATCGATTTCGCCCTCATCAATGGTTGATTTTTACTCTGCATTCCTGACCCCGCACGTTTGCGGAGGCATGCCACATGTACTCAAAAAGTTCCACGTGACAGTGCTTAGAGTCAAACCACATCCCAAAGGCTCACGAAACTGTCATTGTGTAGACAATTCATACTGTCAAATAAAACACGGAAAGTTGTTCACTTCTCGTTGCTTCTTTAATAAGCAATCAATTGTCAGACAAGGTTATGCAGGGCTATGAGACGAATTTTTCAATTCAAAAAATATGTTTTTAGGTGTGGACACCGTGCTACATGTTGATACTGAAAATCAATTAATCTTATCATGAATGAATTTTTATTCATTTACAATCATAAATCAAATGTCTAAAAATAGTTGAAGCGACCAATAATGATTTCTTTATATAAATTGGTCTCGTTAATTATTGAATGGTTCACGGAATAGCGATGAACCTATTGGTTGTCGATTTGTAGCCCTGGTTACGGTATGTTTTTACCGGTATAGATAATATAGGCAAGTATGGGTGTAGGTGTGTGTGGTGGGAGGGTATTACGTATATGACAAGACAAACAACAATAACAGTTGTTGAAATTTTTACCATCTATCTTCTTCTTCTATACAATAAAAATGGATGTATGTTTGTCTGTCAGGGGAAATTTTTACCATCTATCTTCTTCTTCTATACAATAAAAAATGATGTAGGTTAGTATGTATTTACGTTAATTTCTATACAAATTTAAACAGGAGGACAGAATGCAACAAAAATTGATACACATTTCCTTCAAAATCCGATAAAAGGTACAGTACGGGTGAGAAACCCCTAATATAAAGGCGGAAAGAATTATAATTGAAAAACATGATCATTATGTGTTAAATTACTGCGCGCCAAGGGACCATGACGTCACAGCATACGCAATAGAGCGACGTTACTATGCAACGAACAAAGGAAATAATTCCTTTTTCCGTAATGAAATAAAGCAGAAATTGAATAAAAAGTATAATTATATCCATAAATACTCCATCGAATGATGAAAAAGAAAGAATACTAAATACTTTACGATCCTTGCAGAAAATGTAAGCTAATTTTCGTGCCTATAAGTGACTCCAATAAGGCGACCATTTCTTTACATTAATAATGAATTAATTTAATCTTTCGTAATATCTGAAGACTGAGGGACGATTATATCCTGCAATACTGGAGGAGTATATTTAAGAAGAAATTCGAAGATATGTTTGTTGGCATTGATGCAAAACAATTCAATGTATTGTATAGCACCAGGGATGGAGTGTTAATGAAATTATCATTCTCTCGGATTACGTAAGCAAAATCACTTCTTGACTAAATATTAATGTAGTATTAAAGCAGTTTCGGGTTTATATAAATAATTACACGGGAACGCCAGCCACTCACCTAGTATTTAAATATAAACGACGAGGAAAAAATAAATCTAATCGTTCAAAGAGAAACAACGATTTGAAGTATCTCAGTATCAGTCATTTTAAATCCGTAGAAAATGCAGAGATTTATTTTTAAAAAGAAATTACCATTTTTTATGAATGTTGAGACAGGCCGTGCGTTATAGGATCCTCTTATTTGGAGTATATATTTAATAAATTTATGAAGTTCATGTTGAGGAATAAATTACAAGGAATTTATCGTAGTGCCACAAATAATTGAGTTGTATGATAGAAAAAGTGGGTATAATAATTATTTCGCTGGATTAGTATTCCTGTATTCCGTCCGGCGTGACAATAAGTAATACAGGCTATAGATTAAAATTTCCCCGGATTTATCTGACCTAGTTTGAAAATTTTTAAAATGAATTCTCGGATAATTATACTAATTACGTTAAACATATATCGAAATATGACAATGTGACCCAAGTCAGTGTCGGTAACTTGAATTGTGTTAAAATTTGTTCTTTCTAATCTATCAACGAGTCAGGTATTACGATTTCCCTTCATCTAAATACACCTGGGTGCTAATTGCGATTGAATCAAGGCACCCAAGAATTATGGCTTCACGCCCCATGCTGAGTAACGTTTCGTGAGCGTAAATCACTGCGGACTAATGGTCTGTGTAGTCGAATAGAAAAATTCTTCCACCTTGCGAAACGTATCGGATTGAGACAGAGATGAGAAATACGGCACGCAAAGGGCATTCTTGAATCATTCTGGAGGAAATGGAGCGTAAGTGAATAGATTGAAATAATAAAACTTTTTGTTGGCGTATTTTGAATCCCGGAACGAATTTTTCAATACAATACAAAGAAGAATTTAATCAACATTCCATATAAAACTCCCGTGTCTGTAATATTCCTCTGTAAGATTCTATAGATTATGTAATGAGGTAGACAAAATATATGCTTTCGTGCAACGCCGTATAATAAGCAACGGTCTCCATAAATCTTTTACAAGCTTTATCGAAGCATCCATTTCATTGCAAGAATTTTTATTCGTTGGGTAAGTAACGAGCTAATAATTTATAATAATAAAAAAGGATGTATATTTGTATGTATGTATGTATTTACGTTGTTCTTTATACAAATTTTATCGCGTGGACAGAATGCAACAAAAATTCGTACACATATTCTTCAAAATACGAGAAACGGTACTGTGAGGGTGAGAAACGCCTAGCATACATGTGGAAAGAATTATAATTAAAAACCGTTATCATTAAATATTAAATTACTGCGCGCCAAGAGACAATGACGTCACGCGAGAGGAAGACGTTACTACGCAACGAACAAAAGAAATATTTCCTTTATTAGTTAGGAATGAAATAAAGCAGAAATATTTTCTTCAGCAATACTCCATCGAATGGTAATAAAGAAGAATACGAATTACTTTACCATCCTTGCGGAAAATTTAAGTTAATTTTCGCGCTATATTAGTTGTGAGTCTAGCTAACAATTTCATCAATGTAATATTTCGTAATGTATGAAGACTGAGTGACAATTGACAATTATATCCTGAAATACTCAGGGAATATATTTAAGTATTCAATTAAATACTTTTTCGAGTTTATATAAATAAGTACACGAGCAACGCCGGGCACCCAGCTAGTAATTTATAATTAGTGCAGTAATGGTGTAACAGTATAGAAGGTTTTCTATTTCTTTCGTTGTTGAAGGGAGTGATATTTCGGCATTTATCAACTGACTTCTTGATGCTCACTCCTTGATGCTTGTAGACTAAGAATATTTCCAATCAAGATAAGAACCTTTATTGCCGGTCATTTAGAACGAACGCCTCTTCCACCTGTTGCGCTCCTTTCTTTAGGTCAATAATGGCAGTTCGCGGTCCAATCATCACGGTCTGACACCTGACAGACACCTTGTGTAACCATCTATAACATAAACGCTTCCCGTACACTTGTTTCCAGCTGTATGGACATAAAAATTCTTTCTTTCTTTGATTGTCTGGAGCAGAACAAGGTAAATTTTTGTCTAAAATATTCTAACATTCCGTCGTCCAAACGTCATAAATCACCTATATTAAACGTAAACTTTTTAAATTTTTAATTCAGAGAACACTAATATATAATAACGAAAGCGTTGGGAGTAAACCTCAGGAAGAACGTGGATACTATTACTAAAAACTAAATTCAATGTTGAATTCCTGAGGACCGTATTAATTATTATTATTTTATTTATAGTCGCATCAACGGCAAAGGTCATTAGCGACTTTCTGTCCTTTTGTATTTCACTTGTTCCGGGAAATAATTTGTGCGAGTTTCTCGGTATGGAAACACGCACACACGCAGCCGTGCCCTCGCCTGTGTTCAAACCCGGGACCTCTGTGATGTAGTGACGCTCACCACTACATCGCAGGAGGTTGGAAAACCAATATTCTCATTCTAAATCTCAAAACTGCGTGGTATAATATATAATTATATTTCTGCACGGGATTGTGGTTCTAAATTACACCCTAATTTCGATTTAAAATCTTCTCTAAATTATGTGTAGAAGTTTATATATTAAAAAATTATAATACTATAAAAATGCCACCACGTTGCGGATACAAATTATGTAGTATTCAATAAGATAATCAAGAAACAAGCGCCACATTGGACGCCAAATTATTACTGAAACAAAACAAAAGTTTCACGTTGGAGTGCCAAATATACGAAATATAAAACTTAATGAAACAAAAACCATCAGGTTGTGGACAAATTATGTGGTATACACTTTTAATTAGAAGGAAACAAACGAAGAAGTTTACGGAATTTTACGTTAAAATTGAACCAATACTTTTAAGGAGATTATTAAATTGACAATTTTGATTTATGCTGAAATCTTTACATTTTATACTTTTAAGTAAATGCCTCAGCTTTCATGAGAATCTAAATTTATTATACAAATAAAAATTGTATTATGGATCAAAATTTTTGTTAATTTCATTAATAATTTTAATTTTCGACTACATTTTAATAAATAAAATTTTGATTTCTTATACTTTAAATCATATTTAATTTTACTGTAGCCAAATTTTATTTACAAAAACAAAAAAGCTTAAATACTTGAAGTTATAGATTAATGACCATTCACCTTCATAATCTACATGTGCATGATGTTGCATATTTGCATGTAAAAATGTTAAAATAATATTCTTTTGGGGTGGGGGGTATTTTTATCGTAATATATTCACAAAAATATGTAATAAAAAATTTTGTTTTAAAAAATATTTTAAAAAATCATGCACACGTGTCGTTTTCATTTTGTAGCGATTTTAAGTTCAGAAGAAACGACACGCTTCTGGGAAGATAATTAAAATATTTTTTTCACAGTAAAATTATTGCTCGAGTTTCGTTGATTGATGTGTTGAAATCGTATGTACATATTTGTCCAGGAAGTTGTGGCAAACTTCAATATTCTCTTTCATGTGTTTTTCTTTTTATGTTTGGGAAGGAAAACAAGGTAGTGAAAGGGGCTGTGCCTTTATTGGACATGCAAGTTCTTCCTTCTCGGCCTCGGGCAACGGCAGATGGGATGGCGTTATGGAAACGTGATACGCCTCACTATGAGCCAAATCCATAGACGCGTAAATTTGAAAAAAAAAATAGTTTTGTCTATACACAATATAGTAGCGTCTCACGGTAGCCTGGTACTGTGCGAATCAGGAATGAAATAATCCTCCTATAATAAATTTGATTTGGTCATGTACCCGTTATTATATATACTACTAATAAACAAGTCATTTTTCAATTAATAAATTTAGCGTTGTATATATCGTATTCTCAAAGGACAGGATGTAGTAGCCGAAGAGAGGATAAGTTTTGAGCTCTAAAGAGTCAAGAGTTATAATGACACTCTTAAAAGTTTTCAGCGACCAAAGTGTCTTATCAACACAAAACAACGCAAGTGTAAATTACCTAAAGTGTGAGCTCGCTCAATTTTCCGGTTAAACAGAAAATTCTCCTTCGACACGCGGGAAGAATTCAGCTTAAAATTGTTAAAAATGAAATAAGAGACGAATAAGAGTGTTTACACTGTTTCTTTGTAGTCAGGATCATTCAATGTTAAATTAGTCTGGATTTGGAAGTGTCATATGGGATCTGTGAATGCAGAATTCATACAATGGAAGTGGAGTTTCGTGCCATTGATTATTCACTCGCTCGGAGAATTCAATATGAAATTAGTTTCCACTTTTAAGGGACACACACGGCGACATTAAATCCACGCGATGGTGTTTCATGAAAGAAAACTAACGGGAACATTACTACGGTCGAGTACAGAAAGTGAAAAAGCAAAACCGTTCGATGGGTAGTCAAAAAAGGGTCAGTTCCGTTTTAATTTTTGCGTTTTATCAATCAGTATCCCAAATTTTAATACAAAATGCAACCAAACAAAAAAAGCAAATGTAACACAAAATCACGTAACAACATAAATTTTTCTATCGGCAATATCTTATTGTATTTAAAGCGCGTTTGGATTGTCCAATATAACACTGCGAGAAATCAATACATTCAATTGTTTCCACAGTATCATGTGTTTGCCATTTAACCAGTGTACCTAAAGTGTGACACATTGACGTGTTAATCCGCGTCTCCGATTACTTTGCAGAAAAGATACTCCGCGCCGTTAAGAAAATTATAGTAATTTTTTTTTTAATAAATGTTTTCGACGTCCCGTAGAGGTTCGTGAAGCATTTGTAAGTGCGGCAAGAAGCTTTAATTCTAATAGAAACCTATATTCAGAATTTCTCGTTTCACTGTGGTTTTGGCTCCGTTATGATGTCAGCAATATATTGTAATAATTTATATAGATAGCTTGCATCTTTTGACAATAATTCATGATATGAATTATGTGGCGTTTTTAAATGAAAATAACTATTACGTGAAAACTATTAAACAAGATTTATTAACAATTTTAAAACAAGTATTCAAATCACAACATATTTGGGATCTCCGGTTCTTTAACTGGGTTTGATAATGGCAGAATTTATTTTATAATCAAAATCACAAAAATTACATTTGCTTTATATGGGAATCAATGCATCTGAACATAGACGAAATTTGTTGCTGAAGAAATAATACCAAAGATTGAATTTAAACAATTTCAATTTTTATCAAGAAATATAGAATGATCTGAATAATTAAAAATCTCATTTTATCGATAATTAAAGAACGATCTAACGTTTATCTTTTAAACGTGGTTTACAATGATTTTAAAGTTTTCTTTCTACTTACGGCAGCCCAGGTCTCATTTTAACTTTTCGTGCACAATTTTGGGGATATCACTGATTCTAAGTACTCACAGACTCTAAATGTTCACAGACTCTAATTAGCGTAGTTTGTTAGTTGGTTTAAAATAAATTTGTCAATTCTCGATGATTTACTGCAACCTGGATTTGTAGATCTCGTGGATTTTTGTTGAAAATGCACCTCATTGGTTTTGTCTGTTGACTGAAGACTAGTTCAGTTTCTGCATATTTGATATAACAGCGTACTGGTTACTGGAACACTTTCTCGTTCTTTAAATTAGACCTTTCAGTCTTCACTGCTGACTGACAAAGATTGTTCAAGTTTTCGTGAATTAGAATTTTAATCTGTACATATCGCCGTTTACTGCCCAACTGTTCGTTCTTTTACTCTGTTCTACTTGCTGTCCGCTGCCCAACTGTTCATTCGTCTCGTAAATTTTGAGCGCGTAAAACCTTCTCGAACGATCAACAATACTTTTTTTTTGCATTGCCGGTTTGTTGCGGCGTCCGCTATATCCACCAATAATGAGTCCTCTACAATTCAACTTTTCAATTAGAACAATGGCTTAATTACCAATTACTACAATTATATATATATATATATATATATATATATACATAAGCAAGTAAATATGTTACATACACATAATATTGAAAATCATAGATATGGAATGGACAGACATAGCGAATGGCTTACTTCAAATTGAAGTCCGGTTCCGACAGATTCGATAGGGCACAGTTTTTCAAAATTTCTCCGCCTATTGATTACATAACTTGTATGTTAATTACACACAAACCAACATATATATATATAAACAGTTTTGTAATATGTCTATCACACATATATAAAATATAATAATAAATATTTCTGATGATATTCTTAAATATTTAGCGATTTGTGTTTACGTTACAAAACGGTAGTTTCTTGCATTTAATAAAATGAAAACGCGAATATGAAGTTATTCCTTTAAAATACTTTCCAAATTTTATATATATATATATATTTGTGTGTGTGTGATCGAGATACGGAGAGAAATCAGGGAGTTTTTTTAGAATACAAGAATAAACTACAATGTTTAAATTGTCGGTTTGTTTTCCATGAAGTGGCTATTTGGAACAAAGGCCTTACTCGACTTACGATGTTCCTCAAGGGAGTTCGATTCACAAAGGCTTTGTAGATTAAAAATCCTGCAGATACTTCTCTGTTCTGCGCGATTCTGAGTTTACGTAGACAATAATTTAATCATTTCCAAGTTGTTTGTTCAATACAATCATGTTACAAATATTAATTGAAATTAATTTCTATGTTACTCTCCTCTGAACTCTTCATCGTTTTAAATCGGTCTAACTCTCACTGGGAATAATGTTTGTTATCGTGATTTTTTCTCAAGTAAAGTTTAATATACAATGATGTTCTCGTCGCGGCAGTCAAAATGCTTTGTGGATTGCATACATTGTAGGCGAGTTTCTTCTTACATATTGTCACAATTTATCGATCTACTCTATAAGGAATCAATAGTTTAAGTCTATTCGTCGTATTTATTGAAATACATAATATCGTGTTAGTAAACTAAAATAAATTATAATTATCTCATTTGATTTGTTATATCGCAGTTAAAAATTAAACAATCGGCAGCAGTTGAGGTTTGGGGTCGTGTTGGATAACGATTTTGCTTCCCAGGCGAAAGATCCTTCCCGGAGGCTGATTTGTGCTCAGTGACGTCGTCAGCTCCCAGGCCCGAACTTCTCGCGCTTTAAAGGTCCACAACGCGCAACAAAACTTCTTGAGCGGAACTTTATAAATCAAACTGCACTATTCAGAAGCATTCCTTCGTTATTAGGGACGAGAAATTGACGTTCCCTTTCCTCATAATTGGGGAAACGTTGACGCAAAACGACTTATTTCAGATGGGGTCGTTTGTCTCGCGTTTTACAACTCGATACGGCAGATTCTTTCTGTTCGAAAAAATCATCAAAATAATTTCTTATAAAAAAGTAATAATGCTTCAAGCCCGACTCGTAAAGTACATTTTAAAATACTAACCTTCAGAACATTTTATTTTAGTTTAATGCTTCAGGTAAGGATATTCTAGTTTATGTTAATTTCAGTGAAATAATGAAGATGTAAGAAAAATTCGTTTAAAATATTTAAACGTTTCCAATTACAAATATATCTACCGTATTTAACATTACGTACATAAATTACTAATGAACGATAAGTCGACTGATATTTGATCAATTAAACTCAGTTGAATGTAAAATGATTTTATAACCTAGTGGTGTCAGAGGTTTTTTTTATTTAGATTTATTTGCTGTATCCATTAGTCAATAGGGCTGGTAAATAACAATATAAATACATAAATATATACAAATGTATCTTAACTATTTTAATACATTACATAAACAAAACACAAAAATTAAAAAAATTAAAATTAAAATAAATATTACTAGTACGATGAATCGTAAAGTTCAGGTAAAATGAAAAATTTTGTAAAATAAATTAAACTTCACAATTAACACAGCATGATTCACATTTTTATGAAACAAAAGGTAATAAGAAAATATTCAACCATGACAAGTGTTATGTATACATTTCATTACTAATGTTTAAATAAATCCTGTTCACTTCCGAAGTGGAATTAGAATCGCCGAAAGTTTTGTTCGTCTAGAGTCACTGAATATGAATGGAAGTGAAACATGGATGTTTGGAAATTCCGCACAGGACAGTACTGAAAGCGTTTGAAATTGAGTTACAAGGGAGTGTTGAATATTAAGTGGTCAAAAAACGAAACGAGGTGATTTTAAAAGCAATCGGAGAGCGAAGCAGTCTCTGGAGACTTCTAGCGTTAAAAAGAAAAAGTTCGTTGCAGCAACGAGAATTTGGAAACAGTGTTATAGAAATATAGTTGCTTGAATGTATGTGACGAAATTACCAAATATTATGGCTTTAGTAAGAGTTATGAGGGAATAGCAGAACGGAAAAGTTCTAAAACAGTCGACTGTATACACAAATACAACGGTAACGAATAGTTCAAAAACTTGAAAATTAAGGATAACTATAGAACTTTTTAGGAAACTTAAAGATTATAGCTTTCATAAATTCCCTGAGGTGCATAGTTGTTTTCATTATAATTACATAAATTTGTCAGTCATATATATTTACTATAACAAAAATTGTCACATGGATATGAAATTAATACAGTGAATTACAGGCTTACTTTAAATGAATTGAGAGCCGGTGTCGTCACGTCGGCATTGAAGCAATGTTGAGCCTCATTATTACCTCCGAAAATTTGTTATGCTCCTTCCTGTCCAATGTGGCAACACCGGTTCTAAGCGAGGTACCGAAGGTACCATCTAAAGTTTCCTTTACATTCTACTCTATGTGCTGTTATTAATTTATTAAATGAACTATGATATGTTTTGTAACTTTAACACAACTTGCTACTCAATTTAAAATAGATAATTAAAGATGATATGACATTTTCAGAATTATTAACATTACATGACGTCACTTTGAACATTTAATCTGATATGTGAACAGAGCGCTCCAACCAGCCAGTTGAACTTCATACAAACCGATCAGATACGGAAGTATTGTAATTATGCATTTCCAGACCCATGTTGTAACACACGATTTTTTCTCTCTCAATAAGAGGAATCCATTACTGAAAATTTTCTGAAGAATTTTGTTACACCCTGTATAACAATGTACGTATGTAATATGTAGCGGAAAAAAATCGGCGACATCATTTCCTGGCACGAATTATTAGTACATAACGTCGAAAGGCAAAATTATGACTCAGTCCACTCATTTTATTAACTTTAATTATGAATTTCAGTTCATATTAATGTAAACTCTCAGAAGATCACGAAAAGTTCAAGAATAAGGTAAGAAAATTTAATAGCCAAATAGGTCGTCCACGTATAAGAAACAAATAAATTGAAAGTTTCATATTATTACCTGGGTGTACCTGACAAGTAGAGTTGGAAGGTGTGAGATAGTGGGGGGCTGTTACGATGCAGTGAGCAGGACACTATATTATACGTTGAGGAAGGTACCATAACGAAAATCGTGAAATGAAATGTTTCCTCTTTTTGAAAACCTAAGTTTTGAAGAATAAGTGAAATATATATTTTATACTCAGTTCCCCATTTAATAAAATAATATTCTAATGCGAATATGGCCGTAGATGTTTGAAGTATGACTTGACAATGGGACCAGTAAGTGTTGTAATGATACTGTTACATGCAGAGCGGAACGGGATTATATTTCATGCCATCGTATTAGAAGCAAGCTGTTTGGAGGAACCGCAAAGGCCATGTGGTTTGCATCACTGACGTCGTCCCGGCTGACCTGAAGCTGAGCCCGAACAGTGACGTCACTGGCGACGCGGTCGATGGCGGCGATGGCGTCACGGAGGTCAAGGGACGCAGGGCGCCGGGGCGGGGCTGTGCCCTCGATGCTTCAGTATCCCATAATCGGTCTAAGATGGGAAATTAGCAAATGAAACAAATTTAGAAATTTTGGCAGTACAGAAATAATTCGTGGACACACTGAAGAGTAGATGTTGTAAAGTGGCGATGGAAATTATCAAATTAATAAAAGAGGGGAATATATTAGAAAAATGTTTGGAAAAGTTTAAGGAAAACTCTTTCGCCTTCACCGATGAGCGTTTAATATTTTCAGCCATTCGGGTGATGACCTAATTGGTTCAGAAGATAGGATGTCCAGCTTTCTTCAGTCTGATGCACAGAAAAAATTTATTCAATTGCAATAGGAGATATTACATTTCAGTTTATATTGGTATTAATAGTCAGGCTCACGGGGCTCAAAGGAATGGCCTAGGACGATTTTGGTCAATTATTCCAAAAATTATATAAAATACAGAATTATAAAAATCTGCCTTAATTTTTTTAAAAATAAATACATGTTACGTGATTGGGACTTCTTCTGCTGCAAAATTTCTAAAGTTATGAATAATAACTGATTGGAATTGTACTTATCAACTGCCGACCTCTCAATCAGGGATAAAACGTTGTGTCTATTAAATATTATGTTTTAAATCTGATAATGACCTAAATAGGCTAGTGATTTATCATTTAATATAAAATTCGAATTTTTTAAAGGTGAGTGTAAAGCAGAATGAAGTTCTACGAAAAACTTCGTGTTAGATTCTATCTGACCGGACCTCATTTTCAGACGCTATGGATGGTAATTTGAAAAATATAACAAAATATATTTTTAGTATAAGTTGACAGTCATAATTCTGAATATTTTGTAATCAACCCAAACAAAATATCATAATCAAACGACATTTCGATATTAAAATTAGAAAATCAAATATATATTATTTTTAACATGCATAAATTCAAAACTGTATATTACCCAAGGAAATCCCAAAATAGTGGATGAAACGTCGTATTGTAATTATATTTTGTTTCGGTTAATTATTACAGTTTTTTAGACAAAATAGCTGTCTTTAAGTTAATTGGTCTAATGATAATTTTCAGATTATATATATTTGAATATATGTTACGATCAGAGGATTCCAAAATATACGCTCTGAAGATTATTCCAAGGACGGCGATAATGCGATATATGTTAATCGATGCTGTGTTAAAAAATTTTACTTGGTCAACAAAAATTCGAATTTTTTTAGAAAACAACGTTTATATATTTCATTTTAACATCTCCAACTTCAGCCTCCATTCCCTATTCCTAACTGGTTTTATTTCCGAAATTATTTGCGCCGATTCAACCCGACCGCACAGTTAACCTTAAATAAAATTATAAGTGATAAATGCGGAATTTTTCGTTTCAGTAGAAATTATAAAACTTAATTGGCATTAAAAGTAGGTTTCAGATAACAGAAGGTAGACAACAATGTTGGGGAATGATGCAAATGTAATAGAAATATTTTCAGAAATAATAAACCTTTTTTTTCCTCATAGAAATCAGATAAAACGGTATTATTAAATTTTTATTTCAGTCGTTCTGTTAACCAAGATGTGGAAATAACTACAATACTCGTAATATTTGCGAATTGGTTTCAATAACATTTCACAGCTACGTGGGCATATTTTCCCTAATATTTACAAATATGATACATTTAATATAATAATGGAGTAAGTACGAAAATATAAGTAGGTACGAATTCGACTATCAATTGAAGTGAGAGATTTGGTGAGTATTTATACATATTTTCCGAAATAACTAGTTCTAATATTATTACGTACAACATATCTGATTCTCGAATGTTTGATATCAACTTGTGATCATAATCGATACCCCGAAGTTGCCTTAAATGTTTTATGAATATGTTTTTGGACTGGCGTCAATCAAAATATAAACCCGCCACATTACGTAAAAAGCGTCACGTCACACGGAACCGAGAAATCTCGACGTTTCATCTGTGGGAAAAAGTGGTAATTTTTCTGAATAAGGTTACCGTACGAATAGACTGATCTCGAGAGAACGAGAAATGAGGCTGGAAAACATTTTATACAGTTTTTTTTAAACTACAATCCTTTACTCCTCGACCAAGGACTAATGGAATGTATAATGAATCTAAATATACTTAGTATTATCAACACTTTAGATGGCCGGTTCATAAAAATATTCATTTTCATTCCTCTTTATTGTCCTATATATATATATATATATATATATATATATATATATATATGTATGTATATGTTGTAGAGTTTACCAATTTGTAATTAAATGTTTTATTTAAATTGTTTCTTTTATTATTGGCGACGTAACTTTGACGCTAAGTATTGTAAAGAACAGCATTGTTTGGCGCGATAATGGTTGCTAGGAATTGTTGTCTAAAAGGCGTATATAAGACGCTCAGAACTTTTAGCAGTAAAACGTCGTAAAATGTTACGACGAAGAGAGTAAAGTTTTAAATCAGTGCTATGGCTTTTCTGTAAAAATACTGTTCTAATAAAAATTAAAATAATCACGAGTGCACAAACAGCTAAAAGACTGCTGTAAATAAAAGGGTACGAGAAAAAAACTTTCTTTTGTAAACCTTTATACAAATATAAATTTACAATCAGATTTCTATAACATTGTCAGATATTTCTAAAGTTTTATCAGATTTCTATAGTTTTTGTTGTTTATGAACTTTTGTTATCGTAAATTAAATTCATTTTTCTTCTGTGCAATTTGAAAATCACTATCTTTATTAGAGGCCCAATAAGCGGCCCTGAAATTTAGAATTTCATGAAAGCGTAGGCATTTACTTATAAACATAAAATTTAAAATCAACGTATATCAAAATAGTCAATTAAAAAATCTATGCTATCTCTCTAAAAATTTTGGTTTAATTTCAACGGAAACTTCCCTCAATTGTTTCCTTCTAATTAAAAGTGTATACGTTGACTGCCCAACGTGCTGGCATTTTATTATTGTAAATCTATTGAATAGTAAATAATTTGGCACTCGAACCTGGTGTTTATTTTCCTTTGCTTAAATTTAATACTACATAATTTGGCTCTCCAACATACATAATATATTAATGAATACTACATAATTTGGGTACAACGTGCTGGCATTTTTCTAATCATTTCATTTTATAATTATGAATACCACAATATATATATATATATATATATATATATATATATATAATATGTCAATAAACTTCTCAATTTTTTCCGCTACCGTTTTGAGCGTCTTCTGTACCTTCTATTGAGATGTTTACTTATCCAGGGCGCCTCATTATACGCTCCACTAACTTGTCTCTTCTCCTGGTTAGGTTTCCCCGAAATATACTTCTCTCGCTGATTTTATTCATAGCCTCCTTCATCTTGTCGGCGCATTTAATTTTCTTTCTCTACTACACACTAATTTAATTTCTGGCTTTCAACGTATTCTAATTATATCGAGTCTTTTCTTTCTATAATGTTTTTTTGGTTCTGACACAACTCTACTTGCCTTGTCAGGCATACCAAAAATAATTTTGACTGAAAAACAGCATGACATCTGAAATTAATTTACAGAAACTAATTAATTTTAGTGATAAAAACTCCATTATCGTCATGAAAAATAATTTTATTAATTCGATGAATGTAAGTATTCGATTTAATATTTCTTCGTTTTCCCTTTCTTGGAGAATAAAAATTACAGACCAAGATCAAAGATCTGCCACTATGCAGAACACTTAATAGTAATTTATTTTTTAGTATTTAATATAATCTGATAATTATCATTTAACAAAAAATGTATTAATCAACCGAAAATTAATTATAGTAAGACGTTTCGTCCACAATTCTTCAAGTAATATTTCTAAATAAGCATAAAGTATACGATAAATTACAAATGTAAATTTAGTGTCATGGACTATTGAAATAAATTATGATATGATTATAACAACAAGGTATAGTAAATTTTGTTCAAATAATTAGTGACATTTTTAACATTTAATCCATTAGAATTAAGGGTACATGTAGCACTTATATGTTATAATTGTAACTTATATTTTTGTATATTCAAAATTGTAAGTCTGTATAATTGATTTTTTAACAAAATTAATTGAGATCTGAAATCTGAATTATTTATTAGCAATGTTTTTGTCTATTTTACATTACTAATTTATAGTATCAATGTTGCGCTCTTTAGGTATATTAACCTGAGGAAGTCCCAAAATACTTGACGAAACGACGTATTGTAATTATTTTTTTCTTTTGAATGATTAATGCGCATTTTTTGGACAAATTGAATGTGGTTCTATTTGTATTAGGTATTTTTTATTAGTCTCGTAAAATTTATTTAATTGTTTCTGAATCATTGCCTTGTGATTTATATTAAATATACCTTTCTTTTACAATTGCAATTTTGCTCTGTTTATTAATTTTTGTTTTTCAATATTCTTCTCTATACTTTTGCGGGTTTATAGCAAATTATTTTAGTTCTTTAGACTCTGTACTTCATAAACTCCACGATATATGTACTTCATACATAATTGACCTATAACGCATCTTTTAATTTAGCATTCGAGTGTACGAAATGAGAATAAAAGCAAATGTATTCCGAGTTGAACTAAATAGATCCGTTTAGCACGACGTGCTCTCAAATATCGGTACCAATGAAACACACGTCTCTCCTACGTAGACACATGGGGTCAGGTTTCTTTTCTCTGTCTGTACACTGAAACCTGCTGAGCATCGAATGAAGACGAATAATCCATCATGAAGATTCTGTTAGCTGACAGATGCTATGACAAATGGAGGAGGGCCGTCCTCTTAACAAAGACAAGTCTCCGAACTGGGCTTTCGGGATGAAGCCATCAAGTTATAAACTTTCAAAGATTTAAATACATATATGCGGGCAGAGTAAACTATGTCTGATTAAACTAAAATTCAGTTATTCTTGGCGTTTCCTCAAATTTAGGATAAGAACGTCTAATCAATAATACCACCTGGCTCATGTTCAGAAGTTATTAATACACAAAAATACACAAAAAGATTTTCGGAAATGTATATACTGTATGTAGTAACTCAATGATTAATCATTCATTTAATAACAGGCACTTGAGCCGAGGTTAACGTCTACTAAACTACTAATAAAAATTATTTTCTAACGTAAAATCGTTTATAATATATTGTTACTATATTTCCGTTTATGATGAAAAATTTGATTATACTCATTATTATAATAACAAATTTCTTACACATTAGCAAATATACGCTTCCATTTTGATATCGTAATTAATTGCTGGTTTCGTGGCAGGGTTAAATTGAGTCATGAACGTACATAAACTCATAATTAATGTCAAATAACGTTTCTAAATTATAGTCCGTTTTAAATTAGAAGTCTCTTGGTGTGGCCGCGTGGGCACACGATTTATCCAGTACACTAAAAGCAGCAGAATAACACCGCTATTATTCGGCAACGCTGCTTTTTTTCAAGCGTTGTGATTGGTTTTATAAAGGTCACATTCATCGCGGGGAACAAACCGCCATCGGCCTACTAATTTAAAACAGACTATAATATATTTCCGCTGCTGTTGTATAAATAATCACTCTATACCATTGTATCAGTATATTGAACGATTTTATAATTTTGTGAGTCGTAATCTTTATTTTAATAATTTGGTAAGCCGCTCGTCTTAATAAAATATCCAACTGATTTAAAATAAATGAATAAAGTCAACTCGGGCTTCTATTCGCGACGTTTCGACGACGTTCACTAACATCGTCTTCTAGCAATGTTTATATATATATATATATATATATATATATATATATATATATATAAGAAATTCAACAACAACAAAATGGAACAGAATTTAATTTTGAACAGTTGGAACGAGCAGTTGTTTGAAATGCGTGGGATTTCATATAAATTACTCAGATAAGACGCAGAACGACCCGTGGCTTCCCTAACCACCATGGACATTTAATGTTCTCCGAAGGGTAGTGAAGGAGCATCGTTGCTGCTAAGGGACGCAAAATGTTGACGTGACTGTATTTCAAGTTTGGAGGCTCGTAAAACGTCAGAAGCAGAGAAAGTAGTCCGCAGACAACAGATATCAGTCAGTAACGAGTACAACAAAAATTTCTAATATATGCTATACCATTAATATCCTAACGATGTACTTATAATTGAAATTCATATTTTAATAACCTATGTATTAAATTTTAAAAACTTAAATCATTAATAAATCAAATAATATTTATTAACAGCAATAATTGAATCTTTAATTTCACATAAATACCCTGCGAATTACCGGGGAAACATACCACAGTATCAGAAAAACAGTTTGTTACAAAAATAATTATATTGTTTATTTCGAATCTTTCAAAACTGGAATTCCAGTCCATAAAAGAACCGTCGCTTTATGAAGTCAGTAACGAGAGTGAAAGGAAGGAAATATGAGGAAAGGCGGAGAAACACAAATTTATTGTCATGAAGTCTGTTGTGTGCTCTGATAAACGCTTTGTTTCTTCAAACGAATTGGCATGCGACTCAGGGATGCCATCAAAGTAACGCAAACAGGTTCGTAGCTAATTGCTCATTAAATTATTTCTCAAACATTTCTTGTTCCGACATTTCCGAGAAACATGTTCAGCTAAATTTTGTCTCTCCGAAATGTAAGTTCTATCGTTAAAGGAAGGTGAACTTGTTACATAAATTCTCAAGATTGTCTGCGACGAAACGCTTATGTGCATCGCCACACACAATTCATTTGTCACACACAATCCGAAATAATTGCATTTAACTGTTGTTGTGTATTCTAAAGAGAATTAGTTGAAGAATTTGTAATTAAAATGAAGTAATATCTGACTATACAGCAATTATGAGCTCTTCCACATGTATATTTTACTCAAAATAAGCTTCCGATTTATACAGCGTCTAACATACAAATTTATTGTGTGTCCGTATGGACACTAAATGTTCATGAAAGAGTGCTTCACGTCGTTAAATTACCACGTGATAAGTATCAGGGTAAAGAAACTGAATAAAAAATTGAAAACATTTTCACTGATGAAATCGCACGAACACGCACGTCACGGCAGGTTCTGTGCAGTTACAAGCCATAGGAAGTATTAAAGTTTAACATTATTTCAATATATCTTTATATTTTTAACAAAACCAACAGATTTTTAATCAGGCTCCGTAAGTAATTTTAGAAGTCAATACTATTTTTTAATAATTATAAACAGGGAGATTCCGGCCGATAATTTAGCCATATTATCTACAAAAAAAATAACTTTATAAAACATTTACAAAAATTTAAAAAACCTGTAATTATATAATTATATAAATTAAGATTCTCTTTCTCCTAATAAGTAAAACAGACTGTTTGTGTGTATGTATGTTCCGCATACAAATTTACACCCGCGGAGAAAATTTCGTACACGTTTCCTTTTGAACCGGAACCTGGGGGGGGGGGGGTAAAACACGTCTATCATCCCCAGGGGAGGTGGTGGAAGGCGGTGGAAATTCTCAAACATGGAAAAACGGTCAATATTTCCGCCGGAAATATATATTTCGGGGTCAAAGAGATTAATAGTATTAATCCCGATGTTGATTTCTGTATCATTTAAACCACTTTCGACATGGGAGGTGGGCACCATTATAGGTGGGATTGGAGGGGCGTTAATAAAAATAGCGCAAAAACAACCGAAATTGGAGTCAAATCCGAGGTTATGGATGTCGCTGAGTTTAATAATGACAACCCGGGCAACGCCAAGCACCCAGCTAGATTTTTTAATAAAATCATATCAAAACGACCAATTGTTTTATAAATTATATCACAAAGCTATACCTTTAATTTGTCAAGACAAAACTGTAGTTCTAAACGTGTGGACATCGATTTTCTCTCTGTGCATCGATTCAAACAGGATACGTGTCCATGCTATGGATAAACCAGCAGGAATAGTTGACTAGGTTTCTATGGTCCATCTCGCCCCACGTAAACGTCAGATCATCGTTTTCTAAAAGGTGACTCGTCTGAGTACCTTATTTCGATTATAAGTTGTACCAGACCTGTACGTCGATATGTCATTATAGAGTTTTAAACTCGACTGGCGTCAAGATTTAAAAGTGGCGTCTCCTTAACCTGCTATTGTTCGAGATCATTCGCTTAATTGCTCCTTCTCTCCACGTATGTCTCATCGGAAACGTAATGCTCTTGAGGAACGTGAGGAAAGAATATAAACATATTCATGGTAATTTGTGAATAACGAAAAAAACATCGTTGCACAAAGTAAGTCAAGGACAAAACCATATTAATTTTTTATTTTAAAAACATCTTTGTATCAGCCTGGGTCTGTACCATCAAATAAATTGGTCTCTTCATTGATGTAAAGATTTCATAACATGTTCTATTTGTGATGTATATTAATTTTGTCAGTAAAAATATCTAAATACTAATCGGAACGCTTACCCTTTACTAAACTAGTTTTAATTTTTATAGTGATGTTGTTTAAAACAATACACGAACCAGTTTCAAGAAATCCTGCCTAAATCCAGTGTAGATTTCATGCTCCGTTGAGGAACGGCTTCTCTCAATGTTTGAGTTTCTAGCACTAACTGGTTGGTACGACTGGGAGAGTTTAGTGTTTCTGAAACTCTTTTTCTCAGCTGAACAGTTTGTCCAGAGTTTTGGTCAGTGTAGACTATGCGGGCGATACAGTTGCGTTAGCCAGAGTCGAAGTCGCTTTCCTCGTTGAATCTAAACTTCAGCAATGCTATCTAACTGTAATGTGCCTATCATTATTACTTTATTTAAATGTTTATACTATACTCGAGTTATAATTAATTCAATACTCAATTTACAAACAATATATTCTTGATTAAACTAGCTTTAACTTAAAATATGTACAAAAAATAATTAATTATCTATTTAACATCTCAGGGATTAAATGTCTTATAGCAGAGACATTTAAAATAAAATTTAAAAAAATTAAATTATTGGAGCCACAATGCTTACATGCTCCATCCGACATACATCTATTCCAGCGTAGGTCAATGACTAGTGGGGTGTTAACTGTAGCGTCGCCCATCAATCCACTCAGTCGTAATGTCACGTACATACACGTATTCACCCCGTCGGAGGTATGCACAAAATTTACGCGCTAAAAAACACGAATTATGAATATAGACTTTGGACAGAAACTTCTCCGAGATTTCTTCTAAAGACATCATTTCAATATTCACCTACTTTAAAATTTGGCACGTTGTTCTTACGATACCTTGATCTATGATTATTGTCGCACAAACGTAACTATAATTCAAAATCTGATTCATTTGGTTCGCTAAAGTCGTTATAGTATACAATTGCTTACTTTTAAAACCCCATATGCGTTGAAACAAAACTGAAATATAACATTTCGTATATAACTCAGTTATGTAGAATGTATATATAAATTTGTTGATTAAAGATTACACATTTGTTTTCACTATCAGTGATGTTGCTCATTCTAATGACAAAATTTACCGTATCGTATTAATGAAATTTTTTTCTGTAGTTAGTTTCACATAAGCAAAACGTTGTTCATTCTTAATTATTCCAGAATAAGACAGATATTTTCTCTAATTAAAAAATTATTTGTCAATCATTTTTATTGTTTAACATTACAACGTTTCTCTACATATTTGCACCATCTTCATGTTGTAGCCTGACTTGAAGAAAGTTTTGTACCGATGCTATAGACGTTTACTCAGTCTGACTGTGGATATTACTATAGTGTGCGTCACATTTCTTAGCGGCCCAGTTTTAGTGTCCCCGTGCGCTGACAATCAGCCTCAGTAAACGTCTAGAGCTTGACGTGATGTGTATGTGTTGTCTCCGTTCCCTGCCCCATCTTAATCTGCGGCACACACCTTCTCGGCTGAAGCGTGCTATAGTTTTACTGTAACAGAACATGAAACATATTGATATGTCTGCTTTTACTTAATATACACAATATGATTTTATGTAGTTTAATAAATCAGATAACTAAAAAATATAAAAATTTCAAGTGGAAAAGAGGACAAACAATATTTGGAATATAAAATTTATGTAAAAAAATTAAAGATAAATTATATCAAGACGATAATCAAGACTAATTTTTGTCTCAAGTGTCGTAAGAAACACATAAATAAAAAATGTATAGGTAAAAAATAATCTCAAAGCAGAAACAAGTTTTTCTATCTTTAATGATGTAAGGAGCGATAAATAATTATCAAGTAAATACAATATTTAAAACTAAATCATAAATTAATTTTGAAAAATGTAATTTTTCATATATATTACCGAGGTACAGCATCGTTTGGTTGTTAAATAAAAAACAAATTTGAATGAGAAAGAATGTCTGGTAATGGACGCCAAATTTATCAATTATTATAAACAGACGTGTAAATAAATTAGTTACATAACTTATTTTTCAGTATATCGGGATCCTTTAACCAACAAATTGAGTATTACGTCAATATACTTAAATACTACAGATGTTCTTGTGTCGCTTTTGTCACTTACAATACCAGCGATGTGTTACGTTTTATAATTCTGAGCCAATAAAAATTGAACTCTTAATAAATTAGGCGGTATAGATCTTTGTGTTCTACAAGTACGATAATATTGAACAGTATAATACATGGCTGTGTGTGGCTATCGGGGTTCGGGGTTGAACAAAGGAACTCCTGTCCTTTTGTCCACTTTACAGTTGCTGACCTCAAGTAATTTCCTTCTCACGCTTCCTTATAGTCACTCCTTATCAAACCTCCAACTTGATGAAGTGATGAGTCTGCGTTCTTTTCTCAGTAAATATGGTTTAATAATATTCCCGTGTACTAATTAGATAAAGACGTAGCAAAAACAGACAACATTAAATATTCAAATAAATAGAAATAGACTAATTAGGTTAAGAAGTAGCAGATATCAGACAAAACTAAGTGGTTACTTAAATACTAACCGGAATCACTTAATTTTGTCAGTCAACCTGCTCCTTTTTCAGTTAATTAATCTATTTCTAACACAAGTGTTTTCTCTGCAGTTGCTATTATTAATCGACAGTCGGTATTGTATTCCAAATCATTGAACTTACCACTGATTCTTCATTCGCTCGAACTCGGGTGATATTTACCCCTGAAGGATCAACCAAGATCTGGTCACAAGCGATATCAGGTTTTACTTACTTTTGAAACTACCTGGATTAATATATCCTAATAGATGCTAAATTGGATTGTATTTTTCCAGATTTTCATCACAAAATTTATTATCGTTAAAAAACGGAAACCTACACGAATAATCTACCATAGACGATATGGACTTGGAAAATGAATACCACGAAGTTAAATGATATATAAATGTTCTCCGAGATTCCATAACGAATTATATGCATAATATTCAGTTGACAGGTGATGACGGAAAAAGCCAAATTATGACGAATGTAAGGGGTATTTCGACACCGTAACGAAAATGAGAAGCCCGGAGAGAATTTCGTTGAAGAGTTCCAAGAATACAAAACTGGCTCCCGCGGCTCTGGGGCATTCATTCTTTTTTTTTTTACCCTGTGTACACTGTGCCACGGTGCTAAGCTACTCAGCTTTACTCAGCTTTTGTTTAACACATATTTAATTTTTCAGACGTGTAAAATTAAATATTGGGATTACTGAGTTGGGATTCATTTTTAGAATACAATTGACATAAAGAAATTAATTAATATAAAAATAATAATTTAATAAAAAACGCTTGTTTAGAATTGATTTGAATAGAAAAATTCAGACAAACGTTAAAATTTAATTTCATATAAAATGTTCAAGTAATAAAATGATAATTACCTACGCTTTCTCTCAGGGTTCTTAAAAGAAAATAGTGCGGTGAACCAAAACGTGGCTGAAACCATTTAATTAATTCATCCAAACAACTCTTTAGTGACCTAATAACACGAAACTTGATAAAAAGACATCTTTACCAGGAGAAATAAAATTAGACACTTACCGCTAGTATTAGAAGGAGAAAATATACAGTTTCATCAGCACGTAAAAATACTAGGAATAATATGGGATAAGAAATTAACTTTCAAATACCACATAGAAGAACTATGCACTGATATAAAAAGAAGAATTTATATACTCAACTATATTGCCGCAAAAAATTGGGGAGCTATTAGAGGAAGCCTAAATCTATTATAAGATCGAAAATCGAGTATGGTATCCTAATTTTTCAAACAGCAAGCAAATCTTTACCAAATAAAATAGCCACAATAGAAAATATAGCCTTCAGAACTATTTCAGGTTGATTGCGAACTACTAACGGAGAAAAATTACTATTCGAATCGGGACAACACAACATCTGGTATAGGATGAGCCTTACTACTATACGTTATGAACTCATGGCACAGGAGTCCAGCTGCCCCATAATCAGGAAAAATGCATCCCCTAAATAACATTAGTCATCAACCAACTGCAGACCTTTTAGGGAATCGTTACACATTCTGATCAAACAACTACAGCTGGAGATCTTGCCAGTGGACAAAACCTAATCCTCAACAAAACATCTTAAATATCAACGAGACCAGTAGAAGAAACGTTCAAGGCTATATAAAAATATGCTATAAAAATAACAGAGTACTGGAAATGCCTCGAGAAGATTAATACATCAGCATATACAAAAATCACAGCAATCAACGAAGCAGAAATTCCAAAACAGTTAAACCGAAAAAAATCAGATAATCCTCTCCCGAATAAGACCAGAGCATACCAAGAATTATATTTTTTCCAGAACAGAGCCACCACTATGTTTCCAGTGCAAAGGGATCCTAACAACGAAGCACATCCTGCTGAGCTGTGAATACTACGCAAGTATGAGTAACAGCATCGTAGGCAACTTTCAACATTCCGACCTAACGGCAACTGAGTCGACGATTCTAAGGATGCTGAAGTTCATCAACGAAGCTACTGTAAAATAGAAGCATAGTCTGTTAATAGTAATCGATATTTAATAGTAAACGGTTTGTAGGAGTTGCTAATGAATATCAATGTTAATGCGACAATAAATTTTTAATTAAAAAAGAAAAATGATTGCCACGAATCCGTGCCGGAGAATGTCGTCGCTGGTAGCGTGTGGTGTCACGCCGATCTGTGGAGGAATATATACTTGGAATATTTTTGTTATTAAATTTGTATCTTAAAATTAATTAAACTATATTTTTTATATCAATTAAATTCTATAAATATAATCCCGAGTAATCACAATATTAAGTTTTAAAAAGGCGATGGATTTCATCAGTACTTCTCCATTTGAGATTATTTTGGTTTCATCAAAAATGTTCAAACTATTTCTGAGATATAAGTCTTTTAAAGAATTATAACCACTTGCCTTCCCAATTCCATTGAAATAAAATTACTATCCGCAACTGACTTTGACAAAAAGGCATCAATTTCTGAATAACTCAGAAATCTGGGAAACAGTTTTGTTTACGTTTGCAAATCTTTGTTCAAAGCACAACCCAAAATTTTCTGGAAGCACAATGCAGACTCGTAGGCATAGCACATGTTGAACGACATAAGCAACCCCTTTATCAGTTTGTTATGTGAAAGCTTAATGATGTGAACGTTAATCCTGCGAGAAAGCGTGGAGCGTTATCATAACGCATATTAACGAGGTGGTTGAGGCCAATTCAACGACGTGATGAAGAAATAGTTAGTCAAAGTTTAATCCGCTTATGGAATATTAATTGCCTCGGAGATTTGCCAACTCATCTGCACATTAATTGAAGCTTTAAGTCATGAGACAGAGTATCCCGACACCTCGCGTCATGGCGCTAAGTCAAATTTCCTTACAATCTCGCCCCAAATAGGGAGTAAACAAAATTTACCACGAACTTTCTGATCAAAGTTTACAGCTAAGCTCGTGTACCTGATTGAGATTCAGTCTTCCATGAATTTTCACGTACGTTGATAAAAATACAGCCCACTTTCGAGATGTTTCCATTTAAATAAAATTCACGTTTGATGTTAAATCGTAACAACATCAACCTTGACCACAGAATATTGATAATTTTCTGATATTCCGTTTCGATCTATCTGTAGGTCAGTGTCATATATACTAGTTGACAAGCTGTTGTTTATTCAACTAGTGTTTGACAAAGAGCTGCGAAAAGGTTGAAACGTAACGAAACTTTAAATATTATCAATAATTAGTCTGTAATGAAGAATAATGTTATTTTAATATGGTTATGGAATAAAACACGGAGATCTCGTATAGTTTTGTAATTTTACTAAAACCGTACATTTCGTTGTGAAGTTTTTGATAGAGTCGACAATTCTGTAACACTTTTAAAATTAATCATTAATAAGGAGCGAATCAGCCATAGCGGTTAAGGTTCGAGTAAATTTTTTCTAGAAAAAACTAGTAATTTAATAACGAAACACATTTTGGATAAGATCAGTGTTAAATATATCTTGTAACAAATTAACATCCTTCTAGGACAATTAGAACTTCATAATGTTTTCACTATTAATCATTAATAAATATTATATGCGTTTGCGTAAAAAAATAGTGAATAACAAATAAGACTTTTGCAGTTATTATTACAAGGATCCTGTCATTGCAATAGTTTTCAGTAAAATGTTTGAATATCGCGTTATTTTCGATCTACAAGTAGATCATATAAAGTCTTTTAAATTTCTGTTTTTTTAAAAAAAAAAAGATTGATATCCTTTATGCTATTTATTGCATAAACTTATATATTAAAAATGTTTTTTAAGTATTTACAAGGCTTTATTTCGGAAATGATCATTCGTCTCTTTCCAGAAGTATTGCAGAACCTGTCGACGTTATTACAAACCTCTCTTTTCCGGGAGACATGTCCAATATTCTGATAATTTTTCAGTTAATTACTTCCTCAGATACAATTATAATTCCTTACATGACGCGTTTCTGAAAGCAAAGATGATAGCTATTTGTAGCATTGACTACAACAAAGGGTGATTTCTCTACAGTTAGTACAAGTTTCGGATTGCTTACAAATTTGTATTTAGAACGGATCCAGTTCCTATTGATCGACTCATCCCACACCCACGTTGTCCTTTTCCTTGACCACACCTCGGGCAGGAAACGCCTTTTTATGACTTATTTAAAAAAGTACCAATCGGGACTTCTTTTCAATTTGATTTCCCAATCGTAATAACTTTCACTTTGTCAACAGTAAACCTCAGAAAATGTGGGGAACGTATGAATAAAGATGTAGGCCCTCCTCGTGTAATACAATTACAACATCTTCAGTGCTGCATACTACACAACGAATTTATTTAATTTAAATTGTAATATATCATTGTATTTAAGTATCATAACTTTTAAAATTCCTTATAAAGCCTCTATTTTTAAGACACGGCGGGTATGACACGAGAAATCGGTGCCTTTTGGAGAATGACTTTGTATGTACTAGAACCTGTACATTTACATTTCTCTGTAATTAAACTCTCTATCAGCCTATATTCAGATTAGAAAATTTAATTATTGCAAAAGACAATCCT
Source organism: Zhengitettix transpicula (assembly GCA_037074705.1). Lineage (NCBI taxonomy): Eukaryota > Metazoa > Arthropoda > Insecta > Orthoptera > Tetrigidae > Zhengitettix > Zhengitettix transpicula. The sequence goes on along the minus strand of CM073593.1, from coordinate 28,190,591 downwards.
GCACCTGGGTTAAGGCCGAGCTGCGTTATCTATTAAACTGTTATGTATGACTCGTCATTGCCAGCTGTTTCCCTTTATTATTTCATAAAAATATGTCTCTTACGTACAGGTAATATTCGGAGCTCCTGGGCGTAGCGAGCGGCACCGAAACTTCTCGTACATCTCATTGTGGATGTCTCCGTTGCGACCTCTCAACATTGGTAACGACGGAACTATGACGTCGCTATCTGCAATATGAAAAATAAATTATTTTCACAGTGAATATATGGGGGGGGGGGGGAGTAAAAAATTACTTTTATTTTGATTTAAACGAATCGGAAATCAAATAGTGACCGTTTCCAAATTTTGAGACTTTTTATTCTATTCCAGAATGTGATACCATCTCGTTCGGTGACTATACATTGGTTAGCGAAAAATATATGAGTAGTTTCGGAATTTAAACGTGGAAATGCTTTTTTGAGCATTATTTTTTGCGTTTAGACAGAAGGTGAACAGTCGTCGATCCAGATAATGTCTGTGAACGTAATCCAAGATTCAACGTGTAAAGTCTCGAACCATTATATAAATTACGACTAGTGATAGTATCTTATTGACGAGATTTAAATTTTTTAAAAAAATTTAATCCAGCAACCTGTCCAGTTATTTTATGGCTTTTAATATTTCTAGATATTTCTGATACTATAGAAATAAAGTGACCGGGAACTATAAGACGATAAAGAAACTTAAATGCTTTTATTAACTCACGTGCTAAACGTGAACCACATTATTTCTATTTCTATCCCTGCCTTTTTAATTAATTTATCGTTACAGTAATTATATTCTAACTGTAGGTTTAAATTATATATATATATTCCTTCTTTGAAGATCAGTAATCTGACACTAATTAATCTGAAATTGGAGGCTCATATTCATAACTTCGATGTTGGCAGGTGGAAGTAATTCGATGAATATAGCATTTTCTGTGATTGTATATTCTCCAAATTTAAAATATTTTTCCTGCGAAATCAAATTGCTCATTATGCCATATAAGCTCATAGATTCAGAATTTTGCAAACTTTCAAAACATTTTCAAGGTAGATAGAGAAGAGATATTGCCCGTGAATAATGATTAAATAAAAACTGCTTCCCCCATAACTGTTTATTTTATTTATATCAAGTTATGTTTTAGGGAAAAAGTAATGTTAATGATTTCGGTTCAGTTATTACAATTATTTCCCTTAATGGACGTATTGAGAGTTAAATGAAGAATGTAGATTTCAAATTTGTGAGAAATATTGTTCATGGATCTCGAACCCGTTTCACCAGAACTCGAAGCCGTATATGGTGTTTCACGAATATATAGTTGAATGAACACTGGGAACTCTTGCGGTAAGTCTTTTTCGGACCCAAAGCCACTTGTTTCCTAAGCGCATCAACGCGCACGTGAAGTTCAGTGTACTTGAAGCTTTTCTGCAAAATCCTCTTCTGACTGTTTCATTCCATAAAAGCATGAATTGGCACTCTTTCAAGTCATTGGATTTCACGGTTTACCATTAACGGGCGTGCTATTAAAACTGTATTTAATAGCGGAACTTCAACGATGAGTGTCGTTACGACAATGCATTTAAAGCTTTAACCGTGAAGGAAAGACCGGAGCAATAAGCGTATATCGTCTTGCTCAATCCCTCATAAAAACAAAAAATTATTTAAAAAAATAGACATCGCGCTGAAGTTCTCATAATTAGTTATACATTTGCATAATTTAACCTATCTGATTTATAATTAAAGTTTCTGCCGTTACAACCAGTAGTAGTTTAAAATTACACACTCGTGTGTTATATGCTCAATTGATTTATACGACCATTTTTCTCGTATATATTTATTTGTCTTTTTTCTCATTTACAAAGTGTCAATTTTATATATCTTCCAATATTTTAGTTTCTTTTACATACTTGCCTTGTGTAGCTGAAGAGTAATAGCAAGTTGTGTCAAGATAGTATGCGCAGTGGTTCACTGCCCCGTAATTGTAGTGTGGGATGGCCATAGCTCGCTTTAACTGGAACCTTTGTTACTGCAACTTTGTAGTGTAAAAACTATTATCAAAATATTGACGCAAGGAAATATATTATGCACTGTTCGGGATATGTTGTATAGAAAAAAAAACTCGTCCGTAAAAGATAAGTGAAAAGTGTGTTAAAAGGACCTTGCCGCTCTCTGTATAACCCGTTCGCAATAACATAATAAATGTTTAAAGAACGGTAGTGGCGTCCCAGCTGCTTTACAAGAGGAATTTACCAACTGACGGCAATACCCCCATTCCTCTACTGCACATCTGACACGACTTGCTACACCTCACGACCGATACTTGCGTCTTGTTCTTACTTGTGAATTTTTCATTCCTATATTTTTGTATCTACCAATTTTACATAATTATCTTCCAATTTCTTACAGTTATTATAAAAATGAAAACATTTTATTCACGAACTAAGTGTACCACGTTTTATCTTGAGTGTTTAGATTTATAAATATTTAATTTCTCTTCTTAAACGGAACTAAGGCAGCACAAATTATTCATATACCTTTACCAGATTAGGGTATGTTGCATGCATTGAAATCTAAATAATCCTATTTTGACTTCAGCGGCTTCAAGAACGTATACCGCAGACTCATTCACGTCTCCTCTATTCATTAATGTATACACCGTCTTTAAGTCGTAACTTTGTGTTTCCAAGAGCTTACGCAGGAGGAATAAGATGGAGTATGTAATACGCCTGGAAACGACTAATTTGCTAATTGTCTGCGATTGAATAACGATAACTACGTAAATATGTAAGAAATAAAAATTGCAGACAAGTTTAAATGAATTGATTACTTACATTGTTTCGTGGTGTTGTGCATGATTTCGTATCCTAAAAATAAATGTTGGTTCGTTTCTCAGAAATATAATGTGACTTACTGAATTGTCTGCTGTTTTTTATACAAATTACAGCTAAAATATTTTTAAAAATAATAAAATAAATATTCTAATTATTTTTATTTGTAAACTTATTAATGTATTTTTATGATTATATAAAATTCGTTACCATTTATACCATTACTAGTTTGTTTTTAAATTCTGAACATGGAGAAGCTATTAAAGAATGTGGTATTAATGCAGTTTTCCGTAGCTAAAAATTCAAATATGTTTTGTCTTTCCTTTCACTGACGATTTGTATTTTGGTGGACCTATTTTGGGTATATTGTTCTTTGAATAAGGTGAAATACTAATATGAAAATACATTACATCTTCTAGACGTTTTGCAAATTATCCCTTTCGAACGGGAAAAAGGACACGTTAACATTTTATTTATATAGAAAAGTTTAAAACACAAAAATATTACCTTCGAATGAGAAATTTTTAAAATGTATATCAAAAAATTATATTGACTATTACTTTAAATATTTTTAATTTTTATTAATCCAATGCAACCCAATAATAATAAATTGACGAAATAGGTTTCAGTTGTACGCCATAGCCTTCTTATATAGTCCAAAATTATTTTTTTTAGGTTAAACCTAAAATTAAAATATTTTTACTCCTAAGCTTTACGTCATATGTTAATACCTGAAATGAACGTTTTTTCCCTACATTTATAATGGAAAAAACTTGTTCAACTTGTTTCCTTTATAAATAAAAATGTCTGAAAACGGTAATGAAATTGTTTGTCACAGGGAAGTGGGTCGGCGGGGCGGCGCAGCGGGGGCGGCGGGAACCCGCAGCTGCGATCGCCCGCGGTGAAGAGGCCAGCGTCGGCCCCAGTGGCCCTGCAGGGGTGGCTGCACAAGCAGGGCTCCGAGGGACTCATGCTCTGGCGGCGGCGCTGGTTCGTTCTCGCTGAATACTGTCTCTTCTACTACAAAGGTGAGATAATCAGATTACAAATTCTCCTGCTAGCGTAATATTAATATGATTGACATCAACATAGTTATAAGCGAAATTAGACAGAAATAATTTATTAAAGGAAACATAAATATTACGTCAAACATTCGTCCTCAATCTAGGACATCGAAGACACTATAGGATATTCACATTCCATAATGTCTTGGAGCATTCTTTTTTCCAGTAATTCTACAGGTAATTACAAGAAAATTTTTTACTTCAAAAGCTAGTCATAAAGAATATGTAATATTTATTTTAATGGGTGTACGATTGTGGGTAGTGTTCCTATTTCATACGTAAATAAAATATTTAATTAATTTAAAATAATAATAGAATGTTAAAAACAAAATTGAAAATTCAATTTAATATAAAAATGGTAACAATCAAATAATTACAACAATTTCCTCTTTCTCTCAGGGTTCCTTCGAATATAGTGGAGTGAACCACATGTCAAATTTAATTTAATTTAATAAAGTGAGAACGCTGGCATTACGATACTTGTAAAAAACATAATATTTACGATATTGCGCCAGCGGAGTTCTATTTGTTGTGTCTGGTAATGTGCGATCTTAGGCTGCTCTGCGGTGGTGGTTATTCTGTCGGGTCCATCAATGGCGTCGGACAGATGGTGCGCCCTTTCAACTTAGCGTTGAATCATTTAATGCTCGGGTCGTGAGCTAGACTCTGTGGCTGGTCACCGACTGCGCTTTTCCATAACTTCCAGCCGACTGCCTCTTGAGATCTCGAAATTTTCAAGTTGCCGAATCGCTGCTAATTTTGTTAGAAATTCATTGGTTGGCCTAAGCCGAGACGGTAGCAATGAAATCCATTGAATTTCCCGCTAAACGGAATTCTCCTATATAGGTGTCCCCGTCTGCGAAACAGATGTTACCGGGTTTCAATTTGTTATGCCTAATATTTTCGGTCGTCACTCGAAGCTGCCTATCACCCTTTTTAAGGCCTTCTTGTTGTTCGCGGGCCTATTGTATCGTTTTCCTTTTGTCGAAAAACGGACACAGGCCACCTTTGAGTCCATCCATCGTTGCCTTCCGAAACAACTCGCGTTAATGTATCAATCGTTACAAATAGACTATAAAATATAACGTATTGGATATTATTACTCTTGTATCAATTTATTTATCCATTTATGAAATTTTTATCCACTATTACAATTGAGATAAAACTCTGACATACATCAATTAAATACAATATATCCATTACATCTATATCACCAAAAATAATTGTGATGTCCGTCATTTCTCTGCAGTTTATCGCATTGCACTTCACTTCACTTCACTGCAATGCTTTAAAAATAAACTAATTTTCAAACACCGTACTCTTATAAAAATTATTTTATTTTACACTTCTCTTCACTGAATTTTATCACTAGAAATCTTATTAATTTTACAATAATACCCTTGCGTAAGTCTTTACACTCCGGGTGCACACCCCTAGCGCATTAGCAAGCAGGCTATTCTAATCCTATTATATAATAAAAATTTGAGATATAAATATCATTTTATCAGTTTTAGACTGGAAAAAATGAAGAAAAATTCTGGACGTCCTGCAACAGGAAACCTTCATCATACAATTAAATGAATGAGATTGTTTGCGGCCAATTAGTCCTTACCTCGTATGTTTGCTATTACGTCGTCTGCGTCCTCCATAATAGTTACGTAGGCTTTTTTACTTCTCCTCCATTCGTACGCTTGAATCTGATTTATACAGGAGTACCATACTTTGCTTTCATCCGGCGATGAATTATAACTTTTTCAAGCCGTCTAAAACATATCACAGATCCGTGCTCTGTGCTTCTCAACTGCGGGACGGAACAATTAAAAATTGATTCTAGTTACTATTCTGGGTTGAAGCAACAGGTACCACATTTGTCGTTCCTATACGTGCGAGAGAGCTTCTGGCAGCTGTCAAATTAATTCTACAATTATCAGAATATTATTGCAGTTATAACGTTTTAAGATAAATAAGCTTCGCGTATTATCCTGGAATATATGTCAGAAAAAATAAAAGGTTTGTAAGTAAAACGCTGGTACTCGATTCTTTGGCCGTCTATTTAGTTTAAACGATGTTTTTTTAATTTTCTGAGCCATAACTTTTAGGCCTAGGTATTTTTACGCTTCAGACGTCACGTAATTACCAAGGACTGTCAATAATTCAGTCAATTAGCTCTTAAAACAAAAAAAAATTATTCGATCTTCTTTTGGTGCTCTGGCGAGTGAGGTCACTAATGCTCTTGTTAAAAATGGACACAGTCCAGGAGCGTTGGACGGCGATGCGAAGCGGCAATGAATATTGAAGTGGTTTGTCACAGTGTCAGTTCCGCTGCAGAAAGCTACACCTAAAACATTCACGAATGCTAAAACTGTAGTCTCACTCGGCGTGGAGCCGTATCTCGTATTCTAACAGTGGTTTCGAGTGCACCAAGCCGTAGTCTATACATAGCTCAAACATAAAACGAGAATGGAATTAGTAAGTTAAATGTAAAATAAAAAGTATATTTTCTTAAAACATTATTAAACGGCGACAGCATAATTTAATTAAAAATGTGCCTGTATACCAACAAATATTACTGAAAAATTGGTTACTTTAATCACAATACGTAATCATCAAGAAAACAATATTATTAATCAAAAACGGTCGTATTAGCATTAGCTACGTTAAGTCGGAAGATTCAAATATAATTTTTCGCTATTTTCGTTGTAAGAAATTGTCAGTTCCTTTAAGTAGTCTACACTGCAATTCACACGTCTGTCTCCGTTAACTGCGTTTAAAATACATTTCTTACTCATTAAACCGACTAAATGCTTTAACATCCTTGGAAAAAAATCTCATTCTGTTATGTGTTATCATATACATGCATTTTGTAAAACAAATAGATAATTTCTTAGCTAATAAAGAAACAAATTGAGTCATAAAAAAATCACAACGTTTCTGCAAACCTTGATGCTTCCGTCAGATTTTAAATATCGTAAAGACAATTGGTTAAAAAATCTAAACACTATTTTATTCGGAAGGAATTTATTGGCGTTGTATCACTTGGAAATAAATTTAGTTCACATCTTTTAACAAATATCAATCCATTCATCTTATAAAACAAATAGAAACCAATAAATCTCAACCCAATTAACCAACACAATTAAACGAGAGGTCATGTTACTTAATTGATTAAGACTTTATACACCCGACGAAAGCCACAAGATCCGCAAGAAAGTTTGTGTGGTATTTATTTTATCACTTAATTTTGACTGTTTGTATGCTACACTATTTATTTGCTAATATAGTACAAAAAAATATTTACAACAATAGAAAATTTTCCTTTTGTTCACATTAAGTAATTGTTGAGCCATTAGTCGGCAAAAACTGGTAATGTTGAAGAATGTGCTCGTTAGCAAAATTATTTGTCCGAAATTGGAACCATGAATTCTGTATATATGCTGAAATAATTTTAACACTATACAACTTAAGCTTTTATTATGTATTGATCCTTGATACTCACTTCGAGGTCTTCATATCAAACGTTTTCCGGAAGCTTAAATATCCATGAGATGAAAAAATGGAAAATTGTAACCTTTTTGACTATTCTTAGGAAAGCGAGCAGAATATGTGTAGATATAATAATAATTTATTTTTAATTAATTTTCATAATATCGGATTTTTAGGCGTTTTATGAAGTAGTTTCAAGAAAGTATCTAAAGTTAAAGTACCGAAAGCACGTTACACACAGTGACACAAATTCAGTTGACAAACAATTGGTTTCGTCTACAAAACCAAATCATGAACATCCCTCCGCCGTCACGTCACAATCCGAATTATAAATTATTTAGCAATTTCGTACACTTATTTATGTGTAATGAATATATGCACTTTATTGGTTTCTTCAGTTATAGAGCAGAACATTTATATAGGGATGTTCCCCAAGTCGCTTCTCATCCCAAACTGTTCGTTTCTATGACGATTCCCTCCGATATTCCTTATCTCTCACCAGAATAACTCGGGGGCAAAGACATCTTTGCCCTCACACTTCCATTTGGATATGTCAAAGAAAATTTAAATCGTCTACTATAGCACTAGCGACGAACGATGGCAGGAGTCGCAGATTGAGGGAAGGGAGACATGTCTGACGTTGCCAAGATGTGCGTAAACACATACAAATATTTAACGAGCTTGTAGGCTGCGCACAGAGAGAAGGTAGCGCTAGCGAAAGACGCTAAACTGGGCCTGCATCGAATATATCGCGCAGTCATTTCTTATGCAGATTTTCTGGTTTTTTTCTGCATAACTTTTAGGCGAATTCCGGGTAGGATCCTTAATTATAGCCCGTGGACCCTAGTTAACCTTTGGCTACCTTCCTCTACCCTTACGCATCCTCCCTTTCAAATCCCTTCCTATGCCATTAAAGGAAAGTTTCCTCCATGTGGATTACCCTCATGTAGCCTGTTATTCTAAAATAAATAAATAAAACAGAGATATGTGTTGCAAACAACAGTTTTAGTTACAAATTAACAATAGAAAGTCTTTTATCTTCGTATTCAGATCGTTTCTTAGCAAAAAAAAATGTATTTAAAAATTCAAGATTAAAAAAAAACTTAATGCCAAGCAGTGGGCGGTGAACTCTTACCCTGCATTGTAAGCACACTAATTCACAAATGAATATCAAATACTCAATTACGAACACCGGATAATGCGAATGCTAGGAAAATAATTTAATTACGGATAAATAAATTTCATCGTGCCAATCCCAAGCGGACTGTCGAATACGTAATCGCACTACGTATCATAAAGATAAAGGTTTCTCTTTATGAATAAAAACTTATCCATTAGTGTAGAAGCAATCGTTAATGGAATGTTTGCGTTGTTCGATTAAATATTAAAATGTAATTGTGCTGGCAGACGGCATCAATAATAATAAAATGCTAAGAGCTGTTGTCGGAATAGTAATGTATGTATTACAACAACGTAAGCTTTGTTTTAAATAAACGAATTTACATTTTGATAGTTCGACAACGTCACATCTCTTGTCGCAGAAAATATACAATATACATGAATAATTTATCTCCGAAAAATATTATTCAGAAAGACGCGCATCAACGTCTTTTCCTTAAGAATATGTTTCATGTAATTTTGAAGTATATGTTTTAACTCTATTTTTTATCCAATTTTATAATAGACGTACACTACTGTTCTTTTGGATAGGCCTAAGTACAATATTTAGGCAACGTGACATTCAATTTCAGTTTAATACGTAGTGAACTTTAAGACGAAGACATTTTATAACGTAGTTTTTTTCATCACGGAGCTCTGCAGTTGACTTTGGAAATTTGAATCCTTTAGCGCTATTATGTAAGAAAGACTGTAAACACCAGCTATGGTCACATCGGCGGACAGTACGGTCGCCTTTTTTCTCCCTTCTTTGGACAAACAGACCTTGAATTAATTTAGTATCCGACATAGTCTTGGATGAAAGTCACTAGGAAGTCTGCCAAAGCAGAAACGGACATTACTGTATTACTACCATTTAGTTTGAATTTGGCAGTGGTGGCGACGTTTGGAAAGATCACACATACAGGAAGTAATTTCTCAACGCGGCAGGAACACACAAAAAACGTAAGCGGACACACTGTTATAGAGGCAGAAGGCAGATCGATAGTTATAGAGATAAGAGAGATAAAATTATATAAACTTTAAAGACTCTGTAAGAAACGCAGTATAGAAAAAAGTTTTGCTAAGGTGAGAAAATTTTTGCCGTCATATTTATGAATATTTCAAGTAATATTTCTGATATCCAATTTAATAAAAACAGCAGATCTTCCTATTTTCCGTCTAACTGTGTTTGACGAAAGAAGCAACCGACAAACCAAAAATGCAGCTTAACTCCAACAAAATTTTAATTTTTTTAGGCTATATGAGGGTAATCCACATTGTGGCATCTCCCCTTTAATAGCATAGGAAGGGATTTGAATTGGGGGATGCGGAAGGGGAGAACAAGGTAGCCAAGGGTTAACTAGGGCCCCTGGGCTAAGGATTCTACCCGGCAATTCGCCTTAAAGTGATGCAGGGAAAACCATAGAAAAATCTGCATCAGGTAGGTCGGGCATTTGGTACTTGTCCCACGCCCTTCCGATGGATATTACTGGAGAATATATATTTTTCGCCAGGAAAGTTACTTGCGACCTTAAAATGTGAATGAAACTAAAACCCAAGTAATCATTTTAAATTGAAAATAAAATCATTAGAAATTTTTTGTAAATAAGTTGGTTACTTGCTTAATGAGACTTACAGTCGTGTTTCCTATCCCCAACGAACATGGAGGTGACACTGCACATTGTTTTCGCCATTTTTCTTAATTTCAAATACCCAAAGACTCCAGCCAAATAAGTTTATACTAATATCAAATATTTATAATTTATTATGCTATTAATTGGTGTTTAGTTTTCTTTCCCATACTAAAATGGGAAGGATTCCTATTGATCTTTGTTTGATTATGAAATTCAAAAATGTAATAAAATTAATTATTAAACGTAGCAATTCATTAATAGTTACAGTTATAGCAAATTCAAGGCGAGTTGAATACTTATTTTTTAAAAAACGGGAATGATTACAGTTTATTTTAAGTGTATATAATTGGTTAAAACTGCAATTAAAATATATGTCCCGTTGACAAAAAAAATACGAATATGTACATAATACAATTTAAAAATAAATAACTAAAAAGCCGTTCATCAATGATAATTTCTAATTTATTTTTTTATTGATACTTAAGTGTATTGATATTTTTACGTCATTTGTTAAAGATACTGATGGGATTACAATTTTAAAAAAATATTTAGATTATATTATATTTATTAGGTTTATTAGTCCTCTGTTGAGGAAATAGAACAAGTCATATATATATATATATATATATATATATATATATGTAGATTGATTACAACTAGAGTAGAACATAATTTAATACAATATATACTTAGGACTATACATAAATAGTAATATGAAACTTTGCAAAAGTAAATATTTGTAAATACAACTCTATATAAGTTAGAAATTCGCAGGATTACAGTACATTACAAAAACAAATAGGTAAGCTTATATGTGAAGTAGGGATAATACAACAATGTGGTTAATAATAAGGTAGTATGTTACATTAAAGCCAATATTAAATATTGTTTTCTAATTAGAGAATATAAATACTAACGTACCTGTATTAAAATATTATTCTAAATATATTTTGAAGCATATTCAGATATAAATTTCTGTGCATGTATCTCTAATATTAAAAAAAATTACATTATTCTAAAATTTTAAATATTCAACACATTGTTTACTTTTTTCATTGCTGTTAGATCATCTCCCTTTGGAAAATAAATTATTTTCTTATCAACTGCTTTCAGTCTGAAAAAATATCAAATGTGAAATAAAATTTATAAAAACATAAATAACCTGATCAGGTGCATTATGTTTTGTTTACATATGCCAAATAATTTCGCTTCCTTCTCATCAAAGCATTGTGCCTGTTATTAAATATAATGAATTGTGTTTTACAAATAAAATAAAAAACAGTATCAATAACAACCCTAAGAGAATTTATCTCAGGAATTGTTAGGTCAAAATATGTTTAAGATATTTCTGTCTACAGTAAACTACACACATTAATACATTTCACTGTCACTATCTTTTTTTCTCTCCCAGATATACACTCGCATATTATGTAGTACACTACAATTTTCTACAAACTCAGACATGTTAATAGCCCAAGACTCACTACAGGACAACAGAGTATTCAAAGATTGAAGCCTTTCCCGGTGCAGTTGTTCAATATATTGTTCTCGGAGCTCAACCGGGTTTTGCATAATTGTAGAACGCAACGTTTCGACGACTAAAAGCTCTGTCGTCATCTTCTAGGAATTATATATATATCTTCGCCTAGAAGATGACGACAGAGCTTTTAGTCGTCGAAACGTTGCGTTCTACAATTATGCAAAACCCGGTTGAGCTCCGAGAACAATAAATTGAACAGAGTATTCATTTTGTGCGATGAGCAGCTTCGCAGGTTAAATTGGATGAATGACGTAATTATATGCATTGTATAGTCGTCAGCGTAAACGATTTCGTAAGTAGTCAATCGTATAAATAAAATCGTAATAATTATCGATATACCTTTTTTTATTTACGTTAAAATTGTGGTGTGATGAGTAGATGTTTTTGGCATTTCGTTTCTTGCGTTTAACGTAGGCTCAACATTGTAAATCCATATAATACAAGAGGATGTATATTTGTATGTATGTATGTATTTACGTTAAACTCTATACAGATTTAAATGCGTGGATAATTGCAACAATAATTGGTACACATATTTTTAAAAACACGAGAAACGGTACTGTGGGGGGAGGGGGGGTGAGAAACCCTTAGCATGAAGATGGAAAGAATTATAAATAAAAAACGTGATCATTTTGTGTTAAATTACTGTGCGCCAAGAGACCGTGACGTTACTACGCGACGAACAAAGTAAATAGTTCCTTTATCCGTAATGAAATAAAGCAGAAATATTTTCATTGAATAAAAAATAAAATTTTGTACAGAAATACTCCATAGAATGATAATAAAAAAAACAATCCTGAATACTTTACGATCATTGCGAGAAATATAAGCTAATTTTCGCGCCACATTAGTGACTACAATATGGCGACCATTTGTTTACATTGTGAATCTAGCAAACAATTTCATCAATTTAATCTTTATTAATTTCTGAAGCCTGAGGGACACTTATATCCTGCAATGCTCAGGCAGTATATTTAAGAAGAAATTCGGAGGTATGTTTGCTGGGATTGATACAATAAAAGTCTATGTATTTTACAGCTGTTTAATTAATGTACTAGTGATCGGAAGTGTGTACGTAACTGCGGACATTTAGATTTAGATTAAATCACTTCTTCACTAAAGATTAATATAGAATTAAATACTTTCTCTGGTTTATATAAATAAGTACGCGGGCAACGCTGGGCACCCAGCTAGTATTGATATAAATAAACACTTTTGGTCGTAAACTGTTACATTTTTTGGAGCATTATATTTTTGTCCCAATAATCAATTTTTATGACGAATAAGCCGAGCGTGGTCGACAAAGAGGAAGGTTCTCTCAGTGACTTGAAAGCCTCGTAATAGCTCATGTTCTTCTCTGCACGGGAAAGACTGTAAGCACCTGCCGTATAATCATACTTTACCACTGCCACTTCCACTGAAATATTGCCTTCATATAGTGCCGTGAACAATACCGCTTGCCGCATTACCTTTTCCTACTCTCACCACTTCACGAGTATTAGATGTACGTGCATGTTATATTTACACTGAAACACTCATTTCCTTCCTCTATTAAGTGTTTTCAGATGGGTAATACATTTCAATATATCACTCAGGAATAAGTGAATATATTTCACAAGATAAAGATAAATCCTTGTAAGTTCTCTGGGACTAAATATAGAGAAACACGTGACAAACATGTTGAAATGCCTGAACAATTTTCAAAAATTAAAATTGTCACATGATTATTAACCTTATCAACGAAAAACACTGGATTTCCGTAAAAAAATGTTATGAATATTTTTAAAATAATAACCTTACAAGGAAATTTTCCATACAATTGGGTTTAAGCAATAATAAACTTTATTTATTAATTTATTACAGTATTTCAAAGAACCCAAGTTTCGTGAGTCGCAATTTTGGTTAGAATGCCCTATTTTCACTACTCCGAAATATATAATTCCCTGTTTATCTGAATAATAAAAACATGAAAATATTATAACCTCTGAGTTCCATACTGTATTTTTGCTGACATACACGTATGTATCATTAACAACTGTTTTATTCATATTAATTTCTATTTTAAATTCAAATTGTCGTTGTCACATATGTTATATATACTGATTTAATTTATGACAAATATATTTACATTTACATGTAAAAATATCTGAGACTATAGTAAGCGTCATGTTTGAGGGAGGTCCAGTTTAGTGTAGCAAGAGCTAACCCTTGCCTGTACGCACTCAAACAGCTTGAGTAAGCCACTAGAGCCTGACGTCGTTAGATCGTTGTCACGTGTGTGCTTATTTCGCACACACAACGTGGGAAAGGGAGGGGAATGCCGCCCCGTCCCTAAATCTGCCTCACTCGTCGTCTTTGCTGACGCATGTTACAGTCACTTTAGTACACTGTTCTATAAACGTTAATTACATGCAGTGTAACATTTTTACTGCATCATGATTTTAAATATCTTGTAATAATTAATAAATGATGGGCGTTTAAATGAATGAAAGATTATAAACTTTAACAAGCAATAGATTTATTTTCAATACTTTAAAACAATTACACAATTTAAAAAAAATATCTCAGGGTCTCTACTGGGTTTGATAATGGCGAATCATTTTATTTCGCAACTTAAACACAAATTCCAATTTAAAAAAGAAAAGATTTACTCGTCAATTAACTAGGACGAAATTTACTTGTCAGCAAAGTTAAACTAAAAAGATGGATTCTGATAAAAACAAAGAAGGGAACGAAATCTGACGGCTATCTTTTAATTAGGTTTACATTATTAGTTGTTTTTATATTGTTACTCACGGCTGTCCAGCATTCCAGGATACCTTTAATTGTCGAAGCTCTATGACCTGTTTTTGCACTTCTTATAAAACTCACAGACTCTAAATTAATATTTTTAGATCAAAACTCAGGAACCAGAATGATCCCCCTTTCGTCTCTCTCTCGGTTGACTGCCAATTCTGCCCGGCTATGTTCACAAGACTGTTTGTGCTTAGCAGGTTTCGTAGTTCTGCTCGACTGAATATTTCGTCTTGAGCAAAATGTTCAGGGACCAATCAACTCTGTTGATTGGTAATTCTCGATATTTCTCTGCAAATTTACTTTAAATATTTGAAATAGTCTTGTCTATTTCAACACGACCAATTTCTGTCGTGTCTGACTGCCAACTCAAACTTCTCAATATTTTCCTGCGACCTGCATCTGACCAAGCTTTCCTGCTAACTAACTCCCGTCTCGCAATTTTGAGCGCGCATACTACTTCCGACAAAGCAACAATGCTCTTCTTGTCTATTGTTGTTCTGTTCTGTACCGCTGTCAAGAATAGATTTCTTAAACAATTTATATTTTCAAATTCACAATTAATGTCTTAATTAATTGGCATTACAATTTATTAATCCGGGATCACACTTCCAAAGGTTAAGAGAATGTGTTACGAAATCGATTTAAAAATATCGTCTACGAAATGGATGAACTTTATATGCTATGAAGGCTAACTGCATGCCACTTGCTCAACAAACTGCAGTAATAAAATTCAAGTTCTCCGTAAGTTCTGCCGCAGTGAAGATAACATTAAATGAAGTCAGATTAAATATTCCTTTCAGAGGTTCGTAATGAAATCAATTGTAAATCTTTATGTTGATTTCTACACCTCCCCTCATCCCTTCAAATCTATATAAAACGTTATTTCCAGCGACCACGGCAATTTTACTGCACCGACAAAGTCGCAGAAGTCGGAGCACAGTTGAAACGAGAAAATTATTCAGAATTTTCCCACTCTAGAGAATAATAAGAGCTGTAGAAAGTTCTTTAGCCGCGTTTATAAATGAAACGGGTGAGATATTCCTATCCGTGAAAGTTAACTGCAAAATATTTAACTTGAGAGTTAAATAAACAGGAAGTTCTTAATAATTATTATGTTTCTACTTTATATCAGTGTGTGAATTTTGCCTCAGGAACTTGCTTCTCAATTAGAAGTAAATTCCAAGTTTAATATAAAGCATTCTGGCATAAGAAAGAAAAATTTAAAGCTCAGTAATCATGAATTTAGGTCGTTCGTTTGTCAAATGTTTAAAGGCAAGGGACATCCTCTACCTATGTAATTACACAATTATTTAATATATTTAACATTTTTCATTGTTTCGCATTTAATTTAATTGGGTTTCAACAATTGTTACTCTGAAACAGCGTGATAGAGTTCGAGAATAATTTGGCTTTTAATATCTGATTTGCAGTAAATGAATGTAACTATTGTGATTTTACTCGAAAAAAAAAATCATTCTATGTACGGGGGGGGGGGATATGTATGTAAATCTACCGGGAATTTCTTTTAATTTCTCATCCTTAAGGAAATCAAGTAGCATTCTTGCGTAACTGTAATTCATTTTATATTCGGTAAAATAAATTAATATGAATAGGGTTAAAAGATGGTTAAACATGAAATAAAAACCCATCTATTCAGTCTCGGTAAAATTTATAATCACATAAAAATTTATTTAAGCCTTGGACTTTTATATACCAGTGTGAACAAAAAGTAAGATGAATTTATTTATAAAATATAAATTCTTTATTTATTCTTCCAAAGAAATTTCATCCCCTTCAAAGTAATCCCCGTCCGATAAAAAGCACTTTTTCCGAACGCTTTTTCCAGTCCTCGAAACAGTCGGAATAGTCTTTTCCCGGTATAGCCTTCAAGACCTTCTTCGATTCGGATTTATCTCCTATATCGTGTCAAAACGGCGTCCCCGCATTGGCCTTTTGAGTTTGCTGAATAGCCAGAAGTCGCACGGAGCCAAATCAGGCGAATACGATGGTTGCGGAACGATATGAGTAGAGTTTTTGGCAAAAAAGTCGAGAAGAACCAATGCAGTATGACATGGTGCATTATCGTGATGAAGGAACCAAGAGTTGTTCGCCAATAATTCCGGCCGTTTCAGACGAATAGCTTCACGCAAACGACGCATAACGCTCAAATAATATTCTTTGTTGACAGTTTGGCCCAGCGGAAGGAATTAATAGTGCACAACACCACGATAATCAAAGAAAACTGTCAACATGACCTTGATTTTCGATCGGCTTTGCCGTGATCTTTTCGGTCTTGCTTCACCTTTTGCACGATGTTCGCTGGATTGGTCCGTGGTTTCAGGGATCGTATGCGTAAATCCAAGTCTCGTCTCCAGTAATGATGCATTTCAAGTGGTACTGATAGTCAGACAGAAAAGTTTCACACACATCAACGCGACACTTTTTTTTCCTAAAAAATTGAGCAAATTTGGCACCAGTCGAGACTTGACGCGTTTGAGACACAAAACATTCTTCAAAATGGTTTGGGCTGAGCCAAATGATATTCCAACACTATCAGCGAGATCTCTAATTGTCCATCGACGATTTTGAAGCATCAAATCTTTGATTTTTTGGACGTGGCCCTCGTCGGTAAACGTTGATGGTCGTCCAGAGCGCGGTTTTTTTGTGCCATAGTTTGATCACCAAAGGCCTTCCGCAACATTTTCAACGTGTCCGCACAAGAATATTCGTCCCGCAAACAAAATTTGATGCAAGTTCTTTGCTCAACAAAATTGCCCATTGCAAAAATCGAAAAATTCACTTTTGGTTGTTTACAAAAACACGTGTAACTCGGAGATAATTAAACCTTTTCACAAACAGACGCTTGGCAAATATTATAGACAGTCCTACCAACCTCAGAAAAAAATTTACCTGCCTTCCTAATACCCGAGAGTTTTAAATGACAATTTCACCTTACGTTTTGATCACAGTGGTATGTAGATTTCACACCCACAGACAAAACATTTGATTTGGCTTTCAATGAAATCACGTGTTTAGTCCGACGTCTCATCAACAACTTTCCATTCATTACAAAGATATTTTTCACATCTGAGTCCAAATTAAAGTCACTAAAAACACAATGACAGTCAGCATCCTACATATATTACATCTTTTATGTAATAAAATCTTTTCCGAGTAACATTATTTAATTTTTGTTATTATGGTGATGGGTTTTAGGTGAAAGGATATATTACAAACATTAAATATGATATAATAAAAATATTTCGTCAATTTGTCGTAAAATACTAGCGGTATTGAAGATTTTAATGTACGGCATACTAGATGTTGACCAGTCTAGATGGAAAAGCTTCTATTAATTTGTAAATGATTAAAATTGTACTGAAACTAGATTAGGGGGATTTTATTTTGCCTTTATATAAATTAAATTAACTGCGATATTAAATTGATATTTATAAATTCGTTGTTCTCGAAGACAGATTGTTCTGGTTAAATACGAATATGAGAAATATCTCATAATCTGTGTTAAAATACGAAATTCTATTTATCATATATTCTGTTTCCTGGCAGATTTTAGACAGATAGTGAAAACATCCAAAACTGTTGGAAAGGCTCAAAGCATCAGGTTAAAATTTGTCTTTAAATATTTTAATATTTCACAGCGCGCATCCCAATAATTAGTGATAAAAGCTAAGAATTAATTTCGTTAACATGTTCAAGTTACAAGTTAGTAACCCCAATCGTGTGGAGTGAAAACCCTTATCGAAGTTCCAATCCTGTCAAGTGGAACTGGGACTATTGGTCTACAAATAACTAGAACGGCCTCTCTTTCCGCTTAATTTAAGCGTGTAGATTACTGGAAGTAAATGCGATAATATTCTATTTCTGAACACCAACATTCACAAGTTTACCATTAATAAATTCTGACGAAAGTAGAGTCATATTTCAAGATAAATAAACATATCAGGAAGAGTATTTTATAAACTTTAAGTGTTCTCGATTAGTAACGAATTCCAGAAAATTCCTGTCGATGTAAGACAAATGTGATATTAAATTTGTGGTTTTCAAATATACTATTTTATTGTACAAACAATTCTCGGGCTTCTAACCTAGTAGAATTATTATAGAGCGACTATGCAGGAAGATGCAAGCAATCGAAGCGTTGAGCTGCGTTAATTCTACTTCGAAGCCCGAGAATTGTTTATATAAAACAATCTTTACTATTTTATTGTGTTCTCTTATTTAATTCAGAAAATATATATTTCAGTATTAGTACTAACTTATTAAAGACATATGTAAATTGGTAATTAATTTATTTTTATGATATCATACATTTTGTTATCCTTGTTCAAACCTGGACAGGACGAAGAGAAAAGTGTCCTATATACTTACAAAAAAAAGTAGGGTTAAAACTTATTTTATAAATAGGGGCACTGTGTATTTATTTCTTTTGAAATCAGTTTACTAATATTGAAAAAAATTCTATAATGTTAGGACTGTTGTATAACGAGTATGTTATAGAAGAAACCAAACTACTAACCAGATATCAAATATATTTAATAATTTATGTTAAGTCAAATACTTTTCCAGTTTTCAGAATACTAATATTTGTGTATTACAATTGATTACTGGAAACTGAATTTTTATTTCCAATAATTATTAAACGTAATTGATTATTGGTGACTGTAGTTCGGTTTCCACCATATCCTATTTTTTTTATTTCTCTTTCGCTTACACAAAGTAATTAATGGTTTCTGAATAACTTAAGAGCATTTTATATCATTATAACTAAGGAACACAGAAAAATATCGTTTTAATGGAATCCATCAATTAAGATAACTAGTCGTTTCGAACGAAATTGTGCAATTAAATTATCCATACTTTAATTGAACTTACTCATGGTCTTTATGACTTGCAGCTTGTGGAAGCTTCTCTATATTACTGAATTGAAAAATTCCAACAAAAAAAACTTTGATCAAGAACTGCGATTCGTAAATTGTAGGTAAGCCGCATTTAGTTCAATGGATGGAGGAATTTCACACCGGATCTGGAGTCGAGCGTCTGCCAGGGAGGTCACGTGTTCGATTCTTGGTCCGGTACACATTTTTCCATTCTCATACTTTAACTTATTATATCTCCACATCAATTTTACAAAATAGCAAATATTTAGCCCATCTAAATATCACGATAAGTATAATATTTTCTGTATTACTCATAATGAGCTAACCTTGTTATTGATTTTTTAACCAATTGAGCTTATAGCTTTAGAATTGTGTGGCATATATATATATATATATATATATATATATATATATGCGGGTGTGTGCATGTGTTGGATAGCTCCAGCACGGCCCTCTCATTAGGTTACTGGCTACTCAACCATTTTTAATAATCCCTCGCTTGGAAACTTTTGTTGTTTACGACGTTAATTTCGCCCCTTGTTCACGGAGGCAAGTAATTAAGTGATAGAAGCTCACCACTAAAGTGAATATTGCAGAAAATAAGTTGGTTGTACGTAAACGCGGTATAATACAAGACAGAATTTATCACAAGAAAAAGTAACGGGTGACCTTGGGCTTCAGTGTTTCACGTTTCTGCCAATTTCAAAGACACTAGTCGTTGAAAAAAAATTATTTTCTGTGGGGGAATAGATGTCTTATTAAAGAGATAAATAAAAGGTTTCATTAGGGTGTGATGGTTTATGCAGTATTATTGCTGTAACCACCGTTGACGTGTCCCACTGGTGCTCATCCATTGACGTGTGAGCAGAGACACAGGGCTATGATTGGTCTTCCATTTATTTCCTTTAGTCCGAGGTCTTCTCACAGAACTTTGGCTACCTCGCACTCTTTGCTCTCATATAAGAAGTTGGGCAAATTTTTAATACGTTTTTTTAACTGACTTAAAGGGTAACCCCAGAAGTACCCGTCCTAACAAAGAAAATATAAAAAATTATGGAATAAAAAAATATATTTCTCAACGTAGTCTTCTTTTAGCTCGTTATACTTTTCTCAGCATAGTCAATAACTTCAGTATCCTGTTTAAAGAGATAACCAACGAGCTCTTCAAAATAACCATCAACCACAGACACAACTTCTTCATTTTCGATAAATATTCTACCGCCGAGCCATTTTCTTACGTTTGTAAAGATAAAGAAAACTGAGGGAGCGACATCTGGTGAATAGGGTGCGTGAGGAAGCAGTTGGAACTTTAACACATTGATTTTGGTCATAATGGAAATGAATGAGTAATCTGGTGCATTGTCGAGATGAAACAACACAATATTTTTTCGACAAATTCTCTTGTATTTAACTTTTAATTTCATTACTCACACGCTGTTATAATTTCGCATAATACTCACCGATGGTATTTTTTCGTTTTTGAAAAAAAAATCCATGAAAATTGATGTTACGACCTCGCCTGAATACGATATTTTGGAGATGATTCTCCCGTTTTGTTGCATTGTTTTGACTGTTCCTTCGTCACAGTTGTGAAGTGATGGGCCAATTTTTCAACCCTGTTTATGAAATCGTCTAAAAACCTCGGTTTTATTACTGTAAAACACTCGATTTGAAGATCCTCACGACCAACTTAGCTTTCTCGTGACCAAATTTTCAGTCAATTAGTGATGTAAGACACTTTTTGAAATACCTACCTTGTAAGCTACCCCGCGCATTTTCAGTCGGTGGTCATCCAATACCATTTAGCGGATTTTCGTCAGCGTGGTCACTTCCTTTCAGTCGACCACCGCGATGTTCGTACAGTCTCGGGTAAAATCTGCCACC
This sequence comes from Zhengitettix transpicula, assembly GCA_037074705.1. Lineage (NCBI taxonomy): Eukaryota > Metazoa > Arthropoda > Insecta > Orthoptera > Tetrigidae > Zhengitettix > Zhengitettix transpicula. Next base: position 28,169,282 of record CM073593.1, on the reverse strand, counting down.
CAATATTTTACTGGAAGGGTCAGATTCTCCCAGAGTAGAATCGAGCTCGACTTTTATAATGGTTGGGCTGAGACCTATAAAATGAAAGTACTGTATCACATAACGATGACCAATTTTTCCCATGTTTACAAATTTGCTGAGTGGGTTCACTATTGATGGCAGTCAAACAAGCACTCAACAATGTAGCGTCTTCAAACTTCAAGCTTTAACTTGTTGGTCCTTTACACCACTTTTATTTTTCGTACAAAAATCCGCCACCTAAACGTCAGGTAGAGGATTTCTGGGACAACCATCGTTGCCGATTGCGAGATTTTGGACGGGGGTCACAATTAATGGAACTGTGTACCCCCATAATTTTTAATAAAGGTTGGTTGAGGGATAGAGAGAATTTGGTGCATCACATTATTACTTGCGGCTCTGGTAATTGTGTTTTGTAAAATTGGTTTACACTTTCGTATAATTGTGGTTTGTGGTCGATGACGGTATTAGCATTCAGCTGTGTTTTTGAGCGTGCCTCAACATCCCAGCCTAAGCTGTAAGTTCCGTGAGTTGCCTGATACGATCGTCCCTTGAAATTATAGCGTAAATTTGGGCCATGAAGAAAGCGACACGCCAACCACCAGCGCTCATTTCTACATAAACGTCCGATGAAGAGACTTGTTTTGTACTTATACGTAGATATACCTTCTGCATAATATATTTTTGAGGGAGTTTGCGTCCCAGCCTTTCAGAACAGCCACTCTTTGCTTTCTGTTCTTTATGAAGGAAAGGGTGGGCGTTGTGATATTCATGCCTGTATCCGCTTGCAGTGGAGAGCTTTCAACCGTGTTTACTTTGCAGGACCCCAGGAAGACAAGCTACTGGGCTCCATCCTGCTGCCGTCCTATAAAGTGTCCCCCTGCTCAGCGGACGACAAAGTTTATCGCAAGTTCTCATTCAAAGCGGAGCACGCCAACATGAGGACGTACTACTTCGCGGCGGATTCAAGGGAGCTTATGGTGCAGTGGATGAACGCGCTCAGTCTCGCCTCCATACTACAAGACACCGGCAGGTGAGATATTCTTAACCTCAGTGGTCCTTTCTAATATTAATACCGCGTTAAATACTTCTATTTTCACTTTACCAACCTGCTTTTATATTTAATTTTACATATTTGTATATCACTATTAGGAGACAAACATTCAGATCAAGTAATTATGTTGATGCTTCCGCAATTAATTTAGATTTAGAAAAATGTTTAAAACTATAAGTTCTGGAAGAATACGGTTATTTGCCCGATTCACGACCCCCCCCCCCCCCGCTCAATCCCGATTGACGTTTGTCCGGCAGATCAATATACCGATGGTTAATTTTCCCGAAAGGTGCGTTATTACGTTATAAATAATAACAAAACACTTAATATCTGAGTTATCTTATTACACATTACTATTATTGTAAATTAAGTTATTAATTAATGCGTGGAAACAATTGCAACCCAAACTGGTGCACGTGTCACACACGATCCAGGAATAAACCATGCGGTTTTATGTCAATTACACGAGGGTGCTTCACTAAGTAAATGCCTCCTATTTTTTTCTCCTTAAATGAGTTAGTTTTGTGAAAATTTTGAGTATTTTCGCGATTCGTCAAATATTCTTCTCACTGCTGTAACAACTTCCCAAGTCAACTGGTGACAGAACTCCAGCCTATTGTAAATTGTCTGACATTGACGTTCGTATTAGACAGCGTTCTGTGATTGAATTCATAAATGAAGGCAGGTGAAACGCCCGTTCACGTTCATGAAAGTCTGAAAAATGTCTATGGGGATGCAACAGTGGTTGTCAGCACTGTTCGCGCGATGGATCCGTCACTGTAGCGAAGCTGAAGGGCAAACACCGTTGGCTGATGAAAAGCGAAGCGGCAGGCCGGTTACTGCAGTGACTCCACCGCAGCGGAATACACGACCTTGTTAAAAGGTGGACAAAAACGTTGGAAAAGGACGGAGACTATAATTAAAAGTGAAAATTAATCATGAATGTGGTGACTTTATGCTGTGTAAATTTCATTTGTCTTGACAACTAAAAGAGATATAGGAGGCATTACTTATTGACTTATCGTCGTAGAAGCACCCGTATTGGTTGGAGTGGAAGGGAATGACATTTTTAAAATCTGTTTACTCTGTATGAATTGACATTCAATAAATAGTTTACGTTGGCGCTCAGATTCAATTGTGTCACTCTCGACGTTTTTTATATTTTATATGTTAATTATTTTAAAAAATATATACTTGTCACATCGGATGATTCTTTTTTAAAAATCCTGTTCATTACCTATATGTATAAAATATATATGAAATAATTTTAATTAATATGTAAAATAAGAAGAATCATTAGAATATAAGATGAACAAATGCAAATATTGTCTGTTATGCGGCTACATGTTTAACTAAATCCTTGTAAAATGCTTATAGACGAGTATACAGTACAGATGAAAATCAATATTTTTTAATTATCCACATGTCACACGACGGACATTGTTAATTTTAAAACAATTTTTTATTATAAGCAATTATAACTTCATCTGTAAAATTTAAATTGACAACTTGGACTCAATTTATATGTGGTCAGGTTTTACCTCAATTTACAATGTTTTTAAATTTACAGCATGCAATTTCCCACAATTTTGGGCTGTTTGTGGCGACAGATTATTTCCTCTCAGCTAGTTAACAATTCGGAGAGTGCTCAAAGTTTGTCTCTACATCATACGTAAAAATTATTGCATCTCTTGTTTCATTATTGAAGTACAAAATACACGCCATATTTAGAATCACTGATCAACTTGAACATTAACAGAAGTTTATTCTGGTACTGTCTTTCAGAATTTACTTACTAACTGGTATGGTTTTCGAAATCTAATTTTTACGAACTCCTTCCGTGAACTCCACGATCTAACACTCCCCTTGCGAACTATCTACGAACTATTTAATCATTAGGAACTTCTCACGACTCACGAACCCATTGGTCTTCGGCAACAGCATGCTAAAGTTTTGTCCAAGTTTCACTTAATTTATGGTTCACTTCTGTGTAATTCTCTACGACATCTTTGCAGAAGTTCTACAACCATGACAAGATATTTTAATTTCTGGATTTTCTTAGTGCTATTTGATTCTTGATTATTTATCTTTCTAGACGGTAAAATATTTTTCTTCTGACGCAAAATAGGACAACAATCAGTCTGTAGTTTTTTAACTGTCTCGTACCATGATTAAGGGTTACGTTCTTTTTCATATTATAGTTTCGACGTACAAGTTGTTCATCCATTCCACCATTCTTTTAGAATAACGGGCTGCATGAGGGGAATCCATGTGATGATAGCAGAAAGGGATTTGAAAGGGTGGATGCGGAAGAGTAGAGGAAGGTAGCCTGCGAATATAAGCCAAGTTTCCTTCCTCTTCTTTGTTTTCTTCATTACCTCGTAAAACAGCATGAACTTAGCATTTTTTAATCTTTAGCGATTCCTCATTATGTTCGTAAAAACTTAAACTACAGTAATAGAATTAATTAAATAATCCAGACGATTTAAGATCTTTAGAGAATAATCTTTTTCCGATTAGAAAAGTTTTACGAGTTTTTGTAAGTAAGGCACGTAGGAAAACTCAAGAAGCGTGTCTGCCGGCGCGCCATTGACGTTTAATGGTTTTGTTTGATGTCTCCGCCACTGCTCAAGCATCGTAAAACTTGGCTTGCTTTCGCAACTTCTATTGTTGGTTGATCGCTAAGGATTTCCACGAACCGCAAACATTTACTTAAAATATGTTCAGAAGAAACATCACTTATCAACTAAATTAACAAAATTTTCAATCTTTGAAGCGCAGGCTAGAATCAATGGGAAACTTCTTAGGAACCAAGAATATTTACTGTTACAAAAACTCAGTCGAACATATTTCAACACCTTCGCTCTTCGTCTATGGCTAAAAATTTGTAGAATGAAATCTAGCCACTATAGTCTGTTTTAAATTAGAATACCGATGGCGGTTAATTCCCGCGTGACTTTAAATCAACCATTCACAACGCTTGAAATAAAGCAGTGTTGCCGAACAGTAGCGGTGATATTCCACTGTTATAAGTCGTGTGTCGTACGTGGCATTAGTGTCCCCCTTACACGTGGACCCGCCAGAAGACTTTAAAACGGACTATAGTTTGTTGTTCTGTGTTGTTGTCCTTTTAATGTTCGTTTACGAATGACTAGTGGAAATCTAAAATCACCTGGTTGATTTTCACAGCAATCGTTTAACCGGCAAAAATGACTTACATAAATTTTGGTGTACAGACAAATCATTAAAAATGGATTTCTCTTATTTTCCGTGGATATATAGATGACTAATTGCTGATTTTACCGTAAAAGGCAGAAGTAATTCTCCAACTGTTGAACGCACTCCAAAGTCTACCTACTAGAGTTATTATTAATGGCGAGGAATGTTTAACATATTTTAACAGTTAGTTCTTATAAATTTCAGTTGACTAAATTACCTGCTTTGACTTTTATAACAGTCTTTCATCTTAATATAAATTTTATACATCTATATAATAAAAAAGTATGTATATTTGTATGTATGTATGTATTTAAGTTAATTTCTATATATATATATATATATTGTAGTAATTGGTAATTAAGGCATTGTTCTAATTGAAAAGTTGAATTGTAGAGGACTCATTATTAGTGTATATAGAGCGGACGCCGCAACAAACCGGCAAGGCAAAGAAAGCATTGTTGATCGGTCGAGAGGGCTTTTACGCGCTCAAAATTTACGAGACGAACAGGGAAGTCGGGCAGCAGACAGCGAATAGATCAGACGAAAAGTTTTACAGTCGGCAGTCAGAACGAAAGAATGTGGTCCAGTCACAAACATGCTTTCAAATATTAAAAAGTAAAGCAATATTCAGTCGGGAAGGAGACAGAGCAACTAGTGTGTATTCGGTGGTCGAGCGTAGATTCATCATGCTGGCCATAGACAAACCAATGAAGTCCATTTTCAACTAAAGTCATGAGATCTACAAATCCAGGTTGCAGTAAAGCATCGAGAACCAACCAATTTGTGTTAAACCAACTAACAAACAACGCCAATTAGAGCCTGTGAACATTTAGAGTCTGTGAGTACTTAGAATCAGTGATGTCCCCAAAATTGTGCACGAAAAGCTAAAAAGAGACCTGGGCGGCCGTAAGTAGAGAAAAACTTTAAAATCATTTGTAAACCGCGTTTAAAAGATAAAAAGTCAGATCGTTTTTTTATTATTTAATTATCGATAAAATGAGATCCTTAATTCTTGATAAAATTTAAAATTGTTTAAATTCAATCTTTAGCATTATTGCTTCCGCAACAAATTTCGTCTATGTTCAGACGCATTGATTTCCATAAAAAGTAAATGTAATTTTGATTATATAAATTCTGCCATTTATCAAACCCAGTTTAAGACCCAGAGATGCCAAATATTTTGTGTATTTTATACTTGTTTTAAAATTGTTAATAAATCTTGTTTAATAGTTTTCACTTAAGTTCTTTCATTTAGAAACGCCACATTCATATTATATTTAATTATTACAAAATATACTGCGAAAATCGTGAACCGAAACCCCTAGCATAAAGGTGGAAATAATTGTAGTTGATATAATTTACGAGTAAATGCGAATATTTGCGAACGAGTTAAATATTACTGCGCGCGCAGCTATCGTGACGTCACATTCCACGGAGTCACGAGAGTGAGATGTTAAAACGCACCTATACTGCACATCAGAAGAAATAGTTCCGTATTTCGTAATGAAATAAAACAGATATATTTTGAGAGAATAAAAAGTATTATTTCATTCAGTAATACTCCGTCGAATGATAAGTAAGAACAATACGAAATACTTTATCATCCTTGCGCAAAATTAATTGGAAAAAAAATTACTGTTGCCATCTTTAATAACGCCAATATGGAGTCCATTTGTTTGCATTCTGCGTTTCAAATGAATGTCGACGGAGATTTATAAAATTTCATTCTCTACTGCTGGTCATATAGTACTATCGTATCCTGTATAATATTTAAGGAGGTAATAAGAGTTGTATAACGTACGGCTGATGAGTTATATGTATATAAAGCATTGTTAATGACTTACGGAACCCCCAATAAGATTGTGGTATTGTGGCTATTCAATTAATGCACTGTCAGTCAAAGGTATGTAAAGAAATAGGAACATTTAGATTGAATTAAGAGTACAATTAATTGTAATTTATGCAATGTATTTCTATAAAGTTGATTGAATGTAAACAAATTAGTGCGTGTAATATGTGTTATTAAACAAAGTTGGATTTTCTGAAGGATAAAATAATTTGTTTCTTCATATTATTAGTGAGTAATAATACATCATCTAATTTAAATTTCATATTTGGGAAGGACGTCGTAAGTGTACAATTTCTGAGCTATTAATCATAAAAACTGAAGAATTTCTTCAGTCGATATTTGAGGAATAAAATTATGTGTATATCATTATCATTTCACATATTTGAATGTAAATGTGTAAAGATTAAGGGAACGTATTTCAATTTCTTATCTACTTTCAGCATTTATTTCCAGTAAAAAGAATCGTATATATCCAAATTGGGAATAACTCTTATAACATAAATATATATCTTTACTTTGAACCAAATTTTGATTTTAGGTGGTTACAATTGACTGTACAATTATTTAAAAGACTTCTCAAATTTTTCATCTAAATCAGATGATTTTTTTACAATCAAACCTATTTTATTGACAGTTACAGAAAAAAATTGGTAAACAGTAATGATGAATCATGAATGAATCTGCAGCACATACATATATGTTCCTAGATATAGGAGAAGTAACATAAACTAAATCTATAAATGTAGTTAGGTACATTGAGTCACAAAGAAATTATGTCCATGATCATGAAGAATGAACAAGCGATGATAAGAAATATAGTCAAATACATAACTCAGTGATAATATTAAAGTATTTTTCATTACAAAATACTGTATTCATATCAATAGTATAGTTCACATTGAAAAATTTATTTGTTCAATAATATCAAGTCTTCACTAGGAATATTCTTAACTTATATTTGAAGATATTTAAATCAGTATATTTTTCCAGCTAAAAATTGTCTACATAAGTAGTTGATAAATGGGAAAATATTGTACATGTAAATTTAACTAGCTATTCCGAAATATGGAATCTAAATTAATGTGCACTATGTCAAAATTCATCTGATTTAGGTCAATATTTGTCAAGTCTTATAAATCAAATCAAATATTGAATATAAATCAGATAAAATTTTTACAAATAGACCTGTCACAGATACAGATAATAATTGGTGCATAGTCATCATTTTAGCTTAGAATTAAAATTGTAATAGAAGTTATAGGGTTTAGGAAACAATAACGATTTACATTTTTATATTTAAAAAAATTAAGCTGTCGAACCAGACATATATATTTTTAAAAACCTGTGTAACTATGATGATTTGATCTGTATAAATATTCTTTATTTATTTTAAATGGAATAATTTATTTTGTTTTTCTGCAAATTGTCAGCTCTTTATACTGAAATATTAGTCATATATTTTATTTTCAAGTCTGTTTTTAACAATGAATATCCTTAACTGCCATAAACAGACGATTTTTCTAATTTAAAATAATTATTATTCATAAAATCTTTAATTAACAACACAAAAACGGTTGTGTACATATTTGTAAAATCTTCAGGCTGTGTGAGTGGAAGAAAGGTTTGTTTTGTTGTTTTCAACTTTTGCTCAGACTGATTTTTTTTCATGTTGATGATCGTTAAATATATCTTCTTGGTCACAGTGTAATTAATCTAGAATTTAAATATTGATACATTATGTGACATATTGGTACATTATGACTGTTAATATCGTCTTCTAATGTAACAATTTATATGTTTAATAAATTTTTTCACTGTTACGCACCATGTTCAGATTTTTCGACGTTGAGGTTTCTGCAGGTCGTTCACCACACTATGGCGCTGCATGACGTGAGCGAGGTATATATAGTGTCGGACATGCTGCGTTCTGATTGGCCGCTGAGGATCGCCTGACCAAAGCGTCAAGAACACTTTTTTTTTCAAGTCGCGTAGTGAATGTCAGGCGATCCTCAACGGCCAATCAGGTCGCTGCATGTCCGACACTATAAATACCACACGAACACGTCACGCAGCGCCACATAGGCTGAAGACAGCCGTGGAGAATGGCCGCAGAAACGTCAACATAAAGAAAGATGAACCTGGAGCGTAATCGTGAAAAATTAGTTAATAATTTACACCGGGAAAGCTGTCTTTCTTATTTAAATTATTTCCGTTGTGAGAGCCTGTGCGTTATTTAGGAAGTTAAATTTATTAGTTTTTTTTTATTTAAGATGCATATCTTTAAAATTAGAACAAGAAATGCACATGAATATTGGGAACTGGGCGAAAATTGCATTAGACACCAACTTTTTTCTTCATATTATAGAAAGCCATTTAATTGTGTTTATGGGACTTTATATGAAAACTTATGGAACAAATAAAAAAATGATTGACTATAATTTTACATTTGTAATTATTGTAAGTATAGTAATTATTGATTTTAAAAAAATAATTACGGAATACGATGAAGATGAATAGGGAAACGCCAACATCATTCCGCTTAAAAAAAATTGATTTGCAGAAAGATAAATAAAATTAAACAAATTATTTTTAATTTAAATAAAAATTAATTATTTAATTTCGAAAATTACTAAATTAAGTACCACATTATTAATTTAATTTAGTGAATTTTCAAACAATGCAACCTGGCCGATAGCACATATAGGGATAGAGGTCAAGTTGCGTTACATAAAATAACGAAAAAATCGGGGGTTTATGGATAAATGACATCTCTGGCAACACTGGGCACTCAGCTTGTTCACAAATAAAACTGTTTTTGCTAACATAAGTCAACGAGTAAACTGAATACCGTTGACATGCAAGCAGTTTAATGTTCACTGACAGAGATCATTATTACCATCCAGTTGCCCGTCACGTTAGTAACAGAAACAAAGTTAATACAAACTTTAGTAGAGAAGCTCTGATAACAAACCTTTAGTAGTGGCTTGAAAACAGCGATTAGAAGGGAAAACATCTTTGAAAGCAAAAACGCTGTTGGAGGCTAATAAGGCTTTGCGGAGGGAAAAGTTTTAAAAACGTCTATTAAGATGAAATGCAAATTAAAACGACGTTAATAGGCAAAGGGAACATTCAAACGAAATTCTCAGAAAATAAAATCAACTTTTATATTCCTGTAAAGAAGGAAATATCCAATAAAAAATATTTTAAGAAGTGAAGAAGGGTTAAAAAAATTCAAAGCACTTCCTTCGCGCAAATTAAAACTTATAAAATATATAGCAGAGATTACTTTATAAATACTTGGAGCGTAAACAGTATTGAAAATAATATTAAAAACCCTCATGATTGTAAATATGCTCAATCCCAGGTCGTTCGAAAACCGGGAAAAAATAATTAGGTGCATAACAGTTAAGCGGACTTATTTCAGCCTAATGAAATCTTCAAAACTTATTTTTTTCAATAATTTAACTCATATTAAACAGAGGATATGATTGTTTAATAGCATTTGGTGGGTTGTGCTATATGACTATTGCGTCTAATTGAAAAATAGAGCTACTGAAAATTAGGATGCTTTTTCTTATCTTTAATCAAATTTCTTAAGAAAAAGTGTATTGTGGCCACGTCCCTAAGAAAGTGATATAGGGGAAGCGGAAGGTAGAATAAGGTATACAAGTGTTAACTATCATGGTTTTAAAATGGGAGTCGTTTTGCCTGTCAGCGAATGAGAGCTGAGAATTTGACAAACAATAATATATTGTAACATCGCAGGAATTTGATTCGACGGCGCAACGAAGAGCTTCAAGGTCAAATCGACTCCCCTTTCGAAAGAAGTATAGAGCCCCCTAGCACTAGTTTAAGGATCTTAACAGTCATTCGCTTAAATATAATTCTGATTTCTACCTGCAACGGGTATATCGGACTCTGTACTTGTCCCATGCCCTTCCGCTGACTGGAGTGACATTTACGTGGGGAAGCAGAATTCCAGTCTCCATTCTTCCGTCAGATCTGGAAGCAGATGTTCGACTGTTTCAATAGGAATAGAGGACACAAAATAATTTTACAAATATACCTAAGGAAGTAAATTAACTTTCCCAAGAATCTTAGGTTGCCAAACGATCTTAGTAAAAAAATAATAGTTACTGAAACACGTTTTACATGTAAGTAAAGACTATGTATTAAAACTTCAGTAATTTACTTTGCTGTCGTTAAAAATTCTTATCTTGTAAACCTATTACATGAGCTGTGCAAGTTCATATTTTCGACCTTATCATTCTGTTTTCATAGCTAATCGTAATCATTGAGCCATACATTACCATTTTTATTTCCCTCGAGTAAAATAATTTCTTGCGTTAATGTTGTTTGATTGAGTTTAACAGATAAAAATGCCGTTCGCCTACCACACGTTTTTTATCTCACGGAAACAACTAATCGGAAGAATTGATCCCCAAGGCACCGACAGGACAATTACCACTCTGTTTGCTCTCGTTATTCACAAAAGTAGTTTATATCTGATGTGTCACATTCCGTGTATCGACACTGTCATACGTGAGACAAAATTTATAATCAAACACAAAGCTCGTGAATTTCATAGCTTGATCAATTTGAGAAGCTTTGAGGGTAGGCAGCATATTGGACTTTAGAGAATTAAATTCCTTTTTGTAGATACTTTAATCAATATCATCTTTCTTATAAAATTTATATTACCTGTCGTCTCCTTTCCAGAATTTATCTCAGATATGAAATATCTCTTTACCATGTTTGTCCTTCATGTCCTAGCCACATACTAACCGTCCTCTCTACGTCCATCGGTCATCGTCCTCTGCCTAAGATTCCCGTTCGTTGCGAACTTAACTCACCACCTTCTTCTCTCTTAATTTTGGAATTACAAGTTTCTTCTTACCCAACAAGGCGGTGAAGATGCAAGACGACTGGGCTCGTAAGAGGACCGAATGCAGTCACCCATGATTTGGATTATTTACTGGCCCCGCAAAATAATTCATGTAATTGACGCATTATACGCAGATCACTTCCCCCGCCCCCAACAATTTTTCTCAGGAAACGTGACTGAAATGTCATTGTCGAGTTTCTCAGCTGGAAAAGTCCTCCAGAAGCTCAGTTGTGGCTATGAAATTAATTCAATGCGTTTATCAGGATGGAAAAATATCTAACGGACCCGAAATGGAACCTTGAACCTCCGCTTACCGGGCGGAATCTACCAACTGAGCTACCATTGCCCACTCCAGATTTAGTGCTCAGTTTACCAGGATGGAAAAATGTCTAACGGACCTGAAATGGAACCTTGAACCTCCGCTTACCGGACGGAATCTACAAATTGAGCTACCATTGCCCACTCCAGATTTAGTGCTTGTGAAAGCAATTCTCGAATTGAAAATTCTAAAGCCCTTTATCAATTGACATATTAAAATCCGTTCTTAATTAAATTTAGGTCCTGTGAGAATTGTGAGTTAGAAAAAAAAATTGTACAAGAGAGAATTTCGTATCGTATGTGGAATCGACAGTTGGTAGAGCTTCCGCCAGGTGAGCGGAGGTCCGCGTTCGATTCCTAGTCCGGTCGAGATTTTTCCATCCTGATACCTTAATATCTAAATTTGTGTAAAGCTCGACATTAATTACACTATTACCTAGTAACATCAAATAATATAAATACGCTCAAGCATAGGTCTCATATGATATTGGGCAAGAAAGTAGGGATATATTTCATTCTGCCTTTTACTTGGACTTAACGTAGTGTGCTGCATTAATCTGGTATAAGTATAATCTTCGACACAGCTCACCTCTAAATATATTGTACTTCACCTGCTCGGTACATGGACAAATTCACACGAATATATATGAAACGAAAGATTTTAATTTCCTCCACTGTGGCTCCTGCTAAGGTTCATTAAAATATCAGGGCTTAATAAATTGTGTCCGTGTTACTCAGAGGACTCCAAGGAAAGCTGTAATTACAGAGTTAGCGAACTTCCCCACGGGGACCATTAAAACTCCGGAACTGCGATGCGAACATGTAAACGAATTAGTGGTCAATGACCAACGCGCGTATTGTACGTAGTCCTCCAGCCTTTCGTAGGCGCCACAGTACACTTTCCGTGAATGCTACTGTGAGCTTTTCCAGTTGCCACTACATGAAGCGCCATACTTTCACTCCGAGAACTCTTCGTATAGCGACACCTTGAAACCGTGCCAGCACTGTTGAACACCGCAAAAATTACAAATCAAAATCCTCTGCTGTGAGATATTCAATTGAATCAACAGTAATTAGTGAAAAAGAATTATTCTCTAAAATACAAATATATTTGTCAATGATCCCGGATACACTCTACATTCAGACATTAAATTATGGAACTTCTCACTTATCCGTCAATAAAAAATGCTTAATATTGTTTGTATACGAGTATTAGGCTATGATGAGAACTGATACTTCTTAAAAAGAAAATTCTCACTCAAAATTAAATTCCTCTATGAAATAGTAAGCAGTAAACAAATAAATGTCATACAAACAAAATTAACTCCTGTAAGACTATATAAAAATAAATTAACAACCCGTATAGCAGACAAAAATCAGAAACAACTTTTGAGAAATATAATTTAAAAATATGTAGGCGTTGCGATCAACAGTTGTGATCATTGTCAGTACCGCCGAACTGAAGAATGTAACCAATGTTACAAAAAATTACAAAGAATATGAATACAAATTATAAATTAACAAAGATTATGTAATAAGCCATCATAAATACAGTTTAAATGAGAAACGTCCTGTTTAACAATTTGTTGGACTTAATATGGACTATTTCTGAGATTAACTTATATTAAAATCAATTTCCTTAAATAGAATAATAGTATTATTATAATTGAAAGAATAATTAAGATCTAAACAATGTTTTGTAATAGAAGATTGTTCTACGTTGGGGCATACATGTAAATATATTACAAGTGTTGCCTTGGCGTGGCCCAATCTTAGTTATTTAAAATGTTACAAACTTTTGTCGATATTTACAGGGTGTAAAAAAACACGACGGCTAAATTTCAGGAATGGATTCCTCATATTACAACATGGAGCCCGGAAATGGATAATCAGAGAGTTATCCGAACTTCCGTATCTGATCGGTTTGTATGAAGTTTAACTGGCTAGTTGGAGCGCTCTTTTCACGTATCAGATGAGATATTCACAGAACCCTCCCATTGACTTAATGCAGGCAGCTGCTCTTCTTCGCAATGAGTTTCGATCATTGTAACCGTATCGCATTTTATTCCAGAAAACAACTAAAATTCATAAAACTTCGGATAACTCTGTAGTTATATATTTCCGGACCTGTATTGTACTACACTTTTCTTCTTCTCTCAATATGAGGAATCCAGTCCTGTCGTCTTGTTCTGTTACACCCTTTAAACCACCCAAAGAAAAGCTTAATTGAATTTTACCCAACACTGTGTGAGGGTGAATTTTCTACTTTGGGAACCATTAGTTCCTTCTCGGTCATTTGTTGCAGAAGTGCGGTGCTATTGACCCACCGCATAATTACCGATATCCTCTAGCGAGTATTGCTGCAAGTTTCGGAGTGTGATAAACTGAAACAATGGGTGAAGATCCCCGAGAGTCGGGAACTTGGTATCTATGGGCGGTCTTTAGTGGGGAGAGCTAACCACCAAACCCGGAGTTTTACGATCCATAACGTAACGATTACAACAACTTATCGCATTAGGGGCGATTAAACGTGGGAAGTAGTCTCTGGTCGCTTCAGAACAAGAAATACATTTGTGAATTTCTGTCGATTTACAACAGTTGCTCAGAAAGAAATTCCTGGCAACTTCGTTAACTGACATTTGAAGTTTGATGTCCACTAATATGTAATATAGTATTATTATTGTTCATAATAATGTCTTTGTACATTCAAATGAAGGGCGTTGGAATGAAAAAAAGATTAATAATTACAGAGATAAGGAACCTCGTGATAGATACTGGAGCACGTAATAGATTTGCGGAAGTAAATGTGCTATTAAATAAATTTTATTTTAATTATAACTAATTATAGTAATATATAATTAACAACCCAATTATTATTCTAAATTAATAATTTCTCAATTAGAGTATCCCAAAGAATTGTTGTTTGTTATATTATATTG